>OU342661.1:7970000-9220000 GCA_910589605.1 Chrysoteuchia culmella | reverse complement strand
GGTTCGGGAGATTTTGTGTTAATGCATTTATGTATTTTTAAGCATTGGATTTGCTTAAAAGCTGTTTATTGATATCTGTGCCGCATTGATACTGATCGTAGTTCGAATAATAGTTAAACAACACACCACATTACAGTATCTAATATTTTTTATTTTTAATAATGAGTCTGGTTTGGCAGAAACCCAAACTCATTTTATCATACAGATGTTGTAAAAAATATGAATAAGTACTATTACTTTCTTAAAAAAGTAGTTGACTATCTGCGGCAGTACCCGATATGACACTTAACGCAGATTCTAATGCCTGTATTATTAAGATCATTGGATCAGTGGAGTTTAGTGAGTTGTCGTTGGCCCCTAAAGTTAAATATTATATTCATCTAATTGGCTATACATTCCATATTTATTCACTTACGCTTTTTGATGGCCTAATGAAGCAGAACTCAAATCTGCAACAATTTGCTGTCCATACGACTGCACTTCTACTTGACCATTTTGAGCCAATTAGTTTTTTCTAATAAACATTTTTCTCCTCTTATATGCTAGAGGATGCAAAATAAATAAAAAAAGATTCCTTTCATTCAATTTCCTCACAGGTTTTTATTATTAAACTCTTATTACTCTTATGCTGAAGTTTCTCAGCATCAAATGGCTCGAAAAGATATCCTAAAAAAAAGGGAAAATATTTCCACAAAATTCATATATCCTAACGGAAACATAAGAGCATCACTATTTATGAAAACAGGCCAAGTACAGCGGACACAAAAGGCCGAAGGGACGGTCTTATATGAGACCTAACCCTAAATCATGATAAGGGCTACGAAAATGGATATTTGTCAAATTAACGTGTCCTTATCCGTGTTGTATATTATTAAAATATTATAGTACAACCTTCGTGTCATTCATTACTGTTTATAGACTGCATGGATGGAAAAGTGAAGATTTAATTTTGATACGATTGACACAATCTATGATAGTAGATTCACTCTCGTGTATTATTTATGGTTACTCTATATTTAATAATGCCAGGCCAGTACATTTGATACGGCAGGCGATGACAGTCAGTAGGTACAATTATTTCGTAAAGAAAACAACATAAAATTATAATTCCACCAATACAAAAATTTCATTGAACAAAACTTAGAACCACTGAAACCTCTATATTACTTAATTTAAAAAAAAGTAATGGAGCTGACGTCAAAATCGCATTTCTCGCGAAGATCGTAATTAAATTGTAATCTATTGTATAGAAATTTTGGAGGCTACCCGCGTCGACAGGCTGACATACGTAATTAAAACCTTGTTAGTAGTGGTGAGTCCACACATGGTTAACATCCATGGAGGACAGACCAAAAACTAATTTTGAGTAAAATGGGTTGGGAACTGCTATGCTCTAGTTCTGCGATAAGTATCGATAGACATATCGATAGAGTTGTAACTTTGAAGGTATCGAATATTCAATTAAAACATCTTAGTGCTCAATACCCACAAAGTCAAAATTCTAGTTGCAAGGTCTCTCCTTCAAATCTCTGAGTAGCCATTTTACTAGTATTATTATTCGGTCTTACAAAATGTGAAATTTTCATGTATTACTACTTACTAAACGCAATGATACAAATATATTTTATGAAATGATTGTTAATAATTTACCACAAAAATAGTTAATTTATCTTTCTTTCAATTCACTTTCAAAACCATTTTTTTACGTAAACCAATTTATACATTCATTTATTCTCAGGATTAACAGTTTTACTCAAGAAATTCTGGAGAATAGTTATGATAAGTAATTAGAATACAATGCTCACTCATTTCTTTATTGAAAAAGTTTGGCCACACCTAAAAAAAGTTTGTTTGCAATACCTAACAATAACAATACAACTTATCGATACTTCTGTAAATGAGAACTTCACGTGAAGGATCGCAAAACGTCCTTAGAGATTAAACTAAGCTTAGCGAACGTTAACGTTCTACGAGTAATACCCAAATACTGCTTTTACACATTGTTGGAGAAATCGAGATGAAATAATTCCTTTACGACTTTCACCGTTTAAAACTTTGAAGTCGGAATAAAAATAAACAATGGAGCAGGCTACTAACATTTAATTTGTAAGTTTCAGATTGTTGTTAGTAAACTATTGTATTTAAAAACAAAGTGTCTTGGTTAAATATAAGCTTAAGCGCTTGAGTTTCAGTATCTTGCGAGAACTCTAAAAATATTTCATCTTCTTTTAGAGTCAATATAAAATGAAATTTATTGGCACTCCAATTTTAGCTTCCGTTGCAGTAGATTAGACTGAATTTTTTTGAATATTTAAACACGATCCATCGTAATATCTGTAGGTTTATTATATTAAGATGGATTTATAGTTAGAGGATGAATGTGACAACTTTAATAAAATCTTGTCCAATAAGAGCGTTTTCGATATATTATCGTCCAGTTTTTCCTAAACTATAAGACAGCCAGTTCAAGCACTTCCTCATGTATGTAAAAAAAAAATCATTACGCAAATAGGCTAAGCGCTTATTTAAACGTAATATTACTGTCAATTTAGACAATAAAATATTTTGAAACATAATAAAGATAGCTAGTTTTTATTGAATTTGAAAATACTGTTGGAATAAGCTATTCAAATTAAAACACAAAATAAACAGACTGAATCTCCACTTAAAAATACAATAAAATTAATTCAGATTTTCCAATGAAACACTTTCTGCTGCTTACATAATTGATGACGTTTACCTCGATATAACACCGGCTGGTTTAAAACGGGGGTGAGTTTTATTAGTCATTATATCACCAATAACGTCTCCCCACAGCCAAGAAACTGAGAACGGTGAATAAACATTTACATTTCGCCATTTAAATTGTTGCCAAAACGATTTGCGCGAAAGCGGTATTCGACATTACCCCTAACTCGAAATGCGTCACGCTACGCCGAGCACAAGCAAAACGGAATTTATTTATATTCGGAAATTAATTTCCTTTCCTTTAATAGAGTCAGGACTTCCTCGCGCTTTCGGAAAAATGACCGGGTCCTCGATGAATTTGTTCGTCCTTTGTACGTCATTTCAACCGCGAAAGAAGAAATTAAAAAGCCTACAGACGCTGGCTCTGTCGTTCTGTTACAGTATTTCCTTATTCTCTTTATTCCGATGATTTATTTTACCACTTTGAGGATTATGCATAAAAAAAAATTTCATTTCCCTAATGGACAAACAATTATTTTTAATATACGTACATCTTATGTTTTGGCGCGCACTGTTCATTGAAATAAAACAACTTTTACGGATATCAAACGCGCTATATTTCCACGAACTAAGTTGTAATTGTCCGTAATTTTTAGGTTTTTTAGGGGTTTTTTGATTTTCCCGACGTTTCGGCACCTTTACAGCTGCCGTGGTCACGGGATGACTGGCTACTTATAAGTCTACCCTCGAAAAGTTAATTTATTTTCGTTCGGATACGGTTAGACATTTACTATGGCACAAATTATTATTGATTTGATATTTTGATTTAATTGTTATTTTAATTATTTATTATTAAGAAAAGAGAAAACTAAAGACTCTACTGGCAGTTCACAAATTGGGAGGACCTTCGAAGAAAGAAACTGCCAAGAAAACTTCGAAAGCGGGCCGACCTCCATCTTTATAAAAAATATTAAAAATTAGGATATGTTGTCTCCACCTTTACTTTTTTATATTTATTTATCTACAAAAAGAGCTAACCGTATCTTTGGGTCTTGCAGTGCGTGATTTGGGTTGAGACTTTAATTTATGGATAATAGGGTCCCAAGCTGGTGGAATCTTCCACCCATCATCTCTATTGAAGTTTGGGTATTTGGTAATTTCAATAGCCTCACGCAGCATTCTGGGGACAAATTTTTGTTCCCTGGCGAGGATCTGTGGCTTATCAAACCTGATGTAGTGGGTGGGTCCCTCAAAAGCATGTTCACACACTGCAGACTTGTTATCGCGCCTATTTTTCACGTCAGCTACATGTTCTCTAACGCGGGTCCCTATGCTTCTCTTTGTCTGCCCGATGTAGGAGAGCCCACAGTCACAATCCAGTTTGTAGACACCTGCGACTTGAAAGGGTATGTTGCACTTGACTGGTGGTAGGAATTGGTTGATCTTCTTGGGCGGCTTGAAGTAAGTATTAATAGAAGCACGCTTTAGAATTCTCCCAATCTTGTCTGTGACACCTTTCACAAATGGTAAAATGGCAGGTTGACGTTCTACTGTGACTGGTTTGGCGCGGTTTCTGTGACGTCTGCGTGGTACTTGCAACTTGTTGTTTCTCAGTACTTGCTCGACATGTCGAAGCTCCGCAGTCAGGTGTTGCTCGTCACAGATGCCGCGTGCTCTCTGAAACAAAGATTTCCCTACGGTAGCTAACTGTGAAGGATGATGGTGTGAATCACCATTTAGATATCTGTCTGTATGTGTTGCTTTCCGATACACTGTGTGGCTCAAAGTTTGATCAGGATTCCTAATAACAAGTACATCTAGGAAGGCTAGTTTATTGTTTGCCTCTAACTCCATAGTGAATTGGATGTTTGGATGAATAGAGTTAAGATGGATAAGGAAAGCAGAAACACTATCTCTAGGTAGTACAGTGAAAGTGTCATCTACGTACCGTTTGTAGAACCGGGGATACACTGGTGCTGAAGCCAGCGCCTTCTCCTCGAAATCCTCCATAAATATGTCGGCGACTATGGGGGATACAGGGGAACCCATTGCTACTCCATCAACTTGTACATAGAATTCATCATTCCACATGAGATAGCCTGATGTTAGGCAGTGTTCAAGTAGGTCTGCATATTCCACAGGCATATTGTTGTTTTCAAGTCTCTTCCTAGTAATATTGATGCAGTCCTGTACTGGTAGACATGTGAATAAGGACTGTACATCAAAGCTGACCATGATTTCATCATCGGCGAGATTTAGGTGTTGTATCGCACTGATGAAGTGGTAAGAATCCTTCACAAATGCTGTTGTGATGCCTCTTAGTGGTGAGAGGGTTGTCGCTACGTGTCGAGCCAATTTGTAAGTTGGTGAGTCAATTTGGCTGACTATAGGACGCAGTGGAGCATCAGGTTTGTGTATCTTCGGCAATCCATACAGTTTTGGCGGCTTTGGGCAAGAAGGAATAAGTAAATTGACGTCAAGATTCAACGATTCTGAATGTTCCTTGATGAGGTCACTAGTCTTTTTAAGGATCTTGGTGGTCTGATCGCTTTTGACGTGTTTGTATGTTTTCTCATCTGATAATAAGAGTTGTATTTTCTCGTTGTAATCTGACGTGTCCATTACAACCGTTGCGTTACCTTTATCTGCACGGAGAATAGTCAATTCTGTCTTAGTTCGCAGGTTCTTCAATGCGAGATATTCGTCACGAGGGAGGTTTGCTTTCGGTAGGTGGCTATGCCGTAAGACGGATGAAATGTCCTGACGTATAGCTTCGCTATCCTCCTTTTTCATATTGTTTTTTACTAAGCAGTCCTCAACGTTGCAGATAATATCCTCAAACGGTATCCTCTTCGGTGCCACCGCAAAGTTTAAACCTTTATTTAAAACTTTTAAAGTAGGTTCGTCCAAAGTTTGTTTTGATAGATTGACAACTGCACGGGTTTCATTTGATCTTTGGTCTGTGGTTTTTTCTTTGGCTGTGTTCCGTTTCGCGTTTTGTTTATAGTATAATTTCTGATATTTTGAAATTTGTCTTGTAAATCAAGTCTGCAGTGTGTGAACATGCTTTTGAGGGACCCACCCACTACATCAGGTTTGATAAGCCACAGATCCTCGCCAGGGAACAAAAATTTGTCCCCAGAATGCTGCGTGAGGCTATTGAAATTACCAAATACCCAAACTTCAATAGAGATGATGGGTGGAAGATTCCACCAGCTTGGGACCCTATTATCCATAAATTAAAGTCTCAACCCAAATCACGCACTGCAAGACCCAAAGATACGGTTAGCTCTTTTTGTAGATAAATAAATATAAAAAAGTAAAGGTGGAGACAACATATCCTAATTTTTAATATTTTTTATAAAGATGGAGGTCGGCCCGCTTTCGAAGTTTTCTTGGCAGTTTCTTTCTTCGAAGGTCCTCCCAATTTGTGAACTGCCAGTAGAGTCTTTAGTTTTCTCTTTTCTTAATAATAAATAATTAAAATAACAATTAAATCAAAATATCAAATCAATAATAATTTGTGCCATAGTAAATGTCTAACCGTATCCGAACGAAAATAAATTAACTTTTCGAGGGTAGACTTATAAGTAGCCAGTCATCCCGTGACCACGGCAGCTGTAAAGGTGCCGAAACGTCGGGAAAATCAAAAAACCCCTAAAAAACCTAAAAATTACGGACAATTACAACTTAGTTCGTGGAAATATAGCGCGTTTGATATCCGTAAAAGTTGTTTTATTTCAATTATTTTTAATTATAATTAAAAGTATCCTTTCGATAGATCGTATATTTGCTATTGTATCTCGGAATTTAATAAATACAGCTTTCATTTACGTTAAATTATAATTTATTAGAAGCAAGATTTACAGTATATTTTGTAAATCACAATAGAAAGTGAAGTTACTTAAAAGTGCTTATTAAGTTTGATTGAAGAAAGATTCAGCACATGAGTTAATGAACATGAAGTAAATCTAATAATAATACTACAACAATGTTCATAATTGTTATGTTCTTTCATAATTAAATTAAGATTTTGATGGTTTTGACACGCAGTACATAATTCATCATAATCTTTTAAGTCCCACTTGTGCCAAGCTGGGTTAACACATTTAACAGAGTTAGTGCTACTTTTGTATGCGCTAAATCGGGGTTAAAATTTAACCTAGCTTGGCGCAAGTGGGCTTAAATGATTGACGAAAACAGATAAATTTGCCACACTTCTGAAGAGGATTGTTCGTCAATTAAAGGTCTTCTCCCAGACAGATTTGTCAGTAACTAGAAAATCTATAGCCCTGATATTTTGGGCTAATAATCTAACTCCTTTAAATAAATTTCATTTAGTTCTCGGTATCCTACCGACCATTTTTTTATATCGCTTTCGCCTCGACTGGTTTTGGTGACAATTCGAGTGGCGAATAGTAAATGCTTATTTGGAGGCGATTTCACGGCCTCGGGAAGGCGTTAAAGGCCCTTAACGACCAATATAATGTCAACGCATACCCCTGGAGTACCTGTAAGCAGGCTTGTGACCACTATGGGTTTGATAAATACGTTTGAAGTCATATAAGATGAATAGAACTTTGCTATCTGAAAACATAGCTGGTTTTCAGAGAAATCTTTGTCTAAAAACTTGGTGATTGTAAGGATAAATATAAATAATTAATAAATAAATATTTCCATATCACACCAATTATCTAACCCACGTTAAGTATCATGAAGAACTTGTGTTATGGATACTAGATAACGGATAAACATACTTATATACTTTTTTTTTTGTAAATACATACATAATATACATATTAAACACCCAGACCAAGACAAATAGACATGTTCATGAACACAAATATTTGTCTTGTCTGGGGATCGAACCCGGGACCTCTGGCGCAGAAGGTGGGGTTAGTACCCCTGCGCCAAACAGGTCGTCAAACAAATATAAATTACTCTTTGTTACCCAAGGACGGCACGCGGCACACAGAAATAGACTAAAGCATAGATAAACAATTTTTCTGAGAACTTGTCCCGGTCGAATGTTCCTTACGGATTTTCAAAATATCTTCGCAAACGAAGTCGCGGGCGGAAGCTAGTAGTTACCACAATCGTAATTACGTCGTTTTTGTTTCAGATCCTCCAGTTGTGTCGCTATCGTTGGGAAGCACTCTCAACCCGCGCGATATAAAGGAGGGTGACGACGTATACTTCGAGTGCTCCGTGCGCGCGAACCCTAGGGAGCACCGCATCTCGTGGTACCATAACGTGAGTTACGCTAACACTTTAATGGCACAACACTCAAAGTGTCATTGTTACAACTTGCACTGAGGATGTAGGGTTTTACACTAGAAAATATTATGAGTTTATCATCATCATTATATCAACCGCACGACAACCACTGCTTGGTATAGTTTACCCCAAAGATCACCACGAAAGTCCTGCGCTGCCCGCATTCAGCGGCTTCGCGCGATCTTGACCAGTTCGTCGGTCCACCTTGTCAGGGGCCTACCCACAGAACACCGTACGGTGCGCAGTTGTCATTAAATATGAGTTAGGTATAGAAAAGTTAAATCCTCACCATTTTAAACTCGTTGTACAATAACGTGAATCACGCGAATCACACAAATGCCACAACACTCAAAGTGTCATTGTTACAATTTGCACATAGGCTGTAGGGTTATGCATGTGCAATTTTTTATCATACATAGGTTTAAATTGAAAGTAAAGTCCTCACTATTTCAACGTGACCTAACACTCTAAGTGTCATTAGTACAATTTGGGCTAAGGCTGTAGGGCTTGAAGAGAATTCATTCCATGGCTCCAGTGAGATATTCAAGGCTAATTAATGATAAAAAATTAATGAAAGAAAAGAATTAAACATCAAATACCCTACCTACATCTTAGAACTTGCCGCTACGCTAGTATAACTCAAATCATAACGTATTTTTCCCAAAATTTTCTAATAACTTGAAACGTGAATAGGCCTGAATAGCCATACAATCATTAATATTCTTAGCAGCGTTCAAAATAAAGTATTTATTAATTCTTTAGACTACATTATCGCTTAGGGGTGCTATTCGAAACGTTCGTTGAGCGTTTACTCTCGGGAACCGCGCGTCTCATTCGCAAAGACGTGAGTTGCATGACGTTAATAAGGCTTATATTATTTAATGAAGCACTGCAAGTGGCATAGCAATGAATGTTTTACGTTAAAAATACGTAATCATACCGCCATTAACTACGAAGTGGTTAATAAGTACTGAACTGTTTTTGTTTCGGGATTTATTAGACTTTTTTTACTTTTAGTGGTGCATTTAGTAGTGATTACGCTAATAGTTGTGGATTCGAACGCCACATGTAGCTTTAATAAACAAAAAGTTTATAAAAAAAAAACAAAGAATTTTATTATGCAATTTTTACATATTTCGTAATGACTTTAGAACTTTTAGCAAAATGGCGTTTTTTCAAATGCTCTTTGAGCGCTTACTCTCGAAAACGGCGCGTCTCATTTGCAAAGACGTGAGTTGCATGACGTTAATAAGGCTAATATTATTTAATCAAGCACTGCATGTGGCATAGCAATGAGTGGCTTACGTTAATAAATACGCAATCATACCGCGCTTAACTTCGAAATGGTTATTAGGAACTGAACCTTTTTTTTCTAGATTTGTTCTACTTTTTTTACTCGAGTGACGCATATAACAGTGCTAGCGGACTCGAACGTACCGTCTGGCTTTAATAAAGCCAGACGGTGCGTTCAACAAAAAATTATAAGAAACAAATCATTTTATTAAGCTATTTAAGTGATTAAGTAATGGTTCTGTTTTTAGCATGAATTAAATGGTGTTTTCTTTAAGTTATTTACAAGCAATTTTCTCAACAGTAGGTACAGATTTGTAATACCTACGTTGGTTCTAATGTTTGATTTACCTACCCTAGTTCAAAATCGATCAAAGATTGATGTGATCGCATAAGTAAATGATGAAGATTTTTGTTTCACAATCAAATAATGGTTAGACATACAAAAAATATTTTAAAGTTACATCCTAGCGAGACTGTACAAATCTCGTTTAATATTGCCAGCATTCAAGAATCCCACAGAATTCAAACTTGTCACGCTAAGACGGTGTTGACATAAGTGGCTGTATTTTATCGCTTAAATACATTTTAAATAGTTGATCCCCAAGAGAATTAGTACAATTTCATGCGGAAAGAGTTGCAGAAATATAATGCTTTATCTATACTAATATTATAAAGCTGCAGAGTTTGTTTGTTTGTTTGAACGCGCTAATCTCTGAAACTACTGGTCCGATTTGAATGATTCTCTCAGTGTTGGGTAGTCCATTTATCGAGGAAAAATATCAAAAATTAGGGATCCGTAATAAAATTGCAATTTTGTAACACAAGGTGTAAATTCGAAAACCTATTTTTGCGTGCGCTGCAAAAACTATTGACAATAGAACAAAATGATGTACTACGGGTTTGTAGATCCTATTAAGACCTACAAAAAAGTCCGCGAGAACATATATCTAGCTATCATGGTTTAATCACAATAACCGATTTTGTGTTCAAAATAATTATTAAATCGTCTGAAGAAAAAAAACTACGTTAAATATGTATCGTAATATTAATCTTTATCAAAATTAAGCATTATGTTATCAAGAGTATTTATGTAGAAGTAAAATACTTTTTGTTTCATCTCAATCGGATATTTCGTTTAAAAGTTATCACGTGTGTAAGATGCTAAGAGTTGGTACCTATTAATGAGTTATGGGCCATAGTTTTTTATTTTATCAACATAAAATCGTGTAATAATCTTTTTTGAAATATATTTGTTAATGATTGTAAGTATAAGATCTTTGAAGAGTATAATAAATACATTTCTAAAATAGCTGCGGGCGAGACGAGGAGCGTAATTCTTATGTGTCTGGCTGAATGTCGAACAGATACAGCTATTGCCTGCGACTTATACAATTTAACTTAATCTATATTTTTCTTAATATTATAAAGCTGAAAAGTTTGGTTGTTTGTTATGAACGCGGTAATCTCGGGAAATACTGATCTGATATGAAAACTGTTTAAATATTCAATAGTCCATTTATTGAGGGAGGCTACAATATAGGCAATATTTTATCTCGGTATTTCCACGGAAACGAGAAAAACGCGGGTGAAACCGCGGGGCACGGCTAGTATTTCATAAACATTAAACTAGCACAGAGCTGCTTCGTATTAAAAACAACACGGTACAGGGTTCCAGCCCCACTCAAACATATAAAACCTCATCTACACAAACCTTTTCAGTTAACAAAATCCTGGAATTAAAACCAGTTTGCATTTCACAATGTGTCACTATTGCAACGGAGCACCAACTTCACATAACGTAAAACGCTACCCTTGGGAACTCGGCATTTCGTGATACGGTCAACAGCATCATGTTTAGTAAAACTGACACATTCCTCCACTGCATTTTAAACCTTATCGTACTAAACGTTGAGGTTTGAAACTTTTTTGTGACAACTTTAACGACGTTTAAAAGGGGGTTCGAACATTTTTGTATGGAACCTGGTATAACACAAAAATCTCAAAACCGTATCAGATCATCTTAGAGATTTGAGCACTGAATATTTTTTTTATTGTAATAACTTACTCTGTCGATTGACATACGTTTCATCGCTGGCCGCCAAAACACGATTTTTTTTTCAAAATGGCGGCTAGCCGGTTTTGCTAACGAGATTCGATGCCCTTATAATTTTCCTTTACATTCAATCAACTTAATAATTTCACAAAGTGAAGAAGTAAACATAATCTAGGTCCATTTATCACCATATCCTGGAGCCGTACCGCGCAAGTGGCGACGGCATCGAAATCGGCTTCATTTGACAGATAGATGTGACACATTGCTGCTTCCTTTTGACACAATGAAAACTTACCAAAGACTAAGAGCAATATGACACTTGCGCGGTAGGGGCCTTGATGGGGTCTCAATTTTATTCTGCCAAACTACAGAAACTGATAAATACATACATACAATCACTAGTATTATATAGGTCAATGTATACAATATTTTATACACCCCCTGCATCTGGAGCACGTATCAAACATCAAGTATTCTTAATTTAAAGTAAGCTATTAATGCCCGAGGGAGCTATTGTTGTATGTAAGTTCCCTTGCGTAATTATGATGACATTTGACAAGACGCGCATTGACAAGACGCGCGAGCTCATATTGTATGTAAGTTCCCTTGCGTAATTATGATGACATTTGAATTTGGAACGTCAAATTCTCAAAAAAAACTTATATCTAAAAAGTTTCGAGATAAAAACGCAAGGTCGTTTAAGGCATAACTCCCTTGGTCCAAGGAGATTTTAACTATAAAATAGACACATCAAAAAGACTTTACTCCCATTAAAAAAAATTAACAAATAACTTGGCTGCATGTCTTAGGGTCCCCTGCACAAAGAAAACATTTGAAATATGAATACCTATGTGCACTCATTCAAATAAGATAGGTATCTTTTTCATTTCTGGGTTTTAGTGTCTTTAGTAAAACATGGCAAATTGTGGAATTATGAATGTGTGTAGTCTTGATCAGAGATTTTAACGCAAATAAAAATGAACGCAACATACATTTGCCTAATGGTACTAAAAAGAAAGACAATAGAAACAAATTATAAACACATGTGTATCAAGAAGAGTATGCTCCTTGGGGATAAAAGTGCCTTAGCCTTGAGCAGACTTGAATCCTTCGCTCCATTCAGGATGCTTGCAATAATTCCCTCGCTTCGTGAATTAACATCTTAATTATTTACATTACTACAGAATCCTTCATTTCGCTCAGAATTTAATATGCTGCCCGTGACATGAGACACTGTTTTATCCCCTTACTGCATAATCTACCTAACTAAAAGGCAACAACTAAAATATTCGTGTTAACATATGTTGCTAAACCAAAAAACAATACACAATTAGCTTCACTAAAATTAATTCAACGTGAAAATCCCAGGACATTTTATTTCAACAATCACTTTGCATCAACTCCAAGTCGGAGTAAAGTAAAGCTCGAATTATGAACGATGTGAGCTCAGCAACACCCAACTTTTCAATTGTCTGCATAATGTATCGTTAACAGTTTACGTTTCACTATGTGTCACTATTGCAACGCGGCGCTCGACGTGACGTATACGGCTACCCTGGGGAGCTCAGCATCTCGTGGTACGCGAGTTGAATTAACGATGCTCTGCCAGATTATTATTTAATCAGCCATTATTGGCTCACGGCAAATATTGCCGCTACAGCACTAACGAGAACCAAAGAGCCATAAGCTTAATTTTATAAGCGCATTTTCATGAAAATGTTTCATTAATAAAACGCGAGAAGCTAGCAGTAGAAATATAAATAGAGATGATACAACGTTGATAAGTGATTGGATTGTATTTTTAATGTTAATGTAATAGGTGAGCTGTAACTAAATTTTGCGGGGCTGGTGAAATTAATTTAAACAAACCATTTTCTCCAGGCTCCAATTTATGTTCGCTGAACTAGATTCGTCGGTGGAATTTCTGTTTCTCTAAAGTGAGCTTCAAAAATAGCAAAGTGTACATATGGCACAAGTATATTTGGAAGGAAAGGGGAAAAAATTATTGAGTTTTTATAGATTCTATTAAAGTGCGATTGATTTAAGTAATACAAATGTCCAAAGAGATAACTAGACAGTAAAATATGTGCTTATTTTCATGGATTTATGAAAAACGGTTTTCATAAATTGTTTATAATTTATTCATATATATATTTTTTATGTCCAGTCATCTGTGGCTTCACAGACTGTCACTTAGCTCATAACTTCCTCCACAAAATTCGTGGCGACTATCACAATTTGAATTCCGAAGTTTGTACTATACGTGAAGGTACAGTCTCAGACCGGGATTGTTGAGCCACTAGCTTATCATCTTAACTTGGTTGTGTTACACGAATGGACATACTTGTACAGTAGGGGCTTCCCGGTTAACCAGTAGAATTTTTTAGGGAACTTTATTTAAAAAAGTTACAGATGATATAGAAAACGTTTATATCACAACTAATAGAATATTTAAAAGTATTTCATTTGAATACTAAATTATTTCTTGTACTTTAGTATTTTACGAAACAAAGTTTCCCATAAAAACTCTACTGGTCAACCGGGAAGTTTCCCGATTGTACCTGACATCACAGAATATATATTAGTACCTTACGGTACAGAAATTTCACTCCCGAGTTCGGTCACCGGACTAGTCTCAATAGGCTGGCACTCGCTCGACTAGTCGCACACGCAGCGCACGCATCCGCGAAACAAAAGTAAACTGTTAATATCGTAAAGTACCTCTGACAGCCCTAGCAGATTGAAGCGAGACGGCAGACAGTTATTGTACTATGAACGCTATACGCAATGCAAAAGGTTGAAATTAGGTTGTTTTCCAGAATAGTAGGTAAATATCTCGGGGATTTTGAGCCGCTTGTATGGAAGTGAGACAGGCCTGCTGACATACGAGTATAAACGATTAAACCCGATTTGCATTACACGTCCAAGATACGAACAGCGGCAAGTGGCTCAACAATCCCGGTTTGTGACTGTACTATTACGTTGTAATATTTAATATTCTTTGGTACTACGCAGCGCTACAAGTAGTTGAATAAACGCTGTTACATGGAAAAAAATAAAACGACATATTGTACATAATAACTTAATTTTACAAGCTATGTTACCAACCTGTTGCTAGTGAAAAGACAGTAAAATCATACACTTAAAAACGACGAATCTCTTCTACAAAAAGCTTACTGATTTTCTTCAATAATTGATTGTCTGAAAACGTAATCCTCTTTGTCACTGCAAGAAAAATGATACTGGAAAAGTACGTGGTTGTTGTATTTTTTTTTCCTTTTATTTTATCGTAAGATAATTAATCTTTATCGACCATCAGCTTACGTATTTTTCGTTGCTCCCATTCAATCTTGCTTTCATCTTTCGCATTGGCAAGTTTATCGTTTGCTGAATTTGAATATCTTTCTTTTTATTTTCTTTTACTAGACTTCACTAAGGGCTTACGTCAAAAAAAATAACTGAATTTCCTTATTTCAAACAAGCTAAATTATGAAATAATTGAGATGCTGAGCTTTCGCCTGCAGAAGTTGGACAACCACTATATTCAACACTAGCTTCAGCCCGCAGTTTCACCCACGTGGTTCCGTCTCCGTTTCGTGGCGAATATCGGGATAACAAACCTGTTACTTACTCTCCGTCCTTTCAACTAACTCTGTGCCAAAAATCAAGTCGATTGTTTGCTTAGTTAGGGCGTGAAGGAAGAACAAACAAACACACTTTCGCATTTATAATATTAAATTAGGATTAGGGAGGATTACGATTAGGATGAGCCTAGTATTCCAGGAGAAAACCTGCCTTATAGTAAAATATCTGGGAGCCAATTCTGCTAATGTTTTTAATCATAATCTTATGAAGTAATACCGATAGTTAGTATTCTTTGGTAAAACTTGGCTTTTGTAGATTATGAAAATGATGAATATCTAGTCAAATAGAAGAAGAAAGTCAATAACAAGTCAATATGAACAGGGAATCAATTTTGATAAAGTGTATCTCAATCGTGTTACAGCTATAGGGCTCTCTAACACATTTCGTATTTCTATTACTTTTGTTTTTTTTTTTATGAACGCCGGGGAGACTCTTAGCCTTTATCATACCTGAGCCTCTCCCGGAATCCTCCACTGAGGAACTGGCTATCTTATCTCGAACTGCCGGAACACAACAATGCTGAAAACTTAGATAAGATGGTGGTAGCTAGCCAGGCGGACTTACAATAAGTCCTAAAAAAACTAGTAATTCCACAGGACAAACAAGTTCTCCACAACGTGGTATCAGGCGTGATAGTGAGCACCAAGTCGCTGGTCCTTCAGAAAGTGACGAGGGACCACGCGGGCGAATACTCCTGCAGGGCGACGAACGCGCTCGGGGAGACAGCAAGCGAGGCCACACATCTAAGTATACTATGTAAGTACCTGGAGCTCTATTTTTGATTCACTCGTCTCGAGGATTCTACTGATTTTCGGGCGACGTTTGAGTTTCCGTACTCCGTAAAAGCGACCTTGTACGTATATACATAGCTTCGCTTTTCGCCTGTAGTACCTCCTCCAACGCGAGTGCCCGAGGGGCAAAGCGAAAAGCGTGCTATGGCTATCATTGCAAGGTCGCTAATTGCCTGATCGGCTCCTCGTTCGCCTCGCCACTCGCACGACGATTGATTCATGACGGATGGTCCAGTTGTATTGCCTGAAAGTGCCAAAGTGGTCAAGTTAAGCTAATTCTCCGCAATGTGGTATCAGGGGTGGTAATGTAGTATCATAGTGAGCATCAAGTCACTGGTCCTGCAAAAAGTGACGAGGGACCACGCGGGCAATGAACACCGCTATATCACGCGATATGATATGATATAGCTCACATGCTGTACTCCCACAGACCTATATCGAGATAGACGAAAAGAGCGCTTCAAACTGTATGAGAACCTAGCGTGTCAAATTTTTCGTACCTACGATGACTCCACGAGCGAGATTTAGTGATGTGGAAATGTTATTGACGAGCTCTTACGAGAAAGCACTGTACAATTAACCATTTTCATTTCTGAGTGACGCGTGTTTTCATGGCAATAGTCTCAAGCGGACTGACATAGGTCGGAAAACTTTGACTGTGGATCAAACTTTTGACACGCAAGGTAGGTACACTTTTACCGTCTTTCTCGATATAGGTCTGTGTGTACTCCGCTACGATGTGAGCGGGACAGTGACACGTCATCGAGTTATCGAGTCGTTAAAAGTCGCGCGTGGTTGGCCTACTGTCTGGACAATCGCGCTCGGAGAGAGCGAGCGAAGCCACACGTAGTACTACTTGGTTTTGAATAGATACGAGTATTTCAACGCTTGACTGCTATCTCGCCTGATGTTAACTGTCAGGCGTGAGATTTGCCATCATCCTCTCGCCACCAGCCGGCACGGCTACAGCACCACCACTGGCGGAAGAAAAAATTCAAGAAATATATATCTTTGCACTTGCCGGCAATGCAATGGGATGAAATAAACGCAATACACAAATAATTTTGAGGACCGAATTTACGACATCGATCTTGCGTTGAAAAAAAATGTGCTTGTTGATCTGGCCATAAAACAATAAACATGCCTAATAAAAGAGTTAAACAGAAGTACTATTTAGTGCAATAACTTCCATATTCACAAAACTTGTAATAATTATCTAAATTGAACTATACAACATTCTGCCTTATAATTTCCTTATACCACCAAATTGGTTGGTCAAATTAAAATAAGATTGAATTTAATCGTCAGAGGGAGTTAGTCGTATAATAAAGCATCTAGGCCGCATTGCACCAGCCTACGAATTAATGGGCCAATTTCCGTATACAATAAAGGAAAACTTTTAGGCCACTCATAAAAAGTTGAAAAATTGTTTTTTAACTAAATTGCTTTACCAAAATCTTGTTTAAAGTTTTCCTAAGCCTGACATTAAATTAAATAGGAGATGAACATAGTATCCATAGTTATTGTAGTCGATAATTAAGAAAATTCTGATCATTTATTTTAGTTGTCTCGTTTATTTGGTAATTATAGTGTCAATAGTCGTAGAGTACTGCGAATAGAAAAAAGTTACTTCAATAGACGTTTTTCAGATGCTTTAGTTTATGTTTATGCTGGGAGACTTTTCTACCTGCAACAATATATAATTTTGCTCTCAAGTTGGTACATCATTAGAGTAAGATCTTTGATAGACAAGAAAACAAACCAAAGGCTATACAACTTAAAAAATAAAAGAGTTCTGCTAAAAGAACATGGTAGGTAACAAATAAAACTGAGTAAGCGATTGAAAAAAAATGTCAGTAACTAAATTTGTGGCTTAGATTACTTCTCCAGCCTGGTTGGGATCCTTTTGTCCCCTATCATCAACAAAGCGCTAATAAATTTAATTTCATCTCGTCGAGTCCTTTTCGCCAATCCGTATTCCAACATCAATCATTGTTGAAGAGATCTTTGGAAAGATTTGTTATAGTCAACGGGGTAAGAGCGTTTTTAGATTATCCTATCCGATATCGGTATCGGACGCCGCGCCAATTCGATATCGAAGTAAAGTAAAATGTATGAAATAGTAGTGGTTGCCCGCGATTTTACCCGCGTGGTTCCCGTTCCGTGGGAATATCGGGATAAAAGGTATCTTACGTTTTAATCCAGACTATCTACTATATCTCAATATATGTATTGGGGCCCTTACACAAATTGAATTTTACGTGTTTTAATGTTTTATGTTTTTATTTTTATTTCTTATTTTCTTTGTTCGCTCTGATCGTTTCTGATGTCACTTCTGTGCTCAGCAGAATACCAGTGCAGCAAGCTATCTGATGCTTGCTGCTAATACTGAGCTGAGCACAGTTTTGTCATCACAAAACTGTACGTGTTTCTCTTTGATTGTTATTTTGTTTGTTTTCTTTCTTTTTTGTTTAATTTGTACTTTTTCATACTTCTATGTAATATGTTTGTGTTAATGTGTACCTTTGTGTGATGTCAAAATAAATATTTTTCTATTTCTATTTCTATTTCTATCTGTGTCAAATTTTATCTAAATCCGTTCATTATTTTTACAGTAAAAGAGTAACAAATAAATAAACAAACTGATATACTTTCGCATTTATAATGTTAGTAGGATGTACCTGCCTTTCATATTGTCCAACCTATCGTATATCGTAGTGGACACCGAAATAAATTTTATTTGCCCCAATTTCGGATCGGTTAATGTGAAAACGCTCTAAGACGGCCAGATGTATTGAGCGATTCTCATTCTGTGTTGAACTAAGCAATAAATCACCAAGCACTGAATAGAAGATTGAGGTAGACTTATAGGTGATAGAATTGTCTTGACTTTTCATAATAATACCTAGCAATTTACTTTAATCTCTCCCATTGTGTTAGTCGGTTTAATGGGCTCATCAGTTTAATTCATTCCAATGTTTATCTCGGTGGTAAATTGGAGAAAGGAATTTTATTGTCAATAATAATGTCTTCGAATATTTTACGTACATTGAACAATACACTAGTTATTTTTTTATACTCCGTTTCACCTTGTGTATTACTTAAACAGCTTTAAAAATTGAATTACATGTTTGATGCTTTTAATAATTTATTTTAACCACATTTACCATACACCACTCTCGCGACGCAAAATCATTTCCCTTCTTTGGGACAAAGGCGCGCAAAGATTCTTAAATATTTATGTTTCACCAACTTATATTAACGTAAACACTCAACTCCCCCTTTGAATTACATTACTGGTTGTATCTAGCTACTTTTCTCTGGAGAAAATCCCATGACAAATAATATTTTAACTTTTCACACCATGAGTGAAAACTCCTTCGTAACGGATAGATCATCAATCAATATCCAAACATAAACTATATTATCCTTAGGGATTAATTGACTAGTAACATTGATCAATACATCAGCGGTGTCGAGGAGGGTGAATTTCGGCAAGTCTTCGAAGTCACCGGGAAGGCATCAATCATTGAGAAAGAGGCTGGATTTACGCCAGTGAGTTGCCGCGACCGAACGGCGACAAATGTACACGTTGTCCCCTCCCTATTTGTTACCTCAACTCGTTTGTTTCACTTTGTACCATTCGCTAGCGACAGTTTGTTCGCCTTATTGATCTCTCCCTCGGCTACAAATCTAAGGTAAAGAATGTTGTTCCCCGCACGCGGCACACGATCGCTTACATTAATCAACATACATATTTTCATATTCTTGCCCCAGTAATCCCTTCTTGGAGCGGGTGCTTAACGCGAGCAAATATTTGAGGGTTTAATGAAAATCTAAGGCAGCCGGAGCGCAGTTTTATAAGTACATACCTAAATGAATCACGGCTCCCGGCTGCGACGGCGAGGGGAACAGTTGGACGATAAAATTTATATATCGTCTAACTTCTGTTATGATTTAACGAACTGAATTCGGGTCTCTTTCGACTCTTTGTGTTAATTACTGCATTCTTCCCTTTGTTGAGCTTTGAAACGCTGAGTCGCAGAATCAACTTCGTTAGATTCGTTTAACTGAGTGTAAGCCTTAAACAAAATTAAGGGAATTTTGAGATGGAGAATGTTTCATCGTACTAACAGTTTGTGTAAATCCACGAACTGTCAAGTTAAATAATTATAAAAAAATATATTTTTTCTTGCGTTTGGATATTTCAATGCCTTTAATAAAGTAACGACAGTAATCGAAAAAATAGAAAATACTTACTAGAATAAATCGTATCGGCTCACAAGTTATTCTGAGACGAGACTTAAACCTTTTGAACGCAACCTTTGGAAATCTTGTCCATGACTGCTCTGCATATTCAAGGCTTAAGCTTGGTAGCTCAATTTCTCGTCTGAGAATAACTTAGAAGAGATGCTAGATCAATATTTTCTAGTAAAATAGATTTCTTTATTATAGCATTGAAAATAAGAACTTCAAAAAATCATAGACAGTTAAATTATCATCACCAGTGCTTTAATTTTTTTTTGTTTTTTTTGTGGTTAGATGCACCCGTATGCTCACACTCCTCGCCACAAGTGCTGGGAGCGCAAATCGAAGAAGTTCTGCGCGTACGCTGCTCTGTGACGGCCAACCCGCCAGACGTCATGTTCTTCTGGCAATTCAACAACAGCGGTGAAAGCCTCGATGTCTCCCCATCGAAATTCGGTGAGCAAGTTTGGAGTTAATAGTCCTAGCAATCTATTTTATGTGATGCTACTTTTTTATCATCTTTTTGTCTCACCAGTTGATGCGTACACATGTTTTACTTATGTATGATTCTTGTTTAAATATCCAATTATGTCTTAATTTTTATCCATTTTAATTACTCATTATCTGTCTCTAAAAATGAATAAACTCGAACATTGGTGACTCAGCATCAGCGAAACTATACATCGCAAGATCACACATTCACTTCAAAGTATTACCACTTCAAAGTACTACGTCAATGAAAGTTCTATAGAAACAATAGTTTGATGCCTACGGTTATAGCAAACAATACTGTCACTATCGTAGTTAAAGTACACCACAAGTTTTACCTATGGATGTATAAGGAGGATTTCTTTCTTTAGGCAATTCTTGTTCAAGATTCCAATTTATCTTTTCATTCCTTCTTATCTGTCCATAAAAATGTATAAATTCCAGCATTTGAGACATAAAACAAAGCTGACGATCATTATGGTGAACTAAAACCTCGAAGATGGTTTTTAAAATGGAACCAAAAGTTTAAAGCTGCAGTAAAAACTCGCAGGTAGTAAAATTTATTATGAATATTACATATCCAGATATTATTCCCGAAGGCACCGCAAACGGGAGCACGAGCGAGCTGAGCTACAAACCGCAGAGCGAGCGCGACTACGGTGCCCTGAGCTGCCGTGCCAGCAACCTAGTGGGCAGGCAGCTCGAGCCGTGTGTTTTCCAGATAGTACCTGCCGGTAAGTTACAGAAACTTCATTAAATGAACCCTGTCGGTGGACTGTACAAAACTTACGCAGGGATGTTATAAGAGAAGACTAAGGGCGAGATGATTTTTAGTCATCTCTTAATTTAGAGAAGACCTAAGCTAGAGTTACTATGCAGTAGGTGTCCAAGACTGAAAATTTACATGATGGTCATGATATTACATAAAGTCCATAAAAATATGTTTCGTTAAAAAATATACACATCATTTCACTAATTTAAAAAAAAGCGTGATTCGAAACTAATTAAAAAACAAGAACACAAAATATAGTAAAACGAAATAAGAAGAGTATTTGGAAATGTTTAATTATCAACCCTAGAGCCACAACATGTTATTTTGTTCCACAAAATACAACATGAGTTGCCGACGACCCCAAATAAAAATACGTTTTTCTAGAAAAATGTTAACTTTATTTAATTTTAATTAACGCAATACAGATCTTTGGATATTTAAGGAACTTTTAGAAACAAATAATTTGAATAAACCTTGCACACTAAACACACTGGGAACAAATCGGTAACCTATGCTGTGCACATATATTTCTTGAACACTTTACACAACGCTCTCTGCCCTTCCTGTCTTTAGACCTAGGACATAAATAGCAGCGACCACTAGAGGTGGGATGACTGGGCGGGACCTTGACGACATTACTTTCTTCTTCCCCCAAAACATTGAGCATTATTGCTAAACAACGTAAAGGAGGTCCGTCAAAAAAACAGTTGCATTAATCACAACACGGGTCGCGGGATACCCCAACAGATAATTACTCGAGAACTAATGAACGTGTGCACTTCGCAAAGTGGCACGGGCTACTGATAGCTAAATACGGAAGGAACTGAGATGCACAAGTTTTTAAGTCTACCCGTCAAAAAAATAAATAGAAAAATCAAGACGTGGGGTCACCCACGACCCCATGTTGTTGTTCTAGGGTTAAATAAAAATAGATAACAAAATGTCATCTTCTTTTATTTAAAAGCTTAGCTCTGTGGAGTCGGTGAAGTCTTTTCCACTCCTCTCTACACATTGCCATCACCTTGATTTCCTCTTGCTATGCACTTTTCCTTCTATAATGGATCTGATAAATTAAGGTGTCATAAGAGATGTCCCAACAATTTCCTCGTCTGATTTCGAGCGTTCTCCTCCCTCCCTGCTGTTCTGCTCTGTTCTCCGTCTAGCAAATTTTCTCCACTCTACGTCAACACCACATCTCGAAGACTTCCAGTTTTTTTCGATCCCGTTGCAACATAGTCCTAGTTTCACAGCCACACAATGCAACACTCTAGATATATAGGTTTTGACTAGCCTTCTTCGAATATTGCGGTCTATTCGGTCTTTAAAAATAAACTTTTTATTGAAGGCTTTCTTTGCCATGGCTATTTTTGTAACGGAGGTCATCTGGAGGCATTGGTTATCAAACTGCCTGTAGATCTAAATTGTTTAACTTTCACCTATTCTAATTTGACTAATTTTAATTTAATTTGTTTATGTTGTACTGTAGTTCTAGGGTTGTTAAATTGATATTAATTTTAAGACAGTACTCCTTAAATGTCTGTGTCCGAAATTAATTCTTCTAAAGGCCATCACCAAACCAAAAAAATATTTGACTCCTAACAATGCATTTCAAGCCTTCCATTATAGAGTTGCGAGCGAACTCCTATGAATCCGTTTTGCATCGAACACAAAAGCACAGAAATCCAAGTTCGGATAGCTTTTGAAGTCAGTTCTAACGGCATAACACACACACGTTCGCACGTACACATTTGAATCAACAACGCGGGGTGAATCAGCTCACGTTTTATAATTTCAGCTTGCGGCTTCTGTCGCACGCCAAATCTCATAACTCTCGACTTCAGAGTTAGATACGCTGGAATAGCAAAAGTAACCTTATACTGAAAGTTTTAAAACTCGCTTTGCACTGAATACAACTGTCACAGGAAAAAAAGTTTCTCTTGAATGGTTGTTGGAAGAAAAACTTCTGTGTTTTGTGAACTCAATCACGTACCGTTGCATAATCTTTACAAAGAATACGATAGCTGGACATTTGTTTATAGTATAGTGATTCAATAGAAAGGTAGAGTTTACCAAATTAGTCTAAGTAGGTCATTATCGACAATAATGATTTGCCTTATAGTGTTTGACTCAAAGAATATGTTCTTTGTGAGTTATGTAATTTTGCAATTAATAATTGTAACAAGATCTCCATTGGTAAACATGAAATAATAGCGAAAATAGTAGTTTATAATTTTACCTTGTCCTTATGCTGACCGGATTCCACATCAAATCAGCAATTAAAGCAAAACATGTTTTTAATGCACAATGAAAAATCTTCTGAATTCATAAAATTTTCATCTCTGATAAACTGAACAAAATGAAGTAGACTAGACACAAAAAATATAGACGCTTCCATTTTAAAAATAGCTCTCTGCGTCTGCAAGTGGAAATATGAGCTTGCTGTTGCGAGGTGCAACGAAATACGCCAACCCGCAGCGTTTAATATCCAAGCAGTTTGTTATAACATATAACGTGTTAAATTGTCGCCCGCCAACCATAAGTCAAGGCGAAATTAGTGAATTTAGCTCTGCACTTAATTCTAATTCACGTTCACGCACGCGGCACGATTCGTTCGGAGAATCACCATAGATTGCATGTATGTTACGTAAATTATTCGCAAATTTTGATAGTACCTACATGCGCAATCTATTTTATACGACTTAATTTAGGTTATTAGATTAACTAGTGTTTAATTAGGTCCGTCATCTAAAACATTTTATGGGTAAGGGTTAAAAGGCGCTACAGATGAGGGTTTTTACTTAATGTATTAAAGGTCGTCTGGCCTAAATGACTTGACGCCATTAGCCGTCAAAAATTAGTAGGCTATATCTTTTCAAACAGAAGTATATACCTAACCTTAATAAGTATTATTATGACATAATTTCCAAAAGCCACAATGAGAAACGGAATCTTTATAAAGCAAGCTCACCTGTGTTCGATTTTGAAAGATCTCTTCTCTTTTAATTTTTTTTTTGTTATATAGCACGACCATCCACACCTCGGAACTGCTCCCTACACACTGGCAGTAATAGCACTGAAAGCTCCAGCTGGCTCATAGTTCGATGCGTAGTGGGGTACGATGGTGGACTACCACAGACGATTGTTCTGGAAGCGCTAGACCCAACCACGGGAAAGACAAGGTTCACCAGCAGTGTCGACGATGAAGGTAAGCCAGTTTTTATGCATCATAATATTCAGACTATTAAGATACTGCTATGGTACTCGCAGCAACAGCACTGAAAGCTCCAGCTGACTGATAGTAATATGAGTGGTGGGATATGACGGTAGACTACCACAGATGATTGTCCTGAAAGCACTGGACCCAACCACGGGAAAGAGGAGATTTACCAGCAGTGTCAACGATGAAGGTTCGTCTTTTAATCAGCTATAAAAATCACACCTTGTCGATCCTGATTTCGTACTGGCAGCAATAGCACTGAAAGCTCTAGCTAGCTGATAGTGCGATACGACGGAGGGCTACCACAGATGATTGTCTTGGAAGCATTGGACCCAATCACGGGAAAGACCAGGTTCACCAACAGTGTCGACGACAAAGGTTAGTTTTTTATACAGCTAAAATGTTCACACCTTTTAGATGTCGCTTTCAGATTTAGACGGTTTCCACAGATAGTTCTAGAAACATTGGACGCAACACGGAAAAAACCATCGGGCCAACCATCATCTATTGGAATCCATCATGTTATAAGAACGTATTGTTTGCGTTTTGTTTTTATCAAACACTTTGGAGGCGATGATTGAGCAAACGGGAAAGACTAGGTTCACAAGAAGTGTCGACGATGATGACTTTTGTACAACCATAACTAAATATGCCTTTTAAATATCAGAGGTCACTGGTCATATAATAATAACTCCAATTTAAATTCGATCAACTGTGAAAAAGTTCCGTTTTGATCACTAAACAGAGCATATTCAATAAATCAACCGGGTAGTAATAGGCTAGATTATTAGAAATGTATAAAATAAAAAGTAAAAAAACGGTGTCAACCTAATTTGTAATTATTTTTTCAAAATTTCAAACGCTTATACTGTACATCTATAGTATTGGAGTTGTCATTGATTGACCAGTGATCACAGAAATATATTGCTTTCTTACCAGCGATACTGAAAGCTCCAGCTAGGCTTAGTGTGCTGTATGGTGGGGTATGATGGTGGGCAATCACAGACGATTGTCCCGGAAGCACTAGACCTAATCACCATACCATTCACTTACGTGTTCGTATTTTTATTCTTTTGTTCATTATATTTTTTCTATAACACTCAATAAAAGACAATAATGTGTTAGTTAATAAAGGAAACATTTTTGTTGTTTTGTTCGATACATCAGTTTCCATACATCTTCAACAAAATCAATCTTTAATTTTCCGTTACTTGTAAACTTTTTTGCAAATGAGGCCTAATTATTTACTCATGTGTTGCTTCCTAACAGAAGGACTAGCATCTTTCAAATTGGACCTTGCCCAGATGTCTACAGTGAGTGACCGGGATGGTGGCACGTTCAACTTGCTCATCTACGCCAGAAACTTGAAGGGGGAATCAGACAAAACTTTGTTGGAAAACATTGCCTTCAATGACGCTGCCAGAAGGACTGGTAAGACTTATAGAATTTTATAACCAAAACGACGATTAAATCTTTCATAAAATATTTTTATATTATTTGAAAATATACAGAACTGGAATAAAATTACAATTAGTTAATAAGCTAGGAATAAAATTATTGTGTAAAATAATCGACAAAAAGCTTATTGATTCTGTAAATTACTTGAAAACAGAATGAATATCATCAAGGAATGGAAGAGCGTTTATGATTTATTTTCTGAATAAACAAGCCTTGCTTATTACTTTAAGAGTCTCAGAGTAACTAATAATACATTGTTGAAAACCAGTAAAAATATAAAAATATAAACGGTTTCAGAATTCGTTCAAATCTGTGCGCGAGGTGCTTTTTGAGATTAGGGACGTGTCGCTTGCTCCTAGCCCAGTGTCGCCATTGGTATGAATTGTCCCGACATGTCAGGATTCGGCTACATTTCGTAATTGTAAGATTTTTAGGATTTCCGATAAAACAAATCGATAAAATTTAGGTTTTATTATTTCCCTTCCCTTCTTCGTTCATTTCACGAGCATGACGCTCGCACATAAAGCGAAAAGTTAGATTATTTTTTTTTCGGCGCACTTTGGTTAAAACTAAGAAAATTAATTTTTACCTACAATGTCTTATCGCAATCTCAACCTACGTTGCATTAGCATAATGTCAGGACTTTCTGGGAGAAATCGGGCTTTTTGTGAGGTTTTTTAAGTATACCATAATATCCCTAGGGTCCTAAGCCCCCCATAAACGAACTGTTTTTAACACAACTGATACATCGTGCTAGTGTGGTATTTTATTGATCATACATTATTGCGACTTCGACTCGATGAGGTAGGTTCAGCTATAAATTTAGGGATCTGCCAAGTATTTCCGGCAGGCTGCGCAATGGCAGTACTACTACTGGTAGTACTACTAGTTCCTACTTTTTTTTTATATAATTAATCAATTATGTTAGTTACCTGCTGGCACAACTTTCATTCGACTAATGAGGTAGATATGACAAAAAAACTTTCCAAAGGTCGTAGGTTCGAGTCCCATCTGAGAATTCACTTGTGGCCGAGTTGATATTTTCCAATATTTTTCTATTTAAAATTTATCATAAGTATAAAATACACTTCAACAAATATCGTTTTTTTTTCCATGACCCGTCAGGATTGGGCCTGACAGACCTGTTTTTTTACGTGTTTAAGTGTCGGTTCATGATCTCAAAATAGCCTATTGGGGTACCTGATGAGGTAGGCATTTTGGGTCCGGCTCTCGTACATCTAGTGTTTTATAATAGTAATTGTCAAAATCGCAACGGTAATCCATTGCAATAAACAGTCAACTGTAAAATGCCGATCCTAATAGGCTTGTATCGACTTTGCAAGGCTGCATTAAATCTCCGAGGCAATACACATGGGTCCCCTGAGCATACTTTCAGCACATTCACCCGACAGCGAGTCGAGCGACGTTCGCGAGCGGCTACGTCTAAATTAGCTAGCGAGGCAGCCTCGAAATTAATTTAATTTCACTTGCATTATATCATACTATTACTATGCGAAAGTTCAAGTTTATTTGCATGTCACTCTCACGCATAAACGACTGGAAAGATTTAGATTAAATTTTGTATACCTAATAAGGCGGAATATGATACAGGTAGATACTTTTTATCCCGATATTCATACGATAACGATACTGTTCATAAGCAAGAGAATAAATGAAATTAATAAAAATAAAAAAAATTGTCTGTAAATAATTGAAATTATACACAAAGTGTAGTAAATTGTTAAGAAAAGACATTAAATAAGTAAGTTTTTATCCCACCGAAAAGTACCCAAAAGCATTTGCCAGAAAAACGCTCATTAAAGCGGAGGAAATAAAACAAATGTCCAAAAACAAAACATAAATAAAAAACTAATTTGCAACGACGATTCTTTAAACGCAAATAAATAACGGGGAGTACAAAAAGATTCGCATTTAATTACAGTAGTTAGAAAATTTCGTTAATAAACGAGACATTCTTTGATGAAACAAAGTTTGGACGTAATAATCGTCAATAATGATTTTCCCAGTCCCTTTGAAAATAAATTTTAAATTCTCTTCAACATTATGTATGTCTCTAATTTAGCATCAACAAAAGGTCAAATCCTTGTATCGATAATTAGGTATTAAAATCGAAGAACTTTCCCCGGCGACCGTTGTGTTTTTTTTTTACTTTTTTGAAAAATAATAAGATATAATAAATAATGGGTGCGATCCAAACCCGGTACAAATATGTATGTGATAAATATGTGTGCTTGTCCTATATTTGAATGTTAAATATTTTGTACGTACTTGTAATAGGTACCTCAGTTGATTCCGACACCCATAGCACTAATTATTTACAGTTATTTATTTATAATCACTTTTTTACGATATTGTTAATAGTTCAAAAAAATTAATTATATTAACTGGAAAACCAAAACATGGAAACATCTATCAAACAGTATAATGAACCTCTGATATGAAAAGAAATTCTCCACTAATTGAAGACAAATTAGTGACTCAACAGAATTTCCCATTTAATTTATGGACGTCTGGAAATTATTCTCTCATTTACTGAAAAATTTAGAAGCTATTTACCGCGATAAACAACGTACCATAATAAATTATTAAGAATTCAAATAAACGTGCTTTGAATAATTATTAATATTACAGCGTAATTTGTTTAATTGGTGTAGTAAAAAATAGTAGTGTAGACTGTGGTCTAGTGGTTACTCCCTCCGGTATCAGACCCAGACGTCCCGGGTTTAATTCCCTGAGTATTCAGCTTGGTTGGTGGTATGAAAGGACTTGTTCTAAGTCCGCCTGGTTAGCTACTGAAATCTTTTCTTCTTTCTAATATTTTCAACGTTATTTTGTTCCGGTACTGTTCCTTAGTGGTTGAGGATTTATGGAGAGGCCCGATTCCACCTTCTGGCTATTGTTCCCCTTTGTATTGTTTTTATATTTTCACAAGCTATTTAATATTTCAATCTCAACTTTATTCTTATTTTCATTATCTAAATTCCATAACAATATCAACATCATTGCGACAGACTACGACTTTCAATCTCCAATGATTATGATTCATGCCTTTTTTGTAAGATCATATTAGGACCGCCCTTTTGAAATTTCCATTTATCGTCGCGTCAATCAGTCTGCCATTCAGTATACTTTTATCTATACGCACGAATGATCGCTCTTATCAAACATCTGAACGTTGCCAACACATTTATGTGTAAAACAAATAGTAATAAAGCCTTTTATGTGTTTTGCGATTCAATAAAAGTCTTTGTGTTGTGTACACGCTACTTGATTCGGTTAAAAAAATATTTATCTAAACATATAAGAATCGAATTGAGCGAAGAATGTTACACAATGATTCGGGTGATTTTCAATTTGCTCTTGTTTATAATACTTAACTTTGATAAAGCTTTATTTAAAATTGACTTGCGTTCGACACTTTCTTTTATTTTCGTCTACTTGATCTCCCCCCACATATACGTTACATACTGAATTTCTTTTTTTTTTAAGTCAAATATTTATAAAAATCAATGGAGTTTCAGACGATTTCAATCGTTAGTATAAAAGAGCTTTCTAGGTTTTACTCAATCCTATTATTCCCATTAAAAATGTGCACAGTTTTTTTGTAAACTCTGAACTTACTCGTTAAGAAATAATTCATACATATGTAGATCTTAATACTTTTTCTTTTTGATCCCTTGATTCTTGATTAAATCTTGAAGTCCTGAAGAAAGTCTAGATTAAATTGATACCCGTGTGTCGTGTGTCGTCTGGCAATTGTTATTACTTAATTAAAATAAGTGACACACAAAATGATAATAAACATAGGAAATAATACCGCAACGTGAAATACCTTATATGTCACCGTAGTCTCTACAGCGAGACTAGGAGAAGCTTAAGACGGTATATGGAAAAAGTATGTACTTTTGATATAAAACAAAACAATAGGATGGTAACGCCCAGTTTCCATTGGCGAAACAGTTCAAAAAAACATGTTGTAAACGTATAATGCGACCACTGAGAGACTGCATTATTTGACAGCTCCTATCGAGAGGCATTGGTCATCCGCTCAGCGGCCGCACTATATTTTACAAAATGTTTTCTTGTGAATGCTTTTCCAGTGAAAACGGGGGGTTAGAGATGTTACAAATCTGGTAATAAGACACATTATACATTTCAAGCATACATTTACAGCCGATCCCAATAACCTATCATTAGTAACAGATAAGGTTACTATAGTTTGGTTGCTTAGTTATTTCTGTTACATTACAGGAAATAACAAAGATTGCCTAGCAACTGAACCACAGTAGGCCTATCTCTTACTGAGGGTAGATTATTGGGAATGGCCGTTATTTAGACCTTTATCTAGATTTGTAAAGTACCAGAAACACGATTTTATGATTTTGCCTCGACACTTTTTCGTTTCGAAATGTCCCTCTAAAGATATGAAAATGCAAGATTATTCTCATATACTATTTGAAAATGGTTTAATTAGTGGACACTAATTTATATTTAACATCGGGTAGTTTCATTTCTCTCTAATCGCTATATTTATTATACAACAACAAAGTGATTTCGTGATTTTTTTTTCGTTTCTCATTACTATCTCACTTCATTCGTACAGCGCCTTAAAAGTTAAATCTATTGCATGTTTGAATCAAAACCGTCATATCTCTTGCGAGCACAGTAGCTAGCTGACGGTTGTAAACTGCATTCTGCGTTATTCCGCTATCATTCACGCTTCGAACTATAAACCAAATTTCTCATAATTTGCAGAATCGACTGTAGTGAACTAAACCTTTAAAATTTGTTTGAAGAGCGGGTTTTTAGAGAAAAATCCGATGACCTTCCCTGAATCACATCATATATTTATGCCAACAGATGGTAAAGGCGGAATGGTTGGTGTAACCTTGGGAGTCGTTGTGGCAGCGGCACTTGGGTCAATTCTGGCTGGCGGAGGCATAGCTCTGATGGCTTTGTGTGCTCGCAAGCGACGGGCACAACCACCGAACAAGCATCCCCCAGGTGACATGCTGGAACTAAGCGACGGCGGCCGCCGGTATGTCGTTGCGTACACCATCAAACCCTCGCCGGATCTGAAGACACCAGACCCACAACCAGACATTTTGAATGCTCCAGGTATGTATTTCTTTAATCAGCAGCATATTGAGTTTCAGCAGTTAGAGATAAGATAATCAGCTCCTCAGTGGCTGAGGATTCCGGGAGAGGCGCGCTTCCACCTTCAACCTAAACAATACTTAAACTCGGTATTATAGAGGCTAAGCGTCTTCATGTTTTTTAGAAAAAGAAATCCCTATAAAAGCGGAGGAAAAGTGTCATCCAAGCACCTTTCAGTCGCTTACGAATCTTACGATACCCGGGGTATTATAATAGAAGAAGAATAGAATATAAATTCAATTATTCAGGCAAATTACACACATTACAAAACATTAGAAATTATTATATATGTTTTACATTGAGTTAGGTTTTATAATAGAATTGTTATTTAATTAAAAAAAACATATTATGCATAACAATTACAATATGATGTTAAGAACACATATTATGTCAAAAAATTAAATCAAGGAATACATGAAAAATAAATTATTGAAAAAGCAAAATGCCAAAGAAAATTACAATATAAAAATCCATTAAATCAAATAATACATTAAAATAAAACGGCCACTGATAAAACACTTTTAACAGCCGTCATCGTCAGTATTTACTGTCCGAAATTGACTTAGAAACATGTATATTCAAACAATTCCAGATGTAGAGGCTGTCAATCCTTCCAGCAATCATGGCCAGTGGCCTTGCCATCAACTCTTTGCGGTTCTATTTAGGTTATTTTAGGTTGTGAGAGTGGGATGCTGCCATACGGCGGTATAGCGGGGTCTAACTCTTACTACCTGAAAATTACTTCAAATAAATATATAAATATGGGTAAGGTTCGTTCGGATACGGTAGTAAATGTCTAACCGTATCCGAACGAAAAAATAAATTAACTTTTCGAGGGTAGACTTATAACTACGGCAGCTGAAAAGGTGCCGAAACGTCGGAAAAACAAAAAAACCCAAAACTTAAAAATACCGACAATATCAGCTTAGTTCGTGAAATATAGCGCGTGTGATATCCATAAAAGTTATTTATTTGAATGATAGTCGCTTAAGTTTGTCTTTTGTTAATAGATGGAGATAATCAAACAGCACAACCTCCGGTAGAAGAAGCTGAGTGGCCTAGTATAAAAGAAGTGAGAGGTACCTACATTATAAGATTTAAATACAGGGCATTAATCGACACAGAGTTTGTTTGATTCCATTCAGACTTTAATTTATGTAATTTTTCTTTCATAGGTGACTGGAGTAAAACTGGGGCAGTATTTTCTGCGGAAGACTTAGCTCTATTAGATACCAATGGACGACCACAGCAGGTAGGTTAAGAATATTATAATAAATTAGAATTATAGAATTAGTTATGGCCGTTTATTCAAATTGCTGTTTCCTTCACAGCTCACTCCAGGCAGTGACATGGTGCCTAGCAGTAGACAAGAAGACGTGCTTAACCAAAACCTGCCCATAGGAAATAACTTTAGGCCTAACTTCGTAGTCACTAATAGCCCTACACTGGGGAGTCCAAACTTTGTTTGTCCCAACGGTAACGTTGGTTCTCCCTTTGATAGTCAAACATTAACAATGAGTGGGCCAACTTTAAGTTCTGGAAGTATCGCCACTTCTACATTACATAGGACAAAAGGTAAAGGTAATTCTAGAAGAAGAGAACATGTGTTAGCCGAGAATCTCCCAGGTCCTGAGAGCTGTGTTTAAAAGCTTTGATATTAATCTGTACATTTTTACCCATTAGATTGACAACTATGGTCTTCTGGTAATACAATGAAGTTTCAATGGTGGACTCAGATTGGCAGTCTATAATGTTCTGATGAGATGCAAATAATGATAAGGGGGGAAATTTTGCTCATACTGATACATAACTACTGATCAATTAAGCTCTTATATTGACTTACTGCTTGTTTACAGCAGCGGCATTTACAGCCTTTGGAAACTGGTCTGTTCTACGCTCTGCACTGTTCTGTTGCTCTCTTTAAACTTACTCTGGTGTAAATGATGAGCGTATGCAGTTATTATCGATTCATTACCTATTAGAAAAAAAAACTCTACTTTTCAACTCAGGTCTTTTCGAAATTATAATAATAATACGTTTCGCTGCTACTACTAAGAAGCCAAGATCTATTGAGGACTGTCATTGAAATGTATTTTTTACCAGAATTGGACCTCACATTTTCATTTATAACACCGATGCTGTTCTAGCTTCAATAAATGTTTAGTCAGATCGTGTCATTCCAACGTCTATCGCAATACTTTCAAAGACATACATCGATGAAACACTACAAATTGCTTGGATTTTATTATAAACTTCGATGTATGTACTTATATATAAACCGATGGTGAAAGATGTAGAGAAACCGTAAACAATTCTTCCATTCGTCCTTTTTATGTAAAAATTTAATCACATTAATAAACGATTAGAAAATATGTTGCGTAAAACTTATCTGAAGAAATGTGTATTTATTTATTATATGCTTGAACTAAATGAAAATCATTTTGAATAAAATTGATGTAACAAAATAGCTCTCATTTTTGCTCAAAAGACTGTTAATATTGACTAGTAAATTTATAATAAAGCTTATAAGATTTTTTTAAGTACATACATACGATCTTTTTTAATTTAAAAACTGCTCAGAAATGGCGCTCTTATTTGTCGAAAACTAGTTTCAATTTGTAAAATAATATTTACTTTAACGAACTTGGTTGTGTAAATGTAAATAAATATAGATTAAAAAATGTATAGCTAATATAAAGTAAGGCTTTCGTTGTAAATTTGTTTATGTGAAAATATTATGTAAAGGGTGTAAATATTTGATAGTGAATTGTAATAGAAAACAATTTTGGAAGCATTATGATTGTGTGTTATATATTGTAATTGTTTATATTATGAGATGTTGTCTTATCTATATGAATGGAAATTAATAGACTCAATATTTAGTCACACCTATTGATGGACCAAAAATTACATAAAATCTCATAAAATACTTATTTGCATAAAAGTTGCTATTTGTAGTCGAAATACAACATTTGCATTGCTTTTAGTCAACAGTTTCTACTAATACTATTTTTTGAATTTGGTTTTGTTATTGAACTGAACCAACGCTGTACTCGAAAATAATTTTAAGTATCCAAAGCAGAATGTGTCTAACACGTTACTTTACTTTAATTTCATAATGAAAGAAGAATCTCTGTTTGTCATCAATAGAAGCCATAATATCTTGACTCAAATTAACTGTGTTTTTATTGAACTGAATTCTCAGTCATGGTATGAAGCAACTCTTAGATTGAATTGTGTAGGTATTTTATCGTTGTATCGTGCTTTCAAAATTGTTCTTCTAATTGAGTAGTGCCATTTTGTATCGATATTGAACGAACTGTACATGTTTCGACTTTGTGTTGATTCTATAATATAGAGTTTAATAAAATATGGTTTACCTATAGATACATATTAGGGAGTTTCTCCACTGCGCGCGCCGGTCGCTGATTTTGGAGCCGGCGCTAACGGGTGTAGCAAAGGGGGTGCAGGACTTAGAAAAATTTCAAAAAAGGTATCTCTAGGTTAGGTTAGGTAAGAGAACTGTGTCCAAAAACGCGCGAGCCGAGCGAGCGTGCCGCAGTAGCGGCCGGCGAAGCGCCAGAGAAATATGACATACACTTAATTTTTAGATGCACCCCCTTTATAACTCCGGGACCCATTCCTGTTTTGTCGGTTGCCGTTTCGAGTGCCGGCGCCGGCAGCGGAGGCACTCCCTAAATATTAACATGTCAACTGAACTGTTGTAGATGTCAATAATTCTCCGTGGTCCTAACGATCTGATATCGTAATTATTTTATATAAAATCAATAAAATAATGATTTATATTAAAATGGCAATTTATTTTATTGAGTCCTTTCCCTTTGATTACAGTTTTCATAAAGACTTAGCACAAGCTTAGGCTTAGCACAAATTTAGAGTGTAGACCCTGCAAAAAGACTGATTTTGACAGATTATTAAATTCATCTAATCCTATCTAATCCCACAGACAACTTCTAGTTATTTGACAGCAATTACTCAAGCTTTATTTGAATATTATTAAAAAAATATAAGACTTTTTTTTATACGGTTATTCACACAAAAAAAAATGATTATCGTAGACACTTCGAAGATAGCTCTATACTTATTGGCTGTTACATCTTAATCGATCGTTAAATCCGTAAGTGTCGGTAGCTCAGTCGTTACAGCATTGGACCGAATTTCCAAAGGTCGTGGGTTTGAGTCCCATCTGAGAATTCACTTGTGGCCGAGTTGATTTTTTCAATATTTTTCTATTTAAAGTGTATCATAGCCCTTTTAGTATAATTGAGATTTACCAAAATATTATACCTACTCATTTTCTAAAAAAAGTAAGTAATAAGCCAAAAGTAAGTAATATGTTTGATGAAAAAAATACGCACACGAAAACATCGTGAAAGAAAAAACGTAAACATCAATCTTCGAAATCTTGAAATGTAGAGTCAATAATAGTTTTTGTCGAAGTCGTTAATAGGTGAGTACCTATTAACGACTTCGACAAAAAATATTCTTGACAAAAGATACCCATTAGGTATTTATTCAAAACACGAAATATTGATCCTGCAACGAATTTCCTTGTCCGTATTTGTTGTTACCCAATGTAATTTGATGCACTAGGAGCCCTAACGCTATTTCAAAGTGAATGTATGTAAAAGCATCTCATGAACGTAAGAACGCCTTTGCAAATTGTTGCCTTCCTCATGTCTAAGGGACGGATCGACTACTCGGGCTCAAAACATTGTATATAAAATATTTACAATACCGATGTGACGAATATATCAATTGATTAAAATTAAGTAAGTACTAAGTTACTTTCGAATCGTACGAAAGTCACCCAGGTATTCAAGGCATCTTTTAACTGATAAGAAGAACGGGCGCTAGAAAATTATCCGATCAGCTTAAACAACGCAAACAGCAGTTACAATTAAACGTTGTAGCCAAATACAAAAAGAAGAAGATAATTATTGCAAGAAACTATAACATTAAAAATTTTGCAGTTATCCTTTTTATCCTTTCTTGGTAGTTTTGTGCCATATTTTTTTATGATGTGATAGGTCAGCGCCTCATCACTATCTCGCCCGATAGTAAGCGATGATGCGATCTAAGATGAAAGGCGCTTCCCTAGAAGATACCTCTTCACTTGTGACTTGAGGGCCCCCAAGTTGCAAGTATTAGGAAAGACTGAGTCAGGCAAAGAATTCTACTCTCTAGCAGTACGGATGATAAAATTGACGCAAAATGTTTAGTGCGAATTTTTGGGATATCACCCACAAACCAAGATCACCGTCTAGGCTGTCTAATTCAGCTGCATACTTTACTTACCGAAATTTTTAGGATTAGAGGGGTAAAAAAAAAAAAAAAAAAAAAGGATTAGCGGGGTAAATAAAAAGAACTGATGACCATCATTTAAGTACAGGGGGAGCTTTTTTGAGAAACGATATATTGGAAAGTATTAAGGTTGAAGAAATAAATTGTTTATAAAATGAAATATCTATTCAAGCATTATTATTTATGATATAAACGTTTTCTATAAGATAGAATCAGGCGTTACTTGGCGGAAATCCATATCTTAGTAGAAAACGAAAAAGCACCGAGCGCTGAGATTGGCACGGTCTAAAAACTCCTGAGGATGCTCCGTGTGTGGGCAAAACACGTGTAGTCGGTGAAGGTGCAAGGTGTGTCACTGGGCTGCATCTGCATTATTTCTTGCGGAATTACGTGACAAATTTTTCGTTTTCTACGTTTTCTATAAGTCTATTAGTTTTTTAAATAACTTTCTTAAAAAAAACTCTACTGATCAACCGGGAAGTTCCCCGATTGTACGTTATATACGAACACTACACACTTTTAGTTCAAAACTCATCCATATTATTGCATTCTCATGTTATTGAAATCTTTCAAGTCCGAGCTTAAACAGCTATGATAGTCAACAGAATATTATTATCCACGTCGTTAAGACTGAGATTGGGGCTAAAGCCATTTCCTGCGCAGCAGCGCGACGCCTGAAGTAACGTGAACATTTCCTTTAATGCTATGTCATCATTATGTGACGGAGCAATCCTAATGGAAGCCGATACAATCTCGCAAGATAAATATAGCTAAACAAGACGATCCACCCATGGAGTAGACCAATATTGGGCGTTGTGATTTGGAAAACGTAAGTGCGCATTAACTTATTAATTTATTTACTTCATTTCGTATAAGAGATGAGTAATATGCTTAAAGACTCGTTCCCAACCTTAGAAATTCGTTTCCAATCATCCATTTTAAACTTTCTTACAGATGTATGAGCCATGACCTACCCTGAGAGCTCAATTCGGATTGGTCGGTTTTAACAACTGCAAATACAGCTGGGATTTACTTGGGACGACTTAACGTGCCTTCCGAAGCACGAAGAAGCTTAAGAAAATATTTTTTTTTGTCACCCATCCTGTGACCGACCATTGCGAAAGTTGCTTAACTGCTACAATCGATTCCGAGCACGAACCACTACACCGAGTTCCTCTGTCGAAACTACTGAACATTAAAAACATTTTTGTGTATAATACATAATTTAGGATACTCTTTCTTCTGAGTAAACCCATGTGAAATCGCTCATTCTCAAGATAAAATGCAAAATCTCTTGAAAAAAAAAACCTTGCTTTGAACCAAATGCTAATATTAGCTATATTAGATTGAAAATTGATATTCGTTAATAAAATAAAAATTCAAATTCAAATTGACAAGAAGTACTTACAAACATAACTTGGATAAAATAGTCCAATTTCATTTTTCCACACTACGTACGACTGTAATATTTTTGTGAACTAAGTATAACCAGTGTTCGTCCATTTTAGTTTAAAGGTACTCTCTTGTACTATTATTATCTATTCTTTGTTATACCTATGGTATAGCAATTATAATTTTACTACAGATTCTCAACTACATTCCTACCAATTTCCCGAGTGGATTGTACCAAGTTGGCACACCTCTCGTGCCTCCAGTAGTGCCTCAACGAGTCCTGTTGCCCCTTTGTCTCCGCTGTACTTCAAATCTCAAAGCCTTTGCGAGGTTCGACTCGTGCTTGTTTCAACTGAAGCTGTTTCATAGCAAGGACAATATCATCTATGCTACATTCAGAAATCACTATGAGCTGGCAGAGCAATATTAAAGTCGTGAGCGAGATGGGGTTATACGTAGTGTATAGCTCCGTCTCTTTAATACGAAGTCGAGTATCATTATTTTAATATAGCGATAATATCTAATGGTAAGGTAGAAACGATTATAATATATAAAATATTTATTCTGTAGTTCATCCTGAGGGTTGAGCGGTTGGAGTCCCGCCACAGTGTGAACTTTAACTCGTATGTGGTGAGGGTACCGACTGAACATCTGTCGACCTTCATGAAGGAAGATTTTTGTCGAAGGGTGTCCTGTTCCGGCGGTTTAGGGGTCGGCTATCAGACACCGCAATGCGCAACACGTCGCCGCCGTCTTTAGGTGTAAAATAATTTAAGTTAATTTTGTTATTTTATATTTTATGCATGTGTAGTTTTAAGGTATATGTCTATGGGCCATTGTAGCCTGATTACAAATAAATAAATAATAAAATAAAATATACATACCTACATAAAAGCAGAGATATGCAAAATAGTTTTGAAAATGTATTTGAATAGAAAATGCAAATACTTTTTGATTTTTCTATTTCAAATACAAAATACAAAATGGTTTTTCATTTTGTATTTGAAATACTTAATGCAAAATACTTATTTTCAAAATACTTTTTTAAAATAAAATACTTTTATCAACTTTCATTCTCATATAGTAAATTTAGAATTATTTAAACGAGTTTACATGCTTTATGAACTCGTCATTTGCCATGTAAATGTCCCCACTGCTGGGGCACTGGCATAAGAAGAATGGGTCATATAATGCCCCACCACGCGGGCCCAATGCAAATTGATGGATTTTTAACGACTGCAAATTCAGCAGAGACCATCGGCTTAACGTGCCTTCCGAAGCACGGAGGAGCTCGAGATAGTGAATTTCTGGTCACCCATCCCTTGACCGACCATTGCGAAAGTTGCTTAACCTCAACAGTCAATCAACCACTGCACAGCGGGCTCTTTATCAACTCAATAGCGAAATTTTTAAATATATAACCAGATTTTTAACCGCCTCTGTACATCATAGGTCCTGGGTTCTATTACCAGTGGCGGTACAAAATTTGTATTTGGTTTAGTTGGTGGTAAAACTTGTTGTAAGTCCGCCTGGCATTATCTAAGTCTGACGCCATAACATTCATGTTTCAACATAAGCCAATTCCTTAGTGATTGTGGATTCCGGAAGTGGCGCGCTAAGTACCACCTTCAGCATTATCATTACTAAACACAATACGTATGATGAAAATTTAAAGCTAAGTGTCTTCTCGGTGTTCATAAATTTGTTCAAAGGTCGTTTATGTTGCTTCAGGGGTCTCCATTATCAGAAAAAAGCTTTTCTACCCTTACAGTGCTAGGCAAACCGCTCTCATATTTAAAGACGGTCTTTATTTTTATATAAGCAGGCAGACATCATCATCCTTAAAATTTTGAAATGATACCAATATGATATTTTCAATATTGGCGTTTGTACTTGCACTTGAAACGAAAATTCAATCATTATGAATTAGGTTAGATCATTGGTTAACTCCGGTAATTAAGCAATAACCAATTTGCAAACTAACAGTTCAGTTTTGTACATACCTACGACACCATAACAACTTAGTTTCACCTGAATGTTTTGATTTTGTTTGACAAAACTTGTCGAAAAGTATTTTGCATTTTGCAAATACAAAATATGTCCGAAATAGTATTTCAAATAAAATACAAAATGCTTTTCTAAAAAAAGCATTTAAATACAAAATGGAAATAGGTATTTTGCATTTTGCATTTTAAATAGAAGTATTTTCAAAATGTCAAATCTCTGCATAAAAGCCATAAAAACATAAAAGATGGGAGGACGATCTCAAAGCTATAGCTGGACTAGAATGGATTCGAATCGCGAGAGATAGACAAAAGTGGAAAACTTTAGAGGAGATCTTTGTCAAAAGACAAACTGTTTGCCGAGATAATATTATATTTAAGGTTTCTTATCGTTAATTTTTTTTAATTAAGCAGTAATAAAAGTAAGTAATATAAACATTTAGTAATCTTAATAAAGTCGGTACGGTACGAGAAATATCAGTAGGTATATTCGTACATTACTGATTTATTAGTGGTAGGTATGTGTAATATACACATATAATAATATAACGATTCTAACATCATCTAAACTTTTTTGCTACTTATTACTTCCTTCCGTTGGTTTAAGTTATTAACCTCTCAGGCCCGGGTTATGAGACACAATGGATAATCCATTTATGATTTTCGAATGCTATTTTTATACTTATGATAAATTTTAAATAGAAAAATATTGGAAACAATCAACTCGGCTACAAGTAAATTATCAGATGGGACTCGAACCAACGACCTTTCGGAATCTGGCTTACTGTTCTTACCACTGAGCTACCGAGGCTTCGAGTCCCATCTGAGAAATCATTTATGGCCGAGTTGACATTTTCAATATTTTCCTATTTAATTTTATCAGGAGGATAATCCATTGTTCTCTGGACAGCGTTGTCCTGCTAGCAAATGATGTCATGTAAAAAAATCAATGTTTAGGAGATCCTTCCTCTTTTGTCTCCATATAACTATAATAACCAACATTAATTAGTTAGAACACTTTCAGAAATAGTATAAGGCTCCAGTCCTGGGACCTTTGTTTATATAACGAAGAGGTAACGTAATAAATATACACATAATTCATTATCATACCTCTAGTATCTCGTCCAAATTTATAATTTGCAAACGAATCGTTTCACAGAATCTAAAGGGAGCAAAGTTTTCTCATAATATATTTCGGAATCTACTCGATTCTGTTGACTTCACAAAAACACATGCTGAGTTCACAATATTCGGGAGTGCCTAATAGACGCTAAGGGGAAGAACAGTCAACTGAGGTCCACCGAAAATATCGAATTACCTCAACCAATTTTGAACTTTAAGTCCACCGAATAAAATTCTTTGCCAATAAAGTGGCTTTGTGGCCGGCTGATATGATCTTGACTACACGTAAGTGTTTGTCGAACCTTTGGCCAGTGACCGATTTGTTTCCGATATGTAATAAGATTTTATTTTGTGAAATAAAATTTTGTGTTTGTAGTGATATTTAGAATGCAATTTAAATATCTAACTAACTGTAGGGTTACTCGTTTCGCAAATAAGTATTCTTGAGGCGTAGTTGTCGAGATAAGACTCCTATACGAATATTGAATTATCCCAACATCGGCTACATTGAAAAAACTGTTTGGCTGTGAACGCCAGTTTCGAAGTTTGTATAGGCACAGTTTTTTGAAAATCCATGGAAAAGTTGGATTAACCCTTAACACTGCTTGTGGGGGAGTAAGATCTCCCACCAAGCACGTTTTCGGAGATGTTTGTTTTATTTTAAATGTTACACGCTTGCGGCTTCATTTATTGTCTGTATAGCCCGAAAGGTGAGAAATTACACTCTAAAAATAGAGACTCTAAATTTTTTTAGTTTTAAGTCACTTTTATATAAAACCCAACAAATGTCACGTTTTTGTTTAAAATTTTAATAAAACTTGTTTACTTAGATTTGTGATAACATTCTTTCAGCAATAAACAAAAATAATGTGTCAATCCTTTTTTTAAATAAAGAAACGAGTGTATTTGTGTAGGCTGAAAATAGCATGCGTTGCTAAGGGTTATTTTTTATAATTTTGTCATAAATAGGACTTTAAATGTTACTGTTCTGCTGTCATCATTTGTTTCCTAAGCGCTTTTCATATATATTTTTATTGTACGTACATATAGTTGATCTCTAGTATTTGTGTAATTTGATATTTTGCAACCCCATGGGTTTGCCAAGGGCGAATGATTTGTTGGTTTGATCCGTTTTCGAAAAACAATTATCATACGCCATGTGTCAAAGGGAAAATGTGTCAGTCGACTTTTTAAAGTCATACGTCATAGTCGCGATGTTTCGACAGAAGCGCAATCAACAGTAAATCCGGCGGATTTTTTGATCAGCAGTCAGTGGCTAGTGATTTCTGTTGACGTTTTAGGCAATTTCGAAGCCCTATTCCACTGTAGAATGAAATAGATTTATTGAAAAACTATTTTATGTAGGTACCAACGCATATTCAAAGCGTAGTCCCAATGCTGCGCACGTTAGTAATAGACACTCGGTGCGTTATAATAACTGCTTGGATATGTTTCACTTCAGCACACAGTTTTGGTTGATGATAGGACTTGTTGTTAGACCATCTGGCTAGCTACCACCATCTTATCTAAGTCTGACGCCATAACAACAATGTTTTCAGTATTGTTATGTTCCGACAGTAATAGATAAGATAGCCAGTTCCTCAGTGATTGAGGAATCCGGGAGAGGCTCACTTCCACCTTCAGCATTATTTGACCTTTTTTAACAGATTAATTAGAAATAAGACGTATATGATGAAGGTTAAACGTCTCCTCGTTGTTCATTATAAAAGACACTTGGTTGGATTTGTCTCACTACAGCTTACAGTTAACTATGCACGAAAATTGATCTTCCGTTATGTATACGATGTGCAACTATGATTGATTTCACTCAATTTCACTTCAAATTCAAATCAAACGCTCTGAGCAACGGACATGAGGTGTCGTTCCTTGTTAACTTCTCGTAAAGTTAAACAATCTTCCTACATACTCTCCATGCGCAGCAGCTGGACAGTGCCTTAAAATGTGACTGCTTGCACCAGCACACTGAATAGAGTTCTATAACTATTCAATATTATATAAATAAAAATCAAAGTTTGTATGTTTGTCCACCATGCGCTCCAAAGCCATAGTTCAGGTTGTGGTGAAAATTTGTTAGGGTGTTCTGGGGTTCGCCTTCGAGGGTTCTTAGATAAAAAAACTATAATATATTTCTTTATATTTACTTTACGTGGCATTGCAACGCATGCCGGGTGCAGATAGTACTGAAATAAAGTAAACTATATTCTGAACTAGCGGCCGGCCGCGGTTTACCCCGCGTTGTTCCCGTTCTCGTCGGAATATCGGAATAAAGAGTAGTGTAGCGTAGTAGTAGACCTATGTGTTAGTCCACTATTTGAAGTCCCTATATACCAAATTATATCCAAATCCGTTCAGTAATTTTTGCGTGACAGTAGAACAAACAAACAAAGAAACTGACAACTTTCGCATTTATAGGTAATATTAATAGGATTCCCAAGAATGTTTCTAATGATCAGTGATAAGATAACATAATAGCTATGAAAAACTACTGAATTTTAATCTTATAAGTAACATAATAAATATTATATTTCGTGTTTTAAATAAATTGAAGTTTGAGAATTTATATAATCTGTAACAAATAGTACTTAAGACGCTATACAGAAAAAGTACGTACTTTTTGTTATAAAACTTTAGGACGGTTAGGGATGCTACATATCTGATATTAAGATATATATTTTATGATTATTGAATTTTAGCATTTTTCATTACTATTGTTATACTTATAATAAATTTAAAAAAGCAAAATATTGGAAAAATTTAACTCGGCCACAAGTGAATTCTCAGTGGAAATCCTCTGAAAATCCGGTCCAATGCTCTAACCACTGAGCTACCGAGACTTGCGAACCACCGTCGAAATTCTCTAATACTTTTATAATTTTAATACGCTGTAGGCCAGTGTTGTCACATCAATGCTAGGAATATCCTTGCATTCGAAAGAAACATCTTTTTAGGTGTTTAACGATCGATTAAGCAACAGCTAATAATAAGTTAATTTTTTCCAACATTTTTCTATTTAAAATGTATCATAAGTAATAACATATACATTTGTTCATACCTTTATCTAGATTTGAAAGTTTCAGAAACACGATTTTGCCTCGACACGTCTTTTTCTGTTCGAGAAGACCCCTTAAAAACACGAAATTCAAGATTATTCTGAAATGGGGTTACTTAGACTATTGGAATTTGGTTTAATTAGTGGACACCAATAATATTAACAATCGCGTAAATTTATTTCTCTTTAATCGCTAATAGTTATTTACTACGAAATAATTTCGTGGTTTTTTCGCCTAATCTTCAAAATCTGTCGTTTTCTCATTGCTGTCTCGCTTCAGTCGTATAGCGCCTTAATGCATTTGCTCTAAAAAATAATTGCTTCTTGGAATTGAACCCGAGCGAACTACTCCATGCAATTCACTTAAAAGTTCTATCGTAGTCAGCAAAATTTTGTCAGCTATAATATTTAGCATATTTAACATTCATTAGTTTTTAAATTAATTATTCAATTCCATTTCCATTTTGAGTTTGTTAAAATTATGTTAATAGTATTTGGCGGAAGAATGTCGATGTTATTTTATTGTTAAATGCCATAATTTGGTAAAATCTTTGGATACCAATTAGGCAACGATAAAAAAAATATTTCGTAGTTGTTGAAAAATAAGAGAGAGTGAAGCAATAAACTCAATACAAAAAAAATAACACGCTACAAAAACAAAAAAAAAAACAAATGAGGATTTTAACTATTAAGTTTTTAATTTACATCAAAATTTCATAAAAATGAAAAAAATAAAATTGGTGTGTATGTCACCGTCTTTTTAACCGACTCCAAAAAAAGGAGGATATTCTCAAGTCGATTATATATATTTTTTTATGTATGTTTTAATATAACGTCGTCAGCTGTCAACCTATTTTAATAATTATTTTTTTATTTGTAACAACATAGTTCAAGTGTAGTTCCATATAATTTTTACGAAGATTTTTTTCATAATCCTGAAAAATATAATTTACGCATGTGTATGGACTGATTTTTTGTATAAGTAACGGCACAGGCTGTAAATAAAAATTGTGTAATAAAAAACTTTTTTTAAAACCGACAATGATTATATAAAAATGAACGGAAAGTTATCTGTTTTATTGCAAATCGTACGGCCTATTTACAATAATTCGGCAGTTTATAAATACCCTCGATTATTTAGAAACAATCAGTTCTTGCAAAAACTTTTTATATAAAAAACGACTTCAGAAAGTAAAAAATAAACTCTTGGAGTCGGTGCCAGCCAAGGCATGAAAAAAAAAAGTTAATAGAAGTGCAATGTAGAATGCATTGGCTGGCACCGACTCCTAGAGTTTTATTTTTGACTTTCTGAAGTCGGTTTTATTTTTTTAAATAAAACCGACCGCAAATAAACAGATAACTTTCCGTTAAATTTTATATAATCATTGTCCAGCTGTCAGTTTATAAACAAACAAGATTCGAGGCGTTTAATTGTGAACGAACCCGTATCAAATGCACCAATCGCGGCACGGTGTACAATTACCCGTAGTTACCCTATACGTGTTATTTTATGCGGTCATCTGATTGGCCCATGGATTGGTACCACGGGAGTCAAATAGGCTATTGTTCATCAACAAATTCAGAGTTATTTAACACTAGTTCGTCATTTATTTATTCGCCCGCAGAAATAAATGACCAACCGGCTCCGTTTCACTCATTTTCAATTAATAATCACTTTATTTGTTAAACAAACCCATAGAAACTGGTATTTAGCACTTAAAACACTCTCGAGCACACGTTGTTTACGTTGTTACGTATTTCAACCAATCAGGGTAAAGCAAGCTTTTTGGGTATTGCACGGTCTAACAACTCCTGAGGATGCTCCGTGTGTGGGCGAAACACGTGTAGAGTAGTCGGTGAAGGTGCAAGGTGTGTCACTGTGCTGCATCTGCATTTATTTGCGGGCGGGCGGGCGGTGCATCTTGCATGTAAGTTTTTCTTGCGGAATTTGCTACATATTTTTCGTTTTCTACTAAGATATGGATTTCCGCCAAGTAACGCCTGATTCTAACAAATGCAAATCCTACAATCCGTTTACAATATTTCGACGGTTCATAAATATGCTTGATTATTTACAAACAATCGGTTCTTGCATAAAGACGGCATATCTTTATGCAAGTAAAGATATACATGTATGTCTTTACGTAGGTAACCTAGCACCATGAAAAATAAAGCCAGTTCTACACTCAGCCGCTTCCACTTTAATTTTATATGGTAGCAAACCACAACGCTTGCTCACACAAGTAAACTGACAATACTTGCCACCAGAGGCGCTGCGTACATTAGACCTATGAGTCCTATGACATCCGTACCACGTAGAAGATAGGAGAAGTGTATAAAACTAGCGTTTTAAAAACAAAAGTAACGAACCACAAAGTGACAGATTGCTTGTTATAGGTCTAACGTATGAAGCGCGATCAACTAACACCTTTGTGTTATTTCCCCATTAAGTGCTACATTTAACACCAACATTTCATGAATACAACAAAAAAAAACAAAAAAGGATATCCTTCAAAAACCTAGCGCCGTAAAAAAAGGTTTAAACCACAACGTTTGTCTGTGTGGGTCACACAAATGGATGCGCGTCAACATAAGTGCAAAAGTCATCTTATTTCAATGCTACATTTAACGCCTACATTTCATGGATATAACATAGTATAAAAAAGGATACGTTTCCGTATCCAAGGCTCATAAAAAAAATCTAGTACTACACTTAGCCACTTCCAGTTTAATTTAATAAGGTGGCAATGGCAAACCTCAACGTTTGCCTGTGTGAGTCACACAAGTAGATGCGCGTCAACACTCGTGTGAAAGTTATCTTAATTAAATGAAGTCGGTGGTGTGTGCGGGCCTTTTGTAAATAATGCACGTTTGTGCTGGGAACTAGGGTGTCGCTTTGGCTGATAAACGGCTGAACCTAGGCAGGATGAAAGTTTGGGCTTGAGTTCGGGGAAGTATGTAGGTCTTGTTTGGAATTTCATTGTCATTTTTTAACTTCTATATACAGGATGGAAAAGATCTGACCAATGGCGGCCTGGAGGGCAAGTACTAGGAGTTTTAGTTGGTAGTACCCTAGGGAGTGCGTGGCCTATATGTTTGTATAGGCCGTGTACTCCAGGTGAGTCCAACATTTTGAATCGCCCCTAAACCTGGGGGCGAGGGATGCGTAAAAGCATTTCTCGTAGTATAAAAAAAAAAAAAAAAAAAGGATGGAAAAGATCTATGGGCCCTGTAAAAATAACATCCTGTACTTTTATGCCATCAAATCGATAGGGTCAATCAAAAGGATAAACTCTCTGTAACAAACATAGTAAATTAAATTAAAGGAAACACATGAAAACTCAACTTATAAACTCAATGATACGGATAAAGCACTTTTATTCAAGGCTCTATTCAAAAACTTTAAAAATATTTGAACGCAGTTTTGTTTCTTTTAGAAAGGAATTAAAGGAATGTTCCCTTTCAGTGAAATAAGCTAACTAAAGGATTTAAGGTAGTTCGCCTCCAGGGCCCATAGATTTATTCCACCCTGTATAATATTTTGATCCAAAAATAATCTTAATCACTTTTTTGTTTTCAAAATCAGCATATATTTTGCTCATTGCGCAACGTTTAGCAGTTGAATTTCCGCACTCTTAGTTATGGAGTGTGAATAAATAAATAAATACAAATATCTTTATTGTGAAATGCAGGTATACAAATGTAGTTGTTAGTTTATCAGTGTCTCGCTACATTTCCACCTTTTACAAGGTATACAATATTGCAGTACAGTGAACATTTTTCAATTGATATAAAATTAAATAAGTAAAAGGGCACCGCCATAAATATAAGAAGAAGAATTAATCATAATACACGGTGTATTTTGTCAGCAGAAAGAATGAGAAATCGTAATTCTGAATTCACTTTATGCAATCTTTTTTGTCAGGAAGAACGTATATACTAGGAAAGAACTCGATGATTAAAGGCATCTTTTTTACCTTACAGTGAAGCAAATCAACGAACATTACATTGCTTGGTATTGAAAGCTTGCACTGGCACAACCACATACAAAATATATCTCATCCCAAATAATTTATTTAACACCACAACTGAAAAATCGAGGCATTTTACGATTCAGGAGACTGCCACTGATTAACAGTAAATTTCCTTGATTTCGTATTTTACTGTTGTAGACTTTGATAAAGATTTATTTCATAACTTACAAAAAAACGTTAACAAATTAATTTTCTTATTATTCTTTACATTATATTTGTTATAATAATTAATATAGGTAGGTATAAATTATTTAATCATTATTTGCGTCATTTTAGGTTTTTAAAGCATTTCAGTCATTAGGATAAATAATAATGTTTTTCATAGACTTTTATAAAGCTAACCAGCTATTGTATACTGATTTTTCAACTATTGTTTACTGATTTTTCAAAAGATCTTTTCCGAATGCCCCTGCTGTGTTCAAAGAACTGAGGGCCTACTGTCATCTTTTAGAATCCATCATGCTATAAGAACGTTTTATTTGCGTTTTGTTTTCAATACTCTTCAAGTTCGTACCACGACGAGCCATAACCCTCCACAAAGTATAATTTGTTATTTCTGAGCGTTGAGATATATCTTTGGATATGAAATCCTTATTAAAAGACGTGCTTATCTACACTCGATGATACTTTGTAATGGCGGACTTAACTAGGCTACTGAACATTCACAAGAAAAATATATATATTGAAATACTTACGATATTATTTGTATAATGTAAGTTTCTAAAGACATCTATCTCAGGTCCATGTACTTCTATAATTATTGTTCCTGCCAATAAACACGCTGAAGTTGTTAAATTTTGACACACTTCACACTTTAAGGCGCAACAAAATTTCTGTCGGAAAATAAGCTTATTATAAGAGGGTCGTGGTACGAATTAACATTGGTATGATTGAAGCAATACTGCACTTAAGAGATGGCGGTAAGCCCCCTGTATCACAACGCTCATAGAAGTAAAATACCAACCTGTGTGAGTTGGACTGTTCTTTTAAGTTTATTTTTCTTTCTCGGGGTATAAGTTCGCAATAACTCCAGGTGGCGTTCAAAATCTGTGAAACACAAAGCGCATTGACTAGTCGTCTTTCCGTATAGTCAAAGAATATACATACACATATAGTTGAGAACGCTAGCAGTTCTTCGATAGGGTTATGAGCTACTATACGATTTTTATTGGACTGCTTGAAAGTTCCGGTACGTGATAGGAAGTATTCTTCTATTGTGAATTGCTTGAAATACAAGAAATTTTATTGACGTTATTCTGTTTCAAAAATTGCACTTTATTTGTCATAAGCCGGTTAGAAAGGAGACAGAAATCTGTAAAGAGTTGGGATATGCTGTAAAAAAATAGTCACATGTTTATAAAAAAATCCCAAAAGTCTTTTAAATAAGCAATTGCGGAGCAGAGAAATATAAAAACATTATTATGTTTTCCTTATTGCCTATACTAATATTATAAAGCTGAAGAGTTTGTTTGTATGAACGCGCTAATCTTAGGAACTACTGGACCGATTTAGAAAATTCTTAGACCATTAGAAAGCTACATTTCTCCCGAGTGACCAAGGCTATATTTTATCCCGATATTCCCACGGTTACGGGCACCACTCGGGTAAAACCGCGAGGATCCGCTAGTATGATATAAAACGGAGCGGTTACATGCTCTTTGGCATGGCAAAAAACTTCTTCTTCTTAAAAAAAAAAGAAAAACCTTTGCAAAGTCAACACAAAGACACTTGACACTTTGCTCAAAGAGTATTTTTGGCCCAGAGCTGTAGCTGTAGCTGTACGCAATCCTTTCAGTCTCCTTTACCCAATGCATGCTCCAGCATTATAAAAGAGAGAAACATAAAATTATGATTATGACTTTGTTAAATGTCTGCGCGTCTTATAATTATATAATTTCGGGAAAGTAAATATTATTATTTGCGGTTTGAAAAATTGCCTCAATTACAAAACGTATTTGAGTTTGCATATTCGCAGTTTGGGAAAAAATTGTGTACTATTTTGTAATATATATATTTTACTTTCGTGTAGCATAATATTATTACAACCTCCAAGATCAAATCATTATGCCAAAATTCATCAATATTGGTTATCATCAAGATTTGAGCATAAAAGGTAACAATAGATAGAATATATGGATAGCAGATATGGAGATGGATAAGTCCGTCAGTAAAGGTTTTCTAAATAAAGAAAAGATTTTCCTCAACAAAAATAGACCTAAGTATTTTATCTGTGTTTACAAAGTGTAGGCGGATGTATTGAAAGTAATCCATTATTATTTTTGGGAAATCTGCTCGGAACAACTATATTGATATGGGTATTAATAAAAATGCTCGGTATTTGTTTGTTTCAGTTATAGTACTTAATTGGCGACAAAGAACTGGTGAAGATCAAGTTTTACAGCCTAGCTTACCGCCGCAAAGTTGCATGTCTGACGGTCTACCACCCATTATTAGTTGATATTCCTAAATATCGCACAAAGCGCTACTCAATATCTATTAAGTATATTGCGCACAGCAAAGGAATGGAACTCGATCCCTGCGTCTATATTCCGAGTACTTATAACCCATCCATGTTCAAAGTAAGGCTGAATAGGCGCCTTCTGGGTTAGTTCGCTCCATCGTGGGAACTGTCTTTGCCTCTGGGCTTGATTGGGATCAATAGCAAACTCATTAAGAGAGAATTCAATATTTTTTTGCGGTAATTAGATAAACCACGCTCTTTGGTCTAGTATTGGTGCTACAAACTTCAGTTGCACTGTCCATTTATTATGGTCAAACAAAGAAATTGTAGTAATTAAAGCAACAAAACTATAGTTAGCATTATACCACACATTTTCATTACCAATCACTAAAAAATATTCCTTAAAAAAATTGTGAAACCAAAACGTGCGACTAATAATAATATGTCGTGCGTAAAGAATAACACTGTAAAGTGCCTGTGGAAATTGTTTAATGGTGCACTTGCTTCAGTCGTAAAACTATATTTTGTGGGCAGATCCGGATGGGCCTCGTTAAAACTCCAGCCGTCCACTAAATCTTAGGGGTTTACGATTCCACAAAAATTGGGGCGGACTCCCATTATTATACCCCTTTTTTCATGTGAAGGATTAGGGAACATTGGAGGTGCTCGAAATGTCCCATAAATCTGTTGTCATCTGTTTATGAGTACGAACACTATTTCGGCTTGTGAGGACGTACTCACGGTCAACATGTGAATGAAAGGGGAAGAGGAAGATATGGATTTTGAAGGGGAGAGATAGCATTTTAAGCGTTATGGTGTTTTTGGTTGTGTGCATTGGATACTCCTTTAAACAACTATATTAAACTGTGTAGGTAAAGTTGGATCCATAGAAGCATGCGGAGTTTTGCTGCGTTTCTCTAAGCAAACGCTTCGGTGGCTGTGTGTTGGTTATGCTGGCTGTGTGTATGTATCCACATGCAACATTATTGGTGAGCGCACCATTTTTATTTATACTCTTTGGCAACTATTATGAGCTTTGACAACAGCGTCGATGTGTCGCTTAAAGAATTGCATAGCTGCAGTGTATTTCGACAACGTGAAATAATTCTACACTTCTATTGCCTTGCTATGCATCTTATATAGCCTATCAGCAAAGATTACTTACTAACTATTACTAACTATCAGCAAAGAATACTAACTATTACTAGCGATCAGACCTCTTTTGTTTTTATTTGCTTTATCCGTTTTTTCCGTGATGCATGAAAAATTAGGTACAACGACATTACTATTTAATAATATACCTACCTTTAGGTACACAATTGATAACATAATGTATCTTACTTTAAATATTAAATATGAAAATATATTAGAAAAAAGCAACTTGTCTCATGTCGCCCTGACATGAGACAAGTTACTTTTTTCTGAAATATTTTCATATTTAATATGTAGCCCCTATAAATAGCATTGTAAAATGCAAAATAAAAAGTTATACTTATGGTAAATTTTAAATAGAAAAATATTGGAAAAAATTAACTCGGCCACAAGTGAATTCTCAGACGGGAATCGAACCCGCGACCTTTGGAAATCCGGTCCAAGGCTCTATTCCAAAGGTCGCGGGTTCGATTCCCGTCTGAGAATTCACTTGTGGCCGAGTTAATTTTTTCCAATATTTTTCTATTTAAAATTTACCATAAGTATAAAAATAGCATTGAAAAATGCATAAATTACAAAATCATAAAAAGTTATAATTATCTTACTTTATTTTTATAGATTTGTAGTACAAAGCAAATTTCTAACTAAGGTAGGTAATGATAGGATCAGTTAAAATTACTGATTGGCTCTCATTACTTCGGAGATTTCAGTAAAGTACCATGTATTTACGTTAAATCACCGTATTGTCTGGTTTAATGTCAAAATAATGCCACTCGTGCTTGATTACCTTTTTGATGGCAGGGCTGGCAGATTTATAATCAACAAAACTTTTTTTAACCGCCGTAAAGTTATATAGGAGGCTTTTCCTTTTGTTGAACATGACATATATATGACATCTTATAGTAGTCACGTAACAGATAAGAGAGTAAGACAACGCTATAGGTACTTTATATCTTATAACGAAGTCTGACTCACTCAATTCTTTCTCCATGGGCCTTTGCTCATGGCAAGATCAACAATCTTTATCGTCGGCTTATTGCAAGAAGTCATTAACTACAAAAAAACCTTAAGTAGACCTAAAAGCACCAACGAGATGAATTCTTTCTGCAAGACTCATTTTCATCTTACTTTTCAAATTTAGACGTTACGGCCTATGCATAATGTCATTAACTGCAATTTCCTTGTTTTGGGAATGAATGATTTTTTACGAAACAAAAATTGTGTTAATGTTCCTTCCTGGTAAAAAAAACTTACTTTTTAAATAAGTACCAGGTTATTTTCTAAAGAAACCTGCAAAATTATTACTTTTGACAAAGAGAAATGTAGTTTTTTTAACTTACTATAGTTGTTAATAGGAACTTAATTTTTATATCTAATTTTAAGAAATCACTAAGTGAATATTACTACCAAATGTCTGTAACAAGAAGTTATTAACTTAGTTTTTAGCTTAAATAAAAAGATGTTTTGGGTTAAGAATTAATTTCATTTAATTTTTTCATACAGATTCTAACCTACAAATATAATATACGCGAATGCTTGTGTGTGCAAAAGCGTGTTTGTAACCTCTTCACACCTAAACGGTTAGATGGATTTATATGAAACTTGGTTGGTAGACAGATTGGGACCTGGATTAACATTAGGCTACTACGAGTATTTATTCTGGTCATAGGTTCCCTAGGGTCAACACGGACAAAGACACTGGCAGCCGCTAACAACAATTGTTATATTATAGCATATTCAAGATTGAAAAAGTTCATCAATTCATTCTATGGTTTTGGTCACTTTTGATTTTTGCCATAACTAATGATATTCTTTCGTAAACCAAGGCTATAATTGAATTTTATGTCTAATTTAAGAAATCTATAATTGCAGATTACCTATTAAATGTTTATGCCAAGAAGTCATTAACTATGATTCACTGTCAAAGTTTTCCGACATAAGTCAGTCCGCTTGATACCATTGCTATGAAAACGCGCGTCACACTGAAACAAAAATGGTTAATTGTGCAGTGCTTTCTTGCAAGCAAGAGCTCGTAAATAACATTTCCACATTACTAAAATCTCGCTCGTGAAGTCATCGTAGGTACGAAAAATTCGACACAGTTGGTTCTCATACAGTTTGAAGCCCTCTTTTCGTCTATCTCGATATAGGTTCACATACTTATATCGAGATAGACGAAAAGAGACGCCGAACATGGTTATTAAGGACATTATACTCCTAAGAGTTAAAAAGATAACATCTCAGATGATGAGGATTATTTAAACTGAAATATCAACTAGACGTAGAAACCCTGGAAAAAACATCGATGGTCTGTGTCCAACCGTATGGCTAACACGGTTGGACACAAGTCAAAATTACAGATTTCTACAAACAAACACTTACCATGTTTGGGCCGTATAATTTAAAGTAGAAAAATGGGCTGAAGCCCTATTTAAACTCAGATCCTGGTCAAGTAAATATATTTTGTAGTATTTATGGAAATTGTACGGTAGATTGAGTTAAAAATGGAGCTTCACAACACGTGTTATTTCGAAAAGAACTCGAGCGAAACTCCGACAAACAAAGTAAAAAGAAAAGATGGACGACGCCAGGAGATTTTCCACAAAGGAACAGACGAAAGCTCAAAGCCAATGATTGAAATAATTTAAATAGTCGATGTCATCGATATGAAAATCAAAAATACAAAACATGTTGGAGAAAGGTGTTTCAAAATGGTAGACAAGAACGTTCTAGACATATTAAAATTACTGTAATTAAGAATCAAAATCAGAATTTTGAAACGATATTTATCTTTTAAGTTTAATAATCGATTGAACCGATATACTAGAATATACGAATTAATTTACTCTATGAGAATGTAGCTGTGTAGTGTCGGCTTAGAATAGCACTACCCCCTCTCATCCCGTGGGTGTCGTAAAAAGCGACTAAGGGACTCAGCCTTCAGGAGATGGGCAGCAGCATCTCCTACAAACTTGGCCATACTGCGATTGCCAACCCGCCTGCCAAGCGTGGCAATTATGGCAAACCCCCCCTTTTTGGGGAGGCCTATACCCAGCAGTGGGTGATAAATGGCTGACACGACGACGACGACGACGACGATGAGAATGTTATTTTTTAGTTTTGCTAAACTTATGTTTTTTAATTAAAGTTAAAATAAAAGGTTTATTTAATTTGATTTATTCACATTCATTTGTTTTAAATTATGAATTTAGTATCTAAAGTTTTATTTTTAAAAGATACGTTTCGATCTCAATATCGGACGAAACGCATGTGAAACAAAACGCAAACTAAACGTCAAAAGGAAGCGTCAAACTGACAATTGAAGTGTTCAATGACCTATTTTATTGTAAACAAACAAATTATTTGATGAATTTTAGCTTATTATTATGAAAAAGTAATACCTACTAGGTACCGATAAAAAAAAATGGTACAAAGTTTATTTTGTATTGTGTCCTAAATCCTTTTCTGTAGTTTTGTTCGCTCTATTTTAGATTTTGGTAGTGTTGTTTGGAGCACATATTACAAAAAAGACATTGGTCTTCTGGAAAGAGTGCAACAAACATTTATAAAATTGCTTAACTTACATACTAATATTTGGAACATGGAATACACTGATTCTTTAAAAAAAACACAATTTATTGTCATTGGAAAATCGCCGAAAGATGTTCGACTTAGTTTTTCTTTTAAGTTAATAAACTACAAGATAGATTTCCCAGCCCTTCTATCAAAGGTAAACCTTATAACTAAAGCACGACTACCCGCACGCCCCTCACGCCCAATAAAAATATTTGTACCACCATACTATCGGAAAAATTATACCCGAAATAGCTACTTTTCTCGCTGTCTAAGAATGTATAATAATCATTTTCCCAATTTAGATTTGTTTTGCAATTCCTTAACTGGTATTAAATCAGAAATTTTTGAAATGTTAAAATGAACCTTCTGTTTTGATCTGTTTCAAGTCAACTATAGCTCATCCTATTATTGTATCTTTTTGCATTTCGTTATTTAGTTACTGCATATTGTTACTTTTAACTTAGCCTTAAATTAGCTGTATCCAACTTTTTGTTATGTTTAATTTTTGGCACTCGTTGTCTATTTCATTTTCTTTTTAATGACTGTTTGTGCCAAAATAAAGAGAAAAAAAATAAAAAATAAAATAAAATCTATTATCAGATCGGCTATTTGACAACCCTAGAGACAGGTGCGCTCGATCTGAATACTAAACGCAGCCGCGTATTATGCCCCATTCAATTTCAGATTCATTAGTTCGTATTTCACTACGACTTGTCTCATGCCTAACATGATATATTCAGGTATATGCTTCAACTAACATATGCTTACATTCATTAGACTGTTTGTTAATATGATATTATAAATTCTGATTTGGCACAGGTGTTATTTAGCGTTAGTTGATGCGAAGATCAAGTAGACTAATCTGTATTTAGTATGAGGTGACCTACAGTGCACAACCAAAACCACTGAAGTACTAAGTCGGTTGATTAATATGACAATATACAGATATAAAGTATTTTTGTAAATTCAACCACTTAGAAAAAAAGATAAAACTTGCTATAAAATAAATATTAAACAAGAAAATATACTAGAACAAAAGCAACTTGTCTCATGTCGCCCTGGCGAGATTCGAACCATGAATAAAAATGATGCTAGACAGAATATAGGTATAAACAACTAAAAAGTATGTAATCGGGTTTGGAGTTCCTACTTCAATTTGGACATGCAATCCGATATTTACCTAAAGGTTTATCTTAACGGTTATATTTGTAGGAAAATGAGCTATCTTTTTATACCATGTAAATTTTGACGCTATGCTTAAAGATAATCGCGCAGCCGTGAGCGACTCTAGTTATGATATAGGTCGGCTTTAGTTATTTAGTTTTAGCTTTAGCACGCTCGAGGCGGCACCGTGGGGCGGTGGGGCAGCGGCTATAGCATAGCAGAAAATAGCAGATTAGCTGTCACAGCGCGACAGCGCGGCATGACGGACCGCGGCGGCGCTAGTTTAACGAGCGTGTACGTGCGTGCTAAAAGAATAGCTACATTATAATATAGCTGAATTAGTAATGATGTTTAACTAATGCAATTCTTTACAAGTAAATAGCGTGTTTTTTATCAGCTATAAGCTATATTAACCACAACTGATTTACACTGAAAAGTTACTAGGACTGCAGAATCAGTAGCCCTCATCAGATAAGGGAGGATAACCCATATACCATACCAGCTTACGCCCGCGACCTCGTTCGCGTGGAAATTCGATAAAATCCTTAGGGAACTTTTAATTATTGTTTAAACAATAATTAAAAGTTCCCTAAGGATTTCCTTTGTGCTTAAGCACAAAGGAAATGGTTATAGTTTTACTTAACCGCCTATGTGGTCGCTGGTTTCGTTCAAGAAATTACAATAGGTATATGTAGTGGTCTGTTGAAAACAAAAACAATAAATTAATTGATTAATGGCATTGTTAATGCAAAAATAAACCTGCTGCCTGAAAAAAATTGCTGCTTAGCAATAAGTCCGCCTTATGAGTGTTTCCTTACTCTGCCCTTTTGTATGTGTTCCTTTTATACACAATAAAGCGTTTTATTATTGAAATAAAAAAAATGTGGGTGTTTTCGATTGTCAAATATTTGTAAAAATGTATCTTTTTTAAGTGAGGATTCCCTCTCATTGATGAAACGACGCTGGCTAGCAGAATGGTAAAAGTAAATTTACTAGAAAATTTCGAAGTATCCTCATAAGTCTTCGAATCTGAGAATTAGGATAAAGTGTGATCACCACATTCAGCTTTATCATCATCATGACGGCCAAGTGTTTCCCCATTGTAGGTTAAAAACTTAAGAGATGAAATCTATCTATCTTGAATAGCGAAAGGCCTGGTAATTATACTAAGCGATGACGCATTCATCCAAATTTTCTTACCTATTTGTATCTTTATGTCATTTCACCAGCTGCCCCATTTATGTAGCCGCGTTATAGAACTTATATACCTAGCCGAAGTAATTTTAATACGTAAAGGACAGTTAGTCGATTGCGCAGTTCAACCTGCTACTGTAGCGGTTAAGAAACTATTAAAAACTATCTTGAGCTCCTCTGCAATTCTGAAGGCACGATAAGGCGTCGCACTTGGGTGAATTTACAGTAGTTTCCACCTACCAACCCAAACTGGGCCCGCATGGCCCCTCTGCCCGTCTTATCCATCCATCCCATGAGCACGTCCCAGTGGTAGGGAAATAAAATAATGAAACGAAATCAAACATATTTATTTTTATAAACATATATATTTATTTATTCAAATACCAACAATTTACTCTCTTATCACATTCACTGCGCATCACCCACAATCGGCCAGACGCGGTGCGCACAGTAAAGTATCTTTGCTATTCCTTTAAGTTCGACAGAGAAAAATACCTATAGTTTTCGGTTTGTCAGTACAAGTGTAGAAATAAATCGTCAGAATATTGCGGCGGACCTTTAGTGACCCCCACCGCACTGAACATAAATAATAACCGTTAACGGTCATCCACCAAAAAAGGCCCGCCACAGCAGATGAAAGTTATTGTTTTTTTTTACTTAGTAAACGTGTTAATATGGAAAAATCATTTATATGGCGAAGTATTATAATGTTCTTAAGCTATCGCGAACGACATCGGAATGCCTATACTATATTAATTTTCCATACAAAATTTGAACCCCTATTTCTCTTGAACCCTTAGGGGTTAAGTCATGTTCAGCGTGTTGGACTTTAAAATCAATGCCATTTCTGGAATTAACATCCCATAAAACCTTGATAACGACATACATATCGACTTTTAAATTATTTATCCCTTTTTTAGGGTAGATTTTCGAAAAATTTCGAAATATTTGTTTGTTTATTTGTATTTAATTTCCAACCGTAAGCCTAACAAAAAATAAGTGACATACTTTGAAAAATAAAAGACTTTTCTTACACAACTTCATCCCCCGTTTTATCCTTTTGGAGGTGGAATTATCAAAAACGCCGAGACAGGTAAATATTTATTTTCAATCGTCAACCTTAAGACTGCACTGACCCTAATGACATTGTTGTATGAGATGACAGCGTCAAAACGTTTCACATGTAAAATACGGCACATCCTCGCGTCCATAGTAATGGAGAATTTGGGGCGCTTTTTTAATAAAATTATATTAAATCTTTTAGATCTTAAATTGAAAATGTAAGACGCAAAACCTGTAGATCACAAAATAGACATTAAGTAAAATTAGTTTTTACTTAATAATTTTTTGGAAAAATATAATAAATCAACACACGTTTTTGAAAATTTTGTGCAACTTTAGATGAGATCAATAAAAAAACTGTGCCCTATTTCAAAAGTTTACCTAGCAAACAGTGTAGCTATACATTATCCGTGGTAATAACTCTGTAAACTTAAAATGTGTAAATTAACTATTTTCATAAATATCATGTTAACCGTAACTGTCCTTTTTCGCTTAAAGGTCGGCGCAGTCTTAAGGGCGCGCTCTAGGCCAAAAGCAAAAGTAATAACTGCAACGGCGAACTGCAAAGTAAATGCTGCCTTATTTCTATGAGAAATTAACTATTTTCATAAATATCATGTTAACCGTAACTGTCCTTTTTCGCTTAAAGGTCGGCGCAGTCTTAAGGGCGCGCTCTAGGCCAAAAGCAAAAGTAATAACTGCAACGGCGAACTGCAAAGTAAATGCTGCCTTATTTCTATGAGAAATTAACTATTTTCATAAATATCATGTTAACCGTAACTGTCCTTTTTCGCTTAAAGGTCGGCGCAGTCTTAAGGGCGCGCTCTAGGCCAAAAGCAAAAGTAATAACTGCAACGGCGAACTGCAAAGTAAATGCTGCCTTATTTCTATGAGAAATAAGGCAGCATTTACTATATAATTCTCCGGCCCCATTCGGCCGGTCCGGAATGAAGAAATGAAGGAAATTCTTTTTTTAAACGATATTTAAAGGTTATTTACAAAAAAAATATATAACATAAGCCCTGCCTTATCTATTATTATACCAAAAAGTTCCAAGCTTTATTTTAATGTATTACTTGAATACTAGCAGTTTATCGTGTTAATTATAGTGATTTGGAGGCAACTTCGCAATTTTTTTCTATCGAGAAAGTTTTATGCAATCGTGTTTTTGAGTAACATAGTCACTAATGTTAGTCCTGTAGTTTGCTGCATTTTAATTTGAAATTCAGTTTTTCATTAATATTGATATTACAGACGATCATGTAAAGCAATTTGATTTTCGTTGGCCTATAGCGGGCCCTTAATACAAAAGGAGATCATTCTCTTTGTGCCGTTTCCCGAAAGTGCCGGCCAACAAAAAAATTGGTACGTATAGTTAGAACATGTAATTTGGAGCAATAGTTAATATGGCACAAAAGTTGTAGGATTACTCTAGCTCAAGGTATACAAGTTCAAAAATTCGTAGTTTTCAGACATTTATGAATTTCTGAAAGTATAAAGAAACTTGATCAGAATCATTTTTTTAACTGACGGACTTTATACAAATTTTCATCCCCTATTTCACCCCTTAGGGGCAGAATTTAAAAAAATCCTTTCTTAATGGATGCCTACACTGTATATAAGATATCTATGTGTAAAATTTCAAGTCACTGGGTTTAGTAATTTGGGCTGTGCGTTGATTTATCAGTCAGTCACCTTTGAACTTTTTATACTTAAATAGATATCATACTTTATCTATCATAACTTTATTTAAGTAAACGTTAACTTCCTCCTCAAAACTATGTGACTAATTAAAGCTGCAATTCCTAGTAATAAGGTGTAAAATATCAGGTAACAACATTGCTAACGTGGCTCTGGAGATAACAGGCATTGTGATGGGAGCATGTGAGTTATATGCGGCGAGGGAGCAAGAGAAAGGGTAATTTTGTTATTCAAATGTAGACTTTATCTCACGGCAATAAAGTTCGTAGAATTTGTGTACTGCATTGTGTAATACAACTTAACGGAACAGACGAGCTATGACCCTAAAGTTTAGTGTCTGGCCAGTTTATTGAATGCACCAGCAAAAGTTGGTAGACGGGAGAGTTTGCGTTCGTGCAGTGAGTAAGCAAATATCATATCTAAAACTGGGTATTTGTGAAAATTATTTGGGAGGAAGAAAGAACCATTTATTTTGATATCACACGTGAAATAAACAGAATTACAAACAATTAGTCAAATAAGACAAAAACAAAAACCGAAATGTTTCCGTGTATTAGCTGTGTGCGCTATAACTGCTGCTTAGTAGGTATATGTATAAACTTTTTCATGTCTCATATTCTGAAAGTTACTCATAACTTGCCTAAAATGCGGGTTGAAAGTGATATGTGGCGGCCCTAGGGCTGTAATAAATTTGAAAAAAGAATAGGGGGTGTCATGTCAAATCGATATCTGTAATCTTTTTGGACTTTTATTTACCAAAGGTATGTAGGCAAAGGCACAGAAGCCTATACAGCTTATTTTGCTACATTATAAAATAATTAAAATCGTAGAAACCTTACAAAAATTTGTTTTAGAATATTCTGTTTGTTTTTACTTTCTTCGTAGTGTTTACTTCGGGTGTATGGACCCATAACAGTCTCGAACTATCGGCGCCCTTACTTCGTTCGGGCGCCAAAACACTCGACTGTTATGGGTGTCATACAGCCCTTGGTAAACAATCTACTATTTATCGACACAAAAACTGTAAATTTATTTTACAAACAGTTTTAACTTCACTTTAAAGCTGGGGCTAACTAAAACGGAAATGTAAAAACTATATTTGACTCATTTGTTGGTAAAATCCCACTAAATTGGTAAAAAATCTTAAACTTCTACCAATATAGTTGATATAAGTAGGTATATTTACGTCAACGGCATTCATTACGAGCTAGCTAACAAAATAGTACATTACTGCAGCGGCCAGCAAAAGAGTAGTAGAACTTACGAATGTGTTCCTCGGCTTCGCCTCGGTCCACATTTACACGTTCGTCCATCAATGCCTAGTTATGGCCAAGGCTTGTATAGTACTTTTCTCAAATCATGCGCGGAAATTAAAACTACTTTTCTAAATCAGACGAACAACGAACAACAATATGTTTTCCCGTGTTAAATAGTTAATTAATTGTTTTTTTTAAACTGCTTTATATTTGCTAGCCAGTTCGAATTAAAATAAAACCTTTGATAAGTTACCTCCTTGGTTGCCATATTTCGGAGTAAAAGACCGATCCATTTTTAAATTACACGATAGATATGAGTTTACGTAATTTATTTGGCCGCTAAACACGACAGATATGGATTTTCATATAACTTTTGCCGGCCGGTACAGAAATATCGATTTATCTCGAAGAAGGTTGTCAAAATAATGCTCCTATTTCCAAGCATGTTTGAGAAAATAGAGATTTCTTGATATGGCACCTTCAAATCAATAATACACGACTAATTCAATTAAATTGCGTTCCATTTACATCCTTGATCAAATGGTTATCGCTATTTGTAGGATAATAATAATCAATGTGAACAATGTACGAGTAATAAATAATAATTGCGTGTGTGGCTTCGAGGCATATTATTATAATTTACAAAACAACTCCACTTAAAACAGATTAAAATGAGTAAAGCCCGAAATAATAATATCGAATATTTTATCAATAAAATGTGGTTAAAGCAAACACTGAACTACAAACAGAATAACAATGCTGTGCAATTACTAAACGGTATATTTGTGTTGTTATCAAATATATAAAACACACTCGATTTTGTAAAAAATATATATACGTTTATTTAAGTTTATTTTATACCACTTTTGTTTTGTCTCCAGTATATAAGGCAATCTATACAAGTATTTTATCATCTGTAACCCTCACTCCTAGATACAAGCTATAATTAAATATAAGTGGGACGGACTGTTACTTAGCACGGGGAAAGTTTAAATATTTATATTATATTGTTTAAAAATTCCTTTGCACAGACGACCTCACATACCATTTTCACCTCACACGCTCTGAAAAGAAGGTTTTGTCAATCAGTTTCTGCGTAGTAAATCGCTTTTTGCGGCCTAGCGCGGCAAAGTACTTTTTTAATTTAATACCTAAAAATATGTCATAATGCGTTCCGAATCGCACTATTGACTGTTTTGTTTTAAATAGCTTTAAATTAATTATAATACTCCGTTTTGGTTTTAGTATATTATTTTAGTTAATTGAATCATAAAAACAATAAATTAATATATTTGTTATGCAAGGCTGGAAAGTTGGATTTAGCGGCGAGTTGCCTCTGTTGAAACCTGAGCAAGCGAAGGATTCAAAGATTGAATCCTGAGCGTAGCGAGCATTTCAAAGGTACGAGACGCTAAAAACTTTTCTGCCGAGCGCAACACACAATTTTTCACCTCACAACGGCGAGGAAATTTTGTAGGTTGTTTCCGAGGTCAACTACCGGTAAAAATTTCTTTAAACAGAAAGTTTTATCTAAATTTACCTTATTCTTGTTGTTTTAATGATATTAAAAACGAAAATAATAAAAAAGTGATTATTATAGTTCGTCGTCTCAACCACATGACACCCACTGCTGGGTATAGGCCTCCCCCAAGGATTTCCACGACGACCGGTCCTGCGCTGCCCGCATCCAGCGGCTTCCCGCGACCTTCACTAGATCGTCGGTCCACCTTGTGGTGGGCCTACCCACGAAGCGTCGTCCGGTACGCGGTCGCCATTCCAGAACCTTTTCGCCACTACGGCCATCGGTTCTTCTCGCTATGTGTCCCGCCCAGTGCCACTTCAGCTGAGCAATCCTTCGAGCGATGTATGTAACTTTAGTTACTTTACTCCTGCGGTTCTCCTCATTTCTGATTCGATCACGCAGGGAAACGCTGAGCATAGCTCTCTCCATTGCACGCTGAGTTACCTTGAGCCTCCTTATCAGACCCATAGTTAGCGACCACGTTTCACTACCGTAAGTCATCACTGGCATCATTATAGTTCATTCAAAGTTATTTAAAATAGGAATAAATTGTTACCTATAATAACAATAAAAAGGATTCGGTAAATGTTGACATTGACAAGAGGTACAAGAGAAAGACAATTTAAAATATAAAATATAAAATAAAGGTTTAGGTCACGTTCCGAAATTATCATAGGTTGTGAATTCTCACCCAGCTATATAAATTTTTTATAACAAATAGTTTAGTCTTATTGTTATTGTTTATATGATTCAATGAACTAAAATAATATAATAAAACAAAAACGGAGTATTATAATAAATTCAGTTATTTAAAATAAGAATAAAATGTATCATAAAAAGTCAATGGTGTAATTCGGAGCGCATTATGATGTATTTTTCTTTCTAAATTAAACAAATAGTTTACCACGCTGGGTCGGTAAAATTCGATTTTCGGCGCAGAAATTGAATGAAAAACCTACTTTTCGGATGTTGTGAAGTGAAATAGTTATTTGTTATGCAAGGCTGGAAAGTTGGTTATTTAGCGGCGAGTTACGTCTATTGAAATCTGAGCAAGTAAAGGATTCTAGGATTCAAAGATTGAATCCTGAGCGAAGCGAGGATTCCAAAAGTTCCAGGGCGCTAAAAACTTTTCTGTCGAGCGCAACACACAATTTTTCACCTCACAACAGCGAGGAACATTTTATTGTTGTTTCCGCGGTCAACTTCCGGTAAAAAATTCTTTAAACATAAAGTTTAATCTAAATATACCTTATTCTCGTTGTTTTAGATATAAAAATCTAAAATAATAAAAAAGGGAGTATTATAGTTAATTCAAAGTTATTTAAAGTAGGAATATATTGTTACTTATTAATAAGAATAAAAACGATTCCGTAAATGTTGACACTGACATAAGGTCTCATGAGGTACAAGACAAAGACAATTTAAAAATAAAGATTTATGTCACAGTCCGAAATCCAATTAAAGGTTGTGAAATCTCACCTAGCCTAATATAAAATTCTTATAACAAATAGTTTAATCTTATTGTAATTGTTTTTATGGTTCAATGAACTAAAATAATATAATTAAACCAAAACGGAGTATTATAATTAACTTAAAGCAATTTAAAATAAGAATCAAATATAACAAAAAAGTCAATAGTGCGATTCAGAACGCATTATGACATATTTTTAGGTATTACCTAAAATAAAAAGTACTTTGCCGCGCTAGGCCGCAAAAAGCGATTTTCTACGCCTAAACTGATTGACAAAACCTCCTTTTCAGACCGTGTGAGGTGAAAACGATATTTAAATCTACATATAATATAAAAATGAATCGCAAAATGTGTTGCTAAACGCAAATTTCGTGAGCAGCTGAACCGATTCCGCTAATTCTTTATTTGTTGTGCTTACTATTGTCAGCAGAAGGATCTTATGAAAGGAAAAAATTAAGATCGATATACCTGATGTGGAACCATAGCAGTCCAACCAAACTATGAGAGATATGGAAATAGCAACTGAGGAAAAGTTGTTGAGCGTAATGAGCATTTTCTATTGACGAACTAGTAACGAAGGTCTGGTACACCTGATGTGGAACCCTAGCAGCTAAGCTAAACTATAAAAAATACGTACCTAGCACCTTGAGATAAGTTGTTTAGCGCGATAAGTATTTTCAATTGACGTCTATATATCGAAGGTCTGGCACACCTGATGTAGAATGCGGCAGCCCAGCTTAAGTATAAGAGATACGAATATAGCGCCTTGGGTAAGGTTCTTCAGCGAATGAGCACTTTCTGTTTAGGTATAAGAATTGATGACAGTTGGGGCAGAATGGTTTCGGAATGGTGAACGCGCACCGGGCGATGCTCTGTGGGTAGGCCCCCGTCAAGGTAGACCGACGACCTGGTGAAGGTAGCCGCTAGATGCCAGCAGCACAGAACCGATCATTGTGGAGTTTTTTGGGTGGGGGCTATACCCAGGATGCAGTGGGCGTCGTGCGGCTGATATGATGATGATAACAAAAATTTAAGATCTGGTCCCTACACCTGATTTGGAGCCTACACCTAGCAGGTACGAATATAGACAACATTAAATAATTCTGAGGCGGTACGAATTTGGCTGGGTCCGCTAGTATATACAATAATTTAGCTTCGTATCAAAATGCCTTGAAAATTTAAAAAGGTATATCAAGAGCACTCAACTTCTTCAATGCTATAAAAGAAATATATGCTTCTTAAATTCTCATAAATTGTTTATGACTAAAAACTTCATAAGATATGTCTATTTCTTGTAAGGATTACTTTATAGGACTTTATTTCAAAGGTAATATCTCCAAGCTTTTCAGATAAATGATTTCATGGAATGAAGTTCAGCTTTTGAAAGACTATAACTTTCGAGACGTTCAAATGAAATTTAAACGATATTAAAATGTCATAAATATTAAACAAGAACATATACTAGAAAAAAACAACTAGTCTCATGTCGCCCTGACGTGGCGACCCCGTCAGGGCGTATCACCATATAATTTTTTTAGAAATACTTATTATGAAAATCAAATGATTTTGGTGCTATCACGACGAATATCGCAAAGCTCAGGCTTAATAAAATGTAATGTTTCAAAAATCAAGATAAGAAACTGTCCCGCAACTAAGTTTTTCAATATCAGCGGAATTGAATTAAAAGATTTCCGTTTTTTTTTTCTTCGGAATGACGTTATTTAGCATCGGAGTTTTCAACTTTTACTCTGGCTTCCAACTTTGGAGTTGGCTCGGACATTATTGTTAGTAAGTATATTACAGTCCACGGTTCTTTTTTTTCTTTTAATGACGGGGAGACTCTTAGCCTTTCATCATACCTGATCTTAAGTATTGATAAGGCTGAAGGTGGAAGCGAGCCTCTCCCCGAATCCTCAGTCACAGAGGAACTGGTTATCTTATCTCGAACTGCCGGAACACAACAATGCTGAAAACATTGTTTTTATCGCGTCAGACTTATATAAGATGGTGGTAGCTAGCCAGGCGGACTTACAATAAGCAAACCGCCACCACCAACCAAACCGAATATGTACCCCCGCTGGGAATCGAACCTGGGACCCCTGGGTCTGATACCGGTGGTTGTACCACTAGACCACAGAGGCGGTTAAGCTTTTAGCGATGATACTTATACATTAGATCATTATATATAAATCTTACTTGCTTACTAAGATGAAGCATTGACCCAAAGTGAGTCTTGGCCTCCGAGTCATATTCAATTCAATTTAATAATTCTAGTGAACGAACAAGTCTCATTAAAGTTCTAATAGGATTGTATTTTAACATAAAATATTGCAATACCACGCATGGATCAGAAATGTATTCAGATATATATCAGAAAACAAGAGTGGGAGCAACGATCAAAGAATATGTATAGTATTGATACGTCATTGGAGTACTTTTACTCTTCTACCCAAAACTGTTTTTGTTTTTAAATAACCTGTGTAGTAACTTGACAATTAGGTCTTTTGGTAAATATAGAACAAATTATAACTAGATTTATAAAAGTTAATTATTGTCGAATAGCACCTTTCTTATTTGAAACTTCGTTTTTTGTGAATTTGCGAGTTTATTTTATGAACTATTTTATAAATTGGAAAAGTAAAAACACCTTGCGTCTTGATGAACAGTGTGATCATATGTGAAAGTGTCAAACAATGATAAGGCTTTAAGGTGGAAACGCTTTTCTGCCGTTATATTCAACCACTGAAGAACTGGCTATCATACCTATCTCTAACTGCCGGAACACAACTATGCTGAAAACATTTTTGCTATGGCGGCAGACTCAAATAGAGTGTATAAATAGAGAGTGGTAGCTAACCAGTCGGACTTAAAACAAGACGAGTAATACATCCACTGAGAATCGTACCCAGAACTCCTTGACTGATTCCGGTGATGTTACTACTAGACAACAGAGGTGTGTCGGCGGGCGGGCGGTTCAAAAGAGCTGCAGAAATATGTTTGTTATTCCAGAAAATCTAATTCTTCCATATAAAAAAATCTTTTCCTTAACAGGGCGTAAGAACGTAGTTTTGTAGGCGTAGCAAATATCAGTGGGTAGGTATAATGCTAAATAGTTTCTCTACATCCATTTCATATATGTATGCCACTTGCCGCCCATGTTATGAAACCTATTTATATTTTAAGTACTTAGCTATAGTCGATCTGAATAATAAAAGACCCAGTATATTCATATTTAAGGCATTAGGGTTATCAATGCGGTTAAAATCACTATTTTCAGTTTCATCTCCCGTGCGCTGCAAAACATTTAATTACAAGAAAAAAATAATGTTTGTCTCTAAATTTGATTGAGGGTTTATATCCATATGGATACGCCAGCCCCATTGTATATTTTTACAATACTATACCAACAAATAAGATAATTAAGAAACAATATAATTAAATTCTAAGAACTATCTTTATAAGTTACTAGGGGATCCTCGCGGTTTTACCCGCTTGGTGCCCGTTCCCGTGGGAATATCGGGATAAAATATAGCCTATGTCACTCGGGAGAAATGTAGCTTTCTAATGGTCTAAGAATTTTCTAAATCGGTCCAGTAGTTCCTGAGATTAGCGCGTTCTAACAAACAATCTTCAGCTTTATAATATTAGTATAGATTAGTATAGATATTATGGCAAAGGATTCCCTATTCTCCTTTTTTACTAGGTTACTTAATTTCTTTGTCGCATCTGATTTAGGGTTTGCTAAAATGCTTTGAATTAGCCCCACGTCTTTGATCTTTAAATGTAATTATGTGAATAGTAAATGAAGAAAAAAGGTGTAAACGTATAATGCGGCCGCTACCAATCCGCATTGGGCCCGCGTGGTGGGTCATGGCCCGTTCTCCTTATCCATCCATAAGGAAGGCCAGTGGCCCAACAATGGGGACATTGAAAATGATGACGAATTAAAAATATTTATCCCCGGACAAGACAAATATTTGTGTGCATACATGTCTTTTTGTCTTTGTCTGGGTGTTTAATATGTATATTATGCATATATTTACAAAAAAAAGTATATAAGTATGTTTATCCATTATCTAGTATCTCCAACACTAAACAACTGCAACAGTCGGAAAGACAAAAAAATACATTTGGTGTACCACAAGGCAGTGTTCTAGGCCCATTGCTATTCTTGGTGTACATAAACGACCTTCCTGATACTATAAATCATAAGACAGTCTTATTTGCGGATGATGTGTCAGTTTTAGTTACATCAAAGAAACAACAAACATCTGTACAACATGAGAATGACATTAAAATTACTCTTAAAGTGATTATAGATTGGCTAGAGAATAATAATTTAAAAATTAACCTTACAAAAACTAATATATAAAATTTTAATAATTTTAAAAACCAAAACATTGTTGTTGAGTACAACGGAGAAAACCTAAGGAAACCCGATTTAGTGACTTTTCTAGGCCTGGAAATTAACTCCAAACTTGATTGGAAAGAACACACAAAAAATAAATAAATAAATAATAAAGTATGTGATAAAATAAATAGATTTGTATTCGCCCTATACAAACTAGTAAGGATTGCAAATGGAGGTACAGCTTTAACTGCATATTATGCATACGTTGAGTCGGTACTCAGATATGGCTTATTAATATGGGGAAACGCCACTGAAATTCAAAAGGTTTTTATATCCCAAAAGAGATGCGTGAGAGCCCTATGCGGTATAGCGTCTGATATATCGTGTAGGCCTTACTTTAGAAACCTCAAAATTATGACCCTAGCAGGTCTTTACATCCTAGAAATTGGAAAGTTTGTTAGAAATAATGGTCGTTTGTTCTTGGTGGCGAAACAAACGACTAGCAGAAGTCTTAGACATCCTAATAAACTAGTACTAGACACTTTTCCAAAAACTCAACGTTTCTTAAATAATAGATATGCGATGTGTATATGCGTAAAATATATAACAAAATATCGGATGATATTAAACATCTACCTGTAACTTTATTTCATAAATCGCTACGGAATTGGTTACTAGATAAAGCATTCTATTCCATTGAAGAAATGACATTTTTAATAAAACGATGCATTTATTAATTTTCATTGACCTCAAAATATGACATTCTTATCTAATATTTAATTTATGATATTGACATAATAATAATTGTACCTAATACCTAACTTTGAATTATCCATATTATTGTTATTATTAATTTGCATGCTATTGTATATGGCTGAATAGGCTTTAAGATCTTATTTTTTATTTTTATAACATCGACATATAATGTACCTACCCTATTTAATGGCAAATAAAGTATTTGTATTTGTATTTGTATTTGTAGTATCCATAACACAAGTTCTTCATGAAACTTAACGGGGGCTAGATAATTGGTGTGATTGTATACAATTATTTATTTATTATTCTTTTCGAGTTAAAAGACTCTTTTCCTTATTTTTTATAACTTTTTTGTGTGTTTTCTGCTTTTCAAGATAGTACGCGTTCAATATCAACCCTACCCCGAAATCCACACTTTATCCAGGATCTTCGACATCGGAATGATTCAGCGGGAATGCTAATGCATCCCGCTTCCTGTATCGTATTTCGTCAATAAAATCGAAACCTCATCCATCATGCCGTGTTTCCCGCCTATTTAAAAGAACGCCTATCAACCAATGCAAATTTATGACTGTTTACTATAGATTGATTTATGTGAAATCTATTGCAAACACTTTTAGCTGAGAAAACAAGGGGTTACGGTGTACTAATAGGATTTCGTTATCCTGCTGTAGGATTTTTTTTTAGGAAGTTTTATTTTCTACTTTTTGTAAAAAACAATTAATTATATCGCTCTCTTTGTATCGCGCTGTTTAGATATACCTACCTATCTTCTACATGTCCAAATCACAATCATTTTTTTACTACAGCCATTACAGATTCCGAGACACGGAGCTTTAGTACTTCTGTCAAAGATATCGAAACCAACAAAAGTTACAAATATACTTCAAGGAAATACGTGTAAATATAAACCGAACAAGCACAAAATGTTCTTCGCATAAAAGTTTGTACCGGGTGGAGCCACGACCCCTGGCTGAATAGGTATGCTCAGTACCCTGTGCTATCGGGCCCGTCAAATTGGTACTCAAATTATTGTCTTACCCAACAGAACATCAAAAAGTAGAATTAAACCGTTTTCATTCCGCCAAGCATTTGGCACTCGAATACGTTGACATTCCTATGTTATGTACACACAGTTTATCTCAAGTCGATAACCGAGCTGGTATGTTCCCGTTTACGATCAGCTGTATCGCTTCGCTGCCAAATAAATCGCTGACGATGCCAAATTTATAGCAGTTAATGTATTTTTATAGCGGGATGTGGGGCACGGAATGTTCCAATTTGATTACGCTCCTGAATTTCTGAGGGGAAAGTTGGCTTCTGGTTTTAGGAAAATGGCGATGATGGAATACGTACGAAATTGATTGTGATTACTTTTCAGAGGTTAAGGGTTGAATGTCATTTGTTTTAGCTAATGTGGGTAATATGATATTTTCGTTATTATTGTTTGAAATCTATGAAGAATTCCTTTTTATGCGAGATAACGTAATTACTACTTATGATTGACTTGCGGCCGCCCACGGTTTCGACCGCTTTGATACCGTTGCCGTGGGAATATCGGGATAAAAAGTATCTTTTGTTTTAATCTTGACTACTACGGATACTCAACTATCTGTGTGCCAAATTTCATCCAAATCGGTTCAGTAGTTTTTGCGTGAAAGAGTAATAAACATCCAAACATCCTCACAAACTTTCGCATTTATGATATTAACTAGTAGGATAACGTAGAATAATCATTTTTTCTCCGCCCTATTTCGTTTTGGAAAGCGGGCATACTCTGACAACAAGGAAACAGACAAACACTTAATATAAAACAACATATATCAACCATAATTATAGTTTACCTAGTGGCAGCCCGCGGTACCACACGCGTGCTTCCCGTTCCCGTGGGTATATCAAAAAATAATTTCTTAGTGCTCGTCTATCCTGTAAGTATCGGTTCAGCCACTTATTACAGTCACAGTATTGTTTTAATAGCATAAATAACCCGTAAAAGCTCGCGATTAGCACTCTTAAACTCAACACTAGCCCGAAGCTGTTCCGAAAGCTATTATAACTAAATTGCAGTTACTCGTATAACAACATTACAGCACTGCAACCTTTAAAACTGCCATTAGCCCACACCTGCGGTATAACCAGGCTAACAGGATACACGGTGTTTGTCTCAAGACAGGGCCGCAGGGGTGACGTGTGACACCGGAGCCCGCCAGGGACCTCATTATAAAACGCTAAGCCACGATCATTCCACACCGCTTTACACAAACCAGGGATTATTTTAGCAAGTGCAACTTACCCTTAGACTTACATCGTTATAATAGAAATGAGCTTATGATAAAACTACTGTGTGCGGTAATGTTACCTTATAAGTTACTTGGGTGGTGGACTCAAAGTTTTCACTTGATTAATTTAAATAGGCACCTATTTTTTCCAATATTGAAAGTTAAATGTTCCTCTTTTCTTTTTATTTTATATTGTTTACGTCCAACTATGAAATCGAATTTTTTTTTTTTTTTTTTATAAAAAAAATGAAAACCGACTTTAAAACACTAAAAAGCAAAAAAGTTTTTATTTTACATTTTTTAAAGGAAGATAATATCATGTCATTCTAGTAACAAATATGAAATGAAATATATAAAAAAGCTCAAATCATAAAAAGTACTGGGCCAAACTAAATCAATTTTTTATGGGACCAATTGGAAACTATTCTGCATCAAACAAAAAAAGAACCTCGGAAATCGATTCAAAAATCTCGGCATACTCGGTGTACATACATAAAAAAAATATATACCAACCGAATTGAGAACCTCCTCCTTTTTTGAAGTCGGTTAAAAATCAGTGACTTCATTTGCATTTATTTGCGAGCGGGAGAACGGTGAATCTTGCATACCTATATGTATTTCAAGTATGCTTCCAACTAGATATTTTGATTCCATAAAACGAATACGCAGTTCGGCCAAGTGAAAACGAATACGCAGTTCGGCCAAGTGACGCCTAATTCTATTAAATCGGGCCTATATCCATCTCCAAAACCCAATATTGATTGAGTTATAGAATTTAGAAATATTGAAAAAAGTAGAGGAGATAAGACGCCACCCTGAGGAACACCGGCAGCTATATTGCACCACTCGGAGAAAGAATCTCCAGCGCGGACACGCTGCCGTCGCCCTAGCAGGTAACTTTGAAACCAATCAATTGCAGTTGGAGATATGTTCAGAGAACGTAAAACACCAAGGAGGATATCAAAATCAACGGAGTTGAAGGCATTACTGAAATCGAGTAGTGTCATTACCGTAAGCTGACGATCCTCCATCGCCCGGCGTATGTCATCCGTTATCTTCACAAGGGCTTTATAGGTGCTGTGGCCTTTACGAAAGCCAGACTGAAAAGGATTAAGGATATGGTTGTTATTGAGATGGTCAGTAAGCTGACGATGAACAAGCTTTTCGAGGACTTTAGAGAGGAAGGGGAGGATCGAAATTGGGCGAAAGTCGGAAAACACGGTCGGTTTCGTCTTTTTGGGGAGCGGAATAACATTAGCATCCTTCCAGGATGCAGGAAACCTTTCCAGAGGAAATGGATGTATTTAGGATGTGGGTAATAACAGGAGTAACGATGTCAAGGATGGGTAGAATCATTTTACGACTAATTGAGTCAGCACCCACAGCACTTGAGTTGATAGACTGGATAGTTCTCCTTACATCACAATCTGCAAATTGATTAAAACAAAAAAAGGATTCATGGGTTGGCAGGTTAGAAAGATATTCCAAAGTTCTGGTTTTATGAGTGCCATCCATAGGCACAGACGATGTGAAGTGACGGTTGAGCTGGATAAAGTCGATATTATTTTCGGAGACATTGTTATGTGATTTGCCAACACCAAGAGTTTTAAAAAAATTTCAGTCTTTTGCTGGATCCTGGTTTTCAATGGACTGATGAATGTGACTTTGGGCGTCCCTAATCACCGTATTGCACCGGTTTCTAGCACGATTAATATTTTCCTCATTTCGTTCCGATGGATAAAGTTTGTACTTGGCTTTCGTCGTATTCTTTTTGTTCATTAACGTACGTATTTCATTAGTTAACCAAGGAGCGGAAAGGTGTTTCTGCTTAATGGGTTTAATGGTAGAGCTCAGTAATAAGTCTAGTAAAATGCTGTATTTGCTTGTCCACTGAATGAGAGGAAAAAATTACCGACCATTCCAGATTAGCAGCATCCACGAGAAGTTGGTCATGATCAATGTTGTTAAAACTACGCTGAAGCTGCACAGTAGGTCTTAACTTAGGAGGTCGAATACGATAAGAAACATATATCAGATCGTGGTATGAAAAGGCGTTTGCAGAAAGTTGACCATGTTTTACAACATGGGAAGGAGATGAGACGATCGCAAGATCAAGAAGGGAGGGAGTACAATTGGGAAAATAATGAGTTGCCTTTGAAGGTAAGACTTGCAAGTTTGAGGAATTTACTAAAGATAAAAGCCTTTTAGCACGGATGTCGACATTATGAGACATGTGGTAAAATCACCCATGATTATGGTATGAGAGTAGTGAGGGCCGAAGTTGTCCAGGAGCTGTTCGAATGAATTAAAATAATCAACGCGAAGGGAAGGGCTGTAGTAGACACCTAGAAGTATTTTAGAATGTGACAGAGATATCTCGAGAAAGAGATGCTCGGCGCTATTGGAGGGAGTGGCTGTGGAGAGCGACTAATAATAGTGAAAGAGATATGTAACTGAAGATAGATAGCCACACCTCCATGTGAGAAACTTGGTATTGTAGATTAGCCTGGCAAATTGTTTCATAATATCATAGTCGATATGGTTCGAATATGGAGTCGAATGGCTCCGCGCTCCTTTAAGCGGCGAAGGACAAGCGCGGCGACCGAGAAACAGGAGTTGTATTTTTGAAACAACCGATTTACTTTTCGCATACGGAATCGCAAGACTTGCATGTTATTCAGAAGCATAATATGGCGTCGCTGAGGTATGACTATGAGAGAGTAATGTTTTTACATTGTCTAATATCACCTTTGATGCTCTAAAAACCCCACAACGGATGTTGGCATGAAAGTAGGCATGTCTGTTTATATTAAAAACAGTATAACAAGGATAAGTCGCTCGTTTCGATGTTTCCATGTGGAAGCGAACGGTTGTAACGTAATTTTGCATGCGTCAACGTAACACGCGTGTTTTGTCACGGCCACATGTGGTCGCAGTCGCAGAGTTACGGCGCATCGTAATTGACAGTCGCGAATGCGGCAAGTGATGCGATTCGCCGTGTGACATGAAAATGTTGTGTAAATAAATCTATAACTGAAAAAGTGATAAGATAAAGCTTCTTTTAATGTGATGATTGGAAGGTCTTTAAGTAGAAGGCTAGCGATCACGCATATTATTATGGTATTATCGATGTTTTGAATCCTAGTAGCTTTTATGTATTCGTGTAAGTAGTGACGAAAACACACTGATTCCTTAGTCATTACATGATTCTATTTATTGTTTTCTTCTATAGCGTAGGCCCCTCTGCACAGAAGTTTTATCTATATGAGCGCCATTCAAAAGAAATTCCGCAGTTCGCCTTATATACAAAGCCTTAATGGAGTCTTTAGCTCGTCATTTGGTCGGCTATTTATGTTTCTCTAGGCCAATATTTTTATTACAGTAAAGTCGTAGTCTGTAAAGAATCCTACATCCTATATGTAAAGTAATCTAGAAAATATGAGTTCATATTAACGACATTAAAAATAATAGTGACGAAGGTAGAAGTCATGAAGCTGACGTCACATTTCCCGCGTGATCTGGCAGAGGTAACGTAATTTTGCATTTGCCGACGTTTCGAACTCCATTTTTTCTTTTTTAGTTTGATTAGTGGCCCCCTATGGTGTCAGAGTTTATCAAACCATCTATAAGGCCTATAAATAACTTGGCTTCACGACTGTTGTCAGATGACAACAGCCCGGACCAACGTACCCTCCGAAGCACGGAAGCGCTCAGTTGTAATGTCACTTTACGGTCACTCATCCCAAACCTGACCTGACCGAACGTTGCTTAACAAACGTGATTTTAATCAGTCAGTCCAGCGCCTCCAGAGTGCTTCGTTGTAGCTTAAATCTATAGGTTTAAATACTCTATTAAGGCTCTGTATGTAGTCTATTAAGCCTGTCATTTGTTTGTCGATCTAACTTTGTTTGGTCAATAATTTTATTAATACAATAAGTAACATCGTATTTCGTAAAAATCCTATACATCTCTGAAAAGTAACCTGTATGAAAATATGAGTTCATATTAAGGATATTAAAAAGAATAGTGTCATAAAGCTGACGTCACATTTCTCGCGTGACGTGACAGAGGTAACGCAATTTTGCATTTTGTCAACGATTCGCGCACCTTTTGTTGGTATCATCTCGTTATTTTCCCCTTGCCACTCAACAGGAAGACAATTCCAATAACGAAAATCTTCAAATAGTTGACGTAGTTAATATAGAGGTAAATATTTCTCTGTATTATCGTTTTTATTTATTGTGTACTAACAATATTTACATTACAACAACTTTACTATAACTATTACTACAACTATTGGGTACCAAAAAAAGCACCTTTGTATGTAATCAAAACGATAAAGTATGATATGACTGTGTACTTAATCAAATAGGTTTTTTTTTATTGCAATCCGGACATTTGCGAGTCTAACTAATCCATCGGAAGTATTTATTTTCCTAATGTGATATAATACTAGATAAGTATTTAATTTATGTACGTAAGTAACCTCAAAATTCTCGTGCCATATTAGTTAATAAATCAGACACTTAATATACCTATAAGTACTTTTATCCATTAACAATACTTCGTAAAAAAATCCTAAATGTGTACGTTGAACTAAAACAATATTAACAAATTAATACGCGTTGCCAAAACAATAAGCAATTTTAAACCGAAAAACTTTATAAAGCTACAGATAACATAATATAAATAAAATGGGAGTTGCAACAATACAATTTTGACAGGAAATTACTCAATAGCACAGGCCTTAAAACAAAGCAATTAAAAAAACTGTAAACCTGATTCGATAAGACCGAATATAAAAAAAGTCTTCAACGTCGTAACCCCAGATATTTTAATCTTTTGACGTTGATACTTTTATCTTAAACAGGATATTTTGTTTACTTTTTCCTATTTTGAAGGTAACGGCTTTACAGACAAGAGCAGGGGGGCTACCGCCATCTCTTAGCGCAGTAATGTTTCAATCCTACCATGTCATTTCGTAATTCGAATCTCCTAAAAAAAAAAACTTGTTTCTGTGACGTTCTCCCTAAAACACCGCCTCCAAAGTGTGAAGTGTGTCAAATGTGACAACTTCAATAAAAACAGACGGAAACAAAACGTTCTTATTACATGATGGTTTCCAATAGATGATGGTAGGCCCGCAGTAAAGGGTTTGTTTATCTTATCTAGGGCAATCACTTTTGGCCGCGAAATGAGCCAATTTCATCCTTTCGCTTAATAAAGACATTTTCTACCCCCAATCAAAGATTAAGAGGGTCGAGCGAATGAGATTTTCAAGATTCTCGAGATGAACGCTCTTAGAATTAGTGTTCGGTTAGTAATAAAATTTTCTATCCATTTTATGAGAATTCATTTGAATACTTTAAGCTAATAAACTGGAATTTGTTTTAGGAGAAACTTTCTTTTACAGATTTTTTTTTTGTTTGATTTTTTATAATATTCTCCGTAGCCATTTAAAAAGGAGTTTAGTGGTCGAATCAATGACTATTACTGTTATTGAATATTGAAACGTTAAGAATATTTATCTCCGGTTTCATATTAATTTATGTAATTCCGATATCAACAGTAAGTATTTTACTGAGAAGCCTGACGTGCTGACGGCTGTACAAGGTTCTGTTTATCTAAAAAAAAACAGCAAAATAAAGGACCTTGTAGATAAAACCTTACGTGCAAACCAATCTAACACGAATTCTTTAAAATGACATATTTATTTAATGACAATTAATTGGTGAGACGAAAACAAACCACATACTAATAATATTTACCTACACCACTAGATTCATTTCAGGTTCATAACAGACTCACTTAAAATAAACCTTAAAGTAGATCGATGTACCTAACGAAAGTCGAACTTCGACGAATAAGTAAAGTTTTCCGGAAAAATTGGATTCGATACGCATTTTATCCAGACGTAAAGTTCCGGAGTTAATTTATGTTCGCTATCTTGTCACAAGTTGCAATTTAAATTTTACCATTTTATTAAGTTCGTTGACCTGTAATCTTGGAGATCCAGATGTTACATTTCATCACTAAGTGACTTTTCCTATTGAATGAAAAACGTTTAAGCAACTCCTATTTTTTATTTTAATGAAAACAGATTTTATCTCTCGCTGTAATTTCAGTAATATCAACTTGTGTATAGCGTGGAGTTATTCGTTATGGCGTTTTCACGCGGGTACCCAATGTAGATAATGGATTTTTCAAACATTTGCAATCTATTTTCAAACAAATGTAATCTATTTTCCTTTTTCATTTGTTTCAAAACTAACTTAGTTTAAAACTGATGCTGTTTTATTTATTGTCTAGGGAAAAGCCAGGGCTATCTCTTGGCGCAGTATTGTTTCAATCTTACAATGCCATTTCGTACTTCGAATCTCCTTGATTTTAACGGAAGTTTTGCGACGTCTTCCCTTAATCATCGCCTCCAAAGTGTGACAACTTCAATGAAAATATAACACAAACAAAACGTTTTTATGACATGATGGTTTCTAATAGATGATGTTAGGCCCGCAGGTATGCCTGTGAAAATCGACAAGCGGGCGAAGCCGCGAGCGGCTGCTTGTTTGTTTTTTTACCACACCAACAATGTAAAATGCTGCTGCATTACTTATGGTAAATAACAAATACAAATATTTGCAGGGGATGGAAACAGCATTGCATTATTACTGTTTAATCAATCGGAAGGACGATTTGGGGCGTGTTCGTTTTGATTTGCGTGTTGTTAAAATTGTTACTGCAATATACCAATTGCCAGCTGGTCTTTTTCGCATTAAATTGAAATATCGCATGGTTATTTATACAACATGTTTTATGATAAACTTACCGACCGGGTTGAAATTACGTCACATCACATCATCATCATCATCTCAGCCACGTGACACACACTGCCGGGTATAGGCACAATCTAAACATGAACAATCTTTGCACTTGGCCGATATTTTTCTTTCTCCTCTCCTTTTCTCTTCCTTTATTAACTCCCTTCCACCCTCGCTTTGCTGCTCTTATCATTTATATGCCGATGAATTACAAATTTACGTGCAGTCATCAGTTGAAGAAATTGAGTCGGCTATTTCTCTTATTAACAGTTCTCTACGTTCTATCAACATAATAATATGATAGCAGGGAATCCGTCTAAATACCAGGCGATGAGAGTCGGCAGGTTTTAAGTAGATCGCCAAGATTGACTGCAACACTGTACCACCTATTGTTCTGGAGAACACAAAATACCTCTCTGCTCCAGCATTATGAACCTTGGGCTGCATATTGATAGTACGCTCAGTTGGATTCCACAGGTTGCTGAGGTAACTATACGTCAGCGTAGACAACTAAAGTTGCTCTGTACGCTCTACTCCATCCTCAACAATCCGCATTCTCCCAGATACTTGAAATCCAGTTTTCAGTATCTCTGTGACTCTCATGACCGCCATCTTCGCTCTGCTAATACTTTGCGCCCACTTCCACACTCTTTCGTTCTGGCTATATATCCGATTCCTTCACTCTGCAAGCTTTGCGAATCTGGAACCGTCTCCCTGACGCTATCAGAAAATCTCCCAAGAAAACTTATGCCCATAATAAAAATCAAAATGACGGTACGAGTTACGACCCTAACTTCACCTAGGTAAATACACGAGTGACCCATAGTATTATATAAATAAACAATAGACTCCTCATACGCACTTTGCAAAGTGGTCGAAACTGTCAAAGAATTTAAAAGCCCCAGTCCTAACTTCGCTGTAGCAACTCTGACGGCTCCTTAATTCTCTTGTACATGTTTCATAAAAAATTACATTTTAAATGCAAAATCACAAACATAAGACTCCTGCCACTTTGCACAATGGTCACACTAAACCCTCAAAGAAAATGTCGCAACAGAATTTAAAAAAGAATAGAAGACAGAATTTAAAAAGCAAACCATAGACTGAGCTGTTTTTTTAGCTTACGCATTAACGCTGGCGAAGTGCGAGTCAATCAGCCCCCGTCCGAACTTCGCTGTACCAACTTTCTCTGACTGCTCCTTTAATCTAGTTGCCGTTAACTTCATAAAAGCGCCCGTGTGCCTGGTTTATGTTTTCCACGCTGGTTAAGAGCTTTCTAAGAGTTTTCGTCTTCTTTAACAAGGTTCTGGGGCGGGTGATGTTGAAAATTTTTCATTGCTTTGGGTTATAAAAAAGTGGCATAATTTACCTACCTTATGTTAGAAAGTGCGAGATGTACTTTGGGAGTCGGTGTAAAGCCGGCCTTGATATTAAAACTAGGGATAACTTGGACCACCCCGAAACTTTGGACTAACAGATTTCGTAAAATTAATTGATGTTCATTTGTTTTACTTACCTGCTTACTTTACGTTCGGATGGAAAGGAAAGTTGGGTTGCCGCAAAGTTTTTTATTTTTATTAAGTTTTGTTTTTCTTTGCAAATTTAGTACTTGAACAAAAAGGGGTGAAAAAAATAAATATTCGCGTATTAAGTCTTTCCTAAAACTTTAACTCCGATGACCTTAAAAGATCAGCGTTTAATTATTTGTAGTTTTTAAAGACCAGCGTTAGACTTGTAAGTTGCTACGGTAAATATTATGGATGTTCCGTGGTCGACCAAACAAATCGTAACATAATTACGTAAGGTACGAGTAGTTTACGTGAGCAAAACTTACAAATGTTATTTCACCCTTATATTTTCACTACACTACTAACTAATGAATACTTATAGTATGTTCTGCAAATCAAGTCGTCTTGTTTCATAATAGATGTTTTAACTTCAAACTATAAAATGTAAATGAGCTATTACAAGAAATATTAGCCCGCAATTCTGTAGAGCAGAAACAAACTATTATTTTCGTCGAGCGATATTTCAAATGTCACAAAATTAACATTGCAATAATAAAACTGCATTAGAGTCACGAACAGCCGACCCGCACTCATTACAATATGAAATGAACTACAATTCGGCAGTAAATAGATTGAATGCAGATTTTTGGAAAAATGTCTTCATTCCATTATACGGAGTCACGAGAAACGAGCGCCGTTTGATAAATTAATATGCTTCCATATTTATGTTTGCGTAAACTCTGTAAACAAATATTGGTTGTCATTAACAGAAAACAGAATTAATCTACGTACGAGTTAAATTTTCAGTGTATTGGTATTTTTCTCTTGAATAGAGTGAAATATTTTCGAATAAAAGTGTTGCAGTATTATAAACTTCATTCTCACTCTCTTCTATAATTTAAAATTTAAGAAGTTTAAAAGGTATATGTATAGCTGAAAGGCTTTATTCACTGTCCATAGAGTATTTGAGATAATAAACAAGTGTGTTAAAATAATAAATCAAACTGTCATCTTATTTAAAGCACTTTCTGCATTAGAATTTTACACCCAGACTTCAGATTATAATTTCATATTCGTTATCACAAAAACACACTTAAAATCAAATAAAGTCACTAACTCGCTGACTTAAATAGCGTGACAAGGTCTGAACAGTTTACGATTAAATCGTCTAGACCAATGTTAGGATTAAAGGCCAAGGTGTGGAATTTGTGATTTAAGACTGATTAATTAATTTACGAGTTTGTAAGTATCGCTTATTTGATTGTTTTATACCAGACGCTGCTTGACCAAGTATTGAAATTAAAATTATTAATATAAGAGTTTTCTCGCTTGTCAAATTAAATTAACATAGGTGACCGCGCTCGTGGGCATCAAAACCTCCTTTACAAAATGTTACCCTTTAAAATAGAAAGGCATTTCCAATATTTGTCTATATCTCGAGTCATCCAAATATGTCCCAGAGAAGAATGCATTCAAACAAACAAATTCTCCAGCTTCATTATGTGTAATTTGAGCAGTCGATACTTATAACTTCTCTTCCCCGGTATATATCATACCGGGGAAGCTGCAAAAATAAATATGCTAAAAAAGCTACGATTTTCCAAATAGACCAACCGATATCGGTTAGCGGGCAAAAGTTCCGACCTAAGCCTAGAAATCCGATTCAGTCGCAACGGTGTTTTTCTGCGTTTGTACGTACGTACCTTTTGTTTTGTATCACAACACGGAATCCAGTCAGAATCGGAAGATATTCCGGGGCGAGCCGGCATCGACAAGCGGCTTAGTTCAAATTGAAACATATTGGCGGGGAAGGGAATCCTCGAATTACGTGCACGATTCCATCTGTTCAATAAAGTAGTAGTGGAGACGTTTCCAAGATGCGGGGCAAAGTGGGAAAATTTTTCCGCTGCTTACTCAGCGGAATGGTTTTGTACACTTAAATTAAGTGGATACGACTTGCAATCGAGCTAAAAGTGGGTGAATCTAATTTTGAAAGTGTAAAAAGTAAGAATTTACAGTTGTTTATTTTTAACTCAGATACTCGTACTATTGTTTTGCTTTACTTATAGACCTGAAAGTAAATACTTTTGATTTTTTTTTAAATCTGCCATAAATTCTGCTATGTTTTGGTTTACGCGTATCTTACAACGATTCTTACCTAAATGGAATCTTCCTCTAGGAAATAAACTATCTAGTTTATTTACGTACATCTTATGTTTTGGCGCGCACTGTTCATTGAAATAAAACAACTTTTACGGATATCAAACGCGCTATATTTCCACGAACCAAGTTGTAACTGTCCGTAATTTTTAGGTTTTTTAGGGGTTTTTTGATTTTCCCGACGTTTCGGCACCTTTACAGCTGCCGTGGTCACGGGATGACTAACTACTTATAAGTCTACCCTCGAAAAGTTAATTTATTTTCGTTCGGATACGGTTAGACATTTACTATGGCACAAATTATTATTGATTTGATATTTTTATTTAATTGTTATTTTAATTCTTTATTATTAAGAAAAGAGAAAACTAAAGACTCTACTGGCAGTTCACAAATTGGGAGGACCTTCGAAGAAAGAAAACTGCCAAGAAAACTTCGAAAGCGGGCCGACCTCCATCTTTATAAAAAAATAAAAAATTAGGATATGTTATCTCCACCTTTACTTTTTTATATTTATTTATCTACAAAAAGAGCTAACCGTATCTTTGGGTCTTTTTATCCATAAATTAAAGTCTCAACCCAAATCACGCACTGCAAGACCCAAAGATACGGTTAGCTCTTTTTGTAGATAAATAAATATAAAAAAGTAAAGGTGGAGATAACATATCCTAATTTTTTATTTTTTTATAAAGATGGAGGTCGGCCCGCTTTCGAAGTTTTCTTGGCAGTTTTCTTTCTTCGAAGGTCCTCCCAATTTGTGAACTGCCAGTAGAGTCTTTAGTTTTCTCTTTTCTTAATAATAAAGAATTAAAATAACAATTAAATAAAAATATCAAATCAATAATAATTTGTGCCATAGTAAATGTCTAACCGTATCCGAACGAAAATAAATTAACTTTTCGAGGGTAGACTTATAAGTAGTTAGTCATCCCGTGACCACGGCAGCTGTAAAGGTGCCGAAACGTCGGGAAAATCAAAAAACCCCTAAAAAACCTAAAAATTACGGACAGTTACAACTTGGTTCGTGGAAATATAGCGCGTTTGATATCCGTAAAAGTTGTTTTATATCTAGTTTATTTTCTAAAATAACTTCACCATAATATATTGTAATGGCCGTTTTAATGCACCTTTTTGAATAGATTAGAAGAATGGGCCCTAACCCAGACCCAATGTTGATTGGTGGGTACTAAAGACATTCACTACGGAAGCACGGAGGACTTTGAGAATGAATTTTGGTTACCCATCCCATCCCAGGACCAATTATTGCTAGTTTCTTTTAAAATTTTTAGTAATGTGACAAGTCATTTTGCATACTCTCGTATCTTGCATAATATCCCGATTGTCCTGCATACGGCCACACATTAGACACCGCTCCTAAGGCAGTGATCAATATTGTCAAGTGTCAAAGTGTCCACGGTCCGTTTTGACGGATTGAGGTCATTGTGACTGCAATGGGACATTGGCTATACATCATTGTGAAGTAACGATAGCCACTACGTTAAGAAAACCAAATTCGTTGACGTTTGCTCAGACAAATGGGTTTAAATATTTGACGGGCCCGATGGCACAGTGGGACTCCAACCTACTGAGACTAAACTGTCCACGGGTTTGTGTGATGAATTGTGCTTGCGTATAAGTAAGGGTACCCACCCTTACCCATACGCACCCACCCAATAAAATTACAGGATTTGAGGAAAAAATACGGGACAACGTGTTAATATTCTTATTATTTATATATGTTTTTTTAACCATCTTTGGTGGTGTATTTTTCTTATTAACCTTGGAGTGGTCGCGCAGTAAAAAGGTACGTGATTAGTCGCGTGGAGTACAGATGTAAGCCAATGAAAAATTAAAATACAAAAAATCTGAGCTTTATTTTAATTTTATCCGTGTTTAAATCTTATAATCAAGTTTTATTTAATGAATATATTCAACAAAAACATTAGAACATCTGTGTTTATGAATATTAACTAAAAACAAAAAATACTTCAATTTGACACTAAAAAATTCTTGGCTTGGTGTGATAGAGATCAGATCTGATCATTAACGCATAATGAAAGCGGTCCACCGATCTTATGATTTTATTTTAAAACAAAAATGTATACAAGATCTTGGTTATTTTATTCGTATACTACAAGCCTATGGCTATTTATTATAAGTAAGTCAGATTAGAATCGACTTCAAAAAGACATGAATAAAAATAAGTTATCAAAATATTCACGTAATTGGTCGCGTGGCATACACTCGTAGTCCACGAATTTCGCGGAGCTCCTGTGACATTACCGTACTTGACCGGCGGTTTTGCATTACTGGAGCTCATTCTTAAACTATTCAATTTAGAGTATCTCGAAGCGCTCGTTATTTACATCTGTAGTTTTTGAGAATTAGCCAATTTAGTCGGTGTGGATGACACGCGACCACTGTAGGGTTAAAATACATGACACTGTCAAAATGATAGGTTGAAAAACGGGACGTCCTGTAAAATACAGGACAGTTGGTCAGCCTAAAATTATGTAAAATGTGTAACAATTGGGTTGGTTCCAATATTCGTAACATTTATATAGTTCTGCTCATCGATTTCGATGACGGCGACCGTGACTTGTTTTTTAATAAATTTTTTTTTGTTATTATTATTATTACCTACTGCTATAATTCTTGCCTCCTGATGTGGGCTCTTAGGTAGCTGGCTGGAAAGACCAAATTAGTTTTAAATATGTTCGTAACATTTAAGTGCGTAACCTTTTATAGTAGTGTATGTCGGAATCAGATGCATGTGTACTGAATACACATTAAAGTGTGGTACTGGGAAAATCGAAGGACTAATAAGAAAAAATCAAGTGTCATTTCGTACAATAGCTATAGCTTTTGAGGTGAACGCACACCTTTATTTTTTCGCGAACTTAAATCTATAGAACAATATATTCGTATCGAATATTGTAAATACCATGCCTATACATAAAACAACCATTAGTTAAAAAGTTTGCAAAAAGAAATGTGATTCAGTGTAGCAGCTATGGCAGCTCTTTTTTACTTGAAACCTGCACTCTGCATTGCATTTCCGGAATCAACCATAAAATGAAATTACCATTTTTTTGACATCGTCAAACTCTGTTATGTGACTGACTATTAGCGTGTCGTGTCGTGAATTTCGTAATGCACGAGCTTTATTTCATTTATAGAATTTCCGTCAGAAGTATTTTATAACTCTTCCCATTTTGCTGAGCGCAGTTTCCGATCGTACGTGCTCAGAATCTGTTACGTTAGAGCCGAGTTTCGTGTCGCATTGTTATTTGGAGAATCGACCGCTTTAATTATGAATGGGATCTTAATGCTGTATAGGAATATGAATTAATTTTCTCAAAGAGTCTTGCTTTGCAAAAAAAGTTTTTCGAAACTCTTCAAAAAATAGTATTAAAAAACTACCTATATGATGTTCGCAGCCTATATGACTATGTTTTTGCCACTCGTAGCGTACCTAAACACAAAAACAAATGAGTATCTAAAGCCGGCCATATGCGATAGGTTATGCATGACGGTTTTGCCCTTACAGCAATAACCATCATGCATAACCTAGCGTGTGTGCAAGGATAACTGCATAGTTTTATTGCACACACGCTAGGTTATGCATGATGGTTATTGCTGTAAGGGCAAAACCGTCGTGTATAAACTATCGTCTATGGCCAGCTTAAGCCACAGTCAAGCTTATCGGTATTCTTTGTATGAATCACATATCTAGGGCAACATATTGATCAACATCGTGACAATATTGAACCGTTTCTCAGGACAAGCTTTCGAACCTCAACGTGGATGGTCAAACAGGAGTCGCTTACCAGCAATCTTCATCGTGCTTACGTCTCTCCAACCATGAGCTTACTTCCTCTTGCTCTTGTTCCTCTCACTTATTGTACTTATCCTACCCAATCCTATATGGGGAACTCGGTGGCGCAGTGGTTCGCGCGCTTGGCCTGCGATTGTTGAGGTTAAGCAACTTTCGCAATGATCGGTCACGGTATGGGTGATCAAAAATTTACCATCTCGAGCTCATCCATGCTTCAGAAGGCACGTTAAGCCGTTAGTCCTGGCTGCATTTGCAGTCGTTAAAACCCACCAATCCGGATTGGGACCTCGTGGTGGGTCATTGCCGATTAATTAAATAAGTAGAATTCTCCTTATCCATCCATATGGAAGGCCAGTGCCCCAGCAGTGGGTACATAAAAATGGTTGATGACGATCCTATCCTATCCTGCTAATATTTTAATGCGAAAGTTTGTGAGGATGTTTGGATGAATGGATGTTTATTACTCTGTCACGATTAAACTACTGAACGGAATTGGTTGAAATTTGGCACACAGATATAAGACCTGAATTAAAACATAGAACTTTACATACTACTTACGTACTACTTTTGTCGCGATATTCCCACGGGAACAACGCGGGTGAAACCGCAGGCGGCCGCTAGTAATAAATATTTCTGTTGTTAGTGTTCGGGTGGTTCGACTTTTAGAACTTGTACAGTCGTATGCACAGCGTCGTCTCCTAGATGTAAATGCGCAGTCGATTAGCCGTAGCGTGGCCGAAGTCAAAGTGCTGAATATGCGAGCCGCTTCCTTTACGATTTTACGTTAGCTTGGTTCTCAAATGCAATATCATTTAAATATCCAGACTAGACACAAGCACTTGTGAACGTTAATGAAGCTACGCCATCGATTCACAAGGCCAAGGAGACCTTGTAAGGAAAAGAACCGGCAAGAAACTCGACAAGAAAATAAAACAAACCTGCCTATATATACGGGACTACGCTTTCAGGACTAGTAGGAAATAGTTATTTGTTATGCAAGGCTGATAAGTTGGTTATTTAGCGGTGAGTTACCTCTATTGAAATCTAATCAAGTGAAGGATTCTAAGATTGAAAGAAATGCTAAGATTGAATCCTGAGCGAAGCGAGGATTTCAAAGGTACAAGACGCTAAAAACTTTTTTGCCGAGCGCAACACACAATTTTTGCACCTCACAACAGCGAGGAACATTTTATGGTTGTTTCCACGGTCAACTTCCGGTAAAAAATTCTTTAAACATAAAGTTTAATCTAAATATACCTTATTCTCGTTGTTTTAATGATATAAAAAACTAAAATAATAAAAAAGGGAGTATTATAGTTAATTCAATTATTTGAAGTAGGAATATATTGTTACTTATTAATAAGAATAAAAACGATTCCGTAAATGTTGACACTGACATGAGGTACAAGACAAAGACAATTTAAAAATAAAGATTTATGTCACAGTCCGTAATCCAATTATAGGTTGTGAAATCTCACCCAGTGTAATATAAAATTCTTATAACAAATAGTTTAATCTTATTGTTATTGTTTTTATGATTCAATGAACTAAAATAATATAATTAAACCAAAACGGAGTATTATAATTAATTTAAAGCTATTTAAAATAAGAATAAAATATAACAAAAAAGTCAATAGTGCGATTCGGAACGCATTAAGACATATTTTTAGGTATGTAAGGTACATATAATTGATTAACATAAAATACATAATTATTAACAGATATACACAGTTAATTTAAGGTTTCATAAATAATTTTATAGTTAAAAGATGTCCAATTGACTAGTGTTACAAGTCACGTGCTGGAATCACGTGACTTGTGTGGGAAAAACTCGGAAGGACGAGGCAGTCCTAGGAAATTGTCAGTGTGATAATCTTTTCTTTGTTATACTTAATGTTGGTGTGATATATAACTAAATTGTACATTGGACATAACGGTCATTGTTGTGGTGCAAATATAATCAAGTGATAATTGGATGTTTTACTTCGAATCCTGACCTAACATCTCAACAGGTCAGAAGTGGGATAAATAAGGCTAAAAACCGTGCCTCACTGCGCCCACGGCTCGGTAAATGTAAGTAAATCCTGAATATTTCCACTAGTATTTAAGATTTGATGAAACTGGAGGAACTGTAAAATCAACAAATTTGGTTTTATCATTGTTTTATTGCAAATTGCAAAGGAATTAAGAATATTTGGAGGAATTAATATTAAAGCAACATGGCATGATTATTATTACTTTTTCTGTTCCCGGTCGTAAGTAAATTTTAGAAAATTTGTAAAAAAAACCCCACCCGCATTACCAGAAAAGTTGTATAATTAGATTTGAAATTAACATTTGCAAAAAAATAACGTCTAATTGCTTAATATATTAGTATCAAGCCTATTCCCCAGTAAATATTATCTCCTCTAGTCTGTTGGTGCTCAGTGACGATTCGTCACTGACGAAACTTAGACAGTATTGTGCTAAAGAAATGAATATTTGTGTAATAGGTATGATGGCATTAGAATGTTGCGTTTAATGGAAAAGATATGATGGATGAAACACTTATAAGTAGTAAGTAGTGATATGTAAGCGAACCATCATGTTTTGACTTGTTTGGTGTAGATCACAAAGGTTTTTATACTCGACCTGTTAACTAGCGTTACTACTGTTTTTCGTTTACGGTGTAGATTCACGTAATGTGCGGTTGTTCGCTAAACGTTGTGTCAGCGATCTTATAATATTCTTTTTTTCGATAAATCTGTTTTTAGCTAATGTGAAAGAAGATTTTTTTCCTTTAACCATCATATGGCCTATTATAGTGGTGACTTTGTGCTATTTATACTATACTCTCAGTTAAATTATACTACGAAAGTTGCTTACTCTTTTTTTATTTTTTTTATTTTTCTGATGCACGATTTGAGACAAAGGTGATAGTTGTTTATTATGTAGTTTAACTTTGCAAGATTCTAACGCTTGTAACGTGAGTTTCAGATTTACCACCCCGAACATGGACGGCGAGGCTGGCCCGAGGGAAGGGTCCAGTACTCGTGAAGGAAGGAATGGATTGGATAAGGAAGGAGTCTATGTGCGCAGTCGAGGGGAAGGACTGACACATAGACAGGATGATGAAATGCTCGAGGATAAGGGCAGAGGACAGGTGGACAAATTTATAGGAGGTGAGTCATGCTCGCGGACCGAGCGGACGACACGAGGACAAGACATGACACATGGAAGGAGCCGTTCGCGGCGACTATCAAGCGGTTATGATGAGGACTATAGGAGAACGAGACGAAGGAGGACAAGGAGGAGGATCCGGTCATCTTCCGAGTCTTCGGATGGATCACCACGGCTACCGGCCCGAAAAGCAGAAAGTAAGGAGTCTGATACTAATATAATGCTTGATAAGTTTTTAAATATCCTGGATAACTTCAAACGTTCGGACAAGCCCAAGTTAACCTTTAATACAAATGTTGTGCCTGAGTTTGACCCCAGTTCAAAGGAACAGACAATTCTAACATGGCTAACGAAAGTGGAAGAATGTGCGCAAATATATGGGTGGGAGGATAGGGAAATAATCCACTATTCGTTACCCAAGCTAACCGGTTTAGCCAAAACTTGGTACCAGGGATTGTCGTCCTTGTTGTTTACTTGGACGGAATGGAAACAAAAATTAATAGAGTCATTCCCATACCGTGAAGACTACGCGGAACTTCTAACGGAAATGCTCGCTAAAGAGTCAAATATGGTGAGTCGTTTGAGCACTACTATTACGCGAAGGTTAATTTACTTAATCGCTGTAGAATTTATAACAAACACGCTGTAGACTGCATTCTTCATGGAATAGAGGATCGTACTGTTAAAGTTAGCGCTCAGGCGGCTCAATTCAAAGAACCCGAGGAAGTGCTTAAATATTTTAGGACTATAAAGGTGGGCCAAACTCGTGACAGCATTAATGGAGCAGGCGACAGAAAATTTAACGAACGTAAGACAATATTCGCGTCGCGACGCTTAGGTGATAATAGTAAAGCAAATTCTAGCAGTAACTTGAATATACGATGCTTCAATTGCAACGAGGTTGGCCACCCGAGTTTCAAATGTGATAAGCCTCTATTAACTTGTACGAATTGTAATAAAATAGGGCATCAGGCAACTAACTGCTACAGAAATAATTTCACAATAGGTAGTAAAGATAATTCACATACTACCGACAAAACCAATGCGGCTAAACAAGTATCTAACGTAATTATTGACAGCAATGCCATTGAAAAGTATATCCTAGACATAAAAATAAACGACACGATTGTTAAGTGCCACGTCGACTTAGGGAGCCAATGCTCGTTAATAAGACTTAGCACTGCGGAGAATTTAGGACTTAATGTTGACTGTCAACGTGACTTACCGATGCTGAAAGGTATAGGTGGCAATTTAACATGCCCTATAGGAGCGTCAATCGCCAATGTAGAAGTCCAAGGTGTAAAAGAAACCATTGAGCTATATGTAGTTGAGGACTATGTCCTCAGTTACCCCGCTTTATTAGGACACTCTTTCACAGAGAGACCTGATATTGTAATCACTAAGACACCTACCGAGCTATTGGTTCGAAGACTCGCTGAGTGCAAGGTGCGTATGGTAACGGAAAAGGACACGGAGATTGCAGTTAACGCGCTGCAAACCGTTTTGGTATCTGCAGATGTTCGATTCAACTGCAATGTATATGTCAGTGGATCGCTGAGGGGTTCCGAAGGCAAAGAGTATTATATCTTCCCAGGTTTATATGCAGTTTCGGATCACCACAGTGTGCTTCTGCTGTATAATGCGTCCACAGACAAGCTCTGCATCCCGAAAGGTACGTTACTAACGCGAGCACTTGTAAAGATCACACAGGACTCGGGGCATGTACTTAACACTTACAGTTTGGCGATCGAGAGTGATATGACAGAAAAGGACATCAATTGCAATCCTAATCTAAGCGGTGATCAGCGTGCGCAACTCGACCAGGTTTTACTTCAATACAAAGGATGTTTTTCTTATAACCTTAAAGATCTCGGGTTCACTAATACAGCAGAGATGGTGATTGAGCTGGAGGATACTGAGCCAGTTGTTTATCGCCCTTATCGCCTGCCGCATGCTGAACGATTGTTGGTAAGGGACATGGTGCAGGAGATGATTGACAATGACATCGTTAGGGAGTCATCTTCCCCCTACGCCAGCCCTATAGTTCTGGTCCAAAAGAAAACGGGTGAGAAACGTATGTGCGTTGATTATCGTGCCCTTAACAGGAAGACCAAGAAGGAGCATTACCCGTTGCCTCGGGTCGAGGATCAACTAGATCTATTATCAGGTAACACTATGTTTACGTCCCTAGATTTGGCCTCTGGGTACTACCAGATCCCTGTGGCAGAGGAATCACGAAGCAAGACGGCCTTCGTTACACCAGATGGCCAGTTTGAGTATTGCCGCATGCCTTTTGGTCTGGTCAACGCCCCATCCGTGTTTCAACGGACGATGCATAAAATCCTTAAGGAGGCCCATATCAGGTATGCTGTTGTCTACATGGACGACATATTGATCCCATCGAAGGACTTCACCGAGGGCATCCAACGCTTGACTGAAGTATTAGAACTTTTAAGGAAAGGAGGCCTCACATTAAAGTTAAATAAGTGCAATTTTTTCCTGGACACAATAGATTTCCTAGGGTTCGAAGTGAGTGCCAATGGAATCCGTCCAGGTAGCAGGAAAACAGACGCCGTCTCGAAATTTCCCGCTCCCACGAACCAGCATGAGTTACGTCAATTCCTTGGTCTGTCTGGATTTTTCCGACGCTTTATTAAAAATTATGCGGCAATAACTGCCCCTCTGACAGACCTTCTGAGGAAAGATTCACGCTGGGTCTGGACTTTACAACAACAACAAGCATTCGTGAGTATAAAACAGCAACTCATGGAGCGTCCAGTTTTAGCACTTTATAACCCGCGAGCTGAAACCGAACTACACACTGACGCTAGCAAAGAAGGCGTTGCAGGTATATTGCTTCAGCGTAACGGCAATAACATTCTACAACCGGTGTCATATTTCAGCCGCAAGACGACTGCCGACGAGCGTAAGCTCCATTCCTACGAGCTGGAGACGCTAGCAGTTGTAGCCTCTCTTAGCCGCTTCCGGGTTTACCTGGTAGGTATTGCGTTTAAAATTTTTACCGACTGCAATGCCCTCAGATCGACTCTGATCAAACGCGACCTCATACCTCGCATCGCCAGGTGGTGGGTTCAACTACAAGAGTACGATTGCAGTATCGAGTACCGACCAGGTGCTCGGATGTCACATGCGGATGCTCTAAGCAGGAATCCGGTAGATGTCGCAACAAATGAGTTACACGTGTTGGATGTCTTGCAAACGCAACACGCGACTAGTGATGAGGACTGGATTACCACGGTGCAAATGGCAGATGACGAGGTAAAGAAAATTAGACACATACTCTCTGATCCAGAGTCATCACATGTAGCAGACGTGAACAAAAATTATAGACTAAAAAACGATCGAGTCTATCGCCTAGTTGGTGAGGAGATCAAATGGTTAGTACCTAAAGGAGTACGCTGGCAAATCCTGAAGATGAACCACGATGACGTAGGTCATTGGGGATACGAAAAGACACTCCAGCGTATCCGAAATCATTATTGGTTTCCGAAAATGCGCCGTTTCGTAAAAAAATACGTGACCTCTTGCCTTGAATGTGCCCATCACAAGACACCGGGTGGTAAACAAGAGGGAGAACTGCACCCCATCGAGAAGGTAAGCATCCCGTTCCATACCATTCACGCGGACCACTTGGGCCCGTTCGTGAAAAGTAAAAGGGGTAACTGCTATTTGCTGGTCCTAGTAGATGGTTTCACAAAGTTTGTAAATATAGTGCCAGTGAAGAACACCAAATCGGCTACTTCAGTGCGAGTCTTGAAAGAACACGTCAAGTACTTCGGCGTCCCAGTTCGTATCATAACGGACAAAGGTACGAGCTTCACCAGCAAGGTATTTCGCAATTATTTACAATATTTAGGCACGAAGCATGTCATCAACGCAGTAGCGACCCCCAGAGCCAATGGTCAGGTCGAAAGATTCAACCGGACCATTTTAGATGCACTATCTACAATGAGTCACGGTGGAGATGACAGGTCATGGGATGATCATATCGCTGACATCCAGATCGGTATTAATACTACCCAGCATAAGACAACCCAGAAAAGCCCATCCGAACTCTTATTCGGCTTCAATATCATCAGCAGGTCGGAGGGCATATTAGGTCCAGTTATTAATGAAACTGAAAATAGGGCGACATCTGAACAACTAGCTGACGTAAGACAGAATGCCAGCGATAAAATCTCTCGACAGCAAGGTAAAGATGCTGCCAATTTTAATAAACACAGGAAACCATCGAAGGTATACACGGAAGGTGACTTGGTGCGAGTGGCGAGGCAAGTTCCCCATGACGGTAAATCGCAGAAACTTGTTGATAAATATCAGGGCCCTTACCGTATACTAAAAGTTCTGCCCAACGATAGGTTCCTTATAGAGGACACGCCAATGACACGTAAGAATGGTAGGAGGTATGAAGCCGTAGTAGCTGTCGATAAAATCCAACCCTGGATGATCTTTTCGAGAGATCTAGATCTTGATGATTCGGATGGAGATATCGATGATAATAGCATGTAAAATTAGATGATAGGTATAGTCTGGTATTTTACTTTGATTATGAAGGATTATGAATGGTTAACTTACAATTATTGAACCTTACTACTTGAAATATCATGGATACTACATGTTGTGGATTTATTAGTAGTTACTAATACATAAATATATCTATATAAAAATATATACATTTGAGAAGGTTTCTAATGACAAACAAGAGTTACACCTACTGTCTATCAAATACGTTGTGAAGTGTGCTTATGAGTTGTTAAGTATTTGTAAATGTAAAATTATTAAACAAGTTTAAAATCAGATTTATTTGTACTGATTACCGACTTGAACTGATTATATTAATGTAACCGTTAAAGTTTGTTATAGTAGTAAAAAAAAAATAGATCAGGATACTGCCGGATTTAATGTATTTTAACATATCTTGCAGTGAATTAATAAAACCATGTCAATAAGTTACTTAGCCAAGTTTAATTTCATTAAAACTAAGAATGATTGTTTAACAGAAATTGTTTTAGGTGAATTACTTAAGGATGTTATTTACTTTAGCGAAGGGACTCGCTACGTGTAGGATGGCCGAGCTGTAAGGTACATATAATTGATTAACATAAAATACATAATTATTAACAGATATACACAGTTAATTTAAGGTTTCATAAATAATTTTATAGTTAAAAGATGTCCAATTGACTAGTGTTACAAGTCACGTGCTGGAATCACGTGACTTGTGTGGGAAAAACTCGGAAGGACGAGGCAGTCCTAGGAAATTGTCAGTGTGATAATCTTTTCTTTGTTATACTTAATGTTGGTGTGATATATAACTAAATTGTACATTGGACATAACGGTCATTGTTGTGGTGCAAATATAATCAAGTGATAATTGGATGTTTTACTTCGAATCCTGACCTAACATCTCAACAGGTATGAAATTAAAAAAGTACTTTGCCGCGCTAGGCCGCAAAAAGCGATTTTCTACGCCTAAACTGATTGACAAAACCTCCTTTTCAGCGCGTGTGAGGTGAAAAAGGAATTACTGGCTAGTAATTCCTTTTGTCCTCTTTTTATTTGATGTTCAATAGACTTTAATAACTTATTATTAGTTTTGAGAAGCGCTACCATTACATAAGATATGTTCAACGTTTTTAAAGAATTAGTAACACAATAATGCATCACGCTGTTGTCTGAATGGCTTAATAGAACATAGATGCTACCTTGCTTACTAAAACGGAACGTGTTGTTGAGCTGACAGGTGTCAGCACAGAGCAAATAGGATAATCATAATCATGGGAAAAGAAAGACAACTCTGTTTCTCTGTTCTATTAAGCGCCCCCGGTTTTTTTGAAATTCAAATGGTCACATGCATGACATGTTATGAATAAACTTTATTTAGCTTCATCAATTATGAATATTTTGGATTAATTCAAACAAAAATGGTATTAAACACGTATTAAACTATGATGATATTTGCCAAAAACAATTAAAAAGATATTAGTAACCTCAAAATTTCAAGAGACTTCCTTAGCCCGTAATAAAAATCAGACTTCATTTTGCTTTCAAGATAATTTATACAAGATAACTCTTAAACAGGTTTCAAATGTATGGACAGTGGCCATTGTTCTTTGTACCTTAGAGTACCTTGATTATTAGATAGGTACATCAAACTAACTAGTTGTCCCGTAACCACAGCCCCTGCAAGGATTTCGAACCACCATCGTATTTTATGGAAACTTTTCTTAAAAACTTTTAAAGTTATCAAGTCGCCAGAAGTAATTATTACACTTTACTGCGAACCAACAAGTAAATAAACTTGGCTTTCAGCTGTATTTCTTCGGGGGTTACATTCTATTGAGTTGGACATTCGAGACCCCGGACAGCTCGCGCACTCGGCAGATTTAGTGCGAAACACAAGCAATAAATAACTGACCCGTAAGGGACAAAGGTACAAGAGTATCGCCGAAATGAATTGAAAGGGCCTCATACATAAAACAAAATGCCGCTATCACCTCGGTTCACGCGGATCAGCTAATTTGCATTAAAAGGAGCTAAGAATTGTTGTCTGGCAGTGGTGGTAGACAAATTAATGATCTGATGTTGAACGGTTTCTCTATGTCGCTCTCAACAAAATTAGAAGTTATTTAAATAAAACGTGCTAAATGAATCCTAACTAATAATATTTTATATGCGAAAGTGTGTTTGTTTGTCCTTCGTTCACGCCCTAGCTAAGCAACCAGTCGACTTGATTTTTGGCAAAGAGTTAGTCGAAATGACGGAGAGTAACATAAGCGACTTTCATCCCGATATTTGCACGTGAACTGGAACCACGCGGGTAAAACAGCGGGCGGAAGCTAGTAGTAGACATAAATACAAGTGTACTATGACATAGTATAGACGTTCCGCAGATGACTGTGTACGCACGGAGGCTATCACATTACTGGCTACATAATACTCCTGGACCACTTTAATTTTCGTAGCAAAAAAATGCATTATTCCTATAATTAAATTATATCAAAGCTGTTTCAGCGGTTTGGGCGTTAAAAGGTAAGACCGAGATATACAGACTGTACTTTTGCATTTATAATTATTAGCAGAGATTATGACAAAAGTCATGCTTTGATGCAGGCACTTTTTAGTTTAATGTAATGATGTACCTATGTGATTGCTTGTTTTTAAGTTACCTATAGCTTTCCTTATAGTATACAAAATGATTTAATGTACCAACTTAAAAAAAAAAAAAATTATAGTTACAGTAATCGTTACCAGCTTTCATAACCTAATTTCTTGTAGGTACAAGTTAATAATATTTAAGGCAGCCCTAATCTTTTAAGCCTTTTTCCCATTGCGTAGTGCACCGAGTTCTATAGTCTGTGGCGAGTCGACAAGCCGTGATCAATCGACACCAGCGCCACCCGCGGCCAGTAAAATAAACCTGTGCGTTATTCCCTTGTTTTCCGTTTTTATTTTCCGCTCGCTACGTTGTTATTTTTAAGAACGCTGTAATTTTAGGTGTCATAAAGTTCTCAGCTCAGCGGATTTCTTTGACTCTCCGAGCTTTCGTAAAGTGCTGTGGCACGTGATCTTTCTTGTTTCTTTTTTTTGTGGATTTACTAACAACGATATAATTCTTTTTTTTACTATCATCATAATATTTGGGGCTGAATTTGTGACCACGGGTAGGTATTGCGTTATATATAGATTTTCCGGTTATCCTACCTATTAGATATTGCATTAGGCTATTGTATTAGGCTCCTTTTCTTCTTTTAGTTTTTATCCACAATTCGATTATTGTATTACTTGTTTACTTATGCTACAATGTTTTCTTTCCTCAGCTTTACCTGCAGAGACCTTTTATAATCCACCTAAAGTACTTACTCAACAAAAATACATACATTTTCCATTACCATAATATATTTCCAACCCCTTCCCATAACTCGCTTAGTCATAAAAATCCGCAGCAGACGAAAACAAACCATAATAATTATCTTTAGTGCAACTTCGGTGGTATAAAGAAGTTAAATAAAATGGGGTTTCCTCCGGGCGAGGTGAGGCGTCCAGAAAGTTCGGCAGGTTCGGCGATAAATGGGAATTTATGGCGGCGCCACTGTCGCCGGCGCCGTTCGCTTTTGGCGCCATTTCTCGGTGGATCCTGCGTTTGAGGTGGAAGGAGTATTCTTTCTAACCAGTTGGTTGCGCTTGTTTTATGGCTTTGCGACTGTGGCAACTGTGTAAGCGATTGAGTGTGGTCTGGCCTTTTGTTGTCTTAACTGAATTATCGTTGAGGCATTAGGAAATGGGATGTGGGTTTGTAGCAGTGGAAAGATGGAAGATAAGCGTTTTTGAAGAAGTTTAAAAATTCGGATATTATTAAAACACATGAAGTTATTTCAAGGAACTCAATGACATTGAAGAGCTCAATGTCGCGGAGGTTAGGACATTGGCTTGCAATTGCAGAGGAGAGCAACTTTTAGTTTAGGTCGAATGCGGGTTTCCAAAACTGTATTTACTATTTCGAGATTCTCTGTTCTTTGAGAACCACATTAACTATTATTTCCTTGTACGAAGTTAATTATACCAGAAACCAGAAGCAATTTTATTTGCCGTTCTAACCAAATAAGAGGAGCTTTCATTGTCATAATACTCATAATGTAAGTCATTGCCGAGATAACCGCATCGATTCATACCTACAAAATATTTGCGCAACAAGTAAATCCATGGCGCCGTGCCACAAATAGACCGATAAACTTTCTATGGAAAGGGGAGGAAGAAATAAATTATATGTGCACTAATAAACTATGAATAAGCTAAGGGGAGGATCGCGCATGTTTGTATTCGTAAATGTATTTTTCAATGAAAGTATCTTTACCACCAATGTATTTACTGAGATACGGAAGCTGAATCATGTTGTTTCTGTGATATTAATCTTTGCCTTCAACTATAATCTGATTTCAGGTTTCTGGTTTTTTTCTTGTGTTTTTTAGGCTCAATTATCACAATACTTTCGTTTTGCTAGAGGTTGTAACGTTGCAATTTTACCGATCAAAATTATAATGAAAACATGACAGAGGGCACTCTATACCCTAGTCATAAGTGATTGTCATTTCTGATATAATTCCCCTAGTCCCTTTTTATGCGTTTTTCCTTAGCAAACTGGTTTTACAGCCTTATCACACTAGCGATTGCGAGTTGCGAGCGAAAAGGTGGCACAGCGAGCACGCCGCCGACGGGTCGCGCCGAGCACGTCGCGGCTGCACGGCGAGTACGTCGCAGTCGCCTAGCGAATTTAGCAACGGTTGTTCGGTACCCGGGTGGCATGTTCTACAAAAAGTCGGTAATTCTGTTCACTTGTCAAAATTTTATTAAACTTAGAAGATTCTTGTTCTGGATACTGGCAAAATCACTCAAAATAGAATTTCGCGTAAGGTACCTTTTTCAAAATTACCAAAATGTAGCCCTACAGTATAAAAATATATTCAAAATCCCTACGAAATTTCCTTACCACCACTTGTTAAATTTCTTAATTTTACAGATTATATTTTTCTACGACAAAGGACATCATTAATCGTGCAACTTTTCTTGTAATACTAAACTGTAATAAAAACTGTATCGCCATGTAAAATTTAAAGTACCTAAATCAATTGTTGCATATCCTTAGTTACCTTCGAGTGAGGGGAATTACCACGGCAATCATTTGAACGCATCTTAAAGTGTTGAGAATCGTCGCAAATTTAAATTAATTAAATTGATTGTTAATCAGTCGACCGATAGAAGCGAGATTTAGAGGACTTCACGCGATTTTTTTTAACAAATTTTCAAAATTACATTTCTCCGTAAAACTATCGAGAAGTTGCATTTATTCGAAGTCTATAACTCATCGAGGTATGTTTTTTAATGTTATCTATGCAAAGAGATTATGTATGAGTAGGGGTAGAAGGTAGAAGTTTTCGAAAAATTTACTAAATTATTTAATTCGAAATATATTTTGCAAATTCGTCATTACCTCGTCCAGTATTACCGCGTTTACCATGTATTTTTTCATACAATAATGATATAATAAATCCTCTATCTCTTGAAAATCATAACAAGGAAGGTCATCATCATCATCTCATACTTTCTTCAACAATTTTGAGTAGGCCTCCTTCAACTCTCTCCAGTTTATTCTGTTTTGGGCTGTCAGTACTTATCCAATTTTGTTCGCGATTTTTTTGACATCGTCCTTCCATCTCATCGGCGGTCTGCAAACTGGTCTCCTGAAGCTCCACGGCTTCCATTCTAAAAGACCCATGCACCATGAGTCCGCTTTACGGGCTAGGTGACCTGCCCATTGCCATTTCAGTTTGGTCACTCGTTTCACGATGTCTGTCACTTTGCTTTGCTTTCTCAGCCACTTGTTTCTCTTACGGTCTTTCAGAGTTACTCCTCCTAGCCTACGTTCCATCACTCTTTGAGTAACTTGAGTCTCTGGAGAATCGCTTTGATTGTCATGTCACTCAAGTCTCAGCTTCGTAGGTAAGTGCTGGTAGGGTGCACTGGTTGAAAATACGTGCTTTTTGGACTTCATTGTGGATTGTGAGTTTCATCTTGAAAGCAAGGTCCAGTTCCGGAAAGTCAGCCCAACCTAGACGTACTGTTTATTTCTGTTTCTTCGGTTTTCTTTTTCTATTCCGATTTGTTGATCGAGATAGACATATCTGTTGACCTGTTCCAGGGGTACCTGTTCCAGTTTCCTTACCTTTCACTGTTATTATCCGTGTTATTGCCGCGAGCGATGGTGGTCATAACAGTGTACATTATGAGATGCCTCTTGTTGTTCGTGTGGTACCATAGTTTGTAGTTCGTCCGGGTACTAGCAAATAGCACTATGTCATCGGCAAATCGGACGTTAGATACGAGTAGGTGTGCACCTGCTATTTTAAGGCCTTTCTTTTCCGGTCAAGTTTCCTGAAGATGTCTTCCAGTACCAGGGAAGACAGCTTGGGAGAGATAGAGTCCCCTTTCGAGTCCACCTACCTGATGCCTTTTTTGATCTGAACAGGCTTAGTGTGTTGAGGGATAACTACCTTCACACGTTAAACGTGCCCAAACACACGTTAAAATGTGGTCGACTGTACTGTATCACTGTCTAAATCCAGCCTGCTTTATAACAGTACTTGGTATAAGTACTGTTTTTTTGTCAGACGACTGGTCATAACCTTCGAGAAAAGTTTTTAATTGTGAGAGCAGATTAATAGGTCTGTAGTTATTCAGGACAGCTTTACACCCCTTCTTGTAGAGTAAAATCACTACCTCTGTTTCCCAGTTCTTCTGTATTTTTTCCTGTATCAAGCAATTGTTAAAGAGGTCTGCCAGCTTTTTGATCAGCGACTCGCCTCTTTCTTTGAGCATTTCCGGTAGTATGTCATCCTCTCCTCCAGCATTCCCGCTTTTGACTTTAGACAGAGCATTTCAGATCTCATTACTAATACCTATCCGGTATTTTTTCTGACCCAACGTTTGATATTTTTGAACGGTTTGACTGGATTGGTTTTTCTGACCTTGATGGTATTCGGTAGTATTCTTCAATAGTTCTTAGAATGTTTGCTCTGTCTATCACCAACACATCGTTTTGTTATTGATTGCCTGGCTGGAGGGCCTTGAAAATCTGTGTTTTTTTCTTTTCTTAGTAAATTGATGATAATACCTATTGTTTACAAAGTCTTTGTTAAGTAAGACCTATTTACATTTATGGTTTATGTTTACGTTTGATTGGTTTGAAGCAATAGTAAGTAAGTTGATCAAAATTATGATTGTTGTAACTTAATCTGCAATCTATCTATATTTGTATTCTATTGCAACAGCGACAACAATCCACTTATTTCTGTTGTTGTCAATTATTATGATGAGAACGTATGATTAAATCATTCATTGGCTTACATTTAAATATAATTAAAAAAAAACAAATAACAAACTTCAGCGAGCCATTTTCTTTTTCAATAAACCATGGTATTGCTGTAAGTCATTCCTTCTTGCAGCGTGACATTACCGCGATAACGTAAAATACAAAACTCAAATAACTCTTTTAATTAATTTATATTAGTCTATCAATACGAAAGTTTCTAAAAGAGTCAATAAAGAAACCTGGAGAAAAAGATCAATTAATCCATTTCGAGAAGGTATTGTTCTTTTATATTGAACAGTGGTTTCTATTTTCGCGATGTCGTTTTTCGCTCCGTGCGTAGATAGTTGTTTCTCTGATAATAAAAAAAAACATGGTGTGGGTACTTACATTTATAAAACGAGTTTTCTGTTTCTGAATTAACTCTTACTCTACGTAAGCAATACTTTTTTTTAACCGACTTTAAAAAAAAGGAGGAGGTTCGCAATTGGACGGAATCTTTTTTTTTATGTATGTTACTCGATTATGCAAAGACGCTGGACCGATTTGAGTAAATCTTTTTTGTTCGAAAGGGTATACTTCACATGTGGTCTCATTGTCATCATATCAGGATCTGATGATGGGATTCTGGAGAAATCCAGGGAACTCTTCAAATATTATAGGAACTCCGATAGCGATTTCGGTGTTTTCTATAGTAACTTATGCATATGCTTCCGGAATGCACCATTTGGTGAGGTGGAGCTGATGATGAAGACCACAAATGGTCATCGGAACTATTAAATACTTAGCATTTCACGGCAGCTATACGATTACTTTAATGTAGTTTATAAGCAATTTATGTTCGACTCAATGCATGTAATGAAGTGCAACTGATGATGAAGTATCGGGAGAACTCCTCAATAAGTAACGTCCCTGCACCGGGAAAAGCAGCATTTTGTACAAGGTGATGAGGAGTTGTCATAAGGTTATCAGCGTAGGCACGGGACCTCTTCTACCTTTAAAAATTTGAAATAAAATATTTTTGTAAAAAAATTAAAACCGACTTCAAAAACTAAAAGGCAAAAAATAAACCTTTTGGAGTCGGTGCCAGCTAAGGCAAGAAAAATAAAATAGTAGCACCTCAAAGTAGAATGCATTGGCTGACACCGACTCCAAAAGGTTTATTTTTTGCTTTTTAGTTTTTTGAAGTCGGTTTTCATTTTTGTATACAAAGTTTTTATGAATGGTAAAAAAGCAGTTCAAAAAGCCTAACAAGAATAAACAGAACCGAACGCGCGTACCGAGTTATTGAAAACGGCAATTACCAAGTATTCGGACGAGAATGAGCGAACGTTTTAACTAAGTTTTAATGAATTGATTTAACTTTTCGACGTTCTCGATAGTCTTTGGCATTCGAGTTGCGAAAGTGATACCTACAACTCTTTACTTTGTTACGCGAAGTCGAAATGTTTATCTGTGAACGGAAGTCACGGGCAGGGCTGTCTCGCTGGAATAAGTTAATGGTATGTTTAATCGGATTTAAATTTAATTACCTGCTTTATTAATGACTTTGTTATCGGGAACGAGATATTGGATTTTAAAGTCACGTACTCTTTAATGAAATAAGTTGGAGGAAACGAGATTAATCCGTTATTAAGTACTTATATGAATCCATTGAAACCATTGAATCCAATGGAATGCATTTTTAAAACTTTTTAATTTAGCATTTTACAATGCTATTTCTATTGTAATAACTTTTAAACAATATAAGATATACAAAACAATTTGTGTATATGTCGCAGGATATTTAAATAAATAGATTTTTGCGAAAAGCCTAGAGATATTGCGAAAACACTGATAATTAGACAATGGTATTGTCATTTCTCCATTCTACTGACAAAAGAAAGGATTTTCGAAATAAAGGGTGCCTTAGTAAGATTGCGACAAGAATCGCTGGCTATTATAAAATAAGAACACTGATTGGCTGGTCGGACTGTCCAAAACAACATCTTCTCTTATTGATTGACACTTGACGTTTCAAATGTCAATCCATTCTCTCACGTGTAGTAAACTTTCTGTGAACAATCAGAACAAGAGTTAGCAAGCTAGCTAAAATTAAGCTAATCAGAGCTAAGAATATCCAATGTTACTAAAGCAAACTGTATTGTTGCAAAAACCCCTTCTTTTTTCAGTAAGATTAAGAAATGTCAACACCATTGTCTAATTATCCGTGTATTCGCAATATCCCTAGGATTTTTGCGAACATTCTATTTATCAAATCATCCTATGGCATATATACAGGGTGTTAAAAGACATAACGAAAACGAAAACCAGAAACTCCCCTATGTTAACTATCATATTTTTGTATGGAGCCCAACCTGGGAAACTGATAGTTAATGAGTTATTGAGGGTTAAATTCATTTATTTTCTCTAAAGATTATCGTATAAATTAACTAAACTCAATGAATATCAAAACCACTCAATGATACAGGGCCCCGGTCGCCTACTCGTCGCCTACTCTATAGACACACGCAAAGGTTGTTTGCACTCGTTCCATTGCATGTAAAAAAACACATTTTTTTTTACGTATAAAAATGTCGTTTCCCAGCAATTATTTTTTCATAATCTTATTTAGTTTGATGTACACGACGCATATATCACGGCTACGGTATGGGTCTTTTAACACCCCGTATGTTATATATGTGTGTGTGTCCCGACAGCAACATCGGACAAGTTGTTTTTTTTTCTAGTATATTTCCTTGGTTTAAAATTTTCATTGGAATGCAGTTTTTAAACAGTGCTTTACCTTTCTGGGTGCATTTTAAAAACCAGAAAATAAATAATTGCTATTTAATTTTCTTTACAGTTGCATTTCAGTAAAAAATAAACTACAACATGTGCTTATTTTATATAGTGACTGTCACTCTGTCTATTAGGTATGTACTTTTACATTAAATACTCTGGCAATCTTGATACCTAAATGTTGTAATGGAAATAATAGATATAGAAATAGAAGAGGAGGTCTAGACTTATAGTTGAGTTACGTACCACAATTAAAAAATCATTGTTCAATTGAATGGTAACAACAAATTTTTGCGTTTTAAACTTCATAATATTCTAAATTTTCAGCAATCCACGAGGAGACAATTTTGGTTAAATTTTACTGAGACAATTTATAAAGTCACATTCATATTTGTCTTCGAATCGTCTGCCATCTCATGGGTGAAGTTAGCTTAAAAGTTTATGAAGAATTTGAGAAGTTTACTGGAAAAGTATGAGTATTCATAATTGCTTTCTCGAGTTTATTAGACAGCTCGCACCATAAACTGCTGCTGGTTCAAACTGGTATGTTATAAAGCATGAAGCAATGTCATTGGTACAGTCTTTTTAAATAATGACGTTTAGTGTAAAAAAACGTAAACACTACAAAGCAAAAAATAAGTCTTTTGGAGTCGGTGGCCAGCTAAGGCATTCTACTTAGCGCTGCTTTGCTTTAATTTTTAACCGACTTCAAAAAAAGGAGGAGGTTATCAAGTCGACTGTATTTTTTTTTTTTTTTATGTATGTTCCACCATAACTTCGCCAGTTGTTAACAGATTTTTAAAATTCTTTTTTTATCTGGAAGAAAATGGTTTATGTGTGGTCCCATATATTTTTTTACGAAGATCTGGCTAGTAGTTTTTATATAATCCTGAAAAATATCAATCACCTTTTGGCAAGTAGTCGTATACCTAGATGACATCATTGTTGTGTATGGGCTGATTTTTAGTGTAAGTAACGGCACATAATGTAACAAAAAAATCTGAAATAAAAACATTTTATAAAAAAAAATCAAAACGACTTCAAAAAGGCCAACATAAATATAGTTAATAGAAGTGCAATGTAGAATGCTTTGGTTGGCACCGACTCCAAAAGTTTTATTTTTTACTTTTTGAAGTCGGTTTGATTATTTTTATAAAATGTTTTTTTCTTGCACCGATTTCAAGTCTTATTTTTTGCTTTTTAATTTCTGGAGTTGATTTTTTACGTAGTTATTTTTTATTTTATTTTTAAGTGTCCGTAAAAGATTGTTTTGTAAAAAGATAAGAAAGTAATCGGTGTATATGTCGCAGTCATATCGTATAACACGGCATATTACAAAATGGCGTGCCGGAATGAAAAACGTCAACATGATATCATGCGTAATTAAATATTAGCTTAAATTTAAACTAAATGCAATCTTAATTATACAAATTAAAAAGTATTGTTTTAACATGAAGAAGACAAACAATGACGATGACAATTATTAAGATTAAAATTCGAGGCAAATAGATAATATTTGTTAATAAAAAAAAACTAAACATTTAAATAGATTTGTTAGTTATAGCTATGTCAAAAAATTTAAATCAAAATAATTTAATTAATACAAAATAATAACATTTGGTAAAAAATAGTGATCCATAAATGCCTAGTTGTGGCCAAGGCTTGTATAGTACTTTTCTCAACTAATGCGCGGAAATTAAAACTAAGTAGTACAGAACTTATCAAAAAAGCAAAATTGAAAATGTTGAAGAACCCACGACGGTTAAAACGTAATTGCAAAAGGATCACATAATTTAAAAATCCCCGACTTGGGGGCTGCCATCGCTACTATAAATTTCAGCATGAATCTATTTATTTCCAATTAATCACGTTAGTATAAAACTGCTAAACTATAGTTCATTTAATGGCAGCCCACGACGTATAATGAAGTCGGAGGTTTAAAAATTATTTGATCCTTTTTCAATTACGTTTTAACCGTCGTGAGTCTTTCCAAATCTGGTTTTTTCCAACTATTTTGCCCAATAATTTGATTAAACAATCTGAAAAAATATGTACGATAGGATAGGATAAGATAGGATGCCAGGGCATCTTTTAAAAGTTGTTGTTGTTTTAGTAAGGATGTGTTGAGGTCCGATAAATAGAACCGTCCGCCGCAGTAGCATGGAGCCATGATTCAGGGACCCTAGATACTTCGGAACGGTTGTGGTGCACCGGGGGGTTTTAGTGGGTATGCCCGAAACTCTGGGAGAGCCCCACATAACCTCACTGCCACCCTGCAGTGAGGTATGCTTAAGGTCGCATTTCCCCCCGCAAAAAAAAAAAAAAGGATAACATAGGATAAGATAGGACAGATAGGACAGATAGGATAAGATAGGATAAGATAGGATAAGATAGGATATAAGATAGGATATAAGATAGGATATAAGATAGGATATAAGATAGGATATAAGATAGGATATAAGATAGGATATAAGATAGGATATAAGATAGGATATAAGATAGGATATAAGATAGGATATAAGATAGGATATAAGATAGGATATAAGATAGGATATAAGATAGGATATAAGATAGGATATAAGATAGGATATAAGATAGGATATAAGATAGGATATAAGATAGGATATAAGATAGGATATAAGATAGGATATAAGATAGGATATAAGATAGGATATAAGATAGGATATAAGATAGGATATAAGATAGGATATAAGATAGGATATAAGATAGGATATAAGATAGGATATAAGATAGGATATAAGATAGGATATAAGATAGGATATAAGATAGGATATAAGATAGGATATAAGATAGGATATAAGATAGGATATAAGATAGGATATAAGATAGGATATAAGATAGGATATAAGATAGGATATAAGATAGGATATAAGATAGGATATAAGATAGGATATAAGATAGGATATAAGATAGGATATAAGATAGGATATAAGATAGGATATAAGATAGGATATAAGATAGGATATAAGATAGGATATAAGATAGGATATAAGATAGGATATAAGATAGGATATAAGATAGGATATAAGATAGGATATAAGATAGGATATAAGATAGGATATAAGATAGGATATAAGATAGGATATAAGATAGGATATAAGATAGGATATAAGATAGGATATAAGATAGGATATAAGATAGGATATAAGATAGGATATAGGATAGGATATAGGATAGGATATAGGATAGGATATAGGATAGGATATAGGATAGGATATAGGATAGGATATAGGATAGGATATAGGATAGGATATAGGATAGGATATAGGATAGGATATGATATAGGATAGGATATAGGATAGGATATAGGATAGGATATAGGATAGGATATAGGATAGGATATAGGATAGGATATAGGACAGGATATAGGATAGGATATAGGATAGGATATAGGATAGGATATAGGATAGGATATAGGATAGGATATAGGATAGGATATAGGATAGGATATAGGATAGGATATAGGATAGGATATAGGATAGGATATAGGATAGGATATAGGATAGGATATAGGATAGGATATAGGATAGGATATAGGATAGGATAGGATAGGATATAGGATAGGATAGGATAGGATAGGATAGGATAGGATAGGATAGGATAGGATAGGATAGGATAGGATAGGATAGGATAGGATAGGATAGGATAGGATAGGATAGGATAGGATAGGATAGGATAGGATAGGATAGGATAGGATAGGATAGGATAGGATAGGATAGGATAGGATAGGACAGGACAGGACAGGACAGGACAGGACAGGACAGGACAGGACAGGATAAGATAAGATAAGATAAGATAAGATAAGATAAGATAAGATAAGATAAGATAAGATAAGATAAGATAAGATAAGATAAGATAAGATAAGATAAGATAAGATAAGATAAGATAAGATAAGATAAGATAAGATAAGATAAGATAAGATAAGATAAGATAAGATAAGATAAGATAAGATAAGATAAGATAAGATAAGATAAGATAAGATAAGATAAGATAAGATAAGATAAGATAAGATAAGATAAGATAAGATAAGATAAGATAAGATAAGATAAGATAAGATAAGATAAGATAAGATAAGATAAGATAAGATAAGATAAGATAAGATAAGATAAGATAAGATAAGATAAGATAAGATAAGATAAGATAAGATAAGATAAGATAAGATAAGATAAGATAAGATAAGATAAGATAAGATAAGATAAGATAAGATAAGATAAGATAAGATAAGATAAGATAAGATAAGATAAGATAAGATAAGATAAGATAAGATAAGATAAGATAAGATAAGATAAGATAAGATAAGATAAGATAAGATAAGATAAGATAAGATAAGATAAGATAAGATAAGATAAGATAAGATAAGATAAGATAAGATAAGATAAGATAAGATAAGATAAGATAAGATAAGATAAGATAAGATAAGATAAGATAAGATAAGATAAGATAAGATAAGATAAGATAAGATAAGATAAGATAAGATAAGATAAGATAAGATAAGATAGGATAGGATCGAATAGGATCGGATAGGATCGGATAGGATCGGATAGGATGGGATAGGATAGGATAGGATAAAATAGTTTGTTTCAAACTTTATTTATTCAAATATAAAAGCTCTGGAGCGTCGAGTACGCCATTCGCCAATTTATACAACAATACCTGTAAACGTCTGCGTGTTCAAGAGAGAGTAATTTAAAGTAGCGAAGTCTGTGGATATAATTTGGTAGCTTTTTAGTCATGTTAGATCCATTATGATAAATGTCATAAAAACCGTTTCTGGACTCTTTCAATTCTCTTAATATAAATATCGTAGTTAGGGTTCCATACGACACTGCAGTATTCCAAGCTACTACGAACCAAAGCAGAATAGACAAGGATTTTAGTTTTGGGGTTCTTGAACTGCTTTCAGTTTCTGAGTACAAAACCAAGAAGTTTTTGACTCTTCTTTACTATATTGTCAATATGAACATGAAAACGGAGCATGGTGTCCAGAACAACGCCCAAGTCACGCAGCTGACTAACTTCTGATAGTATATATGTTATACGTTCTGACCAATGACTGCGCCTTTCTTGTAAACCTGACCACAAAACACTTATCCTTATTCAGATCCATGCCATTCCTCTCACACCAGGTGACCAGAGAATCAATATCTGCCTGCAACAAAGCAGCATCTTCTTGAAGTTTTAGTTTTCAGTACCTAAGTTAATTTATGTTTTTCATAGCTGTCATGCGCCTATTTGTGTTGGACGGGTAGTATATTATAATCTAACTAGGTAGTGTTTTGTAATTTCACAAGTGATATTACAATAAACGACGAAGTATTTTTTTCGTAAAACATGTAGGTACTTCTGTGGTCGGAAGAGAATTACTTATAAATTTCTAACCTATCACGTGACTTACAGAAATAAGGCAAACTCGCTTTTACCTCAATTATATTACTCGGGTGTCTTTGGTCAATTTACCAATTTAAAAGTAAATTTTACAAAGCGGCGTATCACCGTTTTGTATAAGTGCTTCACTTACTAGCCGCTTTGACGAACACGAAGTTCTCATTCAAAGCGGCGTATTTTATTTCAGCTGAATTGTAATCCGGCTAGCCGCATTACATAACGTCGGCGTTTTTCAATCTGACGCACCATTTAGTAATACGGCGTATTACACGATGTGGCTGCGACATATACAGGGTGGAAAAAATCTATGGGCCCTGCAGGGTAACTAACTTAAATCCTACAGTTAGCTCATTGTACTGAAAGGAAACATTCCTTTATTTTCAAAAATAAGTAATCCTGCATTCAAAGATTTTTGATTAATCACTTGTTGGGACGCACAGTTCATTGAAATAAAACAACTTTTACGGATATCAAACGCGCTATATTTCCACGAACTAAGATGTAATTGTCCGTATTTTTAGGTTTTTTAGGGGTTTTTTGATGTTCCCGACGTTTCGGCACCTTTACAGCTGCACATTACATACGAATGTAATGTAATGGGTGAACCGAAGAATTGGAAAACTAAATGTCAGTGCTCTTGCGAACTATTTCTGTTACTATTCATTACAAGTTACAACAAGTTAAACAGAATGAAGAACTGTAATAGTAGATTATGCTCTAAGGGGATAAAGCAGTGTCTTATGTCACGGACAGCATATTGAATCTTGAGCGAAATGAAGGACTCTGTAGTTAATTCCCGAGCGAAGCGAGGGCATTTTGGATGAAGCGAAGGACTCAAGTCTGCCCAAGGCTAAGACACTTTTATCCCCGAGGAGCATACTCTACTTTATAAACATACTCTGCCTACTGCGACGTTAAATAAAAGATAAACCATAAATTATAAAACTAACAGATGACAACAATTTAACAATTCGCCGAAAAAAATATCGAAAGGATCGAAACTCACCAATTTTTTCCTTAGATATTTAGTTCCGTAGGCAATGCAATGATAATTTTCATTATAACTGTGTGTGACTGTGACCAAGAGTCTAGACGCTAGACTACAATCATTCACAATTTGATGATTTGCCATGTTTTACGGACAAGTAAGACAAAAGACACGAAAAAGCACGAAAATGAAAGAGATAGCTATTACATTATATTTGAACGTGTGCACAATATCACATAATTCCTATTTCAAATGTTTTCTTGGTGCTAGAGACCCCGATACATACAGCCATGTTTATATTTTTCATAGTAGCAAAGTCTCTTTGAAGTGAAAATTTTATAGTTAAAAACTCCTTGGACCAGGAAGTTATGCCTTAAACAGCCTTGTTTTTTTCGAAACTATTTCTGATAGAGGTTTTTGTAGACATTTTGGCGTTCCAAATTTGGTGCTTCAGATGCAGGTGGTGTATAAAAATCTTTTTCAACACACTTGCTCATAAAGTGGCTATAATTTCACTGAACTTAGGCACATAATGACACCTATTAATCAAACTGTAACTTTTTCATTACTATTATTCACAAGTGAGTTATAGTTTTTTTTTTATTGTTTGAGTTCACAGACAAGTTGCTTTGTTCTTAAAAAGTTTTGATACCAAAAAGATCGTGTTCAATAGTAAAAATAAATTAATATATCTATTCTTGCTCAAGTGCATGAACACTTAGTATTTAAATAGATAATTTCAACTTGTAGTACGTGTTTAATAAACAAAACCTTCACTCAAATTTCTGTAAAAAAATTAAACTCCCCATTTTGTATGTGTATACTCCCCTATCCGCGACAAACAAAAAAAAAGAAACCTCTTTATTTTAGTCTATGGCCGTTGATGCGCGCGCATAGGAAAACTAACTAATTTTTCCCGCCATTGCGAAAAGAATTTCACTACTTACTCGTTTTCACTCTTGAAATTATAGTTATTAATTAATTAAAATGTCTACAAGTACTAGTTATGAAGAAAATGATTTATGTTGTACACCACCCGATAAAAGATGTGAAGCCCTTAACGTTATGGAAAGTTTACTACCGGAAAACTCCAAGGTAAAATATCTATTAACGTACCAAAATTTCATACAACGGCAAAACAATAAGAATACGCTGTCTTTTTCAGAAAATGTGTTCATAGCATACTTTAAAGAATTATCTTCGAAGTACAAACCTCGCTTTTTGTGGTGTTTATATTCAATGTTAAAAAGTACAGTCCGAACAAAGAATGGAGTGGACTTAAAAACATACTCTAATTTGTCAGCTTATCTAAATCAGCTAATCCGATGGATTTAGAAGCAAAAAATCAAAGGTTTTATCGTCTGACGATGTTGAAAAATGTATAAAAGATGCTCCAGATAACCAATATCTGGCTACTAAGGTTAGTTAAATTCATTTTAAATATCTACGCGACTTCAGCCTGTGTTGTGTGTTGAACTTAATTATTGTTTCTTTTTTTCAGGTTGCTTTAATATTTGGTGTAACTGGTGCATGTAGGATACAAGAATTAACAAATATAACTGTAAAAGACATAGAGAACCATGGCCAGATGCTTTTAGTGAAGATACCTATCACGAAAAATAAAATACCGAGGTCATTCACCATACACGGTCCATTCTATGAAATAGTTAAGAAGTATGAAAGTTTGCGTTCACCAAAAGCAAAAACTGACCGTTTCTTTCTAAATTACCAGAATGGTAAATGTACCTGTCAGCCTATAGGTATAAACAAATTTGGTTCTATGCCTAAATAAATCGCTAAGTTTTTAGGTTTAGCAGATACTGAGAGCTACACTGGACATAGTTTCAGGAGAACTTCAGCTACATTGCTGGCTAATTCAGGAGCTGATATAATGACTTTGAAGCGCCATGGTGGGTGGCGATCTAGCAATGTAGCAGAATCATACGTAGAAGATTCCATACAAAACAAGAAGGAAATTTGTACAAAAATCACAAAAAGAATTAGACTTGATTCTGAGGCGCGTCCAACTGGCGAAACACCAAGTACATCCAATGAAATAATACACGAATAATGAACCATCTCAAATAACAATACAAAATGAAAGTGTTTCAGCAAATAATCTATTTAATGAGACCGCTATGCCATCAAAAACAGTTAATTATAATTTTACTAACTGCACATTCACTAATTGATTCTCTAAATAAACTTTTTGTATCTATAAAAGATTTTTTTTTATTATTATTTTCTTCACTAGTGTGTTGAAAAACGTAGTATGATACACGTGTGTATTGATGATTACCGTCCTCGGCCGGTAATTACCAACATTACACACTTGTACCATAATGTACTGTTATACACCACCTGCATCTGTAGCACGTATTAAATATCAAGCATTCCTTATTTGAAATTAAGCTATTATTGCCCGGAGGGAGCTAATGTTGTATTGATCTTCCCTTGGGTAATTATGATAACATTTAAATTTGCCAACGCCAAAATATCACCAAAAACTTCTATCATAAATAGTTTCAAAAAAAAATCAAGGCTGTTCAAGTTCAACTTCCTGGTCCAAGGAGTTTAAACTGTAAAATTGACACGTCAAAAAAAAAGATTCCGTCGAATTGAGAATCTCCTCCTATCTTTTGAAGTCGGTTAAAAAGACTACTCCTATGAAAAATATAATCATGACTGTAGTGTGTATCGGGGTCCCTAGCACCAAGAAAACATTTGAAATTGGAATTATGTGATATTGTGCATTCATTCAAATATGATTTAATAGCTAGCTCTTTCATTTCCGTGCTTTTGCGTGTCTTTTGTCTTACTTATCAGTAAGATATGGCAAAGCATTCAATTGTGAATGCGTGTAGTCATGACTCTTGGGCACAGATATGAAAATTATCATTGCATTGCCTACGGAACTAAATATCTAAAGAAAAATCGGTATTTTTCGATCCTTTAGGTATTTTTTTCCGCGACTTGTTAAATTGTTGTCATTTAATAGTTGTCATTTATTATAAAATTCAACTATTAAATGACAACACACGCCTACTCTGCCTACGTCACAGTAGGCAGAGTAGGTGTCTAAAGTAGAGTATGCTTCTCGGGGATAAAAGTGTCTTAGCCTTGGGCAGACTTGAATCCATCGCTCCATTCAAGATTCTTACTATAATTTCCTCGCTTTATTCGGGAATTACAACTCAATTCCTTCACTACGTTCGGGAATTAACTACAGAATCCTTCATTTCGCTCAGGATTCAATATGCTGCCCGTGACAGACACTGCTTTATCCCCTTAGTGCATAATCTACTATTATGCCGTGAAATATAATAACGACTAGTTCTGCTGAATTTTTAAGGATCTTGTCTAGCCGTCATTTAGCAAAGTTTTACTAAGAAGAGTTTTAATTTATTTGGTTGAGATTTATAGTTTTATTTGGGAACCAGGCCCCTGGTTTCTTTTCATGGTCTTCTTATACCATTTACAAGATTATTTTCTGATACGAAAATAGTATGAATAAAAAACTTGTTTACGATAGTAATCGGGGACACGCGACCGCATGTGAGTTCAAACTTTCTAATCTTTTAAACTTTTTCCAACACAAGCCTCGGATACCGTCTTAGGAATAGGGTTGGCACTCATAATATATTTGAATTCTATGGTAATTTAAAATCAATATTATAATGACATTATTAAAATAATCTGATTAATTTAAAGAATGACTCACAGTACAGCCCAGCCAGTATACAGGATGTTAAAAGACCCATACCGAAGCCGTAATATTTGCGTAGTGTACATCTAACTAATTAAGGATATGTGAAAATAATTGCTGGGAAACGACTTTTATTTTTCGTTTTAAAAAAATGGGTGTTATTTTTACACGCAAAAAAAACGCGTATAACAACGTATGCGTGTCTAGAGGGCACGAGTCGGTAGGCGGGATCCAGATTCTTTGATTGGTTTTGATATTCACTGCGGTTTTGTAACTATAAACGATCATATTTAAAAATAAATAGCGAATTGAATCCTCAATAACTCCTTAACTATCAGGTTCCCAGATTTGTCCCCATATAAGAAAATGATTGTAACAATGGGTAGAATACGAGGTTTTCGTTTTCGTTATGGGTCTTTTAATACCCTGTATATTTTGTATGGAAAACTCGGCCAAAACTCGATTGCACCGTGGGGCAGCCGAGTGTCCGAGCAATAATGCAACCTACCTACCTTTAAAGTAACCTACCTTCTATTTATGCGGTAGGATTACTTCGAAGTCGACTTGGCTAAGTCACCATCTTATCTAGGTCTGTCGTTCTGATGTTTCCAGCAATTGAGTTAAGTTTGAAAGCCAGTTCCTTAATGTTTGAATATTTCGGTAGAAGCACAATTAACCCTTATCATTACTTAACCTCAGCTTAGCGTTTCACCGCAGAAAAAAAAACTGAGAGAAAATTAAAAAATAATTATTATCTCCTCATTTCCTTATCCTTTATTTCGTGTGGTCTCTCATTATTATCTGTCATCCACTATAATCTCATTCATCTCTTGTTATTTACTCGTGTATTACAGGGTAATCCAAAAATCCCATATCTTTGTTGTCTCATTCTAGTCTAAATGTGACTTATACTCCATTTAAACATATAACGCCATTATTTTAACTATTTGTTGCAGAAGTCATCCTCAAACTGCCTTTTACATTATTATTGTCTCATTTTATTTCACGTTGATGTGATATATAATAAAATTGTACTCGTACAGTACTCGTATTCACAGAATTACAATAAGTTCGTCCAATTTACAATTGTATTCACAAGTTCAACACCTTTTCTCGGCTAGAAATACTGTTTTTCCATCATCGTCCTTTTCTACGACCCAATAATGCGATGACACTATCAACTTCTCTACCACACTTCAGTTTATACGACTTGAGGACTAGTCTGACGTAGGTGTACGTAGCCTGCCTTCAACGCTATGGTCTCGGGTTTGATCCCCGGACAAGACAATTATTCATATGCATGGACATGTCTACTATCTACTACTAATCGTAATTACAATATAACTAAATTATATTCGGCTATTTTGGTTGTAGGAAAATATATAGTTACACTTTTAATAGAAATGGTTAGTAAAATACCAAACACGTACCTATTTTCTCATCCGACAACCAACCCTATCAACCTATGCTAGTAAATTTTATTTTTATCTCCGTCTGACGTAGTGAATACAGTCTGCCAGTGGCGTTTGGGAGGCCAGGTTGACGGAGGGCTAATGTCATTAGTCCTCGTCATGAGACCGTGTGGGCCTAGTAATAACCTCACTGCTCGACAAATGCGTACAGATGTAACGGTTAGAGTTGACCGTTTCTCATTAGAATATGGACCGGGTTTTGATAGCACTTGACAGCACGTTGACTGACGTTGAAGTGATGTAATTTATAACGGACTAAAATCATATACTTCTTTTGTATTGTTAAGTTATATGGTCATGTTAGACTTTCAGTGTCATGGATGATTTAGGTAGTTACTTTTTAGTTACTCGAGATAAGAGTGTTTTGTTTCATTACTACTCACGCTACGCACGATTCGCCCTTCGTTCTCATAATATTACATTCTATACATTCGCAAAACATTATAAGGTCAAAGTACCAGGATCACATAGCTAACTAGGAGTTATTTTTTTAGGTGTTTCGAGTTTTTATAGTAGCAACTTTTGAACTAAGTATAATAACTCGTAGTTGGTTATGCTGCCTTGGTACTTTTCGTTTAAAATTTATTCTATTAGTGCAATATCAATTTCTCTTCTTATACAGAAAAGGGACGACTTAGGAAAGTAACGACTTAGGAAGATGACCACCTGCCACTCAGCGTATTTTTTATCTGTTTCATTGTACACGTATTATTTTGAGAAAATAATGTTTTGCGATTGTAATGTTTTCCGAATGTAATAATTCGAGAATGGCTGCGTGGGCCCGTGTTACAAATACATGTATCTTTGTTACAGAAGCACATGTCTAATGTTGCCCAGTTTACATGTATCTTTGTTACAGAAGCACATGTCTAATGTTGCCCAGTTATTATTTAAAAAAAATACAGCAGACGTGCCAAATCTATCCACGACTAAGAAATAAACATTGTGACACTTGAGCTGCGTCGGTGACGTAGAGAGGTATATGTCAGCTGTCCACGAGTGTAACAAATATGTCACCGATCATCACCGAGTCAGATCGTATAGTTTTTAGAAGACAGCATCACCTACAATTGTCTATTCCTAAGGTATGTACATAGCTTAACTTACGAATATCAATATCAATACTAACCATGGTTCAATAGATAACAACAAACAAATTCGAATGAACACAATAACGTTGGGAATTGAATCATCGTGCTTAAAAGCTAACTGCCTTACATCTACTTTACCGTACTTGGTTATGATGATTATGATGATGCTGTCGGTTGTCCATAATGCAGCCGTTCGCTGACTATAGAAATTTAACACAAACAATGAAAATCATTCATACGAAATTAATAAATTTCTGTGGTAAACCTATCGGTTGTTTGTCCATTATTAATATTAGTCATGTATTTTTCGCAGATTAACCTAGAAAGCTAACGTTCATCAAAATGACGAGCATCCGATATGTATTGCTATATTTCTCTTTTCTTGTTTTATCTACACACCCGCCGTTTCGCGCGCACACAGAACCCTGAATATTTTATGTAAAAAAAGTTTAGTATATAAAAAATTAAAAATATTAGGTTTTTTAAAAATTGTTTTTAATTTGTGTTCCGTATTTTCATTAAATAAGATAAAAGTAAAGAAAATATAAAAAAATCTAATGGTTAGCTTAACAGGGTAATTCAGCAACGTTGCTATCTACGGTTAACACATTCACTGCGTTGTTGGCGCAAAACCTGAACTTACTGCCACGGGGCGTTACGAACAAATACTGTGCGTACGTAACTTGCCTGATTTGCGTTACGACCAGTATTTTGACGTACCAGGACCTGAAACCCAGGGTCCACACAGGCGTGGAAACACACCATACCAAATACTTTTTTTGAAATACCTTTAGGTCATAACCCTGTTATACACAGCTGTAGTAGCACGGGCTACTGGGGGGCTTTTGAAAGATACTAGTTAGGGTTTGCAAAAAATCATTGATTTACGACCATATATTGCTATTTGTGCTAATTTTAATTTTTTACTTCCTTTCTTTTTTTTATTCGCAGCACTTTAGCTGTTTACATTATTTAAATTTGTGGATAACTTTAATTGACCTTAGGAGTAATTCATTTGTAATTAAGTAACTAGAATGTATAATTAAGGTTGTTGTTTTCCCAAATTGTAGGTTGTGTTGTGTCTTACATTAAAGCACTTTTATCTTTCTTTTTTGCTGTTGCCATTGTATTTTTTTTATATTTATACAGCTTAACATAAGTACCTGAAGTACGTCATGCTCACTCAAACGTTTCTTCGGCGGTGTCGTGTGAGGCGGGTCGTTACGTTCCCTAAAATATGGTTGAGCGAAGCGATGGCTGGTTCATGCGTCATGCTCGTGAACGGGTGCCGCCAGCGGAAATGGGTCTACCTCAGTCTGCTTATCTTAATGCTGTGCTTAAAGCCTAAATATTTTTATCTAAAATAAATTGATACTGACCTGTATGTACCTCACAACTTGCAGTGTAGTAGTCTTGTGGTGCGGGAAATGTTCTAATGTATGATAGACAAGTCTTTCTTTGCCAGTTAAAAATTGTTTACGTTTACAATAACCATAAAATGTAATATTTTAATTAGTATTTTCCTTTTGTGATGGAAATTGACCTTACTGATATGTTAAGGTCACTTTTCAATTTGACGACTCTGTATGAAATAAAACAGGGAGAAAAAAACAGCCCTTGACGAGTTTCTTGCCGGTTCTTCTCGTTACAAGGTCTCCCGCCGTAGGGTTTGTGAACCGATGGCGTAGCTTCTTTGACGTTCATAAGTGCTTGTAACAGCCTAGACTGAATAAATGATATTGACTTTGACTTTGACTTTGACTTTGAAACGAAAATAAAATAATTAAATCTTACACCTGTGGTATTCGACTCTAACCCAGATGTCCCAGATTTGAATCCCAGTTTGGTTAGAATAGTACAGGCTAAAATAAACTGATCGCCCGAATAGAAAGATGATACCGTGATTCGGAGGCCACACAAAGCCGTCATCAGTCCCGGTCAGTATATCTGGTAGTGGTCATTACTAAGCCGTGTCAGAGGCCTATTAGGCGATTTTCGGTTAAACAACCTCATCTTATCATCAACAACAACCTCATCTGGAATGGTTGGGTTAGATACCCTGGAACTCAGAAGGGTTATGAAGCTTTTTATACACTATTTGGCCATCATACGTAACAAGATAGATAGTCCAACGATCTTAAGTAAAGTAGAGCTATTGGCTCCCAAGCGTCTATGTTGGGATACGGAGGGGACGGTGGCTCCAAGGCGACTTCCGCGACTTTTGAGGAGGCCCACCACGCGCACTAGCTACGCCGCGCACGCGCCCACCACTCGTGCTTTGCGTCTCATTGGAGATATGCTCGTTCAACACTTTGAGATCGACCTATTTGCGGACTGTTTTGGCCAATTATGTAATAAGGCACTAGTATACATAAGTGGTACCATAAAATGAGTTCCCTGGTTGTTTAGTTTTTGACATACAATGTATTTTGATAATAATTAATTGACATTGATTCTATTTATGTAATTCCTTCTGACATGCTGCGATTGTACTTTATTCACAGATGATTTTGACATTTATTATGGACATTTGTATTTTAATATTTCTTTATTCCATATTTTTTTTGACATACTGCGATTATTTCTTAGTTTTTAGATGATTTTGACATTTATATTTTAATATTTTTCCCTAAGCAATAATTCTCTTTGACATGCTGCGATGGTACTTAATATAGTTCATAGACGATTTTGACATTTGTATTCTTATGTTTCATTGTTGTATTCTTTAATATTATTATATCTCAAGATACCCCTTTGACAAATAGTATTGTGTAAATTTTGTACCTATATAACATTGTATTTTTTTTATATATAATCTGCAATTTTAATTTATTTTGGATTGTTACTATAATTCTACGTATAATAATGAACTTATCCTAACTTGCTGGCGTTTTGGGCAAACTGTAAGCCAGTAAGTACACTGTTTTTAATAAATAAATAAATAAATAAATAAATCTTAAGTTTTTTAGCGATCGTAATTTTTTGTGGGCATCTATCGATATCGATAGACATGTTGTGTGCAGGCAGAACTAGTATGAGCTGAGTAGTTGGGTTGGGGGGGTAAGTCAAAATACTGGTCGTATCGCGCTAGACGAAAACAATTTCCTTTCTATGCGTTACGACCATTATTTTGTCAGATTATTTGCAGATTATGGTTCTACTAGAAACAATAACAATGGGAAAACCACTATCTCTTTCCTACACGTATAGTAACATAGAAAAATCGCCCCCGCACAGAGCGTAAAACAAGGACATAGGGCTGCCGCACAGTCGGAAACTCAAATACGTCAAAATAGTGGTTGTTACGACACCAGTCTTTAACACATTCACAGCGTAAAGGTAAACAACAACGATATTATAAAACGATATTGATAATTATGATGTTACTAGCTTCCGCCCAGAAGAAGAAGAAGACTAGTATCCACCTGCGGTTTCACCCGCGTGGTTCCCGTTCCCGTGGAAATATCGGGATAAACAGTATGCCCATGTTACTCTCCGTCCTTTCAACTAATTTTATGCCAAAAATCAAGTCTATTGGTTGCTTAGTTATGGCGTAAAGGGAGGACAAAATAATACACTTTCACATTTATAATATAAGCTAGAACTAGGATTCTAATTTGAACACTTACTTTTATCTGTCGTTATGGTTGTCACTGCTGTGTCAAGCAGAATATCAGTGCAGCAGGCCCAGCTTGCTGCTTATACTGAGCTTGGCACAGTTTGGCGACATGCGACGATGCGCAGCGCAGTGTGCGTTGTATATGTGTTGCATTTAATTATTATTAATTTTTTATCTGTATCTGTGTATCGTCGTGTGGATGTCAAATAAACATTTTTCTTTCTTTCTTTCTTTCAAACAATATAGGTAACTAATACTGTGTTTTTTTTCCTAAAATTAAAGGCAGTGGTATATTTTGTTTATTTTCACAACATTTTTATTCACTTGACTCGTTATTATCGCTAAAACAATCCCCCCGAATTAACACAGAAACGCGCAAAAGAAATTTATAGGCTTATTAAGTAAAATATACGTAAGAACTCAAGTTAAATTCAGCGTTGGATAACAAAATTGTCACGAACATACTTATCATCTGTGAAATGAAGGCGGAAGCTAATGTCACGTTACATCCAAGGCGTCTCGTTAGTTCCATTCCCGGCATTTCACGGATAATTTGGCATCCCTGTGTATACTTGAAGTTGTTTTTTATTTTATTTTCGGGTCTTTAGGCAACAAAGTTGCTGTATACTTTGAGCTCATTATGAACGGTTTATTGAAAAAGAAATGTTGAGATTTTTATAAATGAAAAATAATTTTCTGTTATTGCATAACTGTAGATACATTTTGGATTGTTTAAAAAATGCTATTGCCTTAGAAATGACTTTGGTGTTCGTTTACAATTAAACGATTGATTCTGTTGGTTATGCTTCTGGTAGCGTGGTGGTGGTTAGTGGCATAGTATAATCATTCATTAAACAGTTATATTTACATTCCTACATTATTAAGTATCCAGTAACAAAAGGTAATTGCCGACTTCATTATTACAGTGGGAGGGCTGATAAAAACAAAAGGACAAACGTTCAAAACTTATCATGGTAGACGTAAAAAGTCATGGCTGAGGAACATAAGGAAGTGGACAGGAATCATCAAAGCAGAAGAACTGTTTAGCTTGGCGAAAAATAGAGAAGAATTTGCGGAGATGACGGCCAACCTCCAATAATGGCTTTTCCGCCACTTTAACCGCCTCTGTGGTTTTGTGGCTACAACCACCGGTATCAGACTCAGGGTTCCCTGATTCGATTCTCATCGGGGGTAAATATTGTTTTCGGTTTGGTTGGTGGTAGAACTTGTTGTAAGTCCGCCTGGCTAGCTACCACCATTTTATCTAAGCCTGACGCCTAACAACAATATTTTTAGTATTGTTGTGCTCCGGCAGTTAGAGATAAGATAGTTAGTATCCCAGTGGTTGAGGGTTCCAGGAAAGGCTCGCTTCCATCTTCAGCCTAATCAGTTCTTAACATCAGGTGTGATGAAGGATAAGAGTCTCCCCGACGTCGTACATAAAAAAAATGAAGAGAAACTGAAAGAAGAAAAAGAAACGTTCAAAATAAGAGAGATCAAAATTGAAACAAAGTTTATTTTTTATGTTGTAAATAAAGTACGCATAAATGGCCATAACTTAATAGCACTGCAATGACTACATTACAGCTATCGCAAGGAAGGACTTATTTCCTTCCTTTATGTTCAAAATAACCTCCGAAATCTTCAAATTCACACTCAAAGGAAAAATGGGCTGCGAATCCACGAAGCTGTGCTAATCTCGACTCATTTAAATGCAGGGAAGACATTGGAATAGTCAACTAATTAAAAAGAGTTGTCTTTGTAATGCAGATGCCTTAGGATGAGCAAGCGACGCCTGGCTCCTTCAAATAAATATCAGATCAAATGTTGCCGAGTTTTTTTGCACGCCAGTATTTTAATTAAGACCGCAATGAAGACTTAGGAATCAAAGGGGTGACTTACGCTTTAATTAAAATAGCATTTCTTAGAAACTCCCTGTTAGAGACTCGGAGTCTGAATATTGAAGATCAGTTTCCTGTGAGGTCGTGAAGGTTCAGCTGTGAGGTTTCCACTCTACGCGATTTCATTTACTTCAGGACTAGACTTAATCTTACGTTAAAATAATTTAATTCAAAGAACATATCGTAGTATCCCTAGAAAACCGCCCTAAGGGTCATAAGGGCTTTTTCTTTTATTTCATTTCTACATTCTACATATTGTAAGATCTTTCAGTCTGATAAAACTTGTCAAAATATTCAAGTTTATTGAAAAGACAAATGCATTGCACCAATTCTTTGCGTAGAAAATATCCGCTAGGGCCTTTTTCTGAGGCGCGAACCGTGTGGATGCGGGGCGGGATGGAGACGCAAGCGCCGCTCGGTCCTTACTCCGCGAACTGTGATTATGAGTGCATTTTTTCGTGCGTACTTTTTAAGGAGTCTACAAGTAAATCAATCACATTAAAATGCTTACACGATTTATTGTTACAGACACATATTTTGAGATGGATAATATATAATAACCCTATTTTATCCATTAAAAAATTGCTTACTTTTATTAAATTACACTTTAATTAAATCTACAGTCATAATCTCCGATAAACTTAGAAAAAGTCCCTTAAGTTGATTGCGGCCTTTTTTGGGGAATCGAAAAAAAGCAAATGTACGGAAGAGAAGAGTCCACAGTGGCATTTGTGCGTTTATTCTAGGTCAGAATAATTATTTTGCCCTTAATAATGAGTTTTGGTATTTTAGACAAGGTTTATTGCTGTTTTTAATAGGAAACGAAAGTCATGTTATATTTCGTTGTGTTTTAATAAAATTTTATCTAAATTTACTCGTTATTTTATTTCTTTTAACGAGCCCTAAAGTCCATAGAGGCGTTTTTTTTTTAAATTTCTTGCAAACAATTATAATACTAATCATATTATTAGGTTTGGATATTCAATTAATAAAGACTAGTAGCTGCCCGCAGTTTCGCCCGCGCGGTTCCTGTTCCCGAGCGATTATCGAGATAATAATTATTATTAAACATCTGTACATACATATGTTCACATTTATAATATATTGGGGAACTCCTTTTTTATCCATAATCCATCCATGTATCTACTCATATTTTAAAATTTTACATTACAATAACGCTCAATGAAAATTAGCGTTATTCTCCAGTGCAACTGGGTTCTAAAGAGAACAAAAGTTTTTACTGCAAATTCAAGTAAAATAAATGAAATCGTAGGAGCTTTCATTTAAAGGGTGAAAAATTAGTGCAAAGTTCTATGATTATAATAAGCGAAGAAAAGTTTTTGATTTTCTTAGAGTTATCTTCTAACACGCTTGTATTGCCTCTCTCCCAAGACAAAAACCGCAGCAAAATTTGCAATGTGCAACCAGTACACTACACAAAAAGGGAAGTCGTGTCAATCTATGCAACTACCGACCGATCGCCATATCTTTACTGATCTGATCATACTGTAAGGCTATGAAAATTGTGATGAACAGAAAGTTTCTTTCAGATCTAGAAGACCATGACCTCCTCAGTGACCGTCACTATGGCCGAGGACAGTGCATCACTGCTGAAGCGAGGAACTCAATTAGACCTAATTTAGGAGGTTAATACTAAAGTTATTCAGGGTTCTGTTTTCTCTTAGACGCTCTTCCTGTTGCATATCAATTACCTGTTGATACCAGAAATTGTTGGATATGCAGATTATAGCACTATTGTGGAAAGTACCTGTCTAATGCACAAGACAACGGTGATGAAGTGCTAAGAAAGGTCATGGTTAAGCGAATGAACCCGACGCGTTACACCACGTTTTCTAATGGAATGACAGTAACCTCGGTTTCAACCTGTTTTTTCTGTTCTGTGGTTTCAACGCATCCAAAACGCAAGCGTGTCGGTTCATGGCAAAAAGACTCCCGCTTTCTGGGTTGCATCTGAACTTGTTATCGACACTCTCGAGCTTCGTAGCATGAAAAGCTCAAACAGCGGCCAAGAAGCTGGGAGTCCTAAATAAGACAAGTGGCATTGTCACGCCTGGAAAGCTTTTAACCTTTTACAAAGTTCAAGTCCGTTATCGCATGGAATATTGCAGCCACTGGACACGATTCAGCGCCAAAACTGAGAGGCTCATTGCTGACAACAAATTAGAGAAGATTCACACATCAGCTCACCACACCGCAAAGTTGCCTTTTTGTCGGTCTTTAATGACTACTTTGGAGAGTGTGCTCAGGAGCTGCATGAGCTCATGCCGTCATCCCCTTTCTTCAATCAGACATCCAGACGCACTGCGGGCTCCCACGCTTTCTTGGTTGCTATTTCTAAAGGTCGCACCAAGCGCTACACAACACCTTTTAAAGAGCACCGCAAATAAGTATAAAAATAAGTGTATGGAAATGTAGGTATTAACAAGTCTTCAAAAGCAGGGTAAAAGGCACCTTGTGAGTTAGCTCGCTCCATCGCAAAACATCTCATGGCACTCGGGATTGAATAAGGTGAACAGTGAACCTACTTAGAGGAATAAAATAAAAATAAAACAAAACAATAGTCTAAGAGGATTTTTTTCTTAATATTGTTACCATTATCAGATAACAACTTTAATTTCATTGATTTTTTTATTTTTTATTTTTTTGCATGCGGCATATTTAATACGTACTTAAAACATAATTTAAAAAAACTGATAAGTTTCTTGAGCAATAAAAATAATTAATCAGCATTTTCTAAATTTAGGAATGGCCTAATGGCGATTGTGGCCTCAACATTTCCGACGAAAAGGACCTAATGTACCTTAGGACCCAAGTTCGGTGCTTAATAGGGGAAATATACGTAGAATAAGGAATTTAGGGACATAACTAATTGAAATATTATTATAACAAAAAAAAATTTCTAAACCATCTATAAGGTGCTAATGCATGTTTATACTAAAACCAAACATTATCAATATATGATTGTGTAATTTTTGCATTTTTCAATGCTATTTTTATACTTATGGTAAATTGTAAATAGAAAAATATTGGAAAAACTCACTTGTGGCCGAGTTAATTTTTTCCAATATTTTTCTATTTAAAATTTACCATAAATTATCAATATATTTATTGTGTATTTTTATAAACACAAAAAGCTTCTCCAGATAAGTAGCTGTTTTGCATTCACGCCCCTTTTCGTGGAATACGACGAGTCTAGAGGAAAAATGCTTAGACAATGTTTTAGAAGCAAATTTCTCCATCGATAAATATTTAATTGTATTTCTTGTTTAGATTTGAAAAACGTTCTTCGGAAAGTAGCTATGAGTTCATCGTTTATTTTATTTCACTAAAGAAATCTCTAGATATTTCTTGGCGAATGATAAGACAATTTTTTTGTCTACGTAAAGCTTATGCAAAGAAACCCTCATTTTTTGCTAAACTATTCTATTTCTTAGTTCATACTATATTTCTATTATTTTTCGAATTCAGCACACCTACCGCCTAACGGTATTGCTATCGCTATCGCAATAACTATCAAACTTTGAACTCTCGTAAAATCCATCAACGATAGGGTTTTTATCGACTCCCTGCATATTTCTATTCATCTATTGGATTCACTATTGCATTATTAGTATGGAAGTGATAGCGTTAGCGAGAGCCCTAGTAGGGGGCTTGAAAAATTGATAGCTATACCGATAGGCGTGCTGGTCACAAAATTAGTTCGTGTGACTAAGTATAGATGTTCTAAGAAAACCACTTTTACGAATTAAAACTCGGTTTTCCGACGTTTTGGCACCTTTCTGTGGCCGCAAGGCCACATAAATAGACAACAAATTGTGTTTAAATGTTCTTAGTTCACCTCTTGATTGAGTACTGCCTTGAGTGATAGAGGAGTTACCAAAAAAAAGGACCTAGAAATCAGTTACATATACTCTATTTCTCCATAATTTTAATACTAGATAAATCACAACTTATCTTTATATATCTTCTCAGGGAGTTTAGACACAAAACTAATATTATTTTTAGAAAAAAATAATATTACTTAAATTATATCATGACGTTTTATATTCCACATTCTGCGAAGTGAACATTTTATTTTCACTTTCACTGACCTCGTTCCCATTTATACTTTATTAAATATTGATGTTCTCTCGTAACTTGAAAGTCTATTATTAATTCAAACGAAGTCCCATTGGCTAATTAAATAATCATCGCAGAAAGTTATACTTGTTTGTAACTATAATTTTTGCTCGGTTTATTCCCCTTTGAAGTTTGCCGGCTTGCATCTGATTAAACTATTAACAGCTGTTTGCGCACTTCCTCTTCTCTATAACGATACCCTAGAGAACTATTACACTATTGTTTAGAAATAGGGTTTTAATGCTACAGAAAATGTTTGCACTCTTAAAATTAACACCTCACGATTTGGAAACCAAGATGAATTGTATTGTAATCTTGTATCGCTTTTAAACAACAAAAAAAACATGGGGCCTACCGCCATCTCTTAGCGCAGTATTTTTTCAATCTTACCATGATATTTTGTACTACGATCCTCATAAACACACACACACACACACAAACACAAGCTTACTGTTTTGACCATAGATTTTTGCGGAGCGAAAAAATTCAAAATCTATGGTTTTGACGGAAGTTTTGTGACGTCTTCACTCAATCTTCTCCGTTGTGGAGTGTGTCAAAACTTGACAACTTCAATAAAAACAAAACGTTTATGACATGATGGTTTCTAAAAGATGATGGCTGGCCCATTGATCGTGGCGTAGTTCCAGTATTTCCAATTTCTTAACAAGCACACGTCCATCCTGAACCTTGTTTCGCTTGCCATTTAAGAAGGTGCTGAGTTTTACCTTCCGCTACACACTTGGAACTGTTTAGGCAGCATGTCCCTTTTCCCCGTCATCCTGAACAGAAATAAATAATCGTTGTGACCTTTTCTGTTTGCAACAATAAATATAAAACTTCAACCTTTTGACGAAGTCTTTGGTCTATTGGTTTAAGTATTGAAATACTGATCAAGACGTCGTTAATTCGATACCCATAGGGCACATCTGTTTAAATGTAAATCATTTATTGTCTAGTACAACTTTCACTAAAAGTTGTTTTAGTTTGGAACAAATTGATGAGAAAAAGAACAGAGATAATAATAATAAAACACTTTATTTAAATATAATAATAAATATAATAATAATAATAAATCACTTAATTAGAACACAAAGAAATCAAAAACAGACAGTAAAAGGAAAAACACACAAAAGACGGCCTTATTGCTAGGTAGCGATTTCTTCCAGGCAACTTTGAGTAATAAAGAAATAAAAGGAAGAGAATAAAGGGGGAAAAGGGGGGAGTGGGTGCAATTAAATATTGAACATTATAAATAATCATACTTAAGAATGAATATATAAACATATAGTAGGAATGGGAAAGGAAAAAATGAAAATAAATATGAGAAAGGAAATGAATGCGTTCTGACTTGATCGCTTAATGATTTCAATGAGCGAGCTTTTCTGATACCTTCTGGAAGAGAGTGGAAATCAGTGAGAAAATAAAACATATAAGTTACTGATGCTTTAGTGGTCTTGAGCTCTATATCAATTATTTACGGCGTCATCTGATATTCATTTATCATTTGTAACTTTTTTTTTTTCAGATCACGAGAAAAAGTACCAAGTAACCTTGTAAACCTTGTTGCGTTTATTTCTTATGATCATCGTTTAGTTTCGAAAGATTGTAGGAAAATAGAAAAAAAAAAACAATTCTAAAATTAATTTCAACAAGCTACAACAAACGTTAACTTTTTAAAAGAGAGAAAAATAGAGATCGAAAACATATTTAATATTGTCTAGCCTGCAACATACCCAAATTAACAGTGCTTGTTTCACGCATTTATATCGATTACCCTACTAACTAGCCTATAAGTTTTGCCACACCTACTCACTACAGCCATAGACTATCCCTCCGAATAATTAATAGATGTTATCTTTGCAAACTCATGGTGTAGGGACAGGATCGCATTTCTGGCTACACCAAAGCGACTAATCGGGCAACTGAGGCGTCGGCGGACCGCCTCTCCCCCTAATGAATAACATGCAAATGACCAGGTCTAATGAAAACCTCGTCATTATGACTGGTTTTATTTTAACCAGTTCGGTATATATATATTTTTGCACACCTGGGGTGAAATCCGTTGCTTTTTTTTGGATGATAAAACAAAATCTCTGAAAAGGTTTAAATAGAAGGATTTTTTATATACTTACTTGTAACATACGTATGTTACTTTCTCTAATGCTGGACTGGAAGTAGATGAAAAACACAGAATGTTCCAGCTGCCAGCTTTTTAGTGCAGACAGTAAAAGCCCGTCAATGGACAGTGGCTCCATGTTTTAATCACTCTAATGACATAGCGTTGAAGCATGCAGGCGAGCGAAATAAAGCTTGCGACGCGTGACTTAAGTCGCATGCGTCAACGCTATGTCATATGAGCGATTCAAAAATAGAGCTCCTGGGCATTTAGTATATGGAAAACTCATATTGGGCTGGCAACATATCACTATTGTTTATGGACAACATCTTAACCCCCCAAATGACAAATGTGGCGTTTTAAGATGTGGCTATGAGATAATGTTTTAGTTTAAGGTTACGAAATTTTTGAAAATTAGAAATATAATGCTTGCAAAAACATGTTCATGTAAAGTGTTGCCAATACGAGACCCTATAATTCTCACTGTCAAAAAGTTATCAAATCTCATTAAGAGCCAAGCTTCTAACTCTACATGCCCTAACTCTACAAGTTCTAACTTCATAAACTCTACACCTTAGTCAAGGATTGTGGCTTGGTCGTCTTGCTACCGTCACATGGGCCATGAGTGTAAGGTGAATTCTTCACTGTTCATTACTTTTCTGATACATAATATTAGTTCTTGTTGTTACGAAACGGCCAATCCACATTATTTTTACTGAGGTGTAGAGTTTATGAAGTTTAAGGTTAGGAAAGTTTGGAAAATCAGAAATATAATTTTTGTATGTATGAAAACCAAACTATGTTAGTGTCTCTTACTTATAATTTCGAATCGCCTCTATTATAAAAAGAATACAAAGAAAAGATATTTGTAAAGGCTTTGTCTATTTAACGTGAACTATTCGATTAATAAACAAATGCATCAAGTTATTTACCTATTTGATTCCAATTGAATTTATATGTACAATAATAATATTAAGAAATATTCTTGTAAATGTACGAAGTTAAGTCAATATTTTGTTAGTGTAAAGCAAACGGTGAAAATTAATATTTTTAGAGCTAAACTGCCGGTTTGTTTACTTTACACAAACATAAGACCGAATTTATGTTCACGGCGAAAACAATTTTCTTTTTCTTATAAAGATCGCATCATATTTTTATTGTTCTGATATCTTGGGAAAATCGTACGTGAAAATATTTTAAACCTTCGAAAAAATTTATTCCTTTTATTTTTTAAGTGAAATGTTCTTTATCATCACATTATAAAAAAGCGTTAAAACATTTTGGGAAAACGCATTAGAAGATATTAAAGACATTCAAATGCATGTTTGTCAAAGCAGTGTCGACTCCGTTGACTCGGTAAAATATACTCAAGCTGTTGTAGTAACTTGAATTTATCATTATTATCTGATTGAAAACCAATGTTACCAATCATCGTCGAGATAAAGAGAAAGATCATTATTATCATCTTGCCATATTGCGGCAACCCAAATATAGTTGGGACCAAATAGACTTGCTGGGCACTGTCGTGTTTGTTTGGACTGAGAAACACAAACGAAAAGCACAAGAAAAGCTGTGATTCTAACCTTACATATTCCCTCTCATCCCGTGGGTGTCGTAAAAGCTGTGTAGTGTCGGCATAGAATAGCACTACCCCCTCTCATCCCGTGGGTTTCGTAAAAGGCGACTAAGGGACTCGGACTTCAGGAGACGGGCAGCAGCTTCTCCTGCAAACTTGGCCATACTGCGATCGCCAACCCGCCTGCCAAGCGTGGCGATTATGGCAAACCCACCCCTTTTGGGGGAGGCCTATACCCAGCAGTGGGTGTTATGTAGTGTAAGACGACGACGACGACGACCCATATTCCAAGACGTTCCTCCAAAATTTCCTCGACTCCACTAAACCTCATTCGAGGAAAACGGTACTCATAGTTGCAAAAAATCTCCTCACTCGAGTCAAGGGCAAACTCAAGTACGTAGTACCTATTCCATGACGGAAATCTATGACTTTTTGCTGAACAGAAAAATAATCTATGATTCAATGTCATATCGACACATATGGATGACGTTACGATTAAGGATAACGATTACGAGGAGTATTTCGAGGAAGATTTCAAGGAGCTCCATTGAGTCTAGGTCTAGGAAGTTTGAAAGAACGATTCCAATAATATTATTCTAAGCTTTCAATATAGGTTTACCAACTGTACACATAATGGAACATTCGCGTATTTCTTTCTTAATAATAATCGAATATTATTCAAAGAAATTCAGATCAGTACTCATATGAGTATGAAAACACAATTCTTTTGTTACGATAATCTTTGGTTCAGGTTTAGGTTTAAAGACATTTATTCTCATAAGAACTGATGTTCACTTAAAATGAGATATTATTACTAAAACTTATAGTTAAATGTTATTATGGCGGCGCAGCGCAAATGCATTTCGTATAGTTATACAATACAAACTAGGTAAAAAACTGGTTATCGTATTAACTAGTTGCACAGCGCACACACGCGGACCATGCGCATACGCACACTATGCGGGTACGACAAAAAATTCAAAACCGAGCGATCATCTGAACAATAGGTTGCACGAGTTCTGCTGAGGCGGCTACAGAAATATTTAGAGACTATCATCAAACCCGAACCGGACACCGGTGTCAAGAGAACAATGGAATATCTATTGTGTCTCATAGCCCGGGGTCTAAAAAGGTTAAAAAGGCTTTATTATTTAAAGATTTTTTTTACAAAATTCATAAATATATTATGATAACACTATTCAATTATACTTTGAACTTCTTTTTTACTGATTTATGATTTTTTTATTTTTATTTATTATTATTTACTAAGACTGGTCGTTATTCGTGTAAGGACAATAATTCTAAATATATCTGCCAATCGTAAGTATTTTTACCTAATTATAGTTTATTAACGAAATATTCTTGAAGTAATTTTTTAAATTTGTACATACTTTTACATTCTTTTATTGAATCGGGTAAACCATTATACAGTTGTGCCCCTTCATAGCTTATATTTTTTTTACCGTAATTTAGTGTCCTAGGTACAGGAAGATGTAATTTATTTTTATTTCTTAAATTATGTTTGTATTGTCTTTGGGTAAATGTTATATCAGTTCTGCACAGAATGTGGTTTCTCCAATAGTTTCTTTGTATGTGAGGATTTCCAATACAATAACGCAATCGCTATACAATTAGACATGGAGGAGCGAGTGGGTTTGCGTGTAATCGGCTTTGGGTATACACCATTTGCATTGTCAACATATGTAGGTAAGTGGTGCCAATCTGGCGCAGGGCTGACGAGAGTTGTACTTAGAAGTAACTAGCCTTCCGCTCGCGACTACGTCCACTAGGAATTAGGTTACAATACAATCCCGTTTTATTCACTATCCCGTGGGAAATCCTTCCTTAGTGCTCGCCTGCATCGTTAAAGGATCCTGTATGCAAAATTTTAGCTTAATCGGTTCAGCTGTTTGGGCTTGCGTTGTCCAAACGGCTGAACCGCGTTGTTTGTCAGTCAGTCACGGTATTATTTTCTTAGTATAATAGGTATAGAAGAATAGATGTGATCAACATTACATAAAAAATACATTGGACAATAGGGCGCAGGGGTAGAGATACCTGCCTTATGTGTTGAGGATCAGGTTTCAATTTCCGAACAAGATAAAGATTGTAATATTTGTGACGAAGAAATAAAAAAGCAAATTTATATTTTCTTCTTTAACAATTATCACTTAAAAATAGCATTGTTAAATGCAAAATTAAAAAATATATAAAAAGATAAAGATTTGTGTACAAGAAAATTGAGTGCATGAGCCGTTTGCTAATTACCTAGTTAATTGCTCATTAATGTAGTGTTCGTCAACATCAACATCATATGGTGATGATGTTCGGGTAAGTTTTATTTTTATGTACGACTTAGCCTTCCTCATACTGCAAAGCAAATGCAAAAACAAATTTACCTTCCCATTTTATACCTCTACACCTCATCGTATCTTCAGGAATAACTTGCTTTTCCGTAGAAGTATTAAACAAGTAGTTATATTTTTGATGCTGTATGATAAATCTTCCTCTTTAGCCTTATCAATACTTAACGTCAGGTATGATGAAGGATAAGTCTCCCCGTTGTTCATTAAAAAATAAAAATAAAGTTCTGTCTCCAATTTCCCAACAAATCTCCTACGGATCTAGTAAGAATTTTTTTTTTTACTAATAATGTATTGCTAAATTCAAATATATGTCAAGATTCCCAAGTCTGTCTACGAAAGCTTTTGTGATATATAAAAGTAAATTTTTGCGAAGGTTCTTGAATAAATGATAAAATAAGGTGCGTCGCTTAGTAGCCCTGCCCGGAGGCCCGGTCAGCTAAATAGAATATTCATCATTGCCTTGTGTGAGACCGGGACGGATGTGTAGGTTACTCGCTCTACGCCGGATATTGAGAGCTACCGAGACGGTATAAGCTAAGTTGGTAACCTTTCAAGACAGGAATAGTTAGGCTGGTTCGCAGTACATCGTATAATAGTAATTGCAAATCCTAACTAATAATACTCGGGTGCAAAGAAATCGCACAGTAGCGTTATTTTCATACGAACATGCTCACTTTACACTCTCTTTATTTGAAAAGTATAATCAGTTATGTGAAAATGTATACGTCGATGTAGGAGTCGAATACTAGACTTACGAATAAAAGTCCCGAAAATTCAAGAAAACCTTCAGATAAGAGCAAAGTAAGAAAAACAAATTCACTTAATCCGGTTTCCTACAACTTTATATGAAATCAAAACTAAACATTTGGTTCACTGAATGTTTAGGAAATCAATAAGTTTTTTCAGTTGTTTTAAATGTTGATTGCTCTGTTGAACATTTGACCTCGCTATCGACACACAATTTTTTACAGAAATACAAATACTTTTTTATTTATTACGCCGTGAAGTGAGCATGTTTGTATGAAAATAACGCTACTGAGCGATTTCTTTGCACCCGAGTGTATTATATGAAACTGTGTTTGTTTGTCCTTCCTTTACGCCAATACAACCAATCGACTTATTTTCTGCATAGAGTTAGTTGAAAGAACGAAGAGTAACCTAAGCTCCTTTTAATCTTGATACTCCCACGGAAACGGAAACCACGCGGGAGAACGTGGGTGGAAGCTAGTGAAAAATAAGAAGCGCAAAATAATAACAAAAATATTGTACCTAATATGTGGACACCTGCAAAGTACAAATCGTCAACTTTCGCGTTGGCTTCTTCGCGTTTTGTCACCCTAGTGCGTGTTGGTTTTTTTTTTAAGATTGTGGTGAATGTGGTGGACTTTTTCTTTGGGTCGTGCAATTTTGGTTTCTGTAAAAAATATCAAAATTCTTTAACGTCATACAAGTAGATATAATTTACCAAAACATCGCTACACTTCATTATAAAGGTACCTATTCACCTAACACAAAGAAGTCTCACAACAAAGATGTGTCGCAACAGGTCTCAATAAGGCACATTGTCAATTTCCTATAGCAGTGAAGTTTCAAACGACAATTGAGTCGGGCCAATGTTCGACTTGAATCGGATTGAGGGCTTTGCCGGAGATATAAAACTTGGACATACAGACATTGAAAACTAAAGCTATACAACTTTTAACAGTAGATACTGTTCCGTATTCTGAATGTTACATAGCTGTTTGAAACTTTTGTTTTGGCTATTATAAAGAGTAAGAAAACTAAAGTGGTTGACGTGGTCGAAGAGATAGAACGTAGAAAGTGGAGATGGGCAGGACACATCCACACGTTAAGGAGATTCCTTGAATGGCGAACCCCGTGCTAACACCCGCGGTAGAGGACGACCGTCCAAAAATGGACGGATGATATCCGGTAGCAAGCTGGTATCAACTAGATGCGTCGATCAACTTGTCGATCTGCTGCCACAGCAGATCGACAAGTGTGGAGAAGCAGAATAGAGGCCTATATGTCCGAAGACGGACTCAACAAGGGCTGCAATAGATAATACTAATATTGTAAATGCGAAAGTATGTCAGTTTGTTTGTTTGTTTACTCTTTACTACTCTTTCACGCTAAAACTACTGAACGGATTTAGATGAAATTTGGCAAAGACTATAACATAGGATACTCTTTATCCTGATATTCCCACGGGAACGGGAATCACCCGAGTGAAACCGCGAGCTGCCGCTAGTAGAATATAAAGGGTAGGTCATATTGGGAACTAGGTGAAATATAGTTCGTTCCGTATTTATACACTGGACTGCAAAGAAAAACGGTTGGTTAGAAAATCTTCAATATCTTTAACAGTACCTGATCTGTAAAGACTATTTTAATGTGCTTAAATGAAAAAAATCAAGCTTTTAATTTTATTAAATGTAAAGTAAATAAAAATGCGTAGTTTTAAGATATTGAAGATTTTCTAACCGGTCCATTTCTACTTGGGTTGAGTTCACACCGCAAACATAAGGCTCTGTATTTCTGTCTGAGGTGAAACATGCCTTGCTTTGTTTCACTCCACTCTCAGAACAGTGCGCACGTCGTCGTCGGTCAATAGTTTGATTATTCTAGGAATAAGAATAGATCTAATCTAAGTCTCAACAAAAGGACAATGCCACAAATTTATGGAGTGTATGTATGGCGCCTTTGCAAAAATCCCTGCACACCTTACGATTTTCGAAAATTCGATAGAGTACCTATTTAGGTACGAACAATAGTTATTGATACAGCACATTTCTAAACGGTATCCCTTCTCAGATAAATGCACCTGTTCATCACAAATTTTTCATATATTTAAGCTGAAAATAACATAATTTTGGAGATTTTATCAACTTATACCAATGAAATATTATTATTTATACAATGTATTAAATAATAATACTATTTTTAGGCCACTCTTATAAGCCAGATAAAATTGCAGAAATTGAGTTATTTTTAACCTTATTCTAAAAAATATTAGTGATGAATTGGTACATTCATCTCGTTACGGATACGGTTTAAAAATGTGCCGTCTAAGTAACTATTTTTCGTCCTTAAATACTCTCTCAATATAATAAGGTCTGAATGGTGTGCAGACATTTTCGAAAAGGCGCCAAAAGCAAATGGTGCACAATCGGGGAAAGTCCCGGTTGACCAGTAGAGGTCAACCGGGACGTAGTTGTTTTAGGGAGCTTTATTTTACAAAGTAATATATATATATATAGAAAACGGTTATATCACAAATAATAGAACTTAAGAGGTACCTTTTTCATTTGAATAATAACTTATTTCTTTAACCATAGTACTTTGCAAGAAAACGTTTCCCAAAAAAACTCTACTGGTCAACCGGGAAGTTACCGAGTGTACCTCTAAGTATTCAAAGAGGAAAACGTCAACTCCTTAGTTTAATAGGCTATTTGACAATGCGAAAAATAAAGTTTCAATTACTGTTATCAGTATAAATTAAGACCTTAACAATCGGCCAAGTGCGAGTCGAACTCGCACATGAAGGGTTGCGTCTCTCACCTAAGGTTGCCTGGAAGAGACTGCTACGTAGCTATAAGGCCGCCTATTGTGTGTTCCTTTTTTTACATTTTCTCTGTATGTGTTTGTTTTTGTATCGTGTGCAATAAAGTTTCTATTATTATTATTATTGCCAAAATGCCATTATAATTTTTCGTCTGCAAAAATAAGTTTGTTTTTCATAGTGTATGTATGAATGACAAAGTTATATTAGCGGTTTTGGAAAATGTGCCATAGCTCTGAAACTACAAAATAAATTTCATTCAAACCAATTATCGTTAAAAAGGTTTTATAAAGATATATTTTTTTTTTATTTTTCACTTTATTTTTAAAGTTAGAGGGGGACACATTTTTCCACTTTGGAAGTGTATAACTTTCAAACGGTTGACTTTGAGAAAAAACTGTAATAAAAACTTCAATGTAATTTTCAAAGACCTATCTATAAATACGCCTCAAGTATAGGTTTGATGAAAAAAAAAATTTTTTTTTTCAAATCAATTTCGGGAAAAATGCTATATTTCTAAAACTGACAACCATATTTCGTTCAAACTAATTTTCGTTGAAAGTTTTTATTAAGATCTACAGCATGTTTATATTTTTAATTTTTCACTCTCTTATTTCAAAAGTTAGAGGGGGGGACACACATTTTACCACTTTGGAAGTGTATCTTTCAAACGGTTGACTTTGAGAAAAAAACGTTTTAGAAACTTTCAATGCAATTTTTAAAGACCTATCTATAGATGAAAAAAAAATTTTCAGTGTCAGTTCCATGTATGGGGAGCCCCCCCTTAATTCATTTTTTTTTATTTTTGTGTAATAACCGTAAAGCGGTTTACAGAATACATCTACCTACCAAGTTTCAACTGTGTGATCCTCATAGTTTTGGAATAAAAAGGGCGAGACATACATCGGTTTGGCCGAATCTATAAGGGTTTCGTTTTTTGCCTTTAGGCTACGAAACCCTAAAAATGGTTATTTATTAACGTACGTTGAAAATAATAATAACTTTATTTAAAAATCCGTAAATACAAATGCATTTTTTTTAAACGTTTGTCACCTGACACAAAACGCTCCAGATTCGTCGAGTTTATGATGACGTCACCTGCTTGTAAACATCGTTTGCCTACGTATGTGGATGATTATGTCCCACAGATCAGATACAGGCAAGTGACGTCACCGACCCCATTGCTTTGCAGCGCCATATTGTCAATGTAGCGTTTTGGCGCGCTATTTAAATATTGAATTTTTAATTTGATATTTTTCAGCAAATATGTACCAGAATTAAAAATAACAACTTTTACTGGGTTCCTTATACTCTACTACTATAAAATGGATTTTAAAAACCTGTCAAATAGCCTATTCTAACATTCAAACCATAAAAAAATATTGTTTAAACGTTTCCCATTTGAAATAAGCGTGATCGGGCCCCCGAAATCAGTAAAAAAATATTAAGAAGTGCTTGACAATTTCCTTTCAAAATATGGACGAGCGAGTGACACTGCGACGCATGGTAATAATGGGGTGCGTGATTCGCTCATGAGATTCAATTTCACGCACCTCGTATGATTGACGGTGATATTATACCGGTGTTCGCTCACAGCTTACTATTTTGCTTTTGTTGTGTCGTTTGTTCTTTGAGATTACGTTTTCTTTTCTGTTGTTGTTGCTAATGAAATGAGATTGTCTGAGTTTTTGGAAATATGGAAGATTTTAAGCGAATAAGTTTAGGTATATAAAACTGGTAAACCTTATGATCCATTCAAAAATGCATGTCAAATGCTCAATTGAATAAAGAATATTTTCATTGTCATTTTCATTTACGAACCATATAAGCAATACCTCAGTATAAATAGCTTTATTTATTCTGTGCCCAACACCAAGCACCAACATAATCGATGCAATTCACTGCTTGGTGTTGCTCGGTCTAAATACAAATTTTAAGAAACAAAACAAATAACTAATTTATAGGAACCAAACCGTTCGTTTTGTTTGTGAATGCCAGGAAAAACATGAAACAAATACTTGTGAAGAATTTTCTTTGCAAAAGAAATTGGAATGCCTCTTAGTTCATGGTCGTTGAATAAATTAAAATATTTACATTGAAACATTCATTTAAATAGAGTCACATCGCCACTTCAATGCCTTGGAATTCGTTGTAAAAAACTTGTTGTTCGAATAAAAAGTGTACAATGTCGAAAATTTACCAAAACTCAACTCAACTCAACTCAACAACAAAAGAGATAGGTATCTAAAAAAAATCATAGTTTTAATATTTCTTTAGTTTACCCTGAAATAAGCCCTTTTAGTTCAAATTGTGTAGTGTCGGCTTAGAATAACACTCCCCCTGTCATCCCGTGGGTGTCGTAAAAGGCGACTAAGGGAATCAGCCTTCAGGAGACGGGCAGCAGCGTCTCTTATAAACTTGGCCATACAGCGATCGCCAACCTGCCTGGCAAGCGTGGCGATTATGGCAAACCTCCCTTATGAAAGACTCAATCAAAATCGGCCCCCAGTTCCCGGCAGCCCTGCTATTCCTGGCTATGACAGCGGCTATGGTAACAGCAGGGCAGGGGATGCGAAGAATCCCCGGGCTACGTTATGATGTCACAAACAACGGGCACTGCACCTGGCAACAATACGCGCACACTGCGAACAGACGCGAAGTTAACAGAGCTGGAAGAAAGTATTAGCAGGTTACACTGGGATATCATAGGGTTGTTTGAAGTCCGAAGAGAGGGAGAGGACTCGATGATTCTCAATTCCGGTAACCTGCTATACTACCGGAAGGGCGACCAACAGTCCGTAGGTGATGTCGGTTTCATCGTCCACAAGTCCATTGTCAACAACGTGACTTCCACCGAAAGTGTGTCGACCAAGGTAGCGTACCTGATACTCAGAATATACGAACGGTATTCGCTGAATGCTATGCAGGTCTACGCACCGACAATTATCTTACTTTAAACTACTTTTATATACACATACATAAATACTATTATTACCTTCTTAGACTACTTAGATATAATATATAAGTTTTCATCCGAAGAGGCGATTTATTCTAACAGAACCAAAAGGACGAAGAAATGTGTCCTTTCGAACTTTAATACCTTTTATTCAACCCTGTTGCTAACATTTCATAACTAACGTCTTCAACCTATTACTGTCAATCAAAACAATCTCTATTTTGTTAGAGAAACTGGTCGCACATGTCGACGTCTTTCAAACAATTTTCAATCTTCGCTTCGCACAGGGACGCGGTAGCTGCGTGCTATGTTATAACTTCATAAATAATTCAGTTGAGATAAACTGTGATGTCGTGAAGTTTTCAAGAACAATTTGAACACAATGTCATGGGGTTTGTTATCTCTTTTACGAATCGTGCCTATATTCAACACGGTAAGGTTTTAAACTTTTATTTTCTGATCGTTTTGCTTTTGAAATAGTTTCGTAACCTATTTGCAGTTTATACTCACATGTTCCTCTGAGCACGTATAAGTGAAAAGGGTTAAAAGCAGGTATACTCCTATAAATGTTTGTGTACGCGCCTTCGCGATTCGAAGGGCGTATAGGATTTAACAACGACACGAAAATATAACGATTGGTAAAACGATCCAGTGACGGTCCTAAGTAAAAGGTCGAAAGCCTACTCACCGATCTTCTGCTGCTAGGATGCCTGTCGGCGCCGACCTTTGGCAATGTTCCTGGTGTTCACAATCACAAATCACAACGAAAGTTTAATTATATTTGGGTTCGCACTACGGCAGCGGTACAACTGATAGTAGATGTTGTCCGCGCAGCTCCGTCTCGACAAGTGGGACGAATGACGGCAATGTCAGTGAGAGGCATCGACGAAAAATACAAAAGTACCCTCACTGGATTAACAATTTCACCAATAATTCGCGAACAACTACCTACTAGAACTGTCACTATTAAGTGTTTCGTTTTACGTAAAAACTATCAAAGTGCAAATATGAAACTACAGATAAAATGATTATAAAATTAATTGAGCGGCTGCAACATTCCGCCCACCAAAATGCGCAGCATTTTCACTATAAGACTTCTAACTACTAATTAACTAAACTAAAGACCACACTCGAATGTATGGCATCAAAAAACAACGACAACTACTTATTCTACAATAGGAAGAGGACAAAGCTTTGCTAAAGGTCTCTTTAGAAAACCTGTCTGCGTTTTAACGGTCGCGACACGAGGTACGCCGTCCTTACCACGATGCAATTCCACAATACGACCGAGCGACCAATTGAGAGGTTTGAGCTGTTCGTCTTTGATTAGAACTACAGCTCCTAATTTCGGTTCTGTGACATCGCAATGCCACTTAGCACGTTGACTTAAAGTATGCAAATACTCCACATGCCAGCGCTTCCAGAAATCGTGATGAAGCCTTTGTACGAGCTGCCAACGATTCAAGCATGTAAGTTTGGTGTTTGAAACATCAGATTCTGGGAGCGATGTCAGGGGCTCTAGGGTGAGAAAATGACCGGGTGTCAACACCGACAAATTATTAGGGTCTGAACTTGACTCGCATAACGGACGCGAGTTCAATACCGCTTCAATTTGAGCAGCCACAGTCATGAACTCCTCATATGTTAAGATTTGATTACCGACGACACGAGAGAGGTGGGTTTTAAACGACTTTATATTGGCCTCCCAGAGTCCACCAAAGTGTGAAGCTGCTGGGGGATTGAACGAGAATTCTATCGCCTCGGCAGAGGCCGCCGATTTAACGAGAGGTACCAACACGTTGTGGGCACCGACAAAATTTGTACCTTGATCGCAGTGGATACGAGAACACCGACCACGACGAGCGATAAATCGACGAAGAGCTCCGAGAAAAGCATCAGTGGTAAGACCAATTACAACTTCGATATGCACCGCTTTTGTAGCGAAGCATATGAACAAACAAATGTAAGTTTTGAACGTTCTAGCGCCACGGTGGCGGAGAACGTAAGTAGGGAAGGGACCAGCGAAATCTATTTCGGCACATGAAAATGGCTTTATTTATTTGCGATACGCGAAGCTTGGGTATGTCTGCCATTCGGGGTGCGACAGGCCTAGGATTCGTTCGATAGCATTTTATAATTCGTGGCGAATTGCACGACGAGACGAGAGAATCCAAAAGTTCTGTGCCAACAAGAAACTAAGAGTTCGAAGTCCGGGATGGAGGTTGTCTGTATGAGCTTGATTGATTATGAGCGAGGTAAGACGGTTTCGACGAGGCAATAACAAAGGATGCTTGCAATCATAATCAAGGTCTGAGTACGACAATCGACCGCCCACCCTGACTAAACCATCTAGATCGATGAAAGGCCGCAATTTTTGGAGAGGCTTTGGAAGCGGTCCCCCTTTCCCACTTTCTAAAATTTGGATTTCCTTAGAAAATTCCGAATGTTGAGCAATTTTGACAAGCGAGTGTAACGACGACTTCAATTCAAATGCGACGAGATGTCCGGATCTACGATTTTCTGGATAACGACAATTGAGAAGGAAACGGCGAATATAGGCGACTATACGTTGAATTTTGTTTAGGCTTGAATACCTATCCAAGAACTCATCGAACTTAGTGGGGGCAACGAAAAGTGTAACTGTGGTGGCGCGCTGTTCTACCACGACATCAGAAGATTTTTCAATTGGATCAGAAGCGAGGGGATAGTTGGTAGGTTCGTCGAGAAGCCAAGACGGACCCGCCCACCACAGCGGATGGTCGACAAGCTCGCGGACCGTGAGGCCGCGGGAAGCACAGTCTGCTGGGTTGCATTGGGAGCGAACGTGATGCCATTGACGAGGGGCAATCTTCTCTTGAATGCGACTAACGCGGTTGCCAACGTAGGTTTTCCACCGAGACGAAGGCGACTTCAACCAAGCCAAGGTTACTAATGAATCTGACCAACAATAGATGTTGTTGAATCGAAGTTTGTCAGCGAAAATTCGTTGGACGTGGGCAACGAGATCCGCCAATAGCACAGCGGCACAGAGTTCCAGACGCGGAATCGATATTTTCCGCACTGGAGCGACTTTAGAACGAGCGATTACAAAATGTGAAGTGACGCGATTGTCACTGTGACGAAAGCGAAAATATCTTCTTCAGGCTTCAGAGGCATCGCAGAAGCCGTGCAAATCAAGATCAATGGAACTTGGTGCAGGAATGAAACGAGGAACGACAATTGACGACAAACAACTAAGTTCTGACCGATATCGAGACCAACTTTGAACGATTTGGTCGGGTGCGACTTCATCCCAATCCAATCCTTGACTCCAAAGGGTTTGTATGATGCATTTGAATGCGAATGTAATGGGTGTTAAGAATCCCAAAGGGTCGAAGATGCGAGCCAACTCCGATAGGATGTTTCGCTTGGTGCACTGTTGTTGCAAGGAACGGACAGTAAACGAAAATCCATCTTTGACAGGATTCCATTCCAAACCAAGAACCTTGATTGAAGCGCAAGATTCAGAATCGAACGAAAGTGATTTATCATAACAATGTTCAAGGGGTATGTCTTCCAGGAGAGACTGGCAATTGCTGGACCACTTTCTAAGTTCGAAGCATCCCTTGTGCAGAACGTGTGAAATCTGGCGCATTAGCTCACGAGTCGAGTCCAATGAATCCATACCGGTTACGACATCATCCACGTAAATATCGTTTGAGAGCGCCGCAACGGCGAGAGGACAGTTGTCTCCTTCGTCTCGCGCCACCTACAAAATGGTTCGAAGCGCTAGATAACTGGACGGCGACATGCCGTAGGTAACGGTGTTAAGACGAAATTCCTGCACAGGATCGCCAGGCGAAAAGCGAAACAAAATACGCTGATAGTTACGATCAGGAACAGCAATTAATATTTGGCGATACATTTGCCTTATATCGGCAGTGAAAACGAAAGCATGCAACCGAAATCGAAGAAGAATCGAAGTAATGTCCGATTGTAATTTCGGACCAATCAACAATTGTTCATTGAGCGAGGCTCCATTAGCTGGCTTCGCTGTGGCATCGAAAACCACGCCAAGTTTGGTGGTTGTGCTACTTGGATTCACAACGCAGTGGTGCGGGATGTAGTAGGTGCGTTCTGTGCGGGGTTGTTCAACTGGCTGCATATGGCCAGCGTTAAGGTAATCCCGCATGAAGTCATTATATTCCTCACGAAGTTGAGGATTACGAGCAAGACGTTTTTCCAATGACAACAAGCGACGATAAGCAAGTGTGTGTGAATCACCAAAGGTTGGCTCTGGTGATTTGAAAGGTAGTCGGACGACATACCTTCCGTCGACATTACGGGCATGGGTGGTAGCAAAAATATGTTCACACCGAGCCTCTTCTTCACTAAGTGGGGAAGAATTAGGGATTTCATCTATTTCCCAGAACTTACGAATTTGAAGATCTAAGCTATCGAAAGTACAAAGCAACGACGAAGTCGGAAGCGATGGTGCACGCGAAACAGTACCCATCACTACATAACCAAGCTTAGTCTTGAATGCCACAGGTCCGTCAGGACCGCAGTTGACTCGTTCACCTAAAAAGATTTTGCAAAATACATCAACGCCTACTAACGCATCGATTTGCGCAGGCACGTTGAAATGAGGATCGGCCAATTTAATAGTAGGACTATGCGTCAGCTGAGCGATGTCAATCCTATCAGCTGGCATTTGACTACATATTTTGGGAACGACGAGAGATGGAACTATAATGTCCGGACTATGGTCACCACAACGCATACGAAACTCAGTAGCATTCGTTGCTAGGGATGATGATTGACAAATGCCCTCTACGGAGGTTGTTGTTTTCTTTAAAACGAGTCCAAGACGATTGGCACATCTTTGAGTGATAAAATTTGATTGACTGCCACTATCGATGACGACACGAATAGGACGAGGAGCACCAAAGCCGTCGACAACTTCGACTAAGGCGGTAGCGAGAAGCGAGATTGGGGTAGCAGGATCCGATCCAGCAACCAGTGTGACAGTAGAATGTTCCTTGGGTGACGAAGGTGATACGAGGGATGATGGTGCATTACCCTCCGAAACGACAAGATTATTCGACAAAACGAAATTAGAATTATGCGAAGCGATACGACGATTAGGCGAAACGACACGATTATGCGAATCGACAAAATTATGCGAAGAAACGACACGACGATTAGGCGAAATGCCACGATTATCCGAAACGACACGACGATTTGGCGAAACGACACGGTGTGACGATGGAGCACCGTTAGTGTTATTTGCAACGACATTATTATAATTGGGGTTACGAGAATTCGAATCAAAATGTAAGGTTGTGTGGTGGGCTAAGTTACATTTCAAACAACGTCCCTTAGATGGACACGATTTAATTGCGTGACCTTTATTAAGGCAATTTATGCAAAGATTATTTTCTTTAACGACAACAAATCTATCATTGGGGAAATAGTTACGATAAGTGGGACAGTTCGATAAACTGTGATTCGATTTACACAAAGGACACAAATCAACGGATTGTGATTGAGAATTTACTAATAACGACTTAGTGTTGTTAGGTGGCGCCGCCGCCGGCGCATAAGTACGCGAACGATGATAAGACGGCTCCGCTGCAGGAGCGCGGGGCGCGGCGCGCGCGAATTGCGCAGTGGCGGTAGTGACAGGCCTCGCGCGTGAGGCGCTTGTCTCGGGTTCGGCAAGCTCGAGCGCCTGACCGGCCTTATTCAAATACTCCAGAAGGGAGTCAAATGAAGGAATATCTTTATCCTCATTTTGCAACTCAAAACGACGACGAGTATCAGTATCGAGTTTATTTATCAGTAAATAACACAATGGAAAATCCCAATCTTTAACAGGCAACTTTAAATTTCGAAGAACAGCAATATTTTCTTTAAAAGTATCTACTAAACGACGTAACTCACGAGGCGAGTTCGACTTTAACGATATCTTTTGTAATTCGTCCCAATGCCGGAAACTTTCGCTTGCATTGATAACGATCAATTAAGGCCGCGTATGCATCTAAATAATTGTTTTCCGAAAGTGGAAAACCCTTTAACCGGAGAGACGTGAAATCAGAATCGAAAATCTTTCGATATTCGATTTTTTTTTATTTTGATGAACCATGGTGTTATACATATCGAAAAAGGTACCCCATGTTATATAACAATATCCCCGTTAAAATGTAACAAATTCAACCTAGGTAGCTTGACAGATAAATCTGAACTAGACGTGAAATTAGTACTGTTTAAATCCGAAGTGGATGTTATATTCGAATGAATTTCAAGTATTTTAAAATATCTATTGTCTACTTCTTGACGAATTACATCTTCTGTATCTAACGCTGATACTTCTGTTATTTCCGAACAAATTTTAAAATGATGACTTTCGAAACTAGCGCAATAACTTTCAAGTCAACTGTACCGGGACAAAAGAATTGGTAAACGTGACTTATCCTCTTGTGCCTCGACGGCCGCTGACAAACACTCATCGATACGTTTTATACAAATGTCGCGTTTTAATTCCAAATTACGCCGAGTTGCCGCTTTCGACATTGTTTATTTGGATTACGAAATGACTATTCAATAACAATAAATGGACTGTATAAACGATGCAACGATATATATTTTTTAATTTTATTACTTTATTTTCTATTATCGAACATTCATTATACTTATTAAAAACACAAATAATTATAACGATTAAAACGACAAAGATGTTACAAAGTGACTAATAATGCAATCGATCGAAAAGCAAGTTTGCACTTATCGAGTGCAGCAAATATAACGCGACCGATTGCTGTGTTATTTTATGCTAAATAATCAACTAAGCACACGACTCAAACCTCCAGTAAAGTCACAAAGTGCGGCCACGACACTAACTAATGAATTATTAAAATTGCTAATATTTTCCCAAAATAAAAATATATTTCGAATGTTTCGATAATCAGAACGAAAATGCAAGATTCTGATTAACGCAATGTTGCATAGGTTACGAGATTAAAATGGCTAAAATATGAATTCGACAAGGTACATCAAATATGGCTACCGAATGGCGTGGTATGGCAATGTTATAATCCGAGCGATTATGTCAATTCCCATAGGTACGAAAACGGGATTTAATTAGCTAAAATAATCCGAATGATTATTTAACTAAATACAATGCGACGATATTACGAACGAAAACTAACAGCGACAGTTCGGCATAACCATAAGCGCTTGATATTTGTATCGTTTCTGTGCGACGATTTCACTACCAGAAAAGATACCGACGATGGACTAAAGTGATCCGGCCGAATGGACCAAATGTACGCGCCTTCGCGATTCGAAGGGCATATAGGATTTAACAACGACACGAAAATATAACGATTGGTAAAACGATCCAGTGACGGTCCTAAGTAAAAGGTCGAAAGCCTACTCACCGATCTTCTGCTGCTAGGATGCCTGTCGGCGCCGACCTTTGGCAATGTTCCTGGTGTTCACAATCACAAATCACAACGAAAGTTTAATTATATTTGGGTTCGCACTACGGCAGCGGTACAACTGATAGTAGATGTTGTCCGCGCAGCTCCGTCTCGACAAGTAGGACGAATGACGGCAATGTCAGTGAGAGGCATCGACGAAAAATACAAAAGTACCCTCACTGGATTAACAATTTCAACAATAATTCGCGAACAACTACCTACTTGAACTGTCACTATTAAGTGTTTCGTTTAACGTAAAAACTATCAAAGTGCAAATATGAAACTACAGATAAAATTATTATAAAATTAATTGAGCGGCTGCAACAGTTTGATAAATTTCAAACAGACTAGAACTAGGGTTAAAAAATCACAATAAAGTAATTACTTTCTGCCGCTTTTGGCAAACCTATCTATTATTTTATTCACGTCAATTAAGATATCTCTGTAGACGTGTGAGAGCAAGCCCCCAAACGCAGACATGTTTTGAAGCGGCGAAGAGTGGAAAACGTCTACTCACCTCCATGTACTTAGCAACACTCACTGCCAATGTCGCTAAAATATGTAAAAGAGTGTTTATTGTAGGAAACATGTGTTTATCCGTTGTTTTAAGGACATCCAGTACAGTGCTTGGTATAAGTCCATTGTGAGCTTTTATTCGTTGTCACTTCTCCACCCATAAAGGTAGTCAAGACTGACCCCATATTCAGCCAAAGCATTTATGTACACCTTACTAAGTATTAGAACCCTTGGCATAAGGTCATCTTTCACCGTAGTTACATTTTCCGTGAATTCGACAGTCTTTAGTACAACTGCGGGCACAAGCAGGCGAAGGTCAAATGTGTTGAGCACCTCTTCAAAAAGACGATTCCTTAGGTCATTAAAAACTTCGTCCAACAAAGGGTAAAATGGATAATTTATAATAGGTATCTTGACCTTGATCATCGACGGCGGAGGAGTGACTAGTCCTGTATATTGATCTTTGGGCTGTTCGAGGTCTAGTCAGATCTATTTCCTGTTTGTCTGCCATTATTTCTGCTTTCTAAAAAAAATTAAGGCACTATGAACATTATTTCTTTTTCTTAAAGTACAGAATAACAACTTTAACTGCATCAATGGCAGAAACCGACTCTAGGTGATTGATGAAACCGACTCAAGCAGAGCGTTGTTCGTAAAACATCACTTAAGGCCAATACAATAGCTGATGATGATGAAGATTATTTCCATATTATTATAAAGTGGGCGGAAACAGTTTTCATTTTATCGTTCAAATTTAATACCCTCCGAATGTTGTAGATACTCGTACATATAAACGGGTCAACAGGTTAGATAGCACCGCCAACTTTTGATTGGGTCGGTTTTAACTTGAATTCGTATTCAAAGTATACTGTTGCTTCATTGAAGTGTAAATTGAGTGCTAACTTTTAAAATAATTCCGTGAAAGGAAAAAGTTTGCTGTATGGGACCGCTTCGTTACATGCTAATGCTGTATTTTTTTTTGAGGTTCGAAGTTTTTGAGAAGCCTTGAGACTTAAAACGTGCCTTTCCTAGAAAAAAATACATTTGTTATTTATTTTTTGGGGAGCCCGATTGCGCACTGAGCGCGATAGGTCGACATTGCCGAATTATTCATCAACTTTAGCTAAGCTCGGTCATGGGATGGGTGACAAATTATTTGGAGGTTCTCTGTGCCTCCAATAACCCATTAATTCGTTAGCCTTATATGATTTTGGCGTCTTCAACTTGTTCAACTCCACATTGCGTCTGTACAGAGTGCCCATTTTGGTCTGCACTGAGATGTTGTCGCTCGTTTTAAAAATGTGTGATTGAACACTAGAACTAGTTGGCGCAGTTTTGTAACTAGTGGGCTCAATAAAAAAAGAAAGAAAGAAAATAAATACAGAGATCCTCTTGGTCCACTTTATGAGCTGGCACGGATAGCAAATACATCGTTTACTTGCAATTTTATTTCACCACACGGTAGTAATATAACTGATACAAAACACAGCTATTCTGCCCACTGACGATAGGTTTATGGAAAAAGAGGCACTGACGAGACATTTTCACATTACCCGATCCGATATCGGTATCAGTGTCGGTGCGGATATCGGTGCAAGCAAAATGTATGAAATACTTTCACATTATACGATCCGCTATCAGTTATCAGACTTATCAGAGCCGACACCGATATTGGGCTATCGAACGATAATGTTTGCATGTGTGCCACTGAGCAAGTAATCACTACGGTGTGATATACGTGTATCTACCAATGACTAAATAAGTATATAGAGCTGGGATAGCTGTCTATAAAAACTTACATTAAACAAATATAATATCATATTTCGATAATGAAATTACAAACATCTTGCATATGATAATATGACTGATGATTATAATGATATTATTATGGAGCTGGCTTGACTTATGAACGTGGATATTAAACCGACGAATCTATCACTGTTTCAGGCGATTCACACACGATTCACGACACAAAGCCACCACTGATTCACGTTCACAAAGTGAACACGTGCCATCCAACGTAAATGCAACATTTACCCATTTATTGTAATGTGTTCGCAAACTTCATTGTTTCGCACATATGTACGGGGTTCTGCTCTTCTGTATATTTTGTTATCGCCACGCTTTGCATCCTATGTTGCCGTCGTTTGCCCGGTAAAACTCGTGCATGCTTCATAATAACATGTACAACGTTGCATTTCTCTCAAAATTTTTACATTTTTAATGTGAAATATTTCAAGAGCTCCATGATTTCTTCCTCTCTTCCGCTAAGCTTAAAAATAATTTTTATGTCTTTATGGCATAGTAGATAATTATTGCTTACTGAGTTAGGGGTCAGTTTCCTTGCAATTTGCATCTAGCGAACATTCATTGGTACGGTGGAGTTGTCCGATCAAAAATTCCGAAAAACATTCTTAAGGTGGTACGACTTCCATACAAGCAAACATTGCACAATTATTGGTTCATCATACCTTAATAATTCATAAATACATGCGCCACTAACTCGTTTCAGTTATTTGTTTGCGCGAAATAATAAAAAAAAATGTAATTTCATACATAAATCACGAATAAACTAATATCTTATAATTTCAATAATTCTACGTATGTGTGTGTGACTCATCACATTTATATACCTCATGTATGAAAGTACATTTTTTTAATAATTTCGCGCAAACAAATAACTGAAACGAGTTAGTTGCATATGTATTTATGAATTATTAATGTATGATGAACCAATTAATGTGCAATGTTTGTTTATATGGAAGACGTACCACATTAATACAGTTGGCCGGACAACGGAATAATTCTTTTTTCTAGAGATAAAGAAAGATCTAGTTTAAACTTTTTATTAGTTTGACATTTTCGTTAAATATAATTTGTAATGTTAAAATATAAGTGATAGGTAAGAATAAATAATTAACGAAAAGTACCTACCAGGGCAGCATAACCAACAAGGAGTTACCGGACCACGGAGGATCTATTTAAAACTATTTATTAATTTGACCTTTCGTTCAATAAATTTTAAGTATTGACAGTGATTTACCTGTATAATTACAGTAGTGTTTTCTTGTTTACTGCTTCGAGCTGGCTTCGTCTTCCGGCGACTGGGCCCGCTTCAATCTCGGGCCGCGGGCCCACTCATCCATTTGAAATTAATAACATATTATACGTTTAGTATTTTAAATATTGACTGTGTTTTATCTGTATAATTACAGTAGTGTTTTCTTGTTTACTGTTTCAAGCTGGCTTCGAGTCTTTCGGCGACTGGGCCCGCTTCAATCTCGGCCCGCGGGCCCACTCATCCATTTGAAATTAATAACATTTTATACGTTATATATATACTGAGAAGAACTATTTTTGATATATAATATACTGAGAAGAACTATTTTTGTTGAAAGTACCAGGGGTCGCATAAGTAACCAGGAGTTATTATACTTGAAAAGCTGCAGCCTATAATAAAACAAATTGCCTTTAGAAAAAATAAATATACAATCAGTAACTCCTGGTTAGCTATGCGATCCTGGTACTTTCAGATAATAATATTTGAAAGGTGTAGGTACCACGGTCAATAGACATTTTATAGTCCATTTTGAGTCTCCTTTGAGTTGATTCCTATATATAAAAAGCCAACCGCTGAGGTTATTACATACAAATTAGCAGTAATCGCTCAAATATGGCGCGATTGACGCGGAACGTCAAAATAAAAATGGTATTACGTATGTGATCGCTAACTAATCGCTCGCTGATGGTTCGTATAGCGGCGTCTCACTCTTTCGCGCTCCTACCTAGAGTGAGACGCCGGGCTGCCACGCGGCGCTGGCGCCAGAAACTATTTGGTAGCAATAGCAGGAACTAAATGAACATACATTGTTCGGAGGCCGCACTGCAATAACAGTGTATCGCTGTCGCGTTGTTGTTGCAAAGGTAGGCCATAGCCCCGCGGACCACGTAACATATTTATTGTTCAATGTGTGCACACTGGTCCATAATTTTTTTGTTGTATTTCTATAAAAAAAACAACGAGTTGCACTCTGGGAGTGCCGGCAGAAGTGAAAACAGCTTGAACGAAAATAACGATCAAAATCCACTAAATCCATTAAAACTGACCTGGCGTCAATATGAAAGTTGGTAGTAATGAGAGATCTTTATATAATGGTTGTTATTAACTAATATACGAAGAACTTTCAAATGTGAGCTTTATGTAATTTGAAATAGGTCAACGGTAAATGGTCCAATCCGTCCTACGCTTTTTCGATCAGGTCACGTGTCCTGACGCGAGTTTAAGATTTTATACCCATTACAGAAAAAGTGCTCAACGCCGCTAAAGAAGTTTTCACTTCAAAAATATTTTATCACCTCACACGCTCGGAGGGTTTGTCATTAAATTTTTGCGCGAAAATTGCATATTACCGGCCTGGCGTGATAAACATTTTTTTTAATTAGAAAGAAAAAAACTGCGTTAAAAAAACGTGTTTTTAACGTAGTTTTTTATTTTTACTTTTTAGTGTCTGTAGTAGGTTGTTTGGTAAACTACAGAAGCTTTTTCTAGATTAGATTAGGTTTGATGTACATTTACAAAAGTGTCGTGCAATATTCGGTTTTGATGATGTCGTCCAAGTTAACAAATAATATGAAACACATAATGCTGATAAATGAACCAAATTTTTATGGGACCAAATATTCCGCATCGAACAAAAAAGAATCACTTAAATTGGTTCTGAAATCTCGGCGAAATCGGTGTACATGCATATACCAACCGAATTGAGAACCTCCTCCTTTTTGGAAGTCGGTTAAAAATAGGTCATAATGTGTTCCGAATTTCAATATTGACTTTTATGTTACATTTTATTCTTATTTTAAATAACTTTGAATTCGTTATAATACTCCGTTTCATTAATATTATAATTTTATAATAATCATTAATTCTAAGGCAATATAAAACCCAATAAACATCCTTCACACACAAGTTAAACTAGAGTACTTAATAATAAAAATAAGACAAATAAAATAAAAATAATACCTTGTTAAATCAATTTTACCCTTATTTTCGGTTTTCGTTCCGGTGCCGTCGGTGCATTGAAATCCAATACTTGTAAATCAGGTTGTCAAGATTACATACTGCATATTACGTATACTACATAAACATATTATTTGTTTTATTATATTATTTTAGTTCCTTGAAACATAAAAACAATAACAATAAGATTTGTTGCAAGAATTTTATAATTAGGCTGTAATTTACAATGATTGGATTTCCTATACGTGACATAAACCTTTATTTTTAATTTATCTTTGTCTTGTACCTCATGTCATCGTCAACATTTACCGAATAGTTTTTATTGTTATTATAGGTAACGATTTCTTCATATTTTAAATAACTTTGAATTAACTATTATACTCACTTTCTTATTACGTTACTTTTTATATCAATAAAAAACAAGAACAAGAATAATATAGATTAAACTTTTTGTTAAAGGATTTTTTCCCGGAAGTTGACTGCGGAAAGAACCTAAAAAACTCCTCGCCTTTTGAGGTGAAAAGTTGTGTGTTGCGCTCGGCAGAAAAGTTTTTAGCGTCTCGTGCCTTTGAAACCCTCTCTACGCTCAGGATTCAATCTTTAAACAACTTGCTACAGTCGTGTTTCAATCCTAGAATCCTTATCTTGCTCAAATTTCAATAGAAGTAGGTCACCGCTAAATCCAACTGACCAGTCTTGCATAACAAACAACAATTTTTCCGTAGTCCGGTTGAACGGACAACTTAACCGTACCACTAGCAATGAATGCTAGCGAATAAATAGTTAATTGCCTCTAAGATTTACGTACGCAATTTTTTTTATGTTCCATCGGATTATTGAAGAAATAGTCGCGTTCAAATATAATAACAAACTTTTATTTATTTATTAAATATTATTGGCATAAACCACAATACCTTCACCAAATTCTAACTATATTTCCATGCCAAAATTCATCAACATTGATTAGGACTCATAAGGTAACAGAGAGATAGAGTTACTTTCACATTTATAATATTAATAAGGAGAAAATAAAAACAATCTAGAACGGCTAATTACTGCTCATTGCAATACAGCAACGTTTGAAGGACCGTTGACATTGCGATCCGCGGAAAGAGCTATTTCATTTCTCTACCTCTTTTACCTCCATCATTTGTACGACTATTAATTTAATTGTTCTAATAAAATACACTAGAAGAACTCCTCTTTGTACCTTTTGTCATACAATATTTCATAACTATGCACAGTGATATTAAAATATTTAATACACCGTGTGCTTTTAATTTATACGTAACGCGAGAAATTTAAGGGCGTGAATCCTACCCATTTTCCATTTGATATCAATCAATTGGTCATAATTTAAAAAAATCTTTTTTTTTCTCTCTACATTTTGGTCGTGTATGTATGTAATTTTCTATGAAACAGCTGTTCTTTGCAATGTCTTGACTGGCAACAGTATTAAAATCATTTTTATTGATTAATATCCTACACCTCCACACACTGAAATTTTTCGTGCATTTAAATCTTAACAATATTCAACGAGCATACGGCTGGTAATGAAGTCTGAGCTATATCGAAAAATTAAGAAAAGAAAAGAAAATGCCAAGATAATTTTGTTTCGGTAAAGAAAGAAATACTTTGATGGCTTTAATTGAACAGGCACCACATCATACTTCTTGGGAAGTATTAATTAAGATTTCTCGTCAATCCAATGTTCATTTTGGAGCTTCAGAAGTTGCAGATAACTTTATTCAGAAGCGTAACAGTCAGAGTCCTTAGTACGAGTTGACATTTACTGTCAATGTGTTCGACAACTATCGGATACTCTACTCATGTCGGTAAAGCAGTCCATGGATATGAAAGAGACGAAGCTATAGTATTCGAAAACGATTCTAGTTTGCCGAACTCGTAATAAGGGTACAGAGGAGTAACAAAACTTTGAATGCAAGACGAGCCATACGTTTCACCGACTTTATCATAGAACCGTGTCACGGAGTATTCTGGAACATTCGAGAATCTTCTTTGTAGGTTTGTAGCTACGAATGAAACAATTAAAACGTTCTCTTGCTGCATCTCAAATTAAATTGCGAAGTGGATGAAATAACAGTGGAAACCTCAGGGGAATAGCCGCGTAACAAATTAAAAATGTTGCAAAAAAAAATTCGGCCCAACGTATTCCACTCACGTGTTTTCCTCCATAGTTCGTTTATAGTGCTGTACTTTTTAAAATTTAAAATTTAGTTTGAATTTAACTCTCCATTACGGTGTACAACCAAAACCCGACCCGTCAAAACCACAGATTTAGTTAAAAAAAATCATCTCGTTCACGAAACATTTTTTTTTCAAAGAAGTATTTGGTCTGAACTTTACTGTACAGTTTTACGGTTTTCTTTTTTATGACGCTCACATCGCATTTTATTAAAATTAATGAAAAAAAAACAGTTTTCAGAATTGTCTATTCTTGTACATACTTGTAGTAGACACATAGCAGAAATGTGTGTTAAATAAACGATTTAAGAATGAATTAATGAAAATGAAAAATGTTTTTTGCTAGTAACTATTGTTTTTTCTTCGAAGTTTCTAGGTTAATTTCGTCAAAATAACTCTGAAGATTAGATGTTACACAACGAATAGTGTTTGTATAATATTTTATGTTTACTCTGTAAAAAGTGAAAGATTTTCGATTTAGCAGTTACTACGTCAGATGTGAAGTAAAAAGTGGCACGATAGAGGAATTTTGGCTAAATATTATTTCTTCCTTTAAGAAGAGTTTCTTATTAGATTGAAATTACTTCTATATCGACTGACAGATAATCTGAATATACACGATTTTTTTTAAGTAAAAAGTATTATCATTTTGTTTATTTCTAAATTTATAACGAAGATAATTTAACGTAAGAATTGAAGTAATTTAACATTTATGTAGTATCCATAACACAAGTTATAAAAATAAATACATAATTGCGTATAATGACACCAATTATCTAGCCCACGGACGTTAACTTTCATGAAGAACTTGTGTTACGGATAGTTACTAGATAACGGATCAACCTACTTATTTACCTACTGTTTCATCATTTATCATTTAAATACATAGGTACATTATATACAAATGAAACACTCAGACAAATAGACATGTTCATGCACACTAATATTTGTTTTGTCCTGAACAAAAGAAATATATGTGTGCAATAACAAAATCGAACCCGGAGCTCTGGCGCAATAGGCGGGTATAGTATCCCTGCGCCAAACAGGCCATCTGACGTAACTTATCTTGGGCTAGATAATTTGTGTAATTGTTTGAAATTTACAAGTTATATTTTCCCATATTTACATAAAAAAGACGCAATCTAACCTGAGCGATGTAAAAATCCGCGCTCTGGCAGAAAACGCATCGATCTTTGAACCAAACAAAAGAGCATCAGATCTGAACGCCGGCGAAATGTGAATTCGCCGAAATAAATCGGTGGTGGTGATACCTATCACCAAAGTCGCGCACGAATTGAGGAAAAAGATCCATTTAAATGTAGATTGTCCCCGGTAATACTTCCATTTGTTTTTGTCTCCACGCCGAGATACGATTCCGCAAGCCGTTTTGTAGCCCGTGTGTAACTGGAGTTTTTCATTCACCACTCGTAAATACGAGGGGTGGCGGATCTTACTACAGAAAACTGAGTGACGGCACTTGCTTTTTGTAAAAACTTCTTGAAATATCTAAACTAGTACTTTTTTACATAAATAAAACCGGTCTGATAAAATAAAAGAAATTAAACTGTTTTGGAGTTATTGGTACCCACTATTTGTAAAAAAAAACTAAATTTTTAGAGTTAGATCCTTTACTTACATTCTAATACAAGAATCATCTGAATTAGGTCATAAACAAAGAATTAATGCCCGGAAATTCGTAAAACTCGTGCAATGGTTACTTATTGAAAAAGCATTACAAAACTGAACTGCACTGAAAAAGCAACTGAAAAAGCACTTAAAAAAACACCTCTTAGCATTGCAAAATACAGAATGGTCACGCATACCTTAGGTGTTTTCACTTCGCACTTAGCGTTACGGGGATCGCACCCGATGAGGCCGCAATACTTTTTCCTGAGCATGGGGCATATCTTTACGAACTGGATGAACATTTGCTCAGTACAAAAAATCGCTGGACATAAACGCTTTGGTATTGCAACAACCACATGGCATTATTTATATTTTTTACTTATATACAAAACGTGGCGCATTTGACGTGGAAGGAAGTGAGGTGGAGGCGATGACATTGACATATTATAAGTCTATCAATCTGTCCCGTCTGCCAACCAATCACCGACTGTCGTTTCTTCGAGTCATCGGCAAACAACAGTGCACATAATGCCATAATATTATATTTTTATTCTCCTGTATGACTTTTTATATTTATACATTTTATTGCTTTATATTTTTATTTATTAATTTTGTTATTTATCTATTATTATTTTACTTGTTTTTGACTGTCTGTGTCCTTTGTAAACCCCGTCAGAATAACAGCGCTACTGGGTCACTTTGCACATCTATTAGTGGCTCAGTAGCATTATGCTGAGACGGGGTAGTTATTGGCCCTGCACGCATTAATTTGTTTTTCATTTAAGTGTTAATATTGTAGCTCCTTGTATTGTTGTGTGTGTGTGTGTATCTTCTGTGTGTATGTGGCTAATAAATGTTTTTTCTTTCTTTCTTTCTTATTAATTCAGTTATTTTTAAATCCCAAACTCCTGAAGAGATTTCAATACTATGAGACCCTTGTCGCAAGAAAAATCGTTTAAACAAAAAAATAATTACTAAAATCAGTCCTCGATTATGTGCAAATATCGATAAAATTCACAATCAAATTGAGAACCTCCTCTTTTTTTAAGTCAGTACTACTACTTATATATATATAGTTCTACTTATTTTATTAACCTAAAATTAATGCTGAGTCGGTTAATATTTTTGTAGCTTTCGCTTCATTTTCTATATCCATTTAACAATTTATTACAGACGCATAATATTGAATAGCATGCCTAAGTGTCTATTAGGGCACATCTTTTTGTCACTACCTGAGGACATTAGCAGTACTATGGCTTTCTACTGAAGGGCTATTATGTTTACGACTAGTCGACAACGAAAGCCTCATTCCAGTGCTTTCAGATGTTTTTACGTGACAGTCATAACGAGATGTATATTGCGTGCTTTATTGTAATAAATAAGAATATTTTTATCCAACAAAAGTGCCTTTTATACTCACTTGAAGGTACTTAGTAACTATGGCGTTATGATGTCTCTTTTTATAATAATAACTAGCTGTGCCCCGGGGCTTCGCTCCCGTGAAATTTCGGGATAAAAAATAGATAGTAGCCGATTCTCAGACCTACTCAATACGCTCACAAAATTTCATGAGAATCGGTCAAGCCGTTTCAGAGGAGTATGGGAACGAAAACTGTGACACGAGAATTTTATATATTGGATAATGGGCTAGGGTGAGTGTCTTTAAACCGAAAAAAGGTATAAACTTATACTTGAAACAAAATCTAAATCAATTACTTTGTTATTTTTATTATTAAAGTGAGTTTGTTTGTCCTTTCTTTACGCCCTTGCTAAGCAACCAATCGACTTGATTTTTGGCATGGAGTTAGTTGAAAGAACAGAGAGTAACATAGACTACTTTTTATCTCGATATTCCCACGGAAACAGAAATTACGCGGGTGAAACCGCGGGCGGAAGCTAGTTTTTATATAAATTAAAATTAGCGAGAGTTAGGACCGATGTCATACCCTACAGATAAGTTCTGGATAGCTTATTGACCAGATAATTTGGCATATTTTTCATATTACAACTGTCAAACGATCTGACATATAAGCTATCCAGAACTAACGAGTAAGTGGTAAAACCGGCCCTTAAGATAGCTTCACTGCCATTCTTGGATTCTAGCTAAACCGATCGATACAATTTCCTTTTAATATCTCATTTTGTTTTTTGCTCAAACTGATTTATACTCAAACTCAATATCATTTATTCAGTCGGGCTGTAACAAGCACTTGTGAATGTCAAGGAAGCTATTGATTCAACAATATCGGATAATTTAAAAGTAGGTAAGAGTACATGCTAAAAAAGATAAAGAAAAGAAATTAACAAAAGTCCTTAGAGTATTAGTGCGAAGTGACATTGAAAGAAAGAAGAAAGAAAGAAACATTTATTGACCATGCACACAAGATAGAACTTAATTAGTTACTATACATACACTAAAAGTTATAAAAGGAAACAAATAGGAGGGAAAAACAAAACAAAAAAAAAGTTACAAATAAACAAAAGAACATCGAAATACATAAAAGTGTGCAGGCCAACAAATACCCCGTCTCACCGTGATGCTACTGTGTCACTTCAGGTGGGCAAAGTGACCCAGTCGCGCTGTTATTCTGATGGAGCTGGATAATATTGACACAGACGAACTAAGTCAGACAGACAGAACATAATAAATAAATAGTAATGTGTATGAGACAAAATAAATAACAACCTTTCGCTATGTTGGTTAAAAAGAAGGATTGAACCCTGTGGTACCCGCGCGTCACAGGAAGGGGTGCAAAGCACTTTTTGTCCTCACATGTCTCAGATACCTCAACATATTGTGATCGTTGTGACAGGTAACTATTGAACCATTTGACTGTCTTAGTATCAACTCCGTAGTAAGCCAGTTTCGATAAAAATAGTGCAGAATTAATTGAGTTGAAAGTTTGCGAGAAGTCGAGCAGGAGCATGGCACAGATCCTTCCCTGGTCCTGTCCTGCGAGGATGTTTTTTACCACATCCGCTAGAGCAGTAGCAGTACCGTAGCCCCTGCTGAAACCAATTGTCCTCTAGATATTTAGTTCATTGGTCAGCTCACAGACCACTTTTTCCAAGGTTTTGGCTACACAGGAAAGCAAGCTGATGGGTCGAAGGTCTCGCACAGTTTCAGGCTGGTTAAATTTGCGTCTGGCGTCACCCTCTGCTCCAAGGAATCGAAGCTCAATGTAAGGACCGTAAAGTCGGAACTTCTCTAATCTCCTGTCGGAACTCGCGCATCTCCGAAATGCAGAGTAGAAATTCCCGCCGGAAATCGCCCTCGGTGCCTCCGTTTCGCCCTGCCTGGCGACAGGAAAAAAAAAGGTATCGCCGGCGGCGTCTTTGCGTCTGGGTCACCGAGGATACCTGAAAGGTGATCAGTCTTTCAGGGGTTACTGTAAAAGAATTTACGTAAATAGACTGAAATGCAATTGCAACTATCGTGGCGCTGGCGTCTCATAACCTTTTCTTCCAATATCCTTACAATTGGGGCACACCCAGTCTTCTTAACTTGGGCTTTGCTTTCAAGCGCCAGGGACGCCTTATGGAATTTTGCTGGACAAACGCTGCAAACAGCGGCTCCTGTTGACGAGATGAATTTTCCACACGCACCGCAGTTCAGCATTGTGATGGGTGAAACGAGTGCCAAAAGAGATCTATCAAAAAAACTGGCAAGTCAAGATGGTTTGAGTAAAAACTAAAAAGCGACGATGCGTCAAACCCCAATCAAACCGTTTGACTGTCCAGGACACTGTCCATTTACGTGGTTTTGCTAGTTTCCTCTAGATGGCGCTGATGAAAAATCGAAAAGTGGGCGGGCACGATAAAATTGTTTTCAAATTACCCGGCTAAAAAAAAAAAAACGGCCAAGTACGAGTCGAACTCACACATGAAGGGTCTCATGTCTTCCGTTTCTCACTCAAGGTTGCCTGGGAGAGATTGCTATGTAGCAATAAAGCCGTCTATTGTGTGTTCCTCTTTTTTGTCATTTTCTCTGTATGTGTTTGTCTTTGTATCGTGTGCATTATAGTTTCTATTATTATTATTATATTAAATACACCTACCCAAAATGCCACTATAATTTTTCGTCTGCAAAAATAACTTTGTTTTTGATAGTGTTTGTATGAATGACAAAGTATTTTTTGCGGTTTTGGTAAATGTGCTATAGCTCTGAACCTGCTAAATATATTTCGTTCAAACCAATATTCGTTGAAAGTTTTTATAAAGATCTACAGCATATATTATTTTTAGAGTTTATCACTTTCTTATTTTAAAAGTTAGAGGGGGAGGGACACACATTTTACAACTTTGAAAGTGTATAGCATTCAAACGGTTGACTTTGAGAAAAAAACTGTTTTAGGAACATCATTATAATTTTTAAAGACATATCTAAAGATACATACAAATTCTGTTCTAAAAAAAATCAGTTTCAGTTCTCTATTTTCTAGATAAATCCCTGATATAGAACACTTGCACATAAACACTGCCACTTTATACATAGAATACGCACGATTGGTAAACAAAACAACCATTTATTACGTTATAAATTTGTATGTGAATAGGCACAGTGAGTACACGACAGTCATCCGATTTGAGTCAGTAATTAACGGAATTACTTAATTACTTTAGATACTTAAGCTTAGCCTGGATTGTTAGATCGTTACGGGACGAAACTAAAAAATCTTAATTAACACCTCCAAAATACCTAATTACGTTGAAACAAGAAGACTTGTTTTTTTTACGAGGAAAGGGGAGACTCTTGGCCTTCATCATACCTGATGTTATGTATTGATAAGGCTAAAGCTGGAAGCTATAGACGCTCTGGTACACACAGGGAAATGAAAGGGAGAATATTTTTCTCACCTCACACGCTCTGAAAAGGAGGTTTTGTCAATCAGTTTAGTAGTAGAAAATCGCTTTTTGCGGCCTAGCGCGGCAAAGTACTTTTTTAAATTAATATCTAAAAATATGTCATAATGCGTTCCGAATCGCACTATTGACTTTTTTGTTATATTTGATTGAGCTTTAAATTAATTATAATACTCCGTTTTGGTTTTATTATATTATTTTAGTTCATTGAATCATAAAAACAATAACAATAAGATTAAACTAAGAATTTTATATTAGATTTCGGACTGTGACATAAAACTTTATTTTTAAATTGTCTTTATCTTGTACCTCATGTCAGTGTCAACATTTACGGAATCGTTTTTATTCTTATTAATAAGTAACAATATATTCCTACTTTAAATAACTTTGAATTAACTATAATACGCTCTTTTTTATTATTTTAGTTTTTTATATAATTAAAACAACGAGAATAAGTTATATTTAGATTAAACTTTATGTTTAAAGAAATTTTTACCGGAAGTTGACCGCGGAAATAACCGTTCAATGTTCCTCGCTGTTGTGAGGAGAAAAGTTGTGTGTTGCGCTCGGCAGAAAGGTTTTTAGCGTCTTGTACCTTTGAAATCCTCGCTATGCTCAGGATTCAATCTTTGAATCCTAGAATCCTTCACTTGCTCAGATTTCAATAGAGGCAACTCGCCGCTAAATAACCAACTTTCCAGCCTTGCATAACAAATAACTATTTTTGTTATTTAAAATGTAATTCATTATTGAGGAATAACGAGGTTTTAATAATAAAAAGAGGCTGAAGATGGAAGCGAGCCTCTCCCGGGATCCTCGACTATTGAAGAACCGACTATCTTATCTTTAACTGCCGAAACACAACAATGCTGCAAACATTGTTGTTATGGCGACAGACTTGATATGTTTTTAAAATAAAATCAATAAAATACTGAAAACCTTTTGATATATTTTGGAAGTGAACAGACACGACGTCACTGTTATTTAAGTTCTGTATTTTTTTTTTGGTCTAGTTTAAGTGTTGAGCATAGGAAAGTGTGGTTCCGTGCTATCAGATGGGGTCCAACCCGATTCAATAAAATTCAAGAGTACTGACAGCTACTACAAAACAACATGTTAACATAACAATAATTTTATTTAAAAAAAAACAATTGCTGTATTTTCTAAAACCTTGGTTATGGGGATACAAACTATCTCTATATATACGCCTTTATAAAAATTCGTTTAAGTGCTTCATTGAGATTGACCTCTTTAATTCTCAATATACCTCTTTCATGTTCATAAAATGTCTGATCACGAACGTTTTTAGGATTTCGTAGCCTAAAGGCCCTTATAGATTCGCTCAAATCGATGTATGTCTCAGCCACTTTATTCCAAAACTACGAGGATTACACAGTTGAAACCTGGTAGGTAGAGATGTATTCTGTAAACCGCTTTACGGTTTTTATACAAAAATAAAATAAAAAAATGAATAAAGGGGGGGTCCCCATACATGGAACTGACACTGAAATTATATTTCTTCATCAGACCTATACGGTGTATCTATAGATAGGTCTTTAAAAATTGCATTGAGGTTTCTAAAACGATTTTTTCTCAAAGTCAACCGTTTGAAGGAAGTGGTAAATTTTTTTTTTTATCAAACCTATACGATTATTGAATCCCAAATTTTTCCCAGATTCCCAGATTTTATTATTCAAAAATTCTGAGGCTTCTAAAACAGTTTTTTCTCAAAGTTTGAAAGTTATACACTTATATACAGTTATACACGTTATACACACACACAAAAATGTGTCTCCCCCCCCCCCTGTAACTTTTAAAATAAGAAATTGAAAAATAAAAAAAATAAACTTTCAACGAAAATTGGTTTGAACAAAATATATTAAGTAGTTTTCCAAAAACCGCAAATATAACATTGTCATTCATACAAACACTATGAAAAACAAAGTTATTTTTGCAGACGAATAATTATAGTGGCATTTTGGCAATAATAATAATAGAAACTTTATTGCACACGATACAAAAACAAACACATACAGAGAAAATGTAAAAAAAGAGAAACACACAATAGACGGCCTTATAGCTACGTAGCAGTCTCTTCCAGGCAACCTTGGGTGAGAGACGAAAGCCTTCATGTGCGAGTTCGACTCGCACTTGGCCGATTTTTTATCATTATTTTCCCTAAGTAAAATAAAAAATATATTAATTTCCAACCGTTATCAAACTGAAAATTACCCAGTTGAGTTGATTCATGTAATGACAATGCCAATGAGGTACAATCCCACCTTATACACGATTCATCACGAATTACTGAGATGGATCGCAGGAAATTTCCGTTTATTTTGTCGACATATTACCCTCTTAGTTAACCGGCTAAGAAGGTTAATCCGGCCTTTGTCGGGGGAAGTAATTAGAGTACGTTTTACGCCCGGTAATCTTCGCTCATGACATAGTACATGAAACAGACAGTAGAAATTTAGTTGATAAGTTTGAAAATAGAGGCAAACAATTTTTCTCCTTGCCATTCATAAGATAGACCTGTAAAATGGCTATTTACGATTATCAGACAAAAAGAGAAACGAGAAACTAAACAGGTTAGTATGGAGAAATAGCTTTAGGTGCTATAAAACCTTGTACAAGGTTTTTTTAGCACCTATCACTATTTCTCCGTTGATTTCGAATCCTAACATCCTGAGTGTTTGTTTCGGATTCGAATGACGAAATTAGTATACTGCTGTATTAAATAATAATATTATATAAAAAGTACATTATAACTTTTTAATTTTGCATTTTACAATGCCATTTTTATGTAATAAATATTAAACAAGAAAATATAAAAGAAAAAAGCAACCAGTCTCATGTCGTCCGGCGACATGAGACTGGTTGCTTTTTTCTGGTATATTTTCTTGTTTAATATTTATTACATAAAAAGTACATTACTGGAAAAGTACGTACTTTTCGTTATAAGACTATAGGACGGTTAGAGATGTTACTAATCTGGTAATAAGATATATATTTCTTCATACCTTTGAAGAGAGGTTATATAGACTGTGCCTTTATGTAGATTTGTAAAGTTTCAGAAACATGATTCTATGATTTTGCCTCGACACTTTTTCTTTTCGAAAAGACCTCTTATAAGTACGAAAATTCAAGATTATTCTCAAATGGGGCTACTTATACTATTTGAAGTTTGTTTAATTAGTGTATAACAATAATATTTAGCACCGTGTAGTTTAATTTCCCTTAAAATCCCTATAGTTATTTACTACGAAGTGATTTCGTGGTATTTTCGCCTAATCTGCAAAATCAGCCTTGCTCCCGCGCGCGGGCGTTTCTCATTGCTATCTCGCTACAGTCGTATAGCGTCACAAAACACAAGAAAGAGGCGTTATGTAATAAAGTTCTATGTATAGCTTTTTTACTTAGTTCTTTTTTTAAGTTTTGTTATTGTTGCGGGCGACGAATCGCTCAGCGCTAAATGTGGTGACAAAGTGAATTATACGCTTACTTCGAGAGCTTACTACTTGCGCGAGATGCGACACTGGTTCTCATACTAATAGGTACGCATTATACTTCTATTCTTAAGAAAAGACTTTCTGTGTTCTGTGTATAGTGCCATAAACACCCATGTTAAGAATATTATGACCAAAGTCAATGTATTAAATATGTATATATACTCAGACAGGAAAAACACAAACTTTCATCCAGTGGCTTGCCTAGCAAAGACTTACCTTACCCTAAGCTCTAAAAGTTACTACTTGTTCGTTTCTTACTCAATGGGAATATATAAAATAACAGACAACATTACAAACAGTGTTCTGACTAATCAGTTGTGTTACAGATATCAGAACCAAAGAAATGTTGATCACATAAGAAATTATTATAGGTTAAGATAGCTACCCTCAATGAGGAGAACTTCTACCTTCTTAGAAGACCGCAGCGGGTTATAGCCAACCGCATCCTATCATCTATAAGCCGATCTCCGACAGGGCAGCATGTTTGCTAGCAGGTACACCTCCGTGGGAGCTTGAGGCTCAGGAGCTCTATTTTTGAATCGCTCGTATGACTGACGTCACACGCATGCGACTTAGGCGACGCGTCGCACGCTTGTTTCGTTTGACTGCAACTAGTGGGTGAGGGCACTCGTTGCGGTCGAGCGATCCAAAAATGCGAAAATTCGTATGTCGAACGAAAATCAGTAGAAACAAGCGCTCGACGCGATACGAGTGAATCAAAAATAGAGCGCCTGGACCTCTATTTTTGAATCACTCGTCGCGCGAGTGGCGATGCGAAGGAGGAGTCGATCATGCGATTAGCGACCTTGCAAGCGTTGACATAGCACGCTTTTCACTTTGCCCCTCGCGCGCTCGCATTGGGAGGCGGTACTACAGGCGAAAAGCGAAGCTGTATATAAGTGCAAGGTCGCTTTTACGGAATACGGAAACTCAAACGTCGCACGAAAATCAGTAGAATCCTCAAGACGAGTGAATCAAAAATAGAGCGCCTGGTCGTCAAGAGGGTGTCCCAGGCGAGAAGTACAGATGTACAGAGGTGTACAGAGGGAAGACCGGCTGGCCCCTGAAAAGCGGCGGCCTGATGATAGTAGTAGTAGTACGTTTGTATGGGCAGTGTACTTCAGGTGAGTCTTACATTTCGAATCGCCGCTGCACCTGGGGCCAAGTGATGCGTAAAAGCATTTCTCCTAGTATAATAAAAAGGTTAGGTACTCTGAGGTTATGCTGGGCTTAACTAGCATACCCATAACCCACGACCCCTGGATATAATTATAAGTAGTAATAACACCATGGGTCCCGTCAAACATCGTTTATTTATAAACGATTTTTTAAATGTTACTAAGGCATTTGTAACGTGACGTATAATCATAAGAAGGTTGCTCTATAAGAATTAAGTAGTACCTATTGTCAAAATTAGTTCCATCTCTTCCTCGGAATCTCTCCTACTGTCATCATCTGTATACCAAACACACGATTCAGCTTCAACTCGATTATTTACACTGATAACACTCAGCAAATAGGGTAATCGAATGCCTTTGAAAGATGTTGTTTCAGCAGTATATATATGTTATTTGACGATTGGGTCAAATAACATTTCTATTATTTCGCACACTGTGGATGGATATTTGACGGTCTGTATGGTACAGAAGTAGGAATGCCTGCGTTCTGCATCAAGGTTGCGGGTTCGATTCCCGCACAAAACAAATGATGTTTGTCTGCAAATGTTTGTTTATGTTGTTTTCTATGTATATAATGTACATAGGACAAAATAAAAAGATTTTCAGTATGCTCATCCGTTATTTGGATACTAGCCATAAAGTACTTCGGGCTAAATATTAGTGTGATCGTAAGAAAAAAAAAGATTTTTCTTCTTTTCATTCTTAATAAAATAAAGTCTAGTTCATTTTGCAAAAAACATAAGTGGTTTTATAGTTAAACGATGTTACCGTGGGTCTTCCCTTTAAATCATTTCATCGGTTTATTCGTGTTCAAGTTACGAATAGAGGATTAATTTCAACCTGACGGGTCTTTTCGTAATAATTTTGTATGGAATTATGTTACGATAGTGGCCTATCACATTTCATGCTATGGAAGTATTATGTTTTGAGTAATAAATAAGGATCTTATTATTGAGATAATATTCTTACTGACGACCTCCATGGTAGGGTGGTACGTACACCGGTTTCAAGGTGTGTCGCCTACTCTGACGTCCTCGATTCGACTCCCAGTAGGGGCAAACGTTTTTATGATGAATACGAGCATTTGTACCTGAGTCATGGACGTTTATATATTTCTACACATAAATACTTTTATATGTATAATTATATGTATTGATTTTCTTTACCCTAGTATCCAATAAGACAAGCCTACAGTGCTTACTTTGGGGCTAGGTAAATTGGTATGAACGTAAGAAATATGTATTTATTCTTACTGAATACAAAACATAGAAATGTTTTATTACAATTACAGAAGCACCAAAATCTAACACCCATATTCTAAGTCGTTCCTCCAAAACTTACTCGTCCTCGACTTAACGAAACCTCATTGAAAACCTCTTCAAAATACTCCTCGAAATCGGTATTCTAAGTCATAACTCCGTAAGGACCTGGAGGAGCCAAAGAGTACGTAGCCACTCTGTGGTAGGCCTAGCGCACACTACCATTTTTACCCACGACGAGGTTGAGTGGAGTGTAAAAAGTTTTGGAGGAACGACTTAGAATATGGGGGTAAGTAACTAAATACAAAAAAAAATGTCGACAAAAATTATAACTTTACCTACTTTTATTTGCTATTTTTCGGAATCAGCTGTAAAAGTTTATTTTGACTTTGTTTCTAAACATTACGAATTTCCATAATTTCCTTACTCATTACCATTGGTACAAATTTAATGTTAAACAATATAACGTAGTTACAAATTGCTCGGACGTGACTGGTCGACTTGTGATTTTTTTTCTTATGATAGATTTTTGTTATGTGTTGTGTGTTGTCTTATGATATGATGAAAGTTTGTGTGGATGTTTGCTACGTACTCTTTTTTGCAAAAACTACTGAACAGATTTAGATAAAATTTAGCACACAGATAGTATACTTTTTAACTAGTTATCGCGCTGATTCGATCGCGGGTAAAACCACGGGCGGCTGCTGGTTATTTTTAAAAAATAGTAGGTAATAGGAACCTAAATGAAAAAAATTAATATAAAAAACCGACTTCAAAAATCAAAAGTAAAAAATAAGCCCTTTGAGTCGGTGCCAGCCAAATTTTTTTATAAATATATTTTTTATTTCACAATTTCTAAAGTTAGATTGAGTCCCGTATTTGCCTACACTACTACTATGAGTCAAACCAAAATAAACAGGTTTGTGTCAAACCGCTTGACCAAAAAAACGAGTTTTTCAAGATTTCCTGAAACTACTGAGCCGATTTCAAAATTTCATAAATGGGACCAACTTGGGACCAAATCCTATGTTTTAATAACGTTTGAATTAAATCAATCGGTTCAGACATTCTCGAGTAATCGGTGAACATACGTGAAAAAAATATACGCGACGAATTGATAATATTTTTTAGGATTATGAAAAAACTACCATCCAGTATGCCTAGCATGAGCGGCTTTTATCGACTCGATAACTCGCTACTATCTTAGCGGAGTAAGCAAGACAGCATGATGCGCTATATCATATCGCGTGATATAGCGGTGTTCATGCTAGGGGGGCAGATTTTCGTAATTAATATACTACAAATACTTTTCTGAAAATATAACGCGAGATAATCGCGATCAAACATACATACATACATACCGGTCAAGCAGAGAACCTTATTTTTTGAAGTCGTTTAAAAATCGACGAGACAGCAAAATGTGCTATTGCTTTGTACAAATACAAAATATCTGCGGCATGTTTTCCAACGTATAGTGCAAACACTGTCCCCCATAATGATTATTTGAGCGTACAATTAACATAGGGAGCCTGTCAGAAGGCGGATAATTTGGTTTGGTCGTGCGTCGAGGACTGCAAACAAGTCATAGGCTAACCAACTGTTCTGTATTTTTCAGGACATCCCGTTTTTAATCGACTTAAAGAAAAAGAAGGTTCTCAGTTTGACCGGTATGTATGTATGTTTGATCGCAATTATCTCGCGTTTGGCTGAACCGATTTTGATGCGGTTTTCAGAAAAGTATTTGTAGTATATTAACTACGAAGATCTTGATGGTAGTTTTTTCATAATCCTAAAAAATATAAATTACGTTTTGGCAAATAGTCGTTTACCTAGATATTGTTGTGACTGATTTTAACTGACTTCATAAAAAGGAGGTTCTCAGTTTGACCTGTATGTATGTATGTATGTATCTACCTTTAAAAATTGTTGTTTTTTTTTTAAATAAACCGACTTCATAAACCAAATAGCAAATAAATAAGCCTTTTGGAGACGGTGCCAGCCAAGGCAAGAAAAATAAAAGAGTAGGACCGCAAAGTATTTTTTTTTATAAAATGTTTAAAAAAAACAAATCTATTTAAGAATATAAACACGTTGTCCCGACTTTCGTTCTTAAATCCTGTAGTTTTATATCACATGTGCTATAAAATTAGCACATGGGCACCCTTACTTGGTACCGACGCCGACAGATCAAATGACGCATCTAATAAACGATTTTAACTTTTAAAGTCAGTGTGCAGAGTCTAGATTACATTTCCAATGTGTCATTTTGAGTACTCTTCACAGTAACCAGTCTATTCTTCCTCATTAGCACGATGAAATGGTTCAATGGCGATGAAATACTAAACACTTTGGTATTAGCCTAAATGGGGATGGAGAGATAAACTCTGGCAAGTCATGACAAATATTTTGTTTGAAGATTAACTTTTAGATCTTTCAGGACTAACTTTAAAGATTATCCTTTAAAATCACAGAAAGATTACACCTGTTATGCTGCTGTGTCTTTGCCTGTTGCTTATGTAAGTATGTTATGGATATACTGTGTCGGTATTCTGTTATAGCTATTTTTTTGTTTCTTTATTTTTATTTTGTGTGGTTGGGTGGTGTGAGATGTGGTGGTATGTGTAGTTACTGTGTAATGGATTAGAATAGCACTACCCCCTCTCATCCCGTGGGTATCGTAAAAGGCGACTAAGGGACTCAGCCTTCAGGAGACGGGCAGCAGCGTCTCTTACAAACTTGGCCATACTGCGATCACCAACCCGCCTGCCAAGCGTGGCGATTACCAAACCCTTTGGGGGAGGCCTATACTGAGCAATGTGGCTGAGACGACGATTATCTTAATATATATAAATCTCCTGTCACGATGTTTGTCCGCGATGGACTCCTAAACTACTTAACAGATTTTAAATTAAATTGGCACACCGTGAGCAGTCTGGTCCAACTTAAGAGATAGGATAGCTTTGATCCCAAAATTCCCACGGGAACGGGAACCACGCGGGTGAAACCGCGCCCGGCCTCTAGTTATTTATATATATTTTATTTTTCTAAGACAGCTTTAATTTCTATAAGAATACTAATATACATTAGTATTATACGTATGCACTGCTTTTTAACAATGATTAAACTAGGATAGAAGAGGAACACGGAAGATCAGCGTAAGGACAACACACTTAATTAATTTATTTTTTTATTAGCACACACAATATTACATTTAAATTAGGTATATAACTAGATCATAATCCGAGCTTATGCATGCTTAGTAGCTTAAAAAAAAGAAACAAACTTAAACTAGACATTGCTACATAAAATAATGAAAAAGAAAACAAATGCATTGATAATAAATAGGATCGAATTAAATTAAACGAAACAGTTAACAATTAAATTAAACAGAGTTACAAATTAGATAATAATAATTAAATTAAACAGAATTGAAACTAAAATATACAAGATAGAAAAAAAAATATGATACCTACCTCAATCAGGTGCAGTAGTGCACTTGCAACAGTCGACGGAACTTAATGTCAAATGCTCTAACCACTGCGCCAGCGAGCTTCTTCTTCATAATATACTAGCGGCCGTGGTTGCCGTGGTTCCCGTTCCCGCAGGAATAACAAGATAAAATGTATATGCCTATGTTACTCGGGGATAGTGCATCTTCCTAACAGTGAAAGAATCTTTCAAATTAGACCAGTAGTTTCGGAGCCTATTCAATTCGAACAAACAATCAAATCTTTCCTCTTTATAATATTAGTATAGAAGTATATATATAGATAAAACTAAATCTAAACTACGAAATTCCTTACTTGATACGAGAAAAGGGCCTAGCATGGAGGAGCTCGAAATAGAAAATTTTTGGTCACCCATCCCGTGGCCGAACATTGTAAAAGTTGCTTAACCGGAACAACTGCAGTTTAAACGCATTATTCACTGCGCTTCTTCATATGTAAAACTAAATCTAAAATCCGAAATTCCTTACGAATTCGAAACTACGATGCGCTAGAAACCTCACGGCTAATATTCAACAAGGTTACATCGTCTAGTCCTGCTAGTTAAATTTCAATTTGGGTCGAGTTGGGTAGCTCACGGTGTCAAAAGACGTTATTAATTGTACTTCTCAATGTCGTCGCATACTGCAGCTATCCGGATCGCTTGTTCCAGCATACCGAGAATTCTTTCCCGTTGGAACACTTTTAGGAGAAACATTAAAGAATCGTCCATTTTGGTATAAAAAAATCATTGGATGCAGCGGCAGCGGTTTAGAAATAGTCTGTTGTGTAACTAATGGTACAATAGGACAGTACTAGGTACTAGGACTCTGCCCACAATTCCATTCCAACTTTGAAAATTAAATTGATTTACTTTTTCTAATATTCTGTGCTGAAAATTATGTAATTAATTTACTGGAACAACGCACGGCCCGAACTAATGCTGTAGAAAATATTTCGTTCTGAAATGAAGGTTTGACCAACGTAAAGTAGAAAGGATTTTTGTAACATAATATTATTTATCTGATCGTATTATCAGACGTATCGTAAATGCCATTATGTTATTTTTTAAATAACTTTTTTTAACATATTGAAACAGTGCGGTTTCGTTAATTCCAAAGTATTAAAAAGCAACTTCCGAGCCGAACTTATACTAGGCGTTTTTTAAAGAGATTCGTTTAGATTTAATAGTTAGGACTTCCTAATTACGACTTCTTTATTTATTTACTGTTCAAGACATAATCCAACATTATTATAAATAAATAATTAAATAAATTATAAAATCCACCACCTATTATTATTATACCGATTCACATGGTTGTCTTTTTGTTTGATATAGTATACTTTAAAGATAATACTTTTTAACCGACTTAAAATAAAAGGCTATCAATTCGTCGCGTATATTTTTAATTCCTTTTTCCATAACCATTTTATTTTAATTATTTATTCAAACATTTTTTATAAGCTACCAGAACTCATCATCCAAAAAGCTTACAAGATTTAATAAAGTCAGCATGTTAACGAATAAAAAAAGTAATTCTAATTAGTAATAATACAAATGTCAAAAGTGAAGCGCTCATGGCCGCGCTTGACAGACAGATCGAACACGTTCGTTAAGCTAAGTTCGGCCCGGTCAGGTGTCGGATGGGTGACCGTAAAGTGGCATTGCAACTGAGCGCTGCCGTGCTTCGGAGGACACGTTAAACCGTCGGTCCCGGCTGTGGTCATTTGATTACAGTCGTTAAGCCAAGTCAGAGACCTTATAGGCGGCTTGGTAAACTCTGACACCAGAGATTACCACTAATCCTCAGTCGATAAGAAGAAGAAGAATGTCAAAAATAATGTTAGCAAATGTCATTTAAAACAAATGAAATTGTTTACAATAATAATAATAATAACACCAATGGCAGAAGTTAGCACATTGTCATTTAAAATATTATGAAATTGTTTACAAAGTCAATTTCATAGTGCTGAGCAACTATGTCCTCGATAGTACGCAGTACACGATTTGTGAGAGCGTGTCTACCGCGTTCCGTCCGCGCGACAGGCCGCGCCAACAGGCGGGGTAGGCGGCGGCGGCGCGTCACCACCAGACCCGCTGAGTTCCATGCGATGTTAGGAACCAAAATACGGAATTTTTCCAGAGTGTGAGGACTGTCGATTCCCTGGTGCAAAATTGTCAAATAATGCGCTATTGAAAGCATGGCTCTTCTAAATTTCAATGTCTCCATATCTACCATGCCGGTAAAGATGCGAGATGGATATAAAAATTATAAATTATTTCTTTTTGCAAGTACTTTCGACCAATGATACATATTTTTGCTCATAAGGATCCCAAACAATTGCGCCATATATTCCAGTTTGCTGCGAACGTATGCAGAATACTGTCTTTTGCGACTGTCGTATATTTTGGATGCATTTTGGATGCTGCTTTACAAATACTAATTAAATGTTTCTGAAAATCTAACTTAGCGTCTAGTATTAAGCCTAAATCTTTAAGTCATATAGGGACTCTTTCGAGCGTCAGATAAATTATAATTATTAGTTAACGGTTATAATTTGCGTCAAAATGTGATAACCTTGCATTTCTGAGTGTTTAAAGGAAGATCATTTTCATGGCTCCATGCTGTGTCCCACACAGCATCAGAGAGTATTTGAAATTATTTCCAGCCAGCCTCTACCGCTTCAGCTTTTGTTTTGTCTCAATTTCCCATTTCGAAGAGATCAGTGTTTGAATCCTCAACATTTCTTTAATAAGCGTCGCCTGAAATATACCATCTGTTTCTAGAGTTCTAGACTGATGACCTAGTTCCGTCAGCCCCCTTCCGCCTTCGGAGTACAAGTCGCAAGCTTGCTTACCACCCTTACATCGTAGACATTCCAGCCATCTGCACGAAGCGCTATGCACCCTCCTTCCTGGTGCGAACAACCAGGGACTGGAATTCATTGCCTGCTAATATATGAATGCATGCCCTGAATGCTACAATTTGAACCTCTTCAAAAGCAGAGTGAATAGGTACTTTTTAGACAAACATGATCCATCTTAGGCCACAGCTCGCTTTCCAGCAGGCCAGTTGGTGGGCAAATGCTTGCTCATTTTAATTGCAAAAAAATAAAAAAAACCACGTCGTGAAATTATTTGAATACGCATTTTTAATGAACAACGAGGAGCATTCATCCTAAAGCTAAGTATTGTTATGGATGACGATGAAAGCGAGCCTCTCCCGGAATCCTCTATCTTATCTCTAACTGCCGGAACACAACAATGCTGAAAACATTGTTGTTATGGCGTCAGACTTACAATAGATGGTAGTAGCCAGTCAAGCCAAATTACTACAAATCCCACCACCAACCAAAAAATATAATAGCATCTTAAGAAATGTTGTTAAAATATTTATTTGAAGTTTTTTGTGAGCGGTAGTGGACGAAAAACGCATTTTACTTAATCTGACAAGGGTTTGACTTTTGTGTTCTTAGTGGGATTAAGTGTCTATCGATGAAAAGAGTACATAATACCTATGTCTTTTTCCTCACTTATTTTACTTATTTTCTCTTCAGGGTAGTGTGGCTAGGACACTCTTTTCGGGGTGTCGTCATTTGGTTCTAGATTCGATTTCCGCCCGTGTCAATAACCAAAATTTCATGTGTAAACTTTATTTGTAAACAAAACACTACACAGATGATATATACGCAGTTTATTCACTAAAAAGGCAATAAATCTCTTCAATTGTATATAAAAAGTACATGAATATCTTCGGGACCGTGTATTACCGAACACAACCGACAACTTTCAATATCATGTTCTCAGAAAACATGTCGAAGTCGCGAGTTTCGAGATCGAAGCTGTACAAAACAAAGGGCAATAGATGACAAATAAAAAAGTAGCTAACAACGAGTAGCGAATTTAAAATAAAGAAAGAAGCTAGGTAATTATTTACTCGTCGGACTTGGAAATAATAAACTGTCAGAGCTCACTAGATAGTCGTTGTGTCGTATATTTTGAAATTTGCTAAAGGAATTTGCTCGGTCGAGGCTTACGGCTATTTTATTTTCTTTCCGAAGAACGAAGTATAATGTCCCCATTGTTTTCGCATCGAGGGAAAGAGCAGCGTCTGTGGAGGTACGTCGAAATATTTATGATAGTTCGACGTTATGCTCGCAATTACAATAGCACATTGGAGATTTTCAAACAGGTTTTATTCTTTTTCATGGGTTATTTGTTTTCGTCGGTGTTTTGAAATATTTGACCGACTTAGTTTAAGATCTTAACAAGCCCCGTACGATTCAGATTTTTAGCTTGTATTTTATCAGAAACTTAAGCTTAAACTTGTAGCTGTCCCATGATTGGTCCATGTTGGGTCTGGTTTTTACGTACGTCTTATGTAAGTAGTTTTACAGTATCAGAACATGGTGTTCTCTGCCCTTTTTTTTTTTTTTTTTAAGTGAGGGGAATCCAGTCTTTACAGATACCAATCGGTTATGCTGGGGTCACCTAGGATACCTGAACAGGCACCCTATCCCTCGCCACCCCCGTTGCCCCGGCGATCCTAATAGGATCGGCAGGGTTACGGGGTAGGTCTCACCCACTCCCGATCCTCCACAGGGCCAAGGGCCGGATGGGGGATCGGAACTGGGGAGGGACACCCGCCTCGCAACCCTCCGATCCGTCTCGAAAGACAGATCGGGGGACCGGGAGGGGGGGCACTACCAGCTAAACCCCTCACTTATGCCCTCTACTATAAACCTCGGGTCTGTGGGATCACGGTTACACTCACCACGTGACCCAGGGAAAGTTGCCCATTGAGCCCTACCTAGAAGGGGTGACAGGGCATAACTGTCATCCCTACCACAGCTAGAGGGGAACGAGGCGCGGATATTGGCTAACGCTCGAGCTCCCGATCGCCCCTGTTTGGGAGAAGTACACCGCTAAAATTGTAACTTCTCCCCAAATGGCCGCCACATAGCCCGATCCTCTCTCTGCAAACGAGAGGGGAGGGGAGTGCGCGGCACCAGAGGGGACCATGATTGCGATTATCTCGCTCCTTTCACCGACCCAGTTGGGCAATTGGGGGATGAAGCAAGACTCCACCACCACCACCAGATCATCTTCTACTCCGCCGAGTGCTGAAACAGGAGGTCCTGCTGCGCACTGGCCTTGTGGTTTATGTTACCCTGAAGAATGTTGTATTGGTGTCTGGGCATTACTGCTCCATATCAACACTCTCCAGGGCCGCTGGTCCTCACTCTCAACACTCTCTCGACTCTCAACAGCGCACTCATCGGGACTTTCCCCTTCCTAGATGGGGGGGAGCATCGCTTACCTCCCATAGTGTGTTCGCTCGGTAGCTAAGCTTCCGCACACACAACTTCTGTTGTGCGGAGCATTCCGCTGCCTTATGTCCAGGTCCGCCAATGGTGTTCTCTGCCCTGTAGGTAGGTATATTTTTCTAAACAATTCACAACACCAGTATCAGAAAGGATACACAACTAGAAAGTATACTTTCTAAGAACTTATTTTAATGATTTGTGCTGAATCTATACAGTGCAATGCAAACACACTGCGGAGCCGTGCTGGCCTATACTCTCAAAAGTTGCGGCCATCTTTATGGTCAATCTACCCCAGGCGCTAGCAATGAAAAAGGCCAGCGATGTTCATGATATTTGTTAGGATTTCATCATTTAAATCAAAATATAGCATACCAATATTAAAACACAGGTAAACTGCAGTCGTAAAGCGTCAATTTTATTAATTGATCTCATTCTTCCTCATTCTAAAACGTGGTATAAACTTAGGGTGAACTAAAAGCCGATGTTTCCACACTTATTTTTGTAAGGTAGACTTTGAACAACTGTTATTTTAAACTAGGTTTGAGAATAACTAAACAATGAAGGAATTAATCTAAATCTAAAAAGCTTTTATAACTCATAATCACCTGAAGCACTCATTACAAAAATGTGTCTAATAATATTTGATAACTTTACTGCTAAACATTAAACCTACGCATAACTTCATTTAAGTGTGTTTCATTTTAGAGAATAAAATATTCTAAGCTATAACTAAGTGCTATAATCTAACAAACTAATATTTGCCTGTAGGTACAAACATTCGCGGTTTTCGCGTCTTATTTTACCAGCTTTTCAGAAAATTCGTCTAGGTAAAATTTTCTTTATGTTATAACGGAATTAAAGTTACACACTGCTACTGAGAAATTGTTCGTACATTTCTATGTTATCCTGAAACCGTACGTCAATAAGTAGAAAATACGAACGACCGTTATAAATCTAAGGTTTCTTATTTCCGAGAGTTACCTTCTCTTTGTGAAATGCGTAAGTTGTTGCAGTTATTAGTGGCTGGCTCAGAATAAGGCGGTATTACTGAAATTCCAACCGGTCTTATTTATAGAGCTAATCAGGTGAGGTTTTGGTCAGGGCTGCCTGTGTGGTTGCCAATTTACACATACTGGCAACCAACTGATAACTTGATTTGACAGGTGATGTTGTAAGTCTCTTTTATTTGTCACCGAGAGAATAACAGATACATTTGTCAGGACTTAGAACGAAAGTGTAGTTACACCTAGCCTAGTTCTACCAGACAACAATTAGGTGCTCTCCATAACTGTGAACCTAGGCTGTTAACTTTAGGTTAGAGTTGATGCCAGTCAAAACTAGATGTAGTGTGACGCACTATTATATATAGGTACTTTGGAATAATAATGAATTAGGTCACTCTCATGTTGCCTGTCCATTCAAGCGGAGAAAGCGGAGTTTTCATACATTTGGCAGTAGACCAGACTCTATATTTTTTTCCAAGAATAGCTTTACTCTTTGTGAAATTAATAAAAATATATTTTTTTGTTGAAATATATATAAACAGCCTTGGCTCCGGTACGTATTCATCATACAAACATTGGCCCTACCGGGATTTGAGCAGGCGACACGTTGATACCGATGTACGTACCACTCTACCACGGAGGTCGTCTCATGCCATTTATAGCTGTAGGTCAATAATGCCTAGCAGCACCCATTGCGCTACTAGGTATATTCAGTTAATTGTTTACAATTACAATAAAGATTTTTCAGCTCACACGCTCGGAAAAGGAGGTTTTGTCATTCAGCTTCTGTGTGGAAAAACGCTTTTTGCGGCCTAGCGCGGTAAAGAACTTTATTAATTTAATACCTAAAAATATGTCATACTGCGTCCCGAATCGCACTATTGACTTTTTTTGATACATTTTATTCTTATTTTAAATAACTTTGAATTAATTATAATTCTCCGTTTTGATTATTATTATATTTTAGTTCATTGAATCATAAAAACAATAATAACAAATTTAAACTATTTGTTATAAGAATTTTATATTAATCTCACTCAGCCATGATTGGATTTCGGAACGTGACATTAACCTTTATTTTTAAATTGTCTTGTTATTTATAAGTAACAATGTATTCCTATTTTAAATAACTTTGAATTAACTATAATACTCCCTTTTTTATTATTTTAATTTTTTACATCATTAAAACAACAAGAATAAGGTATATTTAGATTAAACTTTTTGTTTAAAGATATTTTTACCGGAAGATGACCGCGGAAACAACCATAAAATGTTCCTCGTTGTTGTGAGGTGAAAAATTGCATGTTGCGCTCGGCAGAAAAGTTTTTAGCGTCTTGTACCTTTGAAATCCTCGCTTCGCTCAGGTTTCAATAGAAGTAACTCGCCGCTAATAACTAACTTTCTAGCCTTGCATAACAAATAACTATTCCTGCCTCGAAGTAGTGTGCCTTAACTAAAATGTTAGAATTAGTCTGATGAGGCATTTAGAAGGAACAGATTGTATTTTTCTCAAACATGCTTGGAAATATGAGCATTATTTTGACAGCCTTCTTCGAGATAAATCGATATTGCTGTACTGGCCACATGCGAGCAGCGGCCGGCAAAATTTCTATGAAAATCTATATCTGTCGTGTTTAGCAGCCAAATAAATTACATAGTAAACTCATACCTGTCGTGTAATTTAAAAATGGCACGATCTTTTACTCCGAAATATGGCAATCAAGGAGGTAACTTATCAAAAGTTTTGTTTAAATTTCGAACTGGCTTGCAAATAGAAAGCAGTTTTAGAAAAAAAAACAAATATATTGTTTTTCGTTGGTCATCTGATGTCGATAAGTAGTTTTAATTCCGCGCATTATTTGAGAAAAGTACTATACAAGCCTTGACCACAACTGGGCATTGATGGACTTACGTATGTTGGCTCGGCTTCGCGTCGGCGCACATTTACACGTTCGTCCATCAATCTTTTGCTGGCCGCTGCAGTAATGTACTATTTCAATAGTAGAAATATTTTATGCAATGTGTTCCAACACAACATAAGAATAAAAACTGTAATACATGCAACTTTGAAGGTACGTAATATTAGAAGTAATGAACAACTACCAGCCCTAGTCAAAGTAAACCTACTGCATTATATAACGTCTTGTACATATGAGCTGTATGGTGCAGGAATTATGGCGGCAGACAAATTAGAAGTGTTCATATACCCGGCGCGATTCTCATGTAGCTGACGAAGGTAAATGTACCAGCTATTAGGGCCAGCCAAGCGCCCGTATGTATTAGCCTTAAAAACATATAGACCTAAATACCAACCGCGGGAAATTTTGCAAATATACCTAGGTAAATGAAAAACAAAAGACGTCTTTGAAATTAAGCCAAAGTAAATATTTTGTACTTTGCGTATAAAAGAATGTTCCCTTTGTGGAATTCGCGACTACATAGCTACCTTGTATTTAAGATACGGTATGTATACAAGGCTTACGGTTATTTCGCAAAAAGAATAATGTAAGATTATTATGTATTAGAGTCAGACGCCTATTCAAAACGATATTATTCCATCTTATTACCCAACGTTTTCACATTACCCGGCATAAAGACCAGATTTAGCATATTCATTTCGTTCAAGCATAATCTTAGAATCTCTGTATACATATAATAACATGATTTTTATATAAACGGTTATACAAGTAGGTGGTTACCTTCGCACAGGTTCAATCCCATTTTATCCAGGATTTATATCCAATAAGCTGGAATTCCACTGAAATATTCCCGGATTTACAAGATCAAATTCTAAAGGTGTAAGCGACACATGTTTTCCAAAGTTTTTACTGAATTATTTTGTTACCAGTCCTGGTCTGGGGTTTGTTAAGAACCTCTCTTATTCCGATAAGTTTTGTTAGGTTGATAGCCTCGTCAAAGATTTGGGAAAAGTAAATAAATCTACACGAACAAGGACACTCTTATCTTGAAAACTTACGTGGAAGTTTTTCTTTTGTTTTCTTGTTCGTTATTGTTTTATGACAAGGAACAGGAGATACTTGGTAATTAATAACTTGACGTCCATTTTCTTTGCCGTTTTATTTATAGCAGTAGTAGGTACGTAAAGTAGGGCATGAAATACTGACCGCTTCGGTTGTTCACGCGCACGCCATATAGGTACTTACAGTCTACATTGCGACAATTTTGCCAAGGTGAGCTAACTGAGAAAGAACCACATAAACATTCCCCCGTGCAGCTTTTTGCCAACACGACCCAGTTTTAGAATAGCTGGTGCTGATTTCTAGCATGTCTGGTCTTTTTTGGAATGATTGGTGCCGGCGACAATCGCGAAATTTAATTGTGATGGCGGTATTCACTTTTTTAATTTTGTTTCTTATGTACCTTGTTTTACTTTTTGACGACTGCCATATGGTCGGTTTGTGAATAGAGTATTTTACAAAGATATGGCTTAGATCGGTTTGATCCTACGTTAACATAAAAAGTAAATCAGGAACAGGTTCATGAAATGACGCAATAACATTACATTACTTTGTGTTGTGTATAGGTGCCTTTTAAAAAATATATAACAAAGGAGCTCACACAGAGAAGCAAAAAAACATTAAAAAATTGTTAGCATAAACTTCTTTGAAGCCCATATCAATAGGTATGCCAACATTGAATTAACTGTGCTTTTGAGGATATAAAAACACCAGTACCATTTTGCAGAATATAACAAAACGTGTAAAACCTCAGTTCACGCTAGCCGAATGAGGTCTCTGTATGTTTTGTACTTATTTTCAAATCATAATGTATACATATGAAATTAAATTTTGACTGTCCTAAGCCAGTGTTGATAAAGGGATGGCCCGCAGGCGGAGGGCCTTGTGGGTAGAATTAGAATTCGGTATTAAAACATTAAGCATATGTTTATTCAAACAAAAATTAATTAACACATATCAAATAAAAAAAATTAAAAAAGTTTGAATGTAAGTACCTGCATTTGCCAGTTTAACTTTCCAAAAAAAAAGACATCAAAACCTTCTTTATTATCATCTTCCCTCGTCCCATAGGAAGGGTAGACAAACACTATGGACCGATACAATACTTTATGACACAACTCCTTAGCCTACATTGAAAATAAATAAAATTCTCTGCATACATATTTTACTCTAACCACTTTTTATATATGAAGAGCTAATTTAATGTAAACAATATGAGAAGAAATATACCCAAGTACATGTAAAGTTGGAAAGCGTCGGCGCGAGACCTTGAGACAAACTGCCAAGAAACTCTTCAAGGCTGTTTTATTTCCATGACTTATTCTGTACAGAAACGTACGTACAAAAACCGACTTCAACATAATAAAGTGAGGACATTTTCTATCTCAATGAAAGACAAACATATTTAAAGCTCAGGCCCAAATTCGAAATACATTTTAAAATTTATCTTTCTGCACGACTTATCCATAAAATTTGACTTGTCAAATCTTAATTTGCCCCGATCCGCAATGTGCATAAATAGTTTTATAAACTGATTCTTATTTACTAGTTACAACATAAGTTTGTCAAACATATCGTTATAATACAATCCAATGTGCAAAACTGTTAACTTAATTTAACTTTCATCCAAAGTAGGAAAAGTTTGAATCGCACCCGGACAGTTTATGCGGCAGAAGAAAAATGTAATTAATAGTTTCACTGGGATTGTTATGAACTTGGGAACTCTATTAAAGATTACACCTCGACTGCGGTGGCTCGCTAACTAGGTGCGAGCAATCAGCGTTTTATTTAAAATTCTCGCTTAAGTTACAACTTTATTGATTTACTGGCTAAATTTTGTTATAGAAAACTTTTCACATTTTTTCCCTTTTATAGGGTGAAATTTCTAGTCCTTTCTTTTCCAATACTCTTCATAACATGGTTAACCATAGATTTATCAGTGGTCTCGTGGAGACATCTATGATGGTTAACATTCCCTTTTGTAAAAACCTTTCTTTTTTAAGGATATGAGGTTTCTTATGAACGTCATTGGTCACTTACAGTGTCACTCCCCATTGGCACGGTGGATTTTATATGTTTGTTTATTTATTAATACACATTTATTATTTCAAAGATAAAATATGAAATATTGGAAAAAATTAACTCGGCCACAAGTGAATTCTCAGACGGGAATCGAACCCGCGACCTTTGGAAATCCGGTCCAATGCTCTAACCGCTGAGCTACCGAGACTTGCGAGCCACCGTCGAAATTCTCCAATACTTTTATATTTTTAAAACGCTGTAGGCCAGCGTTGTTACATCAATGCTAGGAATATCCTTGCATTCGAAAGAAACATCTTTTCAGGTGTTTAACGATCGATTAAGATGCAACTGCCAATAATTTATGATTTTGTAATTTTTGCATTTTTCAATGCTATTTTTATACTTATGGTAAATTTTAAATAGAAAAATATTGTAAAAAAACTCCTTGCATTCGAAAGAAACATCTTTTCAGGTGTTTAACGATCGATTAAGATGCAACTGCCAATAGTTTATGATTTTGTAATTTTTGCATTTTTCAATGCTATTTTTATACTTATGGTAAATTTTAAATAGAAAAATATTGTAAAAAATTTACTCGGCCACAAGTGACAACGCTGGCCTACAGCGTTTTAAAAATATAAAAGTATTGGAGAATTTCGACGTTGGTTCGCAAGTCTCGGTAGCTCAGCGGTTAGAGCATTGGACCGGATTTTCAAAGGTCGCGGGTTCGATTCCCGTCTGAGAATTCACTTGTGGCCGAGTTAATATTTTCCAATATTTTTCTATTTAAAATTTACCATAAGTATAAAAATAGCATTGAAAAATGCAAAAATTACAAAATCATATACTATGGTGCTTTTTCGCATGAATGAAATCGTATAGACCGTGACGCTTTAGCTCCTAGCGTGGGAGATGAACAAAATAACCAGAAAGGGAAGGGTAATATATAGACTGTGATTGTGCTAAGCTCTGAGAGCTAATAGTTAACAGCATAGTTTTATTGTAAATGTCATCTAACATACTAATTTATTTATTTTTTTACTACGGGGAGACTCTTAGCCTTCATCATACCTGATGTTAAGTATTAATAAGGCTGATGATGAAAGCGAGCCTCTCACGGAATCCCCAATCACTGAGGAACTGGCTATCTTATCTTTAACTGCCGGAACACAACAATGCTGAAAACATTGTTGTTATGGCGTCAGACTTTGATAAGATGGTGGTAGCTAGCCAGGCGGACTTACAACAAGTCCTACCACTAACCGAACTACTACTAAATTATTATAGATTTTTGTATGTGCTGAAATAGTCTGAAAATAATGATATCTGTGTGAGTTTATCTTGCCCAAGATTCAAAATCCGAGCTAACGCTACAACGCTATTAAGTCACAGTCAATGGCGTATAAATTAGGCAGATCTGAAGATAGTCAATGGCGTTTAGACAGATCTAGAGCCTAAGTGCAGGATGCCTAATGTAATGACCAACAATCACATTAATCAATTACTGAAATCAACTGCGATTTTGTACAAAATAGTGTGTTTCATACAGAAGTTCGACACCTAACCAGTCGAAATGATGAATCAGTTTTTTTAAGATAATCATATTTGTGGGTACCTACGAAATATTTACTTTAATAGATAGGGTTGTTACTATCAAATGTCAAAGAATTGTGATAAATTATTGTAAGAAAACGTTTAAGCTTAATCAGATAAGTTATTACTAATAGCCTTTAAACTGTCACTTGACTTGCGGCTTATGGTTTCAGAATTGATCCGACGGTTAATTACGATTAATTGGCACAGATAAGTCGCGTCTAGATCTGTGGGAGCTAACAGACGTTAGAGTGGTACATATCAAACTAATTATGGTGTAAAGCATATCAGCTGGTATTTATAGTAAGTAGTTAGTGATTGACAGCATTAACCGATATATTATATACTGGTAATAGTAGCAAGTCTTCCTTCATGGTGCTCAGACGGAACTAGTCGTTTTGTACAATTAAGACAAGACTAAGTTTTTACCAAAAAAAAGTTTGGTAGCGCAGTGTAGCGGTAAAGCAACTTAAGCCGTTGGACAAACACGTTTGTCAAATAAAGGGGTTCGAACTTTTTTATATGGAGGCTAGCCTCGTCTAAATGCGTAGTATGAGACGCCATTAAAAGAACAAAATGACGTCGCACGATAATACCTTTATAAATGAACAGGGGACACACAGATGAACTAAAAAATTTATGATACATAATGCCCTAAAGTATATAGGTACGTAAGTAAGTAAAAGTAGAGTTAAAAATTAATAATGCCGACCCAAATTAGTAATAGTAAGTATTCTTTGCCCAAAGTATCACCTTTGTGTCTTAAACTCTAATTATCTCACTAACCTAACACTTTAGGGCATTATGTTGAATAATATTTTTTGTTCGTCTTAACGTTCCCTATCCATTTATATAGGCATGAGGCGCGATTACCTCTTTCCGGAAGTAAAACACATCAAACAGCCGCAGACGGTCAAAGAAATTTGAAAAACACGAAAATCAGACAGAAAATGTTATTGTTTACGGGGATCTTGACAATTACTAGTTTGTTTTTTATCATATACACAAAATAATACGTAACTCGATGTAACGTTACCTTGTAAGTATTACATTCCAGCATCAAGACATGACTACTCATCTATACCTATAGAAGTAAGTACCTACTTACTTATAGTATCGAATAGTATCTAATCTACCCGCATACCATACCTCTACTATTACAAAAAAACTAATAAGAAAGAACAACTAAAACGTCCATAATCTCACCCCTACGTAAAACCGAATCGTATACCGGGATAAATGCTTCACTAATCTCGTTCGGCAACCAATCGGGCAGTCATCATATACAGGAACTAATACATTACTCGTCCTTAGTATTCCCGTAAAAGTCCATCTTAATGTATAAAGGAAGAGGCCCGTAACATACACGATACGGGCCCGTATCGTATATGTTACGGGCCTGTTTTATTTCTGCCCGTACGAGCGTGCTGCGGGATGCGAACGCGATTTGCAAGATTATTTAGGGCTGACACCGCCGCAATAAGTATACCTATATTAATTGTGTGGATTTATTATTTACAAATGATAGAACTTTAATATATATAAGTATAATAACAACTATTTTACAGTGCTCTCATAATTATTACTACGCCCAATAAAAAAGAAAAATTGAAATTTTAAGTATGTACGATACTTAACTATAATATATATTCTTCAGGAACTCGATACAATTCATACAACGATTAAACTACTATACTCTTTATAAAATAGGTTTTAACAGTCAGCATTTAACATACTTTTTTATAATAGGTTGACCGTTATCTCGCATAATGGTAATTATAACAGGGCATTAGGCTTGCATTAAGTCAAGAACTATGATAGACTAACGATCCCGATGGGGTACTAATTTACAAGCAAATTGTTTGTTTCACAAACTAAGTATTTTTTTAAATTAATTAATAAAGAATCTATAACAATCAACAACTCAATTTACTAAACTTCACATTTTGTATATAGACATATTAGTAACTAATTTACTGCCTGCGACTTCATCCATGTGAAATTCCACGCTTCCCTATCAGGCCTAGCTCTGTCAGGTTTCTTTAAAAAAATTGTTTAAAAGCAGTCTTTGTCATTCTTCAAATTCGAATTTAGCTAAATACCAATTATTCATCAAAATTATATCAATGCTTTAAGCATAAAAAGTTGACAAACAGAGTTACTTTTACATTTATAATATTAGTAGGTATACCTAATAGATTTGTTACAAAAACTAAAATGGGCAACCCTACACGTACTAAACTTAACAGCCACTCGCGTTGCTTTGGACTATGAAAAGCCAATCTAACTTTAATGCGGCTCCTTAGCCTTTCCTTTATGGAAACAGACTCGTCATCATCGAGATTATGATTCATTTAATTATGTCTATTTTCCGGCTGTTAGAAATGAAGAAATGATAAAATTGATCTTATTGGGTCCTCACGCGACTTCGTTCGCGTGAGAATTCGGTAGTATCACGATTCGTGGAGCTGGTTCTGTGTCGCTCCTTAGAAGTCACAAGAGGTAGCCTTTGTTCTTCTCTAAGGTCCAATCAATATCTCCGATAAAATTCATAAATAATTTTCAGTTATTTAGCATGTAAACAATGGTGCTTTCTGAAGCATGGCGGAGCTCATAATATTTTTTGGCACCCATCCCGTAACAGGCTATTGCGAGAGTTGCTTGATCACCCCACTTCACTGCGCTACTCCGATCTTTTTAGGCTAAGCGTATACTGGCGCGCCGCACAGATCTACGCCACGCAGACATGACTTCGCGCCAGAATAATAATATTTTTTTTTTTTTTTTTTCATACGATGACCCTTAGTCACTTCGGATTTAATAGTGTGTAAGCAACAAAAATTCTACGCATTAGTATTGCATTTGGATAGTGAAACACTACTAGTTAGTAGATCGATAAGTAAGTGTAAACTGTAAAATGTTATTGTAATTGTTAAAACTGTATTTGAAATAAATAAATAAATAATTCATGATAATACCTAATGAGTATTGACATTATAGTCTACTCAATGAAATATTTAAGTCTGGCACAAAACGGATATGAAGCCAGTGCCGTTAATACAATAAAAAAACATACCTAACGAAACACAACGGAAAGATCGAAATCATTCCAACGGATAACATTTAAATGAACTCCAGTCAAACTTTAAATTTGTTCTGGAATGAGGTTCAATTTGTCTGGAAAAAGGTTGCATTTAATAATATACGGTCTCGCATTACGAACGAATTGGGTACTCTCGTAAACATACTTCACTGATACTGTTCATTAGTATACTGTAAAGACCGTATATCATTTTAAGTTTGTTGTCGAGTAAATTACTTACTGACTTATTTTTTACATTGCAAGACATCTCATGAAATATATTTTCACTAGGCTTAAAAGATTTTAAGCCTAGTGAAAATATATGCCAGTGTTATGTGTGACAATATCGCTGACCAAGACGATACAATGATGAGCAAAAGCCGTAATTCAATTTTTCTGAGTAACTTTGGATGGATAATAAAGTACATAATTATTGATAACTCGGATACCATGTCCACTCTTTATTTTTTAGCAAAATAAAAAAATTCAAATCCCCAGTGGAGAAAGGGTACGTTTATCGTCGATAGTGTTGTGTTATGGGAATTAGGAAATGCAAGCGTGATGCGCCTCCTCAACATTGCTGAAGAAAAGGGCTACCTCATACTACATCTGAAACAGTATTTTATACAACTGGTAATTCCAGAGTTAAACGCGTTAAGGCGCTATACGACTGAAGCGAGATAGCAATGAGAAAACGAGGCGCGTGGGAGCGAGACCAGATCAGGCGGATCAGGCAGATCAGGCGAAAAAACCACGAAATCGCTTATGACTCTAGCGAATAAAGAGAAATGAAACTACACTATCCTAAATATTATTGGTGTCCACTAATTACACCAATATCCAATAGTACCTATATATAACCTAAAATGTATGTTATGTGGCCATATTTAAGAATAATCGTGAATTTTCGTATTTTTAGGGGTCTTTACGAAAAGAAAAAATGTGGAGGCAAAATCATAAAATCATGTTTTTTAATCTAGATAAAGGTTTGAAGAAAAATATACCTTATTACCAGATTTGTAACATCTTTAACCATCCTATAGTTTTATAACAAAAAGTACGTACTTTTTCCGTATGTCGTCTTAAAACCAACTCTTGAACTATTATCCTACAACTCCTCCAAAGGTGTATTCAAAGAGGTGTCTATAAATCACAGTTTCTGAATATCTGCATTCAAATAATCATATCACATGTTGGCACTTGGAACGAAATTGGCCAGACGCTAACTCTACCCTGTTCAGCCTTTTGTCACCAGGATTCAGGGAATAATTAATTGCCCTGCACCCATTGTTGAGCGTTCTGAGCAGTTCCTTTGTCTCCTGATTATGTCAAGTCCTTAGAGGAGACGAGCAAGTGCCTCTTATTTCCGGAAATTCGCAGTCAGACGGTTACGTGATATGTCGGCTCCGGATGCGGTACCAACGTCAGTTACATTCGGTGTTCAAGGTATTAACCAATTATTGGTCATATTTACTTTAATTTTGTTGGAGTCGTTAATTTGTTTTTATCCAGCATTGTACCACTGTTTATAAGTACAAAATAATAATACACAGTATGCATTTGATTAAGAGTTATTCATAAAGAAGTCTATTTTTATACAGTTACATAATATGCCTCATAATATCGGAATATCATATAAAATCGTAGGTACTCTTACATTGTATCGTATCGTCATGGTAGAATAATAAAAATGTTTGAGAATTTCCTTAATAAAATTGGTCTTCGGTTTACGTCTAGTAACCGATAGATTTATTTATAAGCACTCTTTTGTTTTTATTTCAGCACAAACAATTTTCATATAATGTAAATACAAACAAATCTATCTATACTAATATTATAAAGAGGAAAGATTTGTATTTTTGTATGTAACGAATAAACTCAAAAACTACTGGACCGATTTTGACGAAATTTGGTATAGAGAATCCTTAGACCCCAAGTAGTAACATAGGCTATAAATGATCCCAAAATTCCCACGGGAACGGGAACCACACGGGTAAAACCGCGCCCGGCCTCTAGTATTCAATATTCTTAATGCTAATAAGTACGAATACTAGCTTTGCGATCGTTGCATTCATTGGTTCCTTACATTCATAACTATAGAGCTAAAAGAACAATCCCAGACGTTCCAGCCAAGCACTCCAAATGCGAATGCCCTCTTTTAAAGTACTAACCGAGTAATGTAATTGCTAGTAAATTAAGTTCGGTAAACTCAGCTTGACTTCTAACGAGCCAACGAAGAGTCGAGATAAAAGCGAGACGAGTTACTCAGCGATTTTCTTCCCAATAACTCGTGACTCGAAGTAACAATTGTTGTAGTGGCCACCGGTTGCTCAATGTTGTTTGATTAAGACTATCAAAGGATTTAAAGGCTAAGAAACTGTCGTTGGAAGGGAACGTCTGGCAGGATGGTAGAGACGATGCCTCGCTTTATAGTAAAAGAAAAACAGATGCTAGAGGGCCCAATCAGTAGTAATAAAGTACCTAGTAGAAATCCTTTTATAGACCTGAAAAATATTTTTGTATATTTTGCTCAGAAATCAACGACTCTAAGTAACAATTGTTGTAGTGGCCACCGGTTGCTCAATGTTATTTGATAAAGACTATCAAAGGATTCAAAGGTTAAGAAACTGTCATTGAAAGGGAACGTCTGGCAGGACGGTGGACGATTCCTCGCTTTATTTATAATAGTAAAGGGAAAACCTTGGACGAATTAAAGGGAAAACAGATGCTCAAGGGCGAAGTTAATAGTAATGTATCTTAATAGAAATCATTATTTTGAAAAAATCACGGCAGACTCGTGGTCACACCAGATTGTCATATGTTTTTGATTATAGATTTCATATTTGCTTATTTTGCTCAGAAATCGGCGATTTTCTTCCCAATAACTCGTGACTCGAAGTAACAATAGTTGTAGTGGCCACCGGTTGCTCAATGTTGTTTGATTAAGACTATCAAAAGATTTTAAGGCTATGAAACTGTCGTTGGAAGGGAACTTTTGGCAGGACGGGTGGTGGATCGCTTCGCTTTATAGTAAAGGGAAAAAGATGCTTGAGGGCGTAATTAGTAGTAATGTATCTAATAGAAATCATTATTTTGGATCTGAAAAATAGTGTTTAAATTATTGATTTCATATTTGCTTTTGCTCAGAAATGAGCGACTTTCTTCCCAATAACTCGTGACTTAAAGTAACAATTGTTGTAGTGGCCACCGGTTGCTCAATATTGTTTGAGCAAAAGGCTAAGAAACTGTCGTTGGAAGGGAACGTCTGGCAGTCGGTCGTGAATCGCCTCGCTTTATACCAAAGAGGAAACAGATGCTTGAGGGTATACATTACTAATAGAAATCATTATTTAGATTTGAGAAGTTATTTTTAGGGTCCCGAACCTCTAAATAAAAAAGGAACCCTTATAGGATCACCTTGTTGTCCGTCTGTCCGTCCGTCCGTCTGTCTATCTATCTCAAGAACGCGTAGAGGTATCGAGTTGAAATTAAAACCATATATTCAGGTCAACAGTCTGTTGAAGGGGTAGAAAATTAAACTTGTAAATTAACGTAAAAAAAAGATAGGACTGTTTATGTCGCAAAATACGTAGATTTCGACACCCTCATGGGAATCAAAATTCATAGGTTAGGTACTTCTGAAATTTGGCGAGTAATATCGTCTTTTACTATGATTACGGGAAAAACTCTAAAAGCTATACATTTGTAATTAAATCATAAAAATATAGTCGTTAGTTTCGGGAAAAACTCGGGAACGTGTGTAGGTATTGAGTTGAAATTAATAAACGTCAAAAAGAAATAATCAAACTTTAAAATTAACGTTAAAAAGGTAAGGCCATTTATGCCGCAAAAACGTATAGTTCGACACTCTCAAGGGAATCAAAATTCATAGGATACTTTTCGTTTACCGAGAACTATAAAATTTGGCAAGTAGTGTCGCCTTTTACTACAAGTACAGGAAAAAATCTGAAAACTAGAAAACTAATTAAACTCGCCATTCTAAATTTGTACGCCTACAATGGTAAGACATGTTGATACCATTACCATAATTATATTTTTAAGAACTGTACCACACATGTTTCTACAAATCAATAAATTCTATTCTATTCTATTCTATTCTATTCTATTCTATTCTATTCTATTCTATTCTATTCTATTCTATTCTATTCTATTCTATTCTATTCTATTCTATTCTAGACATTTGTAATTAAATCATGAAAAATTTGTCTTAAGTTTTGGAAACTGAATTTCGGGCAACTTCGGAAAAAACTGCGAAACGCAATTCCTGAACTATTTAGAATATTATGTACTTAGGCAGCAGTGGCGAGGGGTCAAAATATCGCGAAGGTAAGCCGCACCCAAAATTTCTCCAAAAACTCTCTCAACTGTATGGCGGATCAGTGGGATAGGATTTCTAAAAGCGATGCCGATGGGAATCGGAATTTACAAATTTGTGCGGAACCCTCGGTGGGCGAGTTAGACTCGCACTTGTCTGGTTTTTTATGTTAAATATTGATTTCATATTTTCTTATGCTCAGAAATTGTATCAACTAGCTATACACTAATTTGAACTTGACGAGCTTTTACCTCGGAAAGTTGAATTCCAAGCGAACAAAGTCATAGTACCTAGTAAAAAATGTGGTGCACCGGAATCGCCAGCGTTTAAGAACTGTTCTGAATGGCGAGGGACAAGGCCAAATTTGGCAAGCCAATGTTGACCTTCATGCTGGCCTTCAATAATGCAGTAATTTGATTAAACTGTCAAATTAACGAAGAAGCAAATATATATTTTTTTCTTGTTACATCTAAAATGTCTTTTGTGGAAAGTAAACACTGTAAACGGACGGAACGATAGCATTTACGATCTGTACATTACAATACCTTCTACAAAATGGGATTTTAAACCATAAAAGTGGACAGTTAGGGTTGCACACATTGCTACATAATAATAAAAGATTATACAGAGTATTACAGAGTTACGTGTAATCTCGACGTGGCTACGCTACCACAAAATAGAAAATTTGACAGAATGACCACTCCCGCACTATTCTCGAAATCTTGCCTGACACAATAGGGTTGCTACTGTTTTGTCTGTTACTGTATGTATTAATTGTGATAGTATGGATTTTTTCTTGAAACCTTATTAAATTTATTGTATATAACAAAAGAACAATGTTCCGCGCCCATACTTTATTAGCCTAAGAACCAACAGCAGTAGAATTTTTTTTTTCTAGTAATAGATGGCCCATACTAACCCATAAGAACAAAGTTTTTTCACGGACATTTTGAGAACATTTTTATATAAAAAAGTAAGAATTTGAGGTTATGTGCTATAAAATTCCATATTAATTTCCACCAATTAAAACGAGCCTTGACGCCGCAACACTACCGTGAACTTAAAACGGCCAATCAGAGCGAAGAACTTTCGCGAGTCACTCTGAGCGTCATCATCAAAACACCATCTTTATCTCCACGTCCTTTCGTCGACAATTCGCCGCACGCGGCGAGCTAGTTACGGTTCCGTTGACATTTTAATAAAAATTACTAAAATAGGCACAAAAAAAAAATCTTGCACAACATCAACGTTTTCTGTGTAATAATTTATTACGCGACAGTGAAATTGACGCCAATTTCGATTTTTTACATGTTTAATATCAATAAGTAACTGACCTGACTATCAATACAAATGACAATTGTCATTAAATATTAATTATTAATTATAGAAATTATATTAATTATAGTCCTTTTAAAAGTGCATTAAATATGAAAGCAGTGTCCGCTGTCATTTGTTATACTCAAATACTGTATGTGTATTAAAATCTAATACAAATTAACGTACATTTAAAATGTTTGTTGGTTTTTAACTGACTTGTTGGTTGAACTAACGACCTCCGCCGTGAAAACTCTTTGCTAGTTGTTTATTAAAAAAAACTCCTGTTTCTCATGTAATGCCAACTTGGATATACATGCATCGTGCTTGGATATACGTGAAATGGCACTTTTCGTTCTGTGGTCTCTCTTCTACTTACTTTGTGACGCTAGCCCGTGTCGAGATAAAAGCGCGGTGGCCTAGAGTCAGCACAATTTTCCCTCCAATAACTCGCGACGCGCGAACTAACGACCTCCGCCGTGACAAACGCCCACTCGCTCTATCCGAGAGCGGAGTGTGTAAACGCGGCTCTGTGTAGGGCTGCCTGTTTGTTGTTACAACATTACTCGAATTCGGAAAGGTCAAGCTACTCAAATTCGGTAAGGTCAAGTATATTGTAGAACTTACAATGGCCGTACGTTAGTTAGAGAAGAAGGTAATTTCTCCATCAATATCACTTCAGTTGCAGGTCATATGTATAATATTGTTATACCAGCTATGCTGTTTTTATACCAGCTTTTTGAGATGATACGCAAACATTGCGATTACATCTTATGTAGAGGGATACCTACTTAAAACGATGAGTAAACTTTGGAAATTAATATGAACGGGGAATTCACAGTTCCGACATTCGAAAATTTTTCGCTTATCAAATATTCGACGTCATGTACAAACGATACTCCGATATCAATGAACTTTGCTTAATTCCGAGGACGCACCAATTAAAAATTCAATTACATTATGCAAATTAAAGTGGTTTCTTTTCAAATCCGCCCCTCGTATTAAAACTGAGCCATCAATTTCAGCCCTCGGCAGGACCTTATCACCGCCGACGCGGCGGCCCTGGCGACGCGCGCCAAATGACGCGGCACTGATGCGAGCACCTAACGATTGCCACGATTTTTACCGTGCCACCTACAGATTTTGTGCTTCGCTTCGCACTATTATGACGAGAAGTGTATTTAAAAAGCCTTCCTGCTTAGAATTCTTCAAGAAACTCTTCAAGTGATAAATATTAAACAAGAAAATATACTTTAAAAACAACAACTAGTTTTATGTCGCCCTGACGGGATGAGACTAGTTGCTTTTTTTCTAGTATATTTTCTTGTTTAATATTTATCACATAAAAATAGCATTGTAAAATGCAAAATTAAAAAGTTATAACTCTTCAAGTCTCTGTACTTTGCAGTCGTGAAACTCGTTCTTACTAGTGTAATAATTGTTAAAAGTTGTGACAGTGGAACGCCTGCACTAATGCGATTGTCACGATTTTTACCGTGCCACCTACAGATTTGTGTTTCGCTTCGCACTATTTTAATATTTAGTAATCTGTGCTATTACGACGGGTAATGTATTAAAAAAAGCCTTCCGGCTTAGAATACTTTGTGATCGTGAAACTCTTCAAGTCTCCGTGTTTTACAGCCACGATACGAGTACTACACTGCAACTCTTGGTTTGTACGTGTGCAATTATCAAAAAAACTTGTAACAATCGAACACTGGTACGACTGCTCTGCTGAAAACACCTAACGATTGCCACGATTGTTACCGTGCCACCTACAGATTGTGTGTTTCGCTTCGCACTATTATGACGGGAAATGTATTAAAAAAGCATTCCTGCTTAGAATACTTCGTGATCGCGAAACTCTTCAAGTCTCCGTGCTTTACAGACGTGATACTACACTACAACTCTTGGTTAATACGAGTGTAATTATTATAAAAACTTGTAACAATGGAACACTGGTACTACTGCACTGCTGCGTACACCTAAAGATTGCCACGATGTTTACAATGCCACCTACAGTTGTACTATCAAGAGTTACTCCTGGTTTGTAGGTACAGGTCTAATTATTAAAACACTTGTACAATGGAACACGACTGCACCGATGCGAACACCCAACTAGTGCCATGATTTTACCGTGCTACCTTTTGTGCTTCGCTTCGGAATATTATGACGGGAATGCTTAGAATACTTTGATAAACTCTTCAAGTATCCTTGATTTATTTTGTCGTAATAGTAAATGCAGCTATAAATTAAAATTTTCTAATCTGTTCTCAAACAAATATCAGTATCTACCCATAATCTTAGAAAGACGAAGTCCCTCGCGTGGCAACTGATGCGATGCTGATGGGTATAGCTCGCTACTATGCTTTTAATGAGACTGGTTAAGGAATAGAGCACTAGACCTTTTTCTGATTAAACTTGTTATTTATTTATTTATTAACATCAACAAGATTAACATTATTACATGCGTAATTAAATATTAGCTTAAACTTAAACTAAATGCAATCTTAATTATAGATGTTACACATAAGCAATATAAAAATTAAAAGCATTGTTTTAACATGAACAAGACAAACAATGACGATAATATTTATAAGATTAAGATTCGAGGCAATAGAAAATAGATTTATTACATATAAAAAAAAATTAATAGCTAAACATTTAAATAGATTTGTCATTTAAAGCAATGTCAATTTTTTTAAATCAAAATAATTTAATTAATACAAAATCAAAATAATAAAATTATTGGAATTAGATTCATTTGGTAAAAAATAGTGATCACAAAAAATAAATTAAATATAAAAAAATAAAAATGACTAAAAAGAAATTAAAACATGTGTATTAAATTAACTTACTTATAAAATACTTCAGTGACACAAGCGAACACCTACAAAAATTTAAACGATAATTTTAAATTTTTCCTAAATATTATCTTTATTATTATTATCTTTTTAATTCATCTTAATAATCACTATGTATTAATTATGTTCTACACCTTCATCAACAAACCAGACGGAACACGAACGTGAAAAAGTCGCTATTCGAGCGCCTGCTCTATCAAATAATCTAATACATTGAAGGACTCTTCGAAAGGACATTGCTCTGCGCCCATACATTCTTTACAAAAGAACCCACACAATTGTATAAGTATAAGGTAATTTTAAACTCACGGATAGAAGCCGCACTTTTTGAAATTTCCTCACAGCTTACACATCATGTGCAATATCAAAAAACTGTTTATGCATAAATGAAGCGTGATCCTATAAGTAACACATATACGCTTATTGTAGTTAGCGAGCTACAATTGCTTTCGCAGACCTCTAAAATTTGGGGGATATTTGCCGCACCCCGGATTGTCGCCTCACCAGTCAAATTGGGCGGAGGAATAGTTGCAGCTCGGAAAAACACATTAAAATTTGAGTTTACTACTACATAAATAGGAGAAACCAAATAAATTAATAATAAACATATAAACATACTACACTACCTTAAACTAACTATAACAAGAAAACGTCGTCCAACTCGCAGCCGCGTGGCATAGTACCGAGAACACTGGCGCTGTTGCCCCGCTGAATACATAGACTCAGCCGCTGGGCAAGATAGGCACCAGCTCTCGGGTCTCCTGAGGCGTGGAACAGTCTTGTGGAGATATCTTTCATAAACTTTTTTGTGTCCGACGACCAAGGGCCCATTGTCTCTACTGCAAGCGCCGCAAACTCGTGGCTTACTGAGAGCGACGCATACTTGCGGCGCTTGAGGAATTGAGCTTGCTCCGCCGCGGCTCCAGCCCTTGAGGACGTACCACGTATATGGGAAGGACCTAAGGTGTCTACACAGGTTGCATCCCATACCAAGGTACGCCCCAAGCACCAGGGCACTAACGTCGCACCATCGGGTCTTTTACCATCATCCCTGAATAAACCACAGGGTTCCAGAGATGATGGGATCGAAACAGTGCCAAGGGCACGCTTAACTATATCGTTCATCGTACCATGCCGATAGGCGCGACCTGCGCTCTTGACGCAAGTGAGCCCATGGCGTCCGAACTGGTCCACATGTTTGCCACACGGACAGTGATGAGGTTCGCACAGCTTAGCACCTAAGCGTAAACAAATGGAGATGCGAAGGGTAGCGGGATCGAGGATGGTACCTAGGTTGTGGGAGGGAAGAGCGTGGAGCCAATGTCCGGATTCTTTTTCCGAGACTGCTAGCAGTCGGGCTCGGTCCGTGTCATCCGGACAAGCAGCCAGAAGCTCTGCGTGAGCTGCAATGAGAGCTGGTGACTCCCAAGCGCTCTGGTGTTTCAGATCCAAGGGACAATCCTCTTCCGGGAATGAAGCACTCCACGCAGATCTGGCATCCGACAAGCATGACACCTCTCCGTCAACGAGTGTAGGGTAGTTTAATAACTCGCTGATGAGTGAGAAGGTGCTGTAGGCGGAGGACAGGAAAGCAGGGAGTGCGACACTAGAGGTTGTGCGTAAGCCCAGCCCACCATATCTAATTGGAAGAGTGGCTTGTTCCCAGCTGCGATCTTCAAGTTGTAAATTTAGAATTTTGCAAATAGTACTTTTTAATACTGTATCAATAGATTTGGTGATCAAGGGAAACTTCCAAAGAGGGGAACAGCGCAGGATGTACAAGAATTTTGGAGTGAAGAGACAAAGCCGAAGTATGTAAAATGCTATGTGTGGCTTTAACCCATGAAGCCGTGGTAAATTTTTTCCGAAATTATCTAGTTTAGAATTGACTATCGAGGGGATTGCATCGTCAAACAAAGGGGCTCCCAATAGCGTTAGAGACGCCTTTGTTTGTGCAGATATATTAGGACCTATGGATTCAAATTTTTTGATTATTTCGGGAATTCTATTGGAAGGCAAGCCGTCTGATACGAAGATCTCACATTTGTTGAAATTGAGAAATAATCCGATATTGGAAAAATGCTGTTTTATATACTCCAGGTCATGCAGTACGGATGACAAATCCCCTGCCAAAGTGCCGTCGTCTAAATACCAAAGGTTGAATTTTGAAGTTAGAGATGAAATTGTTGGTTGAATAGCCAAACTAAATATGGCAGGACCGAGCGGATCTCCCTGTTGGCAGCCCACACATGAATCTAATTCATTTTGTCCAAACATTAATTTTGAAGGGGAGCCATAACATTGCCACATATATTGGTAGATAGAAGGCACTTCTTTTTTTATTTCCCTTAGAAGTGCACCTCTGTCCACCGAGTTAAACGCATTTTTCACATCAATTTTGACGAAAACATCATAATTTGTTGTATGCAGAAAAGTGCGGGCTGCATGAACCGCGGCTTCACAGCCTCCTCTAACCCCGAAACCCAGTTGATGAGGACGGAACTTATCTTGGAATTGGTCGTGTAACTCACGGCAACAGAGTTTTGAAGCTAGCCGTCTCAGGGTGCTACCGACGGCGATCGGGCGGATCCCACCATCCTTCTTAGATAATGCTACCAGGTTAGCGCCGTAGAGCACGGGCGTAATATCAACTGGCACGTTTCCTGAAAGCATTAAATTAATTAGGGCAGTGAGATTCCTTATTAACCTATTTCCTTCAACACCAACAATGGGACCCGTAAGGTCTTTAAGGTGTTGTGGTGTGAGTCCATCTAGCCCGCCGGCAGAACCGTTCGGAAAAGAGTTAATTCCAAGTAAAGTCGCCTCCTCATTGACTGTGAGTGCTGGCTCTGCGCAAGGGCCAGGAAGTTGCGAAGTTGTTAGAGGCAATGGGTGTTTGTCTTTCAGCGCAGCCAGCGTATCGGGAGAGTCTGTAGCCAAAGTGTCACTAGTAAAAAGCAATTTTGCCGCACCCTTGATGTTGCCATCTGACACTTTCCTTTCAATCAAATTTAAATTAAAGGATGATTCTGGAATCCGCGGGTGATAAATTGGGTTAAAAATTGAGGAAGTGTTGCCAACGGTGTTTTGTTTTATTTTTGTTGTTAATGATTGGTTTGTACTATTATCTACATGAAGGGTTGAATAGGAAAATGTCAGAAGACTTTCCCAGCTATCGGCAGTGTTTTCAGTGACAACTTTGGCTATACACTCAGAGAGGCTGTGAGCTACAGAAGAACGCGCACCTCTTGGGATCCTACGAACAATTTTGAGAGTGTGCTTAAGGTGTGCGAGCCTCTTACAGAGACTTGTGTTATGTGCTCCATCCGCGCCTAAGGCCGACTGCTGAGGGAGTGTTGGCGGCTGCAACGAAGCCAGCGGCGACGCAAGAGTCGTACGAGGGACGTGGCGACGGCTGCAGTGAATGGCCAAACCACGTTCACCTTTATAATGTTTATGATCATCGCAGATGGGGCACACGAGCAACGACACATTATTGGACGACGTACTTTGACTAAACATATACTTACTTACACTTAAAACTAAACATTTAACTGTAAAAAATGCTAAAAAGAAAGTAAAAAAAACACGTAGAAATCACTGGCACTTGACAGTTGTTGATGTCTTGGCTTGTTCGTTATTGGTTGTTGGCCTGGCGATGGGAATGCGTAATGCGTGCGCAGCTTTTATTTTATAGATAATGAAGCTGGCCGAGCTCTCCGGTGCTAGGCAACAAAGGTAACTAGGTACGTCAATGCTTGTAAAAATCGTCGATGGAAATTTTCTTGATAATCAGCAAATCACTTATGCTTATTTTTCATGATTAATCTAAAAGTGCTGTTAATCCCCATTAGATCTTATTTCGTGAAATACAGCGCGTTTAATATCCGTAAAAGTTGATTTATTTCAATGAACAGTGCGCGCCAGAATTTAATATGTACGTAGTTAAATTGAATTTTAAAAGGAAATAAAATACATTAAAAAACAATATCCCAATAAGAATAAATCGTGAACTCATATTCTCTCCGTAGCGGATAGACGCCGCGGTACGAAAAGCTATGATTTACTGATATCCGTGTAATTTTGTACAAATTTAAAGAAAATCTTATCTTTTTTAAACCAACTTATAATTTAACTTTGGCTGCACCATAGAAATTATAATGAATATCAAAACATCTCAGGACTAAAGACAATTCCATGAAGCGTCTATCCTTCAAATATTTTTTATATTAACGGATATCGTCAGGATCGGGTCGTTCAAGGAGGCATCCATAATGCCTCCTTGAACTTGTGTTCAGAGTATGAAAATCTTTCCGCACAAACGCCACTTTAAACTTTTATTCCACCAACTTATATTCCGTGATTCGACCCCAGACTTTCTTTTATATTTTTGACTCATTTGGTACTGAAATGAAAGAAAGATTATAACTTTTTAATTTTGCATTTTACAATGCTATTTTTATGTGATAAATATTAAACAAGAAAATATACTAGAAAAAAGCAACTACTATCATGTCGCCCTGCCGGTTGTGACATGTGACATGAGACTAGTTGCTTTTTTCTAGTATATTTTCTTGTTTAATATTTATCACATGAAAGAAAGATATTTGTATTATAAGTAGATAAAAAAAGGCAAATTATCCGTTTTTTAGAGGATAGATGCCTTGTGTTATAAATATCAAACATAATAAAATCAAAACATGTTTTAAACAACACTTAGATGCCTTACCTTAAGATCGACAAGAAACAAAACAATCCATTCACCATTACTAAAGTTTGGGGCCTTCAAAGTAGGACTTTGTAATTGCTGATTACGGAGCACTGTGACGCTATGAGCGAAATATTGTAAAAAATATTTAACCAAATCAGCATTTGGACTGACGAATATTTTAAGGGTTTCATAAATTATAAAACGTTGACACGTTTAGTTGATACATTGGTCCCCAACATAAAGTGGAGCAATTAAAATAACAATATTTGGTGCCACTTGCAGCTTCCTATGGTGTAAAGTTTTACTTAAAACAATAATAAATAATAGAATTCGTGACACTAAAATCTTTCCCAAGACTTTTATCAAACAAAAAACCCTTGTGTCAAAGGGAACAGTGTTGAGGACCAACTTAACAAGTGTAAACTTATCAGTGTTGTTTTTGATTCTGAGAACTATGGTATAAAACAAAAACTCTAAGAAAGAAATATTGAATGAGGTAGGGATGGCGAGGAACAACGACGGTGTCGGGAGAAGGTTCGGGGATTCGGGCTACGGCCACGTCACATGTCCTGACGCGACTTTAAAATTTTTACCCATCCCAAAAATTTAAAACTCTGACGTGCACAAAGCCGCTTAAGAAGTTTTCACAAAAAAAAAATGTCTTGATTTTTAAGCCCTGGGTTAGACCGTTGAGTCACAACACAGTAGTTCTTTACAGCGCTTTTTTGAAATCGCGGCATGTATCCGACTGCGGCATTTATCCGTGACTTACTCTATTTTTCCGACAATTGTCTTAATATAAATATTTGCATACAATTCACTTCGCTTATCCGTAGTTAACATAATACTAACAAAACGACACATAGCTACCAAGTTAAAATACGCGCGGTTTTTAGAATCGCGACTTCTCCATGATGTTTATTTTTCCCGTATTTCCCCTTTGAACGGTAGCCGAGTGCTGCTTGATTGCTGTCGATTTTGCAGAGTTCACTGATCGTTGTTTTGTAACCCTTTTTGCGTACCATACTCCAGGGGACAATTTTAATAGGTGCTAATTTTGCATCTGTTTTCTGCGCCGTATTTTCATAAAAACAATTAAATTAAATGTTGTGTATATCTATTATAGACACGAGGAGCTAAGTGGAGCAGAGGTTACAGCGTTCGGGATGCAACCTTATCGCTTAAGCAACTTTCGCAATGGTGGTCACGGGATAGGTAAACAAAAAAATATAATCTCGAGCTCCTTCGAGGCACTTCGGAAATCACTTTTTAGAAATGGCTTATCTTGCCTTCCCAAAGTCGAAAATCACTGAAAACTAGTGATGATCATTGGGTTGGATTGGGTTTTTGGTCCCCAGTTGCATTTGCAGTCGATAAACCCACAAGTCTCGCCTGTTGGAACTGGTAGAAATCGAATCGAATTTTTATCCTTAAGCAGCATGATATAATAAAATTTTAGTGTTTGAAATCGCAGGTAGTCCTTTAAAAAAGACAGAGGCAAAGCAGAGGCAACAAACTTTTTTTTTTATATATATACTAGGGAAAATGTTTTTACGCATCCCTTGCCCCTGGGTGTAAGGACGATTCGAGAGGCAACTAACCTAACCTGTAACGTGTAACACATATGAAATTCTATACTAACAAGGAAGATCTTAAAAGGCCCTAAAAGTACAAGCTCAAGTTTGTACGCAAAGGGATTCGCAGGAAATATTGAATGATATTTTTTATGGGTCTCACGTCGAAAATTGCTGAAGATTAGGCTAATACAGCGCGTAACCGCCGTATTATGTAATAATATTGATAAGAAAACGCTGCGCTGGCATATATTGGTGCTACCTTCACTGAGCTGAAAGCGCATTAACGCTTAACTTGGCGCGTATTTTCAAATACACTAGGATGTGAGATGAGAACTTGAGTACTGTTCAAATATATTTATGCCGGCTTAGTACCTACTAATCCAGGTAAATTCCTGTGCCTAATAATGACACTAAAGTATTAATTACGGACTAACTGATATTTCATCTTAATATTTATAGGTTCCTGTCCCATTAGTCTACCAAGCCAAATTACATGTTACGTACCTACGTGTTAGTAGCGCGACTTCGTCCGCGTTGAATTCAGTTACATTGCGCTCCTCCCAAATATTTACGGCATAAAATAGCCTCTTTTCTTCTTTTGCGCTAAACATTTAACGGGTCAGTGGTGAAATAGTTACACTCACAAAGAAATAGGTAATTCCGCATGTATTTTAAAGAACTTATGGTTAAAAGACAACCTGCTTCCACAATACGCCTCTACTGACACTGTCAAATGACGCGGAAAAGACGTCGGATGACGCCCTCTTTATCACAGAGTAGCAAACCCGCTTACACTTGCTTTACTTTATTGCTGGTTTAATAAGAATGTAATTTGACTCTCTTATTCAGATATTTTTATTGCTTTTCTGGAGTCTTCATAAAGTTGCCTAGTTTCAATAAACTTGGTCCAGTGGTTTAGGCGTAAAACAATAAGTATCATGCACACAATAATTATTATTTTCGCCTTGTTTATATTAGAACCTATGAATAAAAGAGACTATACTTTCACAATACGCTTCCACTGACACATGAGCTTTTTCTTATCCGTAAGAGCGACTCGCCGCGTCGCTCGCGCGGCCAAATGACGCGGAAAAGACGTGGGATGACGCCCTCTTGATCACAGAGTAGCGAACCCGCTTACACTCGCTTCACTTTATTGCTGGTTTAATAAAACTGTAATTTGACTCGCTCTTTTGTTTAGACATTTTTCCTATTACGCTTCTCGACTCGAGTCTCCAGTCGACAGTAGGTATTGATCTGCACGATTTTGTATTGATACTTGTACAATATTATGTTTTATTAGTCCTTCTACTTACGCACAGTTATTTAAGTAGACAAGAAATAATTTTTATTTAATATGTTACTAAATACTAGGTAATCAAATACATAAGTATTTGATTTTGGTATACTTTCTTCGTTTTATACCACGCAAACTATTATTTGCAAAGCGTTTCCCCCTCCGTTTATAAAAACATCCTAATTCCTTTTAAACAATATTAATTTCATCATTTATTTTAGCATAGAGAGGTATTCCTAACCAAGTTACATTGCGTCTTTACACCAAAATTCACGAAAAAGTTCAATCAAAGAAAACAGTATCAAAGTCGCTATCCTAACCTAACACAATCAACCCCATCTAAGACAACCCAACCCGAATCCTACGCTGCAGTTGCATCAAAGAAGACCAAGCCTACACCTTCCCCTTCCACAGAAACCACCAAACCGGCTATCATTTTGTCTAGCAAGGACCCCAAAACTACCCATAAACAGACGATCAAAGACTTCAGCTGCGCGATGAACTTCAGCACTTTGGACTAGGGATGTTACGGATGTGGTTATATCGGAACCGAATACGGAATCGGAGTTTTAAGATTTTCTTTATCGGAATCGGAACCGAAATCGGAGGCGTAGGCAGAAGAGAGATGTGTTACGGGCAGGTCTAAAACCACAATAACAAAATTTTTTTATATACAGGATGGAAAATTAGGATGGGGCCTGAAGGGCAACTACTTTAACCGTTGTAGCTACGAGTACATGAAAACGTTATGTGGAAACCATCCTTAATTTTTGAGAAATTTTAAACTGACAAGAAAATCTAAAAATGGTCAGATTTCAAAAATATTTTTAGGCATTATGATACTGTTACAATTCCATGAGGATCAAAACACTCTAAGACACCAACTGAGGTTTGAGTTACTAGAAACAGCAAAAAATGGTGAAATCGTGAAAAAACCGCGCTCGCGCCTCACGCAGCCGCATTTGCTTGACCTACGAGTACCTTTGTTGAATGAACTTATTTTCTTAGCGAATGAGGTTTGAGACAGACAGAAAACTAACCAGTTTTCTGCTGACTGCAATTCGTAAATATAGTAGAAAATTTTGCAAGAAAAGTAAATACACTAGAAAATGTCGAAGTGTCCACATAAGTCTCGGTAGCTCAATGATTAGAGCATTGGGTCGGACTCTCAAAGGTTGCAGTATCGAGTCCTATCTAGCGATATGAGGACGAGTTGATATTTTCCTCGTATACAGTAGAATCCGTTTATTATGACTCCGCCTATATTGACCAACCGTCTATTAGGATATTTTCCTCGTATACAGTAGAATCCGTTTATTATGACTCCGCCTATATTGACCAACCGCCTATTAGGACGTAATTACACAACGAAGTTTGGTTTTCACATAAAATTCTATTTAACAAAGTCGGATGTATAATGACTTCGCTTACAGTGACATGTCGCTTATTATGACCCATTTTTAATAAAATTTGTCCGTTTCTAGTGACCGACATGATTTATTACACCTACATACCTTCGGTCAAGTTCGCTGATTCCCGACGACGTTCAGCACGTAGCTGGTTTTTGTTTTGAATCTCAGTGTGTAATTGACAGTTGAACGTCACTTTTGTATTTAATGATATCCTATGTAAAAAAAATGTCATCTCAACGTCGTAAAGCATTTACGATTGAGGAAAAAGATGCAATAATTGTTTTTTTCACAAAATTGCTTTGTATATCGTCCTCTTTGTATGACGTATTTGTGTGTATCAAATTAAGTGACTCCAAAAGAAGCAAATTATACCGAAACAAAAGCTACGCAGGTTAATATCCATCCAATCTATTTCTCAACCGGTCAATATATGACATAGGCACCAGTGCCGAAGGGTCTATAGATACATCTCGATCCCCATCAGCTTCCCTTTTAGAAATACCACCCCACCGAGCCACCATACAGTCAAGAGCATTTTATGAGAAATTATTGATCCGGCTTACTTTTACCCAGCTTTTACCATATTTTGACTCCTCGCCACTGATAGGCACTCACCACTATATGGTGGAGATGACAAAAAATATTGGAGAACGATTTTTCGGTGAAATTAATTTGTCATCTCCATTGATATTTGTTTTCTTTTCACCGAATATAAACTCCGATTGAATTTATCGGAACCGAATGTGCAAAATCAATCGGAAGTTCCGACCTTCGGAATCGGAACCGAACCTCCGTAACATCCGTACTTTGGAATTTGCTCCCGCCCTTATCACAAGTCTTTCGCAAGAGAATGTGCGTATCGAATTCGATCGACCCGAGCAGAAAGAGACCGCGCTTTCGAAGATACAGTCATCCGACTGTAAGACCTAAACGGTGGCCGAACCGGCAAAAACACTAAAACCGATGTTTCTTAAAGGCATCCCCAAAGATTTTATGCCGCCTCTGTGGTCTAGTGGTACAACCACCGGTATCAGACCCAGGGGTCCCGGATTGGTCTTGTTGTAAGTCCGCCTGGCTAGTGCCACCATCTTATCTAAGCCTGACGCCATAACAACAATGTTTTCAGCATTGTTGTGTTCCGGCAGTTCGAGATAAGATAGCCAGTTCCTTAGTGGCTGAGGATTCCGGGAGAGGCTCGCTTCCTTCTTCAGCCTTATCAATACTTAACATCAGGTATGATGAAGGCTAAGAGTCTCCGCGTCGTAAAAAAAAAAAAAGATGTACCCCGCACTCATCCACTTTAAATTTGAACGCAATAACCGTAATACGAATCTATGCAACGCAGTTTTTATCACCACTCCTACAGTCTTCCGCGCAGTCCTAAAACAACAGAAGATCAACATCGACTACATGAGAGTCCATACGGAGGAATTTTCACCGTTCCTCCAGTGCTTCACCTGCCAACAGTTCGGTCATATGAAGACTAACTGCCCTTCAAATGTGCCTTCATATATCCACTGCAGTGAAAACCAAACCCTTGTGAATTGCCAGTCCAAGGACGACCCAGTGAAGCTAGTTTGCTGTAACTGCCGAGAGCACAAACGCCGTGTTAACACTAACACGGTGGCACACCGCGCCAACTCGGCACACTGTCCGAGGGTGAAAGCAATGCTCGGGCAAATAAGAGACCGTATAGACTACGGCACTAAAGCGCAATAAAACCATATTTCTGGTACATCTCTTCCTCAAACTTTAAATCACCTTCAATTTTAATCCTCTTGTAGGGTAACCTGTACTAATCTTGGCACTCTGACATTTAAACGCAATTTTTAAGACATTTTCATGGAAATACAATGCATCTTCTGATATAATTAAAATCTTACACCACAGCAATTAATTAATATCGCAACACAGTACTGAAATAAAGATAGCGCGGAATTTTTTGTCGTCTATTCATGAAAATTTTAACAGATCTGATAAGAAAGAGGTATAGAAAAATTTTTGGTATTATACTTTTGCTATTATAAAGAGTAATATATATTTTTATCTGGTATGTTTATAAGTGATATTACTCTTTTTAATTATAATTATATTTATTTTGTGATCATAACATTAAATAATTAGTGTGCCAACTATTAGTAAAAAGCTTATAAGGAAGTGCAATGATTGGCATTGGCACCTATGCCAACAATAGATTTTATTATTATTATTTTATTATTTATTATTATTACAAACACTTAAATTAGGACAATTTATTGGTTTTCTTACCTCTACAGTGCTATATAAACCTTTTTAGGTTTTACCAAGCACCGGTATCCATCCAAGTTAGCTCGAGATATAAAAAAGAAAAAAGGTATAAACTTGTTTAACTTATGAATATGTGTCTAAAACATTTTGAAATACCTAACTATACTTTTTAATTCTACTACCTCTCATATTGGCTCGATCACGAATATGTTAGTTACGAACTACAAGTGGGTACACACGGGCGGATCCTCTGCCATATAATATATTATATTATAAGAGTATGTTTTTTAATTTTAAACTAGATTGTTTTTTTTTTAAATTATTATTTGATAACTACTTAGAATTATTTAAAAAAAAACAGGAAAGAAAATTTAAAAAGGACTAAACTATTTTTATTTTGAAGTATTTATGTTTAATATTGATAAATAATGTTTTTTTACAAAAAAAATTATATTGATTGTATTAATTTCTTTTTTACATGATTATGGTAATTCGTTGATTAATTTGGGGATCTGGAATTGTAATAATTGCCTTCCATATAGATTATTGTACTGCGGGATGATTAGTTTTGGATCCGATGCACTACGTGCTTCTTTATTGTAATGTTTTGTTTTTTTTTAATGCAATTATTGTAGCAAGTCTTATTATTGTGTATCTTTATATTGCCTTGTGGCTCAACTGTGGTCAATTGTGGCCGCTGAACCGGTTGTGGCTGCTGATAACCATGTCGCCACACTCACCTGATAGTGATAAATTTTGACCACTGATCTGATCTAATTGTGGCCACTGATCACATGTCAAATGTGGTCACTAACCCTAATGTGGCCTCAGAGCTAAAAGTTTTCACTGATCCAAATGTGGCCACATATTCAAATATGGATTTAACACAAATGTGGCCACTGATGCAAATTTGGCCACAGAGCTTAATGTTTTCACTAATCCAATATGCAAATGTGGATTTAACCTAAATGTGGCCACTGACTCAAATGTGGCAACATCCAGATGTCGCCATTGACCCAAATGACACCCTTACACAAATGTGGCAACTGATCCAACCAAATTTGGACATTGATCCAAATGTAGCCCTACCGAAATGCGACCACGAATTTAAATATGGCAACTGATTCAAATATAGCATTAACCCGTTTTAGCAAACCACAAAAGAAACAAGAAAAACAAAAAAAACAACAAAAAAGATAGTGTGGTTGAGTGCAAATCATTGTACCTTATGGCTGCCAATGATTGTACTAAGAGTGCCAATGATTGTACTTTTGGCGGATTTTAGACATTTTCTCTTTTTTTGTAAAAAAAAAATCGATTTTTACGTACCAAATGTTTTATGAATTTAAGAAATATAAGAATAATTTTAAAATAGTAAATGTTGTCTAAGTATGTTATAGAAATAATAATTAACAAATGTAGGTCAGGTATTTCTTAAAGTGCAAATCACTAAACAGTTTACCCTAATTAATATTTCCTTCCAAAACCCAGTCTCCCCCCGTAGTTAAGTATCAAATTGCTTCTCGGTGGCAGTTCTGGAACAGTGAAATTCTTTATATACATATCGTGCATTATCTTGTTAAATCCTTTTGGACAACAATAGAGATAAAAAAAAATCTCCTAACTAATAATATAAATGCGAAAGTGTTTTTCTTTGTCCTTTCTTCATGCTCTAACTAAACGACCAATCGACTTGATTTTTTGCATAGACTTACCCCCATATTCTAAGTCGTTCCACCAAAACTTTTTACACTCCACTCAACCTCTTCGTGGGTAAAAATGGTAGTGTGCGCTAGACCTAACACGGAGTGGCTACGTAAGTACTCTTTGGGTCCTCCAGGTCCTTACGGAGTTATGACTTAGAATACCGATTTCGAGGTATTTTGAAGAGGTTTTCAATGAGGTTTCGTTAAGTCGAGGACGAGTAAGTTTTGGAGGAACGACTTAGAATATGGGTGTTAGTTGTAAGGACGGTGAGTTACATACCTATGCTATTTTTAATCCCGATATTCTGATACGCGGATGAAACCGCGGAGGGAAGCTAGTATTTTCATAAGAATAATATCGAACATGGATATGACCATTACGCCAACAATATTTCGATTAATGTTTCACAGTTGTTTGAGTTGATAAGTATCTATACTATCCGGTGCTGGTTGTAACTCTTTGAAGATTCAAAGGCATCGTAATTATAGTAACTTTTACTTTTGTTTTGTTTATTGGTTTACATCATATTTTTTATAGGTTTTAAGTTATTGTAAACTTCTTTTTTATCCCTTTCTTTATATTTAGGGGGGAGTGATGTGGCGTCAGCTCGGACTTTGTATCTAGGCCAAAATGCACTCACACAGAGGCAATTATTTCCAGCTGACGCACATACAATACTATGTTATAATTTAGTATTTAAGATGAGAAAAATAATAAATGATTGCTCTTAGCTATCAGCTCTCAGCACTAGCACACCACACTGGCTGTTTGATTCATCTCCCACACCAGGAGCCAAACGGTCATAAAACGACAGGAAGCTGGATGGTGATCGGAATTCCTACCACAATAATAATAAAGTACAAGTAAATTGATTTCGGAACCGTTGGAACCTGTTTATTCTCGTGGACACGATGAAATGGTTAACACTGTCCTGTGCAGTTTGCAACTGTTGAAAATAAGTCGTTAACAGTTTTACCTTGTTAGTTTTCTCGTTGAGTCAGTGCAAGCAAAACTTTAAAATAATTATAAGCTGAAAAGCAAGTTTTACTCGAGAATCAAAGTTTTGAACTAATATTTTTGTGCTTTATTTTCGAAATTATATTTTACAAGTTATTTTCTGTACTTACTTAGGTACTTTAGTGGTAGTCTAAAATATTTATTCCCCGTTCGCCCCAAAGGTACGCCCCACATATCAAGGTTATACCGGTTCGCCTTGCATTCCAAAGTTGTCCTGATTCGCCCCACATCAATGTAAAGTAAAATAGTCCTGCCAACAAATAAATCAAGTCTAAATTTGGTGATATAGAAAATTTCGTTTTTAAAATACCGTTTTCAACCCACGAACGAAATTAGTCAAATAATTAACCAAAAGTACCAGAGCAGCATAACCAATCAGGAGTTATTATACTTAAAAACTGCTGCCACTAACACATTAAAAAAACTTAATATAAAACAAATATAAGATCAGAACTTCTCAATACATCTAAAATAACCTCTTGGTTAGCTAACCAAAAAAAATGTTGAAAGTAACAGGGTCGCATAGCTATGCGACCCTGTTACTTTCAACTTTTTTTTTATATAAGTATTCATAATAGAACATAAAGTAAGTAAGTAATTTATTGATTGATGTTAAATACATGTTATTTAAAATAATACGAAGCCTTGTTTGCTGATTGTACCTACGAAAAAGTAAGTTGGCAGTATAATAACATGTGGGGCGAATCGGTAATATGAAATGGGGCGAACCAAGAACCAAATATTAATATTTTCTGTTTTGAGGCGAAGGGGACATGCTTTGTTCCCTTGTTTTGAATTGAGTTTTTTTTTATTGGGGCGAAACTCAGTGGGACGAATAAGGAACAAATCAACTAAGGGCGACCCCGAAGATATAAACAGTCGTATTTTGACTTAAAGAACTCACAAATCAAACGTTTTCCGAGTTATGATCTGTACATAAGATTTTAAATTTTCGCGCTTCATTATAATTATAATCAAGAGAAACGGGACTCAACGCGACATTTATTATGTACTTACAGCTTGACGTTTCATTAAATTGTCATCAGCGTGGAATCCAGTCATTAACAAGTGTAAGCCGCAAGTTTTACCGTTTAAAACCAACCCCGATACTGTGAGTGTTGTGTGCCGTAATGATATCACTAGCGATGATAAAAACAAACAACTGACAATTTGAGTCTCCAAGGTCTCCAGCTCGCCCGAACAGGCGACGCCACGCACCATATTTTTACTTTTTATTAGATATTATTTATTTATGTGATAAATATTTAAAAAAAAAACCAATTATGCTACAGAGACCTATGAGGACACGTCGAATTTTTCTAGTATAATAATAACCCGAATGAATATACTATAAAAATTCGACGTGTCCTCATAGGTCTCTGTACCATAATTGGTTAGTGCATTGGGCCGGACTCCCAAGGATGCGGGTTCGAATCCCGTCAGGGCGACATGAGACTGGTTGCTTTTTTCTAGTATATTTTCTTGTTTAACATTTATCACATAAAAATAGCATTGTAAAATGCAAAATTAAAAAGTTATAATTGGATGGCTGTTTCATCTTAATCGATAGTCAAACATCTGTAAAGATGTTTCTTTCGAATGCGATGATGTTACTCTTATTGATGAAGCGACGGTGGCCAACACCGTAGGACGGTGAATATACTAGAAAAATTCGACGTGAACTCATAGGTCTCTGTAGCATAATTGGTTAGTGCATTGGGCCGGACTCCCAAGGATGTGTTTTCGAATCCCGTCAGGGCGACATGAGACTGGTTGCTTTTTTCTAGTATATTTTCTCGTTTAATATTTATCACATAAAAATAGCATTGTAAAATGCAAAATTAAAAAGTTATAATTATTTATTTATGTTTTATTTTTGTTTATGTTTAAATTATTCGTATTTTAATATTTATTTATATGTAAAGACCATCTGTCTGTCAACCATTACCGGTCAATCCTATTTAGCTACTTAATTTAATATTTTGTTTGGTCTTCTTTAGATTATTTCTGCAATTGGCAGGTTTATTTGTCTTCTAAAAATGTGGTGAAACTGCGTTATTGGCTAAGCGTATTCCTAAATCATTATTTTAAGCATGTGTGATGTAAAGTCGCTGTTGAGTTTCCTATTAAATAAAAAAAAATGTAGCAAATTCACCATTTTGGCGTCAAAGAGCCTCGATATAGTCGGGAGCACTAGCTACGCTATCCCGTGATTCGGCCGTTGCGCGGCACTAATATCCAAAATAACACTCAATGTGCTCAACGAAGCCCCCGTTTCTTGGTTAATTGAGACTTAAGTTATAAAAAACAAATGACACAAGACAGACAATCACTTTTACATTTCTAATATTAAGTAAGATACTTATATGGATTACTGTAGCAATCCCGCCATTTGGCGTTAAAATAAACTCGATATAGTCGGAAACACTACGTTATCCCGTGTTCCGGCCGCTGCGCGGCACTAATGTCCAATATAACACTCATCGCGCACTAACACCGCAGTAACGAAGACATATTCTGATGATTGACTAATTGGGGCGTCATGAAGTCAAACAGAGAGACAAGAGAGAGTAGCAAACTCGCTATTTGGGCGCTAAAAGAGGCTCGGTATAAGAAGTCGGGAACACTACGCTATCCCGTGTTCCGGCCGTTGCGCGGCACTAATGCCCAATATAACACTCATTGTACCCTAATACGCAGTAACGAAGCCATCCTTTCCCCTTTGTCTGTTCTTGCCCTTCTTCGGATTAGGGTTGCTACCGCTGAATTGGGCTATTCACTTAATGAATCTTTGTTCGTATCTTAAAATCCCGTTAATGAAATCTTTGGTTGTTTGAATCTATTATCCAATTTGTCTGATGCGAAAGTTGAAACATAATAAAATAATGAAACATATAAAGAAGGAATTAACTTCCGACGTATTCTAACGACTTCCGACTAACAATGTTATGTATTCTTGTTAAACCCCTAAGTATTATATTTCATTTTTAATTCTCTGGGCACTACCTAGATTTGTAGATATACATTGTATGTAAAAGCAAATCTGTATAAAGAAACAGTTTAACAGATTGGAAAGCAGCAACCCTGTTGAAGTTGATGCTGACACTCATTTTTGCCTTATCAGTTATGTATGTTACAGTTACTTATGAATGGTACACGTTAGGGACGTAATATAGGAATATATAAGAATTTTATGAACATAAAAGTATGTGCCTACATATGTATTTATGAGACTCACCATGACTTTAGAGAAGTGCTTATGGGAGGCATTATTTAAGAGATCCATTGAAAGCAATATCACCATTTCAATTAAAAAGTAATAACTAACTGCTTCATGTGATACGACGCGACGTGTGATAGCCAAGTATTTGTGTTCTGTGATAAAAAACACTTTATTCACAATCAATATTAATGATTTAGAAATCTTATGAAATCCGACATCGTGTGAATTTATTTTTACCACCTACTGCCATGTATACTCTCTACAATGTGCACTACCAACTTAACGTAAGCTAAGGTATATTAAATTTCTTTAGAGCACAATGCTTTCGATTCTGAAACGTGGATCTTCTATCAGGTAAATTAGTATCCACTTTTTTAAAAGCCAACGTTCTTTAACGTTATCACTAAAAAGTCGCAAACATACTCTGCAAATTGAACACAAGATATAAATCTGTTGCTCTAATAATATGCGGTGGATTTCTCAACGGGCCGTTTTATTTCGCAACACAAAGCCTTCGACCCAGTAAATCCCACGATATCTGGGAAATGCGACAGTGTGCCACAGGCGTTCGTTTTGGGACGCACTTTAAATTTTCCGACTGCGAAAGAACGGATATCGCTGTGAAATTTAAAATGGCGACGCGGCGGAGACATAAGTATGCGGACGGTTAGTTTTGGGGCTAAAATGCAGATGGCTGGAAGAATCGGAAACAAAACTGGACTGTGTATCCAATTTGGCACTTTCATTGTCTTCGCTTTGACAATTTGTTATCGGCAGTTCTATTGCAGCCTGTTAGCACAGCGATATTGGAAAAAAATGTTCCTTTGTTGAGGACCGTTGAATGAATCTAGCACAAGACCCGAAATCTGTTTTTGTTGCAAGTGAAGTGCAGTGCCTACCTAACTGAAAATTCTCTGAATTTTCTCTTTTCGCTGATAATTTTGTTGACTCAGTATTAGTTACCCCATGGCACAATAAAGAGGTCAGAAATAACATGTTCCGCATTAAGTAGTGAAAAAACTGAGCTATTCAAACAGGAAAATAGCCTGTAACGTGATACTTAAGGCGCTTGTGCTTTGCGTGTAAAAGGCGCCGACTTAGTACTTTATCTCATTCTGATAGTTACATTGCATTTGCCGCCTCTTTCTCACAACAATCCTACATCAAACTTCACTTTTGATGCTCTGCCAAACTCGCTTGCATTATGTAAGTATGTAATCATAGATTTATCATTGATCTTCGCGTTGCTACAACTACATAACACCCTCATACATTTAGCTCGTGATCGATTTACTCCGCCAAAAAGGGCACAGGCTGTCTGAGTCTCCTTAGCAACCGTGTCAGTTGGTTGAAGAAAAACGTCAGAATTTTGGTCACATTTTTTGATCCGTTGTTTGTATGAAGCGCGGTATCTAGCGTATGTAGCAACGCGGAGTCCAATCATAAATATATGTATGTAACATTTTTTTTTTTTTTGCGTTTTAATTTTTTTCTGCGATTATCTTAATGTTCTCTATGAAACTGCACCAAATCCCCCAGCCTACTTATACGTGGCAATGTGTGTAAGTCGGGCGGCGGCGCGGCGGGCGGGGAGACCGGCCGCGCTCGCGGGGACAGCGCGCCGCTTTGCATAATGTTGCCACTTACGTACTCGTCCTCTCCCCGTAATAATGCGACGTGTGGAATTGATTACTAAGCGGTTTAGTCAATGAAAAATTGAGGAACACGGGATTTATGCTGACGCGCTTTTTCGGTGTAGTTTGCGAATCTACGTTCTAATCTTCGGTCGTCAGGTAAAAAGAACCGAAACCTTTAGAACATTGTTTTTTTTTTCAAAGAAAGAGAAGTAAAGAGCAAATATGTTTCATGCAATTTGCAAATTGACATCTTCGGTTTTTTAGGTAAAATGAACTTGAACCTTGAGAACAGTGTTTTGTTCCTTTTGAAAGTTGAAATGGGCTGTTATTTTCGTTATATCTTTTCAAAAAGACATGAACGAAAACAGCAAATGAAATAAAGAAAAAAAACTTCTGTAAATGCTCTTAAAACCAACGACAGACATCAACAAACAAGACGAATGTTATTTATAAAGTTTTCTCAGTGAAATATTTCATATTCTCCCAGTACATAACAGCGGCGCTGCACCAAAACGAAAATGAAAAATACTCTGAACTGAGAGATAAAACTTCGCGGACCACAATGGCTATGTTTTTGAAACGCATGATGAAACAACAATATTTGTGAATGTTCTGCTTTTTATTTGGTTTGGTGACACATTAATACTGTATGTTACGTAGACTTTACAACAAGGATAAATTTTAAATAGAAAAATATTGAAAAAGTCAACTCCACTGCGGTCCACTGCTCTAACCACTAAGCTACCGAGACTTCAGTGGTTAGAGCAGTATACCGGATTTCCAAAGGTCGTGGGTTCGATTCCCATGTGAGAATTCACTTGTGGCCAAGAGCATTAATCATAAGTATAAAAATGCATTTAAAAAATGCAAAAATTCAAAAATCATAAAAAAAATACAACAAGTACTTCTGATAAATTTTAAATAGAAAAATATTGGAAAATATTAAATTGGCCAAAAGTGAATTCTCAGGTGGGAAACGAACCCACGACCTTTAGAAATCCGGTCCAATGCTATAACCGTTGCGCTACCGAGATTCACTTGTGGCCGAGTTAATTTTTCCAATATTTTTCTATTTAAAAATTATCATAAGTATAAAAATAGCATTGAAAATTGCAAAAATTCAAAAATCATAAAATACAACAATTAGTTATTATGAATGGTATTTCAACGACAATGGGTGAATTATTAAAATCGCTGTAAAAAAAACTTTTCAAATTTAGTGACGCTGGAAAGTGTGTCTAGTTAATATATTATATCTGGAAATTCCGGTTAACATAGAGTAACCCCCTTACGAAAACTTGCCACAGCTAGCTCAATGTCCAAAAGAGCTAGCTGTGGCAAGTTTTCGTAAGGGGGAAGGAAGGATGTTTAGATATCTATCCATTAGATACTTAACTTTAGATCAAATAATCATGTTTTTCGATAGTCATAGTTAAAGTTTCTTGCCAAATCAAGAAACAATGACGTAGCAACATTTGTAATTTCGGGCTTACCCTTGTCTCAAATCCTATGCACGACATCGCAAGAGTAAAGAAACGATAACGACATCATGTGTAGGTAATGCAAATATTTTTCACAAAAGGTACAATTGGAGTTTTTTTTACTAAGATAAATGCGGAACTAATGTGGAAGTAAGGTAGGTAAAGAATAGAGTAGACGAGCTTCAAAGTGTGTAAGTCCCTGTTGAGTTTGCTGCGGAAGTGTGACACGAGGTCATAATTAATGATGATTGAATGAATCTAATGAGTTTATATAAGTCAAGAACAATCTATTTTAATTTACATAGGAGGTTAACTGTGTAAACTCCTCTCAGATAAAGAAATATACTTTGAGGACCATGTGGTAGTGTACGTAAATAATTTCTGTTAATAATACAATATCGATTGCATAAAACATAACACTATGCAATTAAGACTCGTTCATATAAGTACACTGCATAAGGATAATAAATTACTAACCTCCACCATTACAAGACGAAAGCAACAATGAAATGAATATAATACCAATTATCCATTGTGCTGTCGTTATTTCACGTCGAGACGTAGAAATATGTTTTGTTCGGGAGGAAGTGGGGTACCCGGGCACCCCCTTTAGGGGGCGTCTTCCGATGATTTATCGTTGGCCAGTGCAGCCTCAGGTCTGACCTGGCTCTTTGTTTTTCTGCTTGCACCGAATGACGTCACGGATTAATTACAATGGGATACTGTTCGCGGCCCCGACGTTTATGGGACACTCAATTTGTAGCTGAGAACTTTATGTATTCGTGGGAATGGGAATTTGTATGGTATGACTTTACAAATGGTTTCAAGTGCGACGTAGGAGTCTTAGATGTACTAGTTGAATATACATACATATTTTATGAGCTTCGATTTCTTTTTGAAAAACCTTGTTACTTAATCTGCTATGGCTTTTAATCAGAGTTGTCAAATAGTTAAACACATGATTCAGTCACTTAGTACATCGGTAGGTAGGTAGTACTACTTGCTTTTTGTGGCAAAGGACTCAAGGTACTCCTTAATATATGACATCGGTTTATTTTTCAAAAATCTTGCAGCTAAGTATACATTGTTTTAGGAAACGTTGTTAGTAAATCACATGTTTCAGCCTTTTGGTACATTCGGTAGATAGATAAGATACGTAGTATTACCTGCTTGTTTCCAGGTTCAAATTCCGGTCTTAATATTTATGTGATAATATATATACTTATCCGTTATTTAATGGCCAAAGTACAGGCTGCTTTATTGCGACTAACTTGTCCTAAAGATCATTGTCTACATCTACGACACTCGTCTGCAAAGAAATCGAACCAATGCGTTATTTTCATACAAACATACTCTCTTTACAGTATCATTATTCAAAACGTATAAACAGTCGAATACTCGACTTGCGAATAAAAGTCCCAAAATTAAAAAAAAAAACTTTTAGTTTTGCGCAAAGTAAGGAAAACAAATTCACTCAATCAGGTTTCCTACAACTTTACATGGAATGGAGATTAAACATTTATTTCACTGAAATTTTAGGAAATTACGAAATGTTTTTAGTTGTTTTAAATGCTAATTGGTAACTAACCTGGAATATTTGACCTCGCCATCAACACCGAAATCTTTACAGAAATACACATACTCTTTTATGTATTAGACCGTGAAATGAGCATGTTTGTATGAAAATAACGCAATGGTTCGATTTCTTTGCAGCCTAATGTATTTATATTGTTCTACACATACAGCTTCCGTGCTTAGTCCCACAGGAGGGTTATGTATTAAACCTAGATAACCTATTTCAAAAAAGTAGATACCATAATTTACTGCTTCCACGACGACTATCTAAACACTTCACACTGAATAAATTTTCCGGTAAACATGAAGTCTTGCCCTAACAATGGCTGGGCTCCAAGCTCGTACTAAAGTGTTACTTATTGCCTACTGCTTACAACGAATAGCTAACGGATGTTCGCTCCTTCTGCGGACTTAAAGCCGTCACTGACGAATGGCTACATTATCGTTAGCAACTTTCAATTTAGCTCTCTCTAACAGAGATGCGGAGATAAACATTGAGAAATAGCACGCTTTTTGATTACACTAGTGGTGGAAACAGCAACTGATAGTTCACCCCGAGCGAAGATAAAACATGCTAAGCCGGGAAATTTTTCAACCGGCGACGTATAATTCTTTGTGGACGTTAATTAACTTTTTATCCGTCCCGCCTCGCCGCACGAGGTGAGCAAAGAAAAACACTACAATTACACCGCACCACCGATCCTTAACGACCAGACATTCGAGCGGAATTACAAATGGAGGAAAATTATGAGGAGCTTCAAATAATCATTAAACATAAACGCCGAATGGTTTCCCGTTCAAATGATACCTCGTAGCGGTTAACAGCCGTTGTAATGTCTCAACGCAATCTCCTCCGAAAATTGTTGCGTTTTACTGTTGTATTAATGAGTTATTGCCTATTAAAGCATAACAAGAACACATTTCTTTATCGGCGGAGCTTTATTGGGCTGTTAATTTAATAGCCGTTTGTGTATGACCGGCATAATTATGCCAGGGAGTCGCTTTGATTAATCGCCCCTGCCCTAACTGCGGTAGGTATAATGCATAGATAATAGTGCTTTGTTGTACAATTGGTTCAATGGCTGCATGTGAAAGGGATCTGCCGGCTTGTACATCTGTTTGTTGGCGCGTTCGAACGTCCGTGTGATTAATCAGTTCTATACCAAGTACTTATTAAGGATATTATATTACACAATGCCTTACCAGACTTTGTCAGGTTGTAAGGTCTGATTACCAATCTAGAGTTTGGGGCACTGGTAATCATAAAAAAGTATTTGGGACATTTAACTCAACATTATCTAGCCCTAAGCCAAGTTTGTGTTATGGGAATTACTGATAGTGGATGATAAAATTGAGTATACTCAACGATGTCATATAACTAGATGTGTTGCGAGCTCTCCAAAATGGCAAGAAAAATGGCAGGTAGTTACCGGACCCAAGTACGCAGTCTTGTGACGCGGCACATTCGAATCCCGCCAGCCAGACGTCACAAAAATAGCGAAAATTTTGAGTGAAACATGCCTTCCTTTGTCTTTAGATGGTATTAAAATTATACCGGTTCAATTAAAGAACGGAAACATTTTCATTTCACATGTAAGTGGTTGTCGTTGTCGTCGTCGTCTCAGCCACATGACACCCAATGCTGGGTGTAGGTAAGGTAAGTATTGTTTTTAATTGCATTTGATTTCGTATTTTGTTTATGTGTTAGCGTATGACGTGTCTATTAGTAAAACGTTATTGAGTATATTTTAATTTTTTTATGAATAGGTACTTAGAATAGGTACCTACCTTCATTATATCTTTATTGCTACGGATTTAGAACAAAATATAAATCCATGTTAGATATATACCTAATAATGAAAGTATAGAAGCATATAACGCTTATTCAAACATCATTAACGTAAAATACTAATAATATTTAATAAGTTCGTTTCCCTAGCCCTTGTTTTCGTTGAGTATCGAATCAACTTGTAGACAGTGACAATATTTTGAAGAATTTGCGTCAGTAAACAGCCGCCCCGAGAACTTTGCGCTTCGTTTGCAAATATTCCTGTTTTTCTACTTTACTTTCTGTGTTGGTCTTAGCAAATGTGTTTTATATTCGATGTTGACATAACAATCATAATGGCAGGAGGACACAAACCATTTATCTAAATCACTATTTCTGAATTCACTTGTGACCGAGTTGTATTTTTCCAATATTTATCGATTTAAAATTTATCAAAAGTATAAAAATAGCATTGAAAAATGCAAAAATTCAAAAATCATAAATTATTGGCTGTTGCATCTGAATCGATCGTTAAAATATATAACCTAAAAATATATTTCTTTCGAATGCAAGGATATTCCTAGCATTGATGTGACAACGCTGGCCTACAGCGTATTAAAAATATAAAAGTATTGGAGAATTTCGACGGTGGTTCTCAATTCTCGGTAGCTCAGTGATTAGAGCATTGGACCGGAAGTCCAAAGGTTCGAGTCCCATCTGAGAATTTCACTTGTGGCCGAGTTGTTTTTTTTTCAATATTTATCTATTTAAAATTTATCACGTGTATGAGTCACGTGTATTTATCACTCATAATAAATATAAAACAAGAAAATATACTTGAAAAAGGAACTTGTAACGTGTCACCCTGACGGGATTCGAACCCGCATTCTTGGGAATCCGGTCCAATGCACTAACCAATTATGCTACAGAGACACGTCGAATTTTTCTAGTATATTCACCTTACTACGGTGTTGGCCACCGTCGTCGTTTCATCAATGAGAGAAGTATCGTCGCATTCGAAAGAAACATTTTTACAAATTTTTGACAAGTTGCTTTTTTCTTGTATATTTTTTTGTTTAATATTGATTACATAAAAATAGCATTGTTACATGCAAAATTAAAAAGTTGTTACTAACTACACGTAAATCCAAATTGAAGGAGCTGCGGAACATACATTTCTTAAGGAAATTATACAGCTACTTATAGATGAAGTCCAAATTAAGGTCAACTCAACTCATTATGGTTGTCAGACTTGAGTTAATGTAACGAATTATCTTTTTCAAACCAAATAATGTGTGAAAGTATAAACATATTGTACATAGTATGTACCTGTAATGGGCGAGTAATAACACTGCGTCGTGCACAGCACGCGAATACAACATTTGCAGTTAGAAATCGAGGATCTTTTATTAAGAGTGCCTAATATAACACACTCGGGTTTAAATCCAAAGAAATCATTCAATTTGGTATGAAGTTCATACCAAATAAAATACCCTTGGAGAGTCTCACAAATGCAAGATTTGTACTTTTAACCCCTGACGCAAAAAGAGGGGTGATATAAGTTTGACGTGTGTGTGTGTGTGTATCTGTCTGTCTGAAGCCAAGTTTAGATCCGTTACCATTTTATTCTCCGGGGCGGCTATATAGATCGTAGCTAAGATATCTGTTGATGCTCAATAAACAACTAATTAATTATTTAAAATAAGTAGAATGTGTTAAACATGTTTAAAATAAGTTCCGTAAATACATTTTTTTTACGAAAAGCATCTAATAAAGCTACAAACGTTATTATTTTATGCATTTGTGGGACTCTCCAAGGGTATTTCATTTGGTATGAACTTCATACCAAATGAAATACCCTTGGAGAGTCTCACAAATGCAAGATTTGTATTTTTAACCTCCGACGCAAAAAGAGGGGTGTTATAAGTTTGACGTGTGTGTATATGTCTGTCTGAAGCCACGTAGCTCCTAAACGACTGGACCGATTTTGATGCGGTTTTATTTATTCCTCCTGCCTCAAACAGATTTATCAACTTTCACAGGACATGGACATTTACTATACTTCCACTTGACTGATCGTGTTTAAATGTGAAAACTGTAAGCCAATCCGGTGCCATAATTAAAATATGGTAGGCTCGACCTGATGAAGCGACCAGTACGGTCTGCAGAGTACCAATTCCTCGATGCACACACAGCATACATATCGTGTTAAGGCTCGTTGAAACGGTCTTGGTGAGGGGATAGACATACAGTTAGTGATATTGACCTGAGTTTGGGCATCGGACAAACTTGAAATAAAACTTAAATATAAAATTTGAGAAACCCGCATCACGAGGGATCGAGGGACCGCTATTATGAGCTAAATAGTATCGTGCAAGTGCTTAGCGATAGGTACATACCGGTAACGGACGTCTGTCAAATTAAATAAACGTAATAAATAAGTAATTAGGGTAAATAAATATTATTTTTTACTTTTTGATAGCATTTTTTTGTGTTGGGTGTTTTGTAGAATATAGTTGAATTTGACTAGTTCTCTGCTTGAAACTCCCAATTCAGAAACCATTAGAAAGCATAATAAATTAAAGTAAAATTATCACCTAACATTTTTTTTTAATTTCATCTTTGTTTTGTAGACATTCCCTATATAAAAAGGATTTTACCTCGACGGGACCCAACCGTTCGTCGTTTTCCGGAAACTAAAACAATGACGCTGTCAGCTTTGTTATATTTAAGTAAAAACCTTAATTTTTATAGTATTAATTTAAATTAAATCACATAAAAATTGTATTATTTATGCAAAAATATAAAACCCTTTATAAGAACCTTAAACTTTACTTTCTTTGAAATTTGCTAAGATTGAGTCCTGTGCTATTTTAAGAATTACAACAATCGTAAACGCAACGCCAAGGCTTAAGTTTCGATTTTATCAATTGAAATTAAAGCGATTTGGGTCCTGTACGTACAATCGGCAAACTTTCCGGTTGACCTGTAGTTTTTTTTAGAAACGTTATCTCGGAAATTACTAAGGTATAAGTATTATACTAAATTCGTAACTTGCTCCTTCCAAACTCTATATCTTATGTTCTGTGGTTTCTAAGTTATTTGAATGTATAATCAGTTTCAGCGGGCATGGCGAATTTTGTCGAGCGAGTGGAATGTGGAGTGTCGTGGAGTGCCCTAGGACCCCTTGACACCACTCCTTGATTGTTGCCCGATTAACCAACAGCTTTAATGGGTATCAAGTTGCTTCATGAAGTGGTCCTTTAGGATTCACTCTAATGGTCTGGGTTTTATCACATTCGGGAGTTGTTTTTATAAATAATTAATATTTTTTGGTTTAAAGAGTTACGTATAATATAAAACGCGTTGTCTATAGCTTAAGTATTTTTTTAATATATAATTATAACGATATACTTATAATAAATTTTAAATAGAAAAATATTGATAAAAAAAAGTCTCGGTAGCTCAGTGGTTAGAGCATTGGACCGGATTTCCAGAGGTCGTGGGTTCGAGTCCCATCTGAGAATTTACTTGTGGCCGAGTTAATTTTTTCCAATATTTTTCCATTTAAAATTTATTATAAGCACAAAAATAGCTTTGAAAAATGCAAAGAATAAAAAATCATAAAATAATAACGTTTGTAGCTTTATTAGATGCTTTTCGTAAAAATGTATTTACGGAACTTATTTTAAACATGTATTCTACTTATTTTAAATAATTAATTAGTTGTTTATTGAGAATCAACAGATATCTTAGCTACGATCTATATAGCCGCCCCGGAGAATAAAATGGTAACGGATCTAAACTTAGTTTATATCTCCTTCTTTTAGTGTAAATTACTTCAATATCACTATTAAAAATAGTAGTTAATCCTCTGATTGTGTTCTAAGTACTTACAAATGTATAAAAACAAGTTAAAAACACCTCAATGGCAATGTAAGAAGGTGGTACCTACCTCAGCAATTCCATTGAATCGTGGACATTTCCAAAATAAGGTCCTGCGAGTAAGTCGAGTGCGCCGCCGCAGCCGAGAGCTCTCCCGTTTGTTACCCGATTAACGTCCACCCATTAACGACTATCGGGTTCTGCTTTGACGTTTGAGTAGCTCTTTGTACTCAGTTTGATAGAAATTCAAGCAAATAGCATTTGAAGAGGCTGTTGAAAAAGTATACTTACGTGGAGCTAATTTGAACCAGCGGAATCGACTTAAAAGGATTGTATCTGTAGTAGTTTGAATCAAAAAGTAATTTCCCACTTTCGATTATTATTTTCTTGCTTGCGATGCTGCTAACAGTTTCACCATAGCATATACATACCATACCAGCATCTTAAATGTACGCGTTCTGTAGAAATTACCTATTTCAATAATACTTACTGCTACGATTCCCCGATATGCATTGAATTCAAAGTCATACTTACTATGTGATTTGACGAAGAGTGTTATAAACGAAAAATGTAAGATATTTCTATACGTATTAAAATATAAATGTTAATAATCCACTTTCATTGCATAAAACCTGAAATAGGAAACACCTAGGCTAAAAGTTATTACATTGCATAAATAACGAAAGCTATTTCTACATAGTATATAATACGAGTAGGTAGGTATGCTACTATTGCTACTACCACAGACCACTCTCTAAATCGACTAGTCCAAAATTTCACAAGAAGTTTAGTTAGTTAAGAATAGATGTTTATAAGCGACTAGCTTCCACCAGCGGTTTCACCCGCGTGGTTCCCGTTCCCGTGGGAATATCGGGATAAAAAGAAGCCTATGTCTCCGTCAATAACTAACTCTATGCCAAAAATCAAGTCGATAGGTTGCTTATATAGTTAGGGCGTGAAGGAAGGACAAACACACTTTCGCATTTATAATAATAAATTAAATTAATTAAATTAATATTAATATTATAGTTAAGATTAGGATATACAACCAACCAGGGTATAAATAGGTAGGTATTTACACATAAAACACCTTACGTCAAAACCTGAATGGCAGAGTTTCAATTGCAGAAATAAATGGTCTGAATCGTCTGTCTCACATAATAGCAAGAGAAACTCCCCACTTTTTGTTTTTATTTTGCAGAATTAGTGGACTGTTTTACTGGAATTGCCATTTCCCGTCTTGGCACTAAATGGAAAGGAGGAATAATTGCATGATTATTCCGGATTAGCTCGTTCAGTGTTTGACTTAATTTTATTTTAAAAGATTTTAGTACAGCCCGTACTGTATTTAAGAGGGCGTTTACCATATTTAAAATTCTTTATTGCGATCTTAAGCGGTGATTAAAAGCCATTTTCAAAACACATTGTCGTAAATAGGAATACAAGGTATTAAATACAGCAAGTTAAACAATACACCTAAACGTATTAAATATAGAAAGAAAAAGGTACCACACAAGTAATGTGTCTTGTATTTTTAAATATAAAGATTTCGAAATAAAAATACATACTCGTAGATGGGCTCCTTCCATCGTGCGTGGATGCTATCTGGGTGTCGGGTGCTTGGAGCTGTAGATCATTTTTTAAGCAGCTAAATATATTTTGCCCGTACCTTGTATGACATGTATATGTTACGGTAAATGTTAATAATTTAAAATTATTACCAATATTACCTGGTAAACTGGTAATTTTAAATACTTCACGATTTGGTCAATATTAATAAAACTATGAAATTTATCACTTTTTTCGGTTAGTATTCATAATTTTCAACTGTCTTTGATAAAAGTAATTAACATTTGCATGAGTAGGTATTATTTAGTAGTTAAAAATGAAATTATACCAGTGTTTAATGGTATATAGCTGAACAGCCTGACACCGTCTTTTAACCTAGCAAAACGTCAACCGTAAGGGACGGGGGGCCAACAAAGTACGAAAGGTAACTCTAGGTTAGGTAAGGTTACTGTGACCAAAAAGACGCGCGAGCCGAGTGAGCGAAACGAGCGTGGCGCGGCAGCGGCCGGCGACGCGAAGCGAGCGACCTCTAAAAAGTACTAAAATATGATATATTTATACAATTTATTTTCATAGGTACCTTTTGAGGTAAGTTAAGTAAAATTCCAAAATTAATTTTCGAACAATCTGCTTTGATATGGGCTTTGGGGGATCCCTGCCCTCCTTTCCCTGCCCCCCTTTCGAGATCAATATTTTTAACAGACTTCTTGAACATTATTGACATTGACCAAAAGTCAGTTGCAATTATTAATAATGTGAGGTAAAAGTAATTAATTAACCACTTTTAAATTTAATCATGGTAATTAATAATAACAGTAGGTAATTATTAATAATTCTCAATGATTAACATTTACCGTAACATATACACTTTGCAACCTTAGTGCATTGACGCACCCAGAAAAAAAGCTCTCTCTGTCCACAAATGTCATTCAATATAGTAATTTGGCAAGGTTGCTTAGTGTTTCTATGTCATTGCACTGTACATAAAAGTGCGTTTGTAAAAAAATATGCGAGCTATTTTCTTAAAAAAGCAGTGTTTTTTATGATTTTTGAATTTTTGCATTTTTCTATAGGTACTTTTTTTTTACTTATGATAAATTTTAAATAGAAAAATATTGGAAAACATCAACTAGGCCACAAGTGAATGAACGAAGTGAACAACGCTGGCCTACAGCTGTCGCCAAATCGACCAACTGATAAGGTCATAGCGAATTAAACTAACTTGATTACATGGTAAACTGCACCGAAGTACACACACACTTTTCTGCCCTACAAGGACACCGATAACACTAACTGTATTGTCCCTCTGTATGTGCCTGCACTTCAGTGCATACATACTTTACTGAGCTAATAGGATATCGACCCTCTGTATACTTGCACCGCAGTGCATGCAAACTATGCTGCCCTACAGGCTAACCGATAACACTATCTGTATCGACCCTCTGTATGTACCTGCACCGCGTGCACACATACTTTACTGTTCTGATATATGGGGCTGGTTCCCCTGGGGCTGGTTCCCCTTGGAGCTGGTTCTCCTGGGGCTGGTTCCCCTTGTAACTGGTTCTGGGGCTGGTTCCCGTTGGAGCTGGTTCTCCTGGGGCTGGATCCCCTTGTAACTGTTGCTGGGGCTGGTTCCCCACGATGGCCTCCAACCTTCCCCTTACAGCCATCCCTTACCTCACACAACTGATAGGTTCCTGATCACCTATTACTACTGATACTGTTACTGGTCACTGATTCATAACAACACACACTTCAATCACAGTACAACTGAACGTACTGAATCTGGTAAGCAAAACACTGATTTGGTTATCTTCAACAATCAAGATTACGCATCTGACATGTAATACAACAAAGTGATCAACTATATCGACTTACCGATATTCTGCGCTTACCACAAGCCACAGGAACACACTCACAATACAAATCAGTCTTGAATTATTTCTAATAAAGATAATGTTAGTTATTTTCTTGATATCTTGTTTGTTAACACCATTAGCGCCAAAATTCAAGAGAGAAAACTTTTGACGTATTAGTGTTGCTAACTACAAATTGTTGCCAGTGTAATGACAGGTTAGGTTTTTTAATATCGTCGATTTAGGATCGTGACTGTTCACGACAACAGCGTATTAAAAATATAAAAGTATTGGAGAATTTCGACGGTGGTCGGCCAGTCTCGGTAGCTCAGTGGTTAGAGCATTGGACCAGATTTCCAAAGGTCGCGGGTTTGTGTCCCATCTGAGAATTCTCTTGTGGCCGAGTTGATTTTTTCCAATATTTTTCTATTTAAAATTCATCATAAGCATATGTTATAAAAAGAAAGGCAGAAGCTAGGAATTATATTACAACGCAATCCAAGTATTTAATAAGCTGCCTAACTGCTTAAATTCAGATTGTTAATAAGCAATTGACAAAATGGCTTTTGAACACTGTGTCATAAAAGTTTTTAATGAATTTTGTGTTAAAAATATAGAATTATATATATTTTTTTATATTAATTAAACTTGTGACTGACATGATATTAGTACTTAGACTATAGTTTCATATTTTTTTTGTTTTTATTATTTTTTATTTGACATTGTAACATATTTTTAAATTCAATTGTACGCCATGTTATGGTATAATGCATCGAGAACTTATTAAATAATATTGTTGTATCACTGCATTCTGACAAATAAATGATTTGTATTTGTATTTATTTGAATTTTTCTTCGTTCTTACGCTTGATTGGGATCAAGCAAGAGCGAACTCATTTGATAAGTATATAATATATTTATATTCGTACGCTTAATCGCTGCATTAAGTTGCATACTCCTATAAGCGACACAGTCTTCTACAAGTATTTAGTTTAGATGCTATCAACGCAACGTGTGGATTGTAAACTATCCCAAGTAATTATTAAAAATTTACTTTACCCTTAACATCTTTTAGTTTTAGATCCCAAAGTCAATTACTTCCCTCAAATTCAGTATCAGTCATCTTCATGCTTATCTTCCAAAGTTTAGAAGGCCAACTACCAGCCAACACGTCAAGGACTAGTAATCGCGTCCGGCCGCAACTTCACAACTTAATAGAAGGGGTATAAGTAGCCCTGCAAATTATTCATCCAGCGTCCTGGGAAGTGACCCTTCCTTCGGGTGATTAGTCGAAAACTAATTGATTATACGGCTAAGGGTCAGTTGATGCAGCGTCCTACGTGAGCGACTGGATGACAACGCGAGGCGGCGCGGTACGGCGTGAAAAAAATACCGTCAAACATCTTGACCCACGTGCGGCGAAACAGAATATGCGCAGTGACTAGTTTTTGTAGTAACTGCGTATTTTTAATTTCGCCGCGCTAGGGACAAGTTATTCCGGTCCGGGGCTATAGAATCCTCGTTTGCTGACGCATGACACTTCAATAGGTACAAACTGTTTATTGTTTTCGCCCCGCACTTCGCCGCTTAGCGTTCGCATCCAGATTGCTCACGTAGGAAACCGCCTGAGACAGCAAAGAAGAGATCGAACACTTTTATTCAAACCTCAATTTGATTTGAATAGAGGTGAAATTAGTATGCAACCTTATTTGATTGTACCTATTGGATTGAGGAACTGAATTTAACTCTATTAGAAAAATATAAGGTTGATATTTAAATGGTATTCTTGTAGTGGTGGAGCATTTTGCCGTTCGATAGAGGTGACCAGTCTAGCTAATAGACATGAGTGGTTCGGTCGGCTGATCTTAAGGTGTTTGAGCGATGGCTAATTCACGTTTGATTTCATCTTGACCGGTGTGACGACGTTAAACTGATTGAGTCTTTGATGTTTGAGGAATCGGAACTTTGTTATCTGTGAAGTTTGTTGGATGATTAGGTACATGGAGGAAATACGGTTAATCAAATTGTTTATTTTGTTTTAATATGCTTAGTGAACCTCAATGTCGCTAAATGATTTTCCGAATGTAAAGCTTATTAAATGTTGGCGTTGACGAAATAAAATTCGAAATTACTCGTGGGGGCGATGTGAAGTCTATTAGATCACATTTAAAAATATGGATGCGATGTGGCTCGTCACTCATTACACGACGGCTCAGAGGGCGATAGCGAATACCAAACCTGTAGCCCAGCATGAGCGTCTTTTATAATAAATAATTGCATACAATCACACCAATTATCTAGCCCACGTTAAGTTTTATGAAGAACTGTTAGGAATAATAAACTAAAGACATTATCTGTGAATGACAGCTAACGTCAAATCTGTCACATTTTAAGTGACAGTTGACAATCTAATGTCAGTTTTGAGGTTCTTTACACTCTTTTCTGTTATGGCCGCCGTTGTGATAAGTTAATACTAGAAGTAAATCTCGAGAAATCTCAGGAAGTTGTTTCTTTTTCGCCATTAACCCTTCAGGTTATGGGCCCAGGGATGCATCTCGTCCTTTCTGCGTAATAATTTCTAAAAAGTATTCAGTATTTAGTATTTTCAACGTTTGAAAACGCCGCCGGCCGGCACATCACGCTACACCACACTTCGCGATCAAGAAATTCAAGAATCCGACATCATGACCACGCTGTCCGGCTACCAGGTAGATAAGATGCGAGGTATGAAGGACTATAATAATTGGAAATTCCTCATGAGGATGGTGCTTATGCATGAGTACATGTATGATTGCATCGAATGTGAAGATATATTATGCAAAGATGAATAGAAACAGCAAAAGGCTTTGGCAAAAATCACTTACTTACTTACTCACAATACTTCATAAGAGCTAAGAGAGCAAAAGTAGTTTTTAAATGTTTGTTCATATAGGACATGGATGATGGGCAATTTTCTATAAAACCTGGGCGTTAAACCAACAGAAATGGAACTACTATTTCGTACTTAGTACTAGAAAATATTTTCTTGTTTATTAACTATCATAAGCCCCCAGGTTTGCTTGAAAATAACCAGCGGGCCTACCGCCATCTCTTAACGCAATATTGTTTAATGTCAGTTTGTATCGGCGCAATGTTGTTATATGTCATATCGTACCGCGAACCTCTTTAATCAAGCTTGTCTTTTGACGGAAGTTTTGTGGCGTCATCGCTCAATCATTCACTCAAACAAGATTTTTATCAATCAAACCTACTACGACGTCTTAGGTCAAATAAAGTCAAGTTTGCAATTTAAACAGTATTGAAACAAAAGGAAAACACAACGTTCTTACGACATGACGGTTTCTAAAAGATGGCGGTAGGCCTGCAGAGCGAAATACACTATTATAAATTCTGTACCTAACTATACTTTTTTCTCTCTTATTAATTCAGTGATCGGAATAGGCTGAGTATATTATTTACCTATAGTTCATAGAACAAAGACAAAAAGAGGAGACTTCTTTAATACTATTTTTTTCCGGTAAAACTGGGAATTTAATTAGGCGAACTTCAACACCATAGTATTAATATTTAAATTATAAATGCTTTTCGTTTTGACACAACTGCTCAAAAATAAAAAAATCTTTTCATGGTTCACGTGATTTTAATTTCCTAAAGGAGATGGTTGCACCTAAAATATAACTGACACGTTTGATTGCTCCTAATATGCACTAAAATATGGCATGCTTAGAATTTCTCTATGTCTTACGAGGAAGCTGTAGACACAAGATGAGATGAGATGAGGTGAGATGGGATGGGATGGATAGGATATAAGATAATATAATACAAGACAAGACGATACGAGACAAGACAGGACAAGGGTGGGATAAGATAAGATAAGATAGGATATGATAGCGGTGTTTTTTCATGGTCCGCGGAGGGGCCCTCCGGCGGACGCGAACATCCGGGTCGACGGAGCGCGTATCCCTTTGCGCCCGTGGATCAAATACCTGGGGCTGGTGCTCGACGGACGCTGGAAGTTCGAAGAGCACTTTCGGCAGCTGGCCCCGAAGGTAACGAAGGCGGCGGGGGCACTGGGACGCCTCCTCCCTAACACAAGTGGTCCGGGGGACACTTGCCGGAGGCTGTTCGCCGGGGTGCTGAGGAGCATGGCCCTGTACGGGGCGCCGGTCTGGGCCGACAAGCTCAACGATGAAAATCGGAGATGCTTACGTCGGCCGCAGAGAGCGATCGCTCAGCGCATCGTCAGGGGGTACAGGACCATGTCTTTCGACGCAGCGTGCGCACTGGCGGGAACTCCTCCCTGGGAGCTGGACGCCCAGGTGATGAGGCGCTGAGGAGCGGAATTTCTTTGGCCCCGGAGGAAAGCTTGGCGGCTAGACGCCGAGCAGACGAGGCCCTCATGATTAGGTGGGAGGCCCTGCTGGACGCGGATCCGGCTGGCAGGCGAACGGTGGAGGCCATCCGTCCTATCCTGCGGGAGTGGTGCGGGAGGAAGTTTGGGTCGCTAACCTTCAGGTTGGCGCAGGTGTTTTCCGGGCATGGATGCTTTGGAAAATACTTGCACCTGATCAGGAGGGAAGCGACCCCGCAGTGCCATGAGTGCGGCGCTTCGGAGGACAGTGCGGAGCACACTCTTGCTGTGTGTCCCGCCTGGGCTCCGCAGCGCGGCACTCTGGTGGCTGCAGTAGGAAGGGATCTCTCGCTGCCCAGCGTGGCAAGAGCCATGCTGGCCAGTGACAGATCCTGGCAGGCGGCGGTTTCCTTTTGCGAGGACGTCGTCTCGCAAAAGGAGGCAGGACGGGTATGCTAGGTGACCCCAGCATATCCTCAAGGCAGGAATCTGTAAAGACTGGATTCCCCTCACTCAAAACAAAAAAAAAAAAAAAGGATAGGATAGGATAGGATAGGATAGGATAGGATAGGATAGGATAGGATAGGGTAGAATAGGATAGGATAGTATAGGATAAGATAGGATAGGATAGGATAAGATAGGATAAGATAGGATAAGATAGGATAAGATAGGATAAGATAGGATAAGATAGGATAAGATAGGATAAGATAGGATAAGATAGGATAAGATAGGATAAGATAGGATAAGATAGGATAAGATAGGATAAGATAGGATAAGATAGGATAAGATAGGATAAGATAGGATAAGATAGGATAAGATAGGATAAGATAGGATAAGATAGGATAAGATAGGATAAGATAGGATAAGATAGGATAAGATAGGATAAGATAGGATAAGATAGGATAAGATAGGATAAGATAGGATAAGATAGGATAAGATAGGATAAGATAGGATAAGATACGATAAGATACGATAAGATACGATAAGATACGATAAGATACGATAAGATACGATAAGATACGATAAGATACGATAAGATACGATAAGATACGATAAGATACGATAAGATACGATAAGATACGATAAGATACGATAAGATACGATAAGATACGATAAGATACGATAAGATACGATAAGATACGATAAGATACGATAAGATACGATAAGATACGATAAGATACGATAAGATACGATAAGATACGATAAGATACGATAAGATACGATAAGATACGATAAGATACGATAAGATACGATAAGATACGATAAGATACGATAAGATACGATAAGATACGATAAGATACGATAAGATACGATAAGATACGATAAGATACGATAAGATACGATAAGATACGATAAGATACGATAAGATACGATAAGATACGATAAGATACGATAAGATACGATAAGATACGATAAGATACGATAAGATACGATAAGATACGATAAGATACGATAAGATACGATAAGATACGATAAGATACGATAAGATACGATAAGATACGATAAGATACGATAAGATACGATAAGATACGATAAGATACGATAAGATACGATAAGATAAGATAAGATACGATAAGATACGATAAGATACGATAAGATACGATAAGATAAGATAAGATAAGATAAGATAAGATAAGATAAGATAAGATAAGATAAGATAAGATAAGATAAGATAAGATAAGATAAGATAAGATAAGATAAGATAAGATAAGATAAGATAAGATAAGATAAGATAAGATAAGATAAGATAGGATAGGATAGGATAGGATAGGATAGGATAGGATAGGATAGGATAGGATAGGATAGGATAGGATAGGATAGGATAGGATAGGATAGGATAGGATAGGATAGGATAGGATAGGATAGGATAGGATAGGATAGGATAGGATAGGATAGGATAGGATAGGATAGGATAGGATAGGATAGGATAGGATAGGATAGGATAGGATAGGATAGGATAGGATAGGATAGGATAGGATAGGATAGGATAGGATAGGATAGGATAGGATAGGATAGGATAGGATAGGATAGGATAGGATAGGATAGGATAGGATAGGATAGGATAGGATAGGATAGGATAGGATAGGATAGGATAGGATAGGATAGGATAGGATAGGATAGGATAGGATAGGATAGGATAGGATAGGATAGGATAGGATAGGATAGGATAGGATAGGATAGGATCTGTCCGGTCTGGCCAGAGTCGACAGGCCCACAAAATGTGTTGATCTACGTGTGTCGGGTCTCGATGACTCGGTCGTAAGAGAAGACATTATTGAAGCCATTGTTGAAAAAGGTGGCTGTTCTGCCGACCAAGTCAAAGTTGGGGAAGTTCGTCAAAGTCTACGAGGTTCCGGAACAGCCATTGTAAAATGCCCAGTGGCTGCCGCCAAAAAAATCATTGATGCTGGCAGGTTGTTAGTAGGGTGGAGCTCTGCTCAAGTGAAGACGCTCGATCCCATGCCCATGCGCTGTTATAGGTGCATGGGTCTGGGACACACGAATCAACGATGTCCTTGTGAAACAGACCGCAGCCGTCTGTGCTATCGCTGCGGAAATCCGGGGCACCTAGCCGCGATATGCACCGCAGAGTACCGTTGCTCAGTGTGCGCAGCCGCCGAGCGCCCAGCTGATCACAGAATGGGGAGTAGGAAATGTAACCCTCCCCGGGTGAAACCCAAGGAGGGGCCGGGAACCCGTGCACCCCCGACTGTTGTAAACCCGGAGATCCCGGAGGAGATGGAGTTACCCGAAATCGAACTCAATGGATAGGTCACAAAAGCTAAACTTCCTCCAAGCGAATATAAACCACTCCACCAGGGCACAGGACTTGCTCTCACAAACCATGGTGGAGTGGAGAAGTGATCTTACGGTGATCTCGGAGCCCTACTTCGTGCCTACCCTGCCACATTGGGCAGGGGATTTACACGACTCCGTAGCGATTGTTGCCGACCCTGACTCGCGGTTTCCTCTGGTTGCTAAGGAATCTGGGCCGGGCTATGTTGTTGCAGATTGGGGGGATATCACCGTTATCGGTGTTTACTTCTCGCCTAACAAAAGTATCGCAGAGTTGGAAGTCTATATAAACTTGTTGGGCTTAGTGGTCGGACGATTCTCTCATAGGCAGGTTTTGGTCATGGGGGATTTGAACTCGAAATCCGCAGTCTGGGGATCTCCCGTCACCGACGACCGCGGTGATATAGTGGCTGACTTCGTGGCGGCGTCGCGGCTTTCAGTTGTCAACCGAGGCAACGAATATACGTGCGTGAGAAGAAATGGGAGTTCCATTGTCGACATAACTTTTGCGACCCCGGCCCTGGCGTCACGTATTTCTGGCTGGTGTGTGCAGAAAGAGGTGGAGTCGCTGTCCGATCACCTCTATATCACCTTTGAAGTCTCCACTGCGGTAGCAAGCAGACCACCCCGGGTGGCGGGAGGCGGTGCTCGTTTCTCCCGCTGGTCTCTTACCCAGTTTAACCCGTATTTGGCAGAGGAAGCGGCGATAGTTGCTAGCTGGGGTTACGCTGCTCGCGTCAACAGCACGGAGAACGTGAATCAACGTGCTCTTAGACTCCGAGAGGACTTGACTGCCATTTGCGATGCCTCCATGCCTCGTTCGTTAGGCTCTTTCCCTGGCAAGAGGGCAGTTTACTGGTGGTCGGCAGAGCTAGCTGCGCTCCGTGAATCCTGCAATCAAGCGCGAAGGGAACATAAAAGGTGCCGAAGGCGAAGACATACGGATTGGGAAGAGCAGCTCCTCCACGACCTGTATAAAGAGACGAAGGTCGCTCTCCAAAACGCCATATCATCGGCAAAATCTAGGGCCAGAGAGGACTGGCTTCAAGATCTGGATCGCGATCCCTGGGGTAGGCCCTTCATTGTGGTGCGACGTAAAATGGGTCGCGGAAACCCTCGTATGGAAGACTTCCAGCCGCAAGAACTGCATGAGGCTGTTACCGGACTGTTCCCTAGAAGAACTGCCTTTGCTCCGCCGATAATGGCACCACCTACCAGGGATCAGGAGAGCGTGGATAGCGTCCCTCCTGTCACACAGGGGGAACTGGATACGGCACTGGATAAACTAAGGGGGAAGAAGAAGGCACCTGGTCCAGACGGGATACCAGGTTCTGTCCTGGTGTTAGCGTCCAAACATCTTGGGGACCAATTACGCGAACTGTTTTCCTCCTGTATGGAGTCCGGGGAGTTTCCTTCTACATGGAAGACGGGTAGGCTATGTTTGCTCAGAAAGGAAGGGCGCACTCCGGGCTCTCCGTCCGCGTTTAGGCCCATCGTGCTGTTGGACGAACCGGGCAAGCTCTTCGAGCGTTTGCTTGCTGCCCGCATTACAGACCACCTGTCCACCTCGGGACGTGACCTGTCGGACCGACAATTCGGTTTCCGCTCCGGCAAGTCTACGGTGGACGCCATCTTAGAGCTGAAGCGTATTTGTGAGTTGGCTGCCTCAAGGGGGGAAAGGGTACTGGCGGTGTCCCTGGACATCGCCAATGCCTTTAACAGCATCCCCTTTGAAAGTATTTTAGAGGGACTTAGATACCACCAGGTGCCGCAGTATCTACAGAGATTGATTCGGAGTTATCTCTCTGGGCGTCGGGTCAAGTATATCGGGCCTGGCGGTGTTATGCGCAGTCACGAAGTGGGCTGTGGCGTTCCACAGGGGTCGGTCCTGGGACCACTCCTGTGGAATATAGGGTACAACTGGGTACTTAGATGTGCTCTACTGCCCCGGATGAGCATAATCTGCTATGCTGACGATACCCTCGTCACTGCCCGGGGTAGCACCTACGGTGAGGCTGCGCGTCTGGCCACCGTGGGAGCGACGTTAGTGGTTCAGCGGATACAGATGTTGGGGCTAAATGTGGCCCTTCACAAAACGGAGGCCATCTATTTTCATGGTCCTCGCGAGGGGCCTCCATCCGATGCCCATATATCAGTGGATGGAGTTAGGGTCCCGGTGGGCAACACTATGCGTTACCTGGGACTAACCTTGGATAGACGCTGGGGGTTCAAGCAGCACTTTCAGCAGCTGGCCCCGCGGCTGGTGGGTACGGCACTTTCGCTGGGGCACCTTCTTCCTAACGTCGGTGGCCCAAGCATCACCTGTCGTCGCCTTTACGCCACTGTCGTCAAAAGCATGGCCCTCTATGGGGCACCAGTGTGGGTCCAAGCCCTGAATGCCGACATCAGAGCCGTTCTACGGCGGCCGCAGCGAACGATGGCCATCAGAGCCATAAGGGCGTATCGCACAGTGTCTGCAACGGCGGCACTCGTCCTTGCAGGAACCCCGCCCTGGGAGTTGGAGGCGGAGGTGCTGGACGCGGTTCATAGACATAAGGTGGAATGCAGGGGGCGTGGAGAGCGCCCGACTCGCGAAGAGGTTGATGAGATCCGGCGAGATACCCAGGATGAGGTTTTGGAGCGTTGGGAGGAGGACCTCGAGTCCGTCAGATATGGCCGGCGCACTGTCCAAGCAATAAGGCCGGTGCTGAAACAATGGGTGGAGCGAAAGCATGGTTCTTTGACCTACCGTCTGGTGCAGGTGCTAACTGGACACGGCTGTTTTGGAGAGTACCTGCACCTGATTCAAAGGGAGCCAACCCCTGGGTGTCATGAGTGTGGTGCTGCTCGAGACTCGGCGCAGCACACCCTGGAGGTGTGTGCAGCCTGGAGTAGAGAGCGCCGCACTCTGGTTGCGGAGGTAGGACCGGATCTCTCCCTACCCAGCGTGGTTAAGAGTATGCTGGATAGAGAAGAATCCTGGGGGGCAATGGTCTCCTTCTGCGAATATGTTATGGCGCAGAAGGAGGACGCCGAAAGATTCCGCGAGGTTGATGCCAATGCAGATCCTCGCAGGCGCAGGCGGCCGGGAGGAAGGCGGCGTAGATACGCCAATCAATTCCCCCCCTAGTGAGGCTGCAGGCGCGGTTTGGGACCCGCGTCTGCTTATCTAACAGCCTCACCTGCATGGAGAGACGTTACAGTGTGAGTAACGTCTCCCAAAACACGTGAAATGGGCCAGGAGTAGCCAGGCTAGCCGGGGCGGTGTGGTAGAATCCCAACAAGGAACCCAGGCCGCCACAACCGGCGGAGATGTCACACCGGGGGGTTTTAGTGGGTATGCCCAGACATCAGGGAGAGCCCCACATAACCCCACTGCCGCCCAGCGGTGGGGTATGCATAAGGCGCATTTCCCCTCGAGAAAAAAAAAAAAAAAAAAAAAAAAAAAAAAAAAAAAAAAAGGATAGGATAGGATAGGATAGGATAGGATAGGATAGGATAGGATAGGATAGGATAGGATAGGATAGGATAGGATAGGATAGGATAGGATAGGATAGGATAGGATAGGATAGGATAGGATAGGATAGGATAGGATAGGATAGGATAGGATAGGATAGGATAGGATAGGATAGGATAGGATAGGATAGGATAGGATAGGATAGGATAGGATAGGATAGGATAGGATAGGATAGGATAGGATAGGATAGGATAGGATAGGATAGGATAGGATAGGATAGGATAGGATAGGATAGGATAGGATAGGATAGGATAGGATAGGATAGGATAGGATAGGATAGTATAAGATAGGATAGGATAGGATAAGATAGGATAGGATAGGATAGGATAAGATAGGATAAGATAGGATAAGATAGGATAAGATAGGATGGGGTGCGCGCCAGATAACCTCCACGTGGTGCACCCTGGGCGTCACTGCAAACGAGCTTTTATCGTTTGCAGTGACGGCGAATAATCTGGCAGACGGTGACGGTGTCGGTTCTGTCCCGATGCCGTCGGGGAGGAGGAGAACCTCGCGGTTCTGACCGCTTTGTGGTTGGATGTCAACTGCTCATGCGGTTTTGTTGGTTCTGCGTCGGCGTCCCAGACTCATTCTGGGTAGCGGCGGCGCGGTTCGGGCTCGGCCGGCGTCCTGGATAGTCCGGGTAGCGGCGGTGCGAGCGTGTCGTTTTGTGTGGTGTATACCGGACCCTTGCACGTGGTGCAGGGGCTGGGGGCCGCCACTTCATGTGGGGGCTGCGTGGAAGGACACCACTCTAAAAAACCGAACTCTGTGGGATTTTCTGGCCCTTTTCCCCTCGTAAAGGGCCAACAACATGATAATGGCAAGTGGTAAACAGATATTACCCCAGGAGGGTACCGGCTGCAACGCAGTCGGAGAATCCCTCCCCTTGGCTTCGGCTACGGGCTGCCCCTCGTATTCTGGGGGGGGCACCAACTGCCAAATGGACAGCGCACAGGGTCCGATCATAAACAGTGCCCAGGAGGAGATGTCGGGTGTGAACAACCTGACCGACAACGAAGTTGTTGACCTCGAAATCGAGGACGCTCTGAGTGAGCGTGGTAGTGTCGGGAGCCAAAGGGGCTCGTTGACGAGAGCTGCTGCGGCGGCGTCCGGGGTAAGACTGAGGTTTCCTTCCCCGTTACCCCCGCAAAAGCTAAAGTCGAAGGTACCTGTGAAGGTGCCAGCCAAGGGCAAGGGTCCTGCGACGCATACCTCTGTCGGGCTGCCTACGGCCAAGAAGAGGTACAAGGGACGGCAGAGCTCAGATGAGTACCTTCCCTTTGAAGATGACGACGCCGATTCAGGGGGGTCGTCTCAATTTCGCCGTGAGGCGGCGGAAAGCTCACCACCACCGAACCTGTCCCCAGCGGAGATCCACAAGAGGGCGCGTGAGGAGATCGACGCGGTTTGGAAGGCGGTCGGCGGCTCCAAGCACCTTACCGTCGGCAAGAAGGCGGTCGTGCAGAAGTCGTCAGAGAGGCTCGTGAAGTTGATAGGAGGTCTTTGCGAGTCGAACTTATCTGCCGAGGTGAGGCGCCTGGCGGCGGAAAATTCTCGTCTTAGGGACGAAATGTCGATAATGAGGAAGGAAATGGAGGCTTTCCGCAAGGCCTACCAAGAAAAGAGCACTGAGGCTGCCCAGCTGAAGCGCTCCGAAGGAAGGCCGCAGATCCACATGATCGAAAGGAGTCCCGAACCGGAGCCCATGGACTTTTCGAGTCCAGCGGAGTTTTTGGAGCTGGTTCGTAGGTCGGTTCAGGAGTCGGTCGGCGTTATGCTGCAGGCGAGGCTCGACGGGTTGGAGAGCAGACTCCTCCCAGCCCCAAATCTCCGCCCCCCATTGGAGGCGGATAGAAGAAATGCGGCAAGGGCTGCGGCAAATGCCCCTCGTCCCGCGGCACAGGTTCAGCCTGATGCAGCGGTGGCCGGACCCTCCCGTCCGTCGTACTCACAGGTGGCGGCGACTCCTACTCCAGCAACGGAGGAGCCCTGGCAAGTTGTGGGCAAGCAAGGAAAGCCTGTGAAGGAGGGCAAAGGAAAGGGCAAGGGTAAGGGCAAAGCGCAGGCGAATCCCCAACAGAATCCGCCCAAACAGAAGCCGGCAGCTAAGGCCCCCAAAGGCCCGAGATTGAGCCCCCCCCGTACGGCGGCGGTAGTGATCACGATCCCTGAGGAGGTGCAGGCGAAGGGTGTCACCTATGCGGATGCCCTTGCGAAGGCAAGAGCGGCGTTCTCGCTGCAGGAGCTGGGCCTGGACATGTTCACGGTCAAGCATACGCAGTCCGGGTCTCGCATTATCGAGATCCCTGGCCCCACGGGTGCGCAGCAGGCGGACGACATGGCGTCCAAACTGATGGGGGCGCTGGAGGGCATCGCTAACGTCACCAGACCCGTTAAATGCGTGGATCTGCGCGTTTCCGGGCTGGATGACTCGGTGACGGCAGAGGATGTCCAGGCAGCTATAGCTGCAAAGGGTGGGTGCCCGCAGGGTCATGTCAAGGTGGGCCCTTTTAGAACCGGGCCGGGTGGACTATTCACCACCATGGTTAAGTGTCCGACGGCAGCTGCCAAGGTGGTGGTCGAGGCAAATCGCTCCAGGCTGATGGTAGGGTGGAGTTGTGCCCAGATTCGGGCTATGGAGGCTTTGCCGCTACGGTGCTGGAGGTGTATGGCGCCGGAGCACATGCGGCGGATGTGCCCTCAAACCATTGATCGGTCTGCCGCATGTTATAGGTGCGGGCAGGATGGGCACAAGGCAGTGACTTGCACGGCGGAGCCTAAATGCTCGGTTTGTCTGGCAGCCAAGCTGCCAGCCGAGCATACAATGGGGGGAAAGAACTGCCGCCCGCTGTCAAGCCGAAACCTCTCCCCAAGGTTAGGGGAGCCACTGATGGGGCACCAGTTGCCATGGAAGTTGTTGGGACGCCTTAATGGATTTAGGGCCTCTCAATATCCTTCAGGCGAACATCAATCACTCGGCTGCTGCACAAGACCTTCTAATGCAGCAGGCAGTGGTGTGGCGGTCCGATCTTGTAGTCATGTCGGAGCCCTACTGCATACCAGATCGTCACAACTGGGTGGGGGACGATGATGAGACCGTCGCTATCCTGGCGCCGATAAGGGCCGCCCACTCCCCTCCTCTCTCGGTCAGAGAGAGAGGTCCGGGATTTGTGGCCGCGACCTGGGGAGAGTTTGCCATTCTCGGTACCTATTTCTCCCCGAATAGGTCCGTGGATGAGCAGGAGAGATGGCTGGATGTCATCGGTGGTGTGATTCGGCGGCTCGCCCCTCTGCAGGTGTTGGTGGCGGGCGATTTTAACGCCAAGCACCCGGCCTGGGGGTCCGACGTGACTAACTCCAAAGGCACGGCAGTGTTGGAGTGGATGACGTCCGTCGGCCTCGAGTGTTTGAATCGGGGCACGACCTACACGTGCATTCGGTGGAATGGGGGCTCCAGGGTGGACCTTACCTTTGCGACCCCCACTTTTGCACGCAGAGTCAGTGGTTGGAGGGTCATGGTGGAGCCGGACTCCCTGTCAGACCACCGATACATCCGGTTCGAGGTCGCGCCCCGGTCAGGGGGGTCCTCAGGCAGGTCTAGGCCGGTAGCCTCGCACTTCCCGAGGTGGGCGACAGGTGCAGGCGGCGTCGAAGGCGTCGGCGCCGCGACGTCACGACGCTCGAAGAGTTGGCGCTCCGCGAGGCCTACATGGCCGTCAAGAAGGACCTCGAGGTGGCGATTGTCCGGGCCAAGACGTTGGCATGGGACGAGTTCCTGGCGGGACTGGACCTGGACCCGTGGGGACGACCGTTCATGATGGTGCGAAACAGGCTCCGCCATCAAGCCCCCCCCATGGAGTCCATGGAGCCGGAGCTCAGAGAGAGGGTGGTGGCAAGCCTCTTCCCACGCGATGCTCCTCTAGTGGCCCCGCTAATGGCCCCTCAACATCCTGCCGAGGTGGAATCGGGCTTCACGCCGGTCACCGAGTCCGAGATGGAGGTAGTGGTGGACAGGCTGAAGGGGAAGAAGAAGTCCCCTGGCCCGGACGGAATCCCCGCGCGCATATTACCATCGGCGCTAAAACTTCTTGGGGAGCCGCTTAGGGAACTGTATAGCGACTGTCTCGAGTCGGGTGTGTTCCCTAGGCGGTGGAAGAGGGGGCGCCTGTGCCTGTTGGTAAAGGAGGGACGGCCGCTGGATTCCCCATCTGCCTATCGTCCGGTGGTGCTGCTGGACGAGCCCGCGAAGCTCTTCGAGCGGATTATCGCGGAGCGTATCGTCCGGCACCTTGAAACGGTGGGGCCCGATCTGGCCGACAACCAATTCGGCTTCCGCAAGAGGCGGTCCACTCTGGATGCCCTCCTGGCCCTGCGGGACCTGGTGGAGAAGGCGGTGGAGAAGGGGGAGGTGGTGGTTGCGGTGTCCCTAGATATTAGGAACGCCTTCAACTCCCTCCCCTTCTCGGTCATCCGGGAGGCGCTCCGATTCCACGGGCTGCCCCCGTACCTTGTCAGGGTGGTGGAGAGTTATCTGGAGGATAGGGAGGTATTGTACCCAGCGGAGGATGGAGGTATTGTCGCCAAGGAGATGGTGTGCGGTGTTCCACAGGGATCGGTTCTGGGTCCGCTCCTGTGGAACATCGGATACGACTGGGTGCTGAGAGGGGTCCTCTTGCCCCGGATGGCAGTCATCTGCTATGCCGATGACACATTGGTTGTCGCCCGGGGCAAGACGTACGAGGATGTTAGGAGGTTGGCGGGGGTCGGAGCCTCCCTGGTGACGGAGAGGATCCGTTTGCTCGGCCTTAACGTGGCCATTGAGAAGACGGAGGCGGTGTTGTTTCATGGTCCGCGGAGGGGCCCTCCGGCGGACGCGAACATCCGGGTCGATGGAGCGCGTATCCCTTTGCGCCCGTGGATCAAATACCTGGGGCTGGTGCTCGACGGACGCTGGAAGTTCGAAGAGCACTTCCGGCAGCTGGCCCCGAAGGTAACGAAGGCGGCGGGGGCACTGGGACGCCTCCTCCCTAACACAAGTGGTCCGGGGGACACTTGCCGGAGGCTGTTCGCCGGGGTGCTGAGGAGCATGGCCCTGTACGGGGCGCCGGTCTGGGCCGACAAGCTCAACGATGAAAATCGGAGATGCTTACGTCGGCCGCAGAGAGCGATCGCTCAGCGCATTGTCAGGGGGTACAGGACCATGTCTTTCGACGCAGCGTGCGCGCTGGCGGGAACTCCTCCCTGGGAGCTGGACGCCCAGGTGATGAGGGCCCAAGCAGCAAAATTTTCCTATAATCGTTGGCTTATAAGATTAAACGTCTTATAGCATACTTATACAGGCATAGATTGAGATCACTGATCTTATAAAAGTAGCCTACGGGACGATTTGCTCTACAAGCACATTCAATCCTATTACGTAGTCTTATAAACGCTTACAAGAACATCGTATAAAACTGTTAATGCTACAAGCGCTTTCGATCCTGTTACATAGTCTTGTAAACGTTTAGAGGATTTGATTATATGATTCTTATAGGTACTAGCAGTCTTATAAGTGCATATTATAATGATAATTAGCAGTGCTCCTATAAATACATTGGGTAAGACTATTTAATCTTTTTAACGTTTTGTTTTATTGTTCTATAAGAAAAGTTGTCCTGTAAACGTTTGGGTATAGGCTACTATAGGTCGAAGATACTATAAGATTGATTTGTCTTTGACGTGACTGCTAATGGATCACTAGCACCGCACTTTCATTCGTGCTGCTAATATAGGTAAGAATTTACTTATACGTGTCCTGCATATGCTATTACTAGAGTGATTGGTTGTCCACAGCCATTTTGTTTTCATGCTGTGATGTTTGTTAGTGTTTCAAAAAACTACATGAATGGATTTAAAAAAATGGAATTAAACGCTGTGGCAGTTATAGAAGAAGAGTTGCAAAAAATGTCTAGAAATGAAATCCAGGTCAGAGTTCGAATCGATAACTTCCAAGATTGAAAAAGAGTCTGGTAAAGTTTGTGATGGTTCCGTACAATATAATATGGAAATAGACCCAATAAAAAACTACGACGCTGATTCATCTAAATGTTATAATCAAGAAAATTATAAAAGTGATAGCAGTGATGGCGAATCTGATGATCATAACCACACTGCACTGACTTTGATGAAAATTCTGAATTGCAGGAAAATATAAAACAATGGGCTGTTAAGAATAATATATCACATTCATCTTTGACGGACTATCTGTGATTTTAAATAAAAGAATAAAATTTGCATTACCAAGGGATGCCCGCACACATCTTAATACTAACAGTAAAAACTATAATTACTAGCGTAAGTTATAACTCACAACTGCCAAAGGACGTTATTTACTTTTATGATTTTTTGCTAATAAACTAAATATTTTATTGATAGAGACCATAAAAGTTAAATTGTCAGTATGGATTTTAACAGAAACCGATTTACGAAAGCATTTCCATGGTCGTTTAAAGGTATAAATTAAGTTATTGATTAACATACATGAAAAAATATGATAAATTATATAAATGCATAACATTAATCTTAATAAAATTTTCAAAGAAATGATATTATGATAAAAATGTTTCAAAGTAGTTTAAGCATTGATAATATACATTTATTACTATAAGTACATCTATTCGCATACGTTTACTTCTGTTGTTTTTCTCATAAGGACCCCTAAAACAATAAACAATATGGTGTCCATTATACTCCTATAGTAACATTAACTTTGACTAAAACACATTATAAAGCTCCTGATAAATGCATTACAATATGGAGCCGATCCGATCTGATGACAGCTTGTATTTATTAATAAATTAATGAATAAACAAATAATAACTGTGATTACTTTTGAGGCGCTTAAAAATATGTTTATTTTCATCGATTACTTTATCAATAAAATTTATTTCGCAAGTAAATTTCTTTATATAACAGTGAAAACACAAACAGTATCAAACCTATTTTACTATAATGAATAGTAAATAAATAACGTAACTTTTGCAAATATTTTATTTTCTTCTAAATTCAAAGTCACACTACACCATTACCAAACGAATGCAAAATTAACGCTCTAGTTATGGCATTACGCTGACCACTGTTGGATCAATTACGCTTGTAGTAGCATACGCCAGAACGTTACAGGACTAATCACGCTGATTCAGTGCATTTACCAGATCTTTATAGGACACCGTGATCTTGTAGATGCACTCAATAAAACAATGATAAAATCAATTTGCACATTACCGGACTGTAACAAAATTACTATAGGACGAAATATCCTATAAGGTGCGCCCAAATCCAGCCCTATAAACGTTAATATGATTACTATAGGACTAAAAAATATGTAGTCTTAGGATACTTATAGGATTGGATTTTGCTGCTTGGGGGAGGCGTATCTCCAGAGGAGAGAGGCGCTGAGGAATGGGAACTCGTTGGCTCCGGCGGAAAGCTTGGCAGCTAAACGCCGAGCAGAGGAGGACCTCATGATTAGGTGGGAGGCCCTGCTGGACGCGGATCCGGCTGGCAGGCGAACGGTGGAGGCCATCCGTCCTATCCTGCGGGAGTGGTGCGGGAGGAAGTTTGGGTCGCTAACCTTCAGGTTGGCGCAGGTGTTTTCCGGGCATGGATGCTTTGGAAGATACTTGCACCTGATCAGGAGGGAAGCGACCCCGCAGTGCCATGAGTGCGGCGCTTCGGAGGACAGTGCGGAGCACACTCTTGCTGTGTGTCCCGCCTGGGCTCCGCGGCGCGGCGCTCTGGTGGCTGCAGTAGGAAGGGATCTCTCGCTGCCCAGCGTGGCAAGAGCCATGCTGGCCAGCGACAGATCCTGGCAGGCGGCGGTTTCCTTTTGCGAGGACGTCGTCTCGCAAAAGGAGGCATCGGAACGGGTACGCGAGGAGGACGCTCATGCGGACCGTCTCCGACGAAGACGGGTGGGGCGGAGGAGACGGCGCTACGCGCATCTTGTCCCCCTTTAGCGGGGCGGTGCGATGCGGGAGGCGACCTTTCGGTCGTCTCCCGGATCGCACGGTCCCCCCTCACCAGTCTGAGAGATGGCCACGCTTGCCCGGCCATCTCTAGCCGCGACGAGGCCCGGACAGCCGGGCGGACTGCCGGTCTAAGGGGTGCATACAACTCTGGTCCCCCGTGGCCTGTGGCAGTGAGAAGGCAAGCAGTGAGGGGTTTAGCTGGTAGTGCCCCCCCCTCCCTATCCTCCGGTCTGTCTTCCGAGACGGACTGGGGGGTCGCGAGGTGGGCGTCCCTCCCCAGTCCCGATCTCCCATCCGGCCTTTGGCCCGGTGGAGGATCGGGAGTGGGTGAGTCCTACCCCGTAACCCCGCCGAGCCTATTAGGCTCGACGGGGTAACGGGGGTGGCGAGAGATAGTGTGCTTGTTCCTAGGTCTCTACCAGGACGGGTATGCTAGGTGACCCCAGCATATCCTCAAGGCAGGAATCTGTAAAGACTGGATTCCCCTCACTCAAAACAAAAAAAAAAAAAAAAAAAAAAAGGATAAGATAGGATAAGATAGGATAAGATAGGATAAGATAGGATAAGATAGGATAAGATAGGATAAGATAGGATAAGATAGGATAAGATAGGATAAGATAGGATACGATAGGATAAGATAGGATACGATAGGATAAGATAGGATAAGATAGGATAAGATAGGATACGATAGGATAAGATAGGATACGATAGGATAAGATAGGATAAGATAGGATAAGATAGGATACGATAGGATAAGATAGGATACGATAGGATAAGATAGGATACGATAGGATAAGATATGATACGATAGGATAAGATAGGATACGATAAGATAAGATAGGATACGATAAGATAAGATAGGATACGATAAGATAAGATAGGATACGATAAGATAAGATAGGATACGATAAGATAAGATAGGATACGATAAGATAAGATAGGATACGATAAGATAAGATAGGATACGATAAGATAAGATAGGATACGATTAGATAAGATAGGATACGATAAGATAAGATAGGATACGATAAGATAAGATAGGATACGATAAGATAAGATAGGATACGATAAGATAAGATAGGATACGATAAGATAAGATAGGATACGATAAGATAAGATAGGATACGATAAGATAAGATAGGATACGATAAGATAAGATAGGATACGATAAGATAAGATAGGATACGATAAGATAAGATAGGATACGATAAGATAAGATAGGATACGATAAGATAGGATAGGATACGATAAGATAGGATAGGATACGATAAGATAGGATAGGATACGATAAGATAGGATAGGATACGATAAGATAGGATAGGATACGATAAGATAGGATAGGATACGATAAGATAGGATAGGATACGATAAGATAGGATAGGATACGATAAGATAGGATAGGATACGATAAGATAGGATAGGATACGATAAGATAGGATAGGATACGATAAGATAGGATAGGATAGGATAAGATAGGATAAGATAGGATAAGATAGGATAGGATACGATAAGATAGGATAGGATACGATAAGATAGGATAGGATACGATAAGATAGGATAGGATACGATAAGATAGGATAGGATACGATAAGATAGGATAGGATACGATAAGATAGGATAGGATACGATAAGATAGGATAGGATACGATAAGATAGGATAGGATACGATAAGATAGGATAGGATAAGATAGGATAGGATAAGATAGGATAGGATAAGATAGGATAGGATAAGATAGGATACGATAAGATAGGATAGGATAAGATAGGATAGGATACGATAAGATAGGATAGGATACGATAAGATAGGATAGGATACGATAAGATAGGATAGGATACGATAAGATAGGATAGGATACGATAAGATAGGATAGGATACGATAAGATAGGATAGGATACGATAAGATAGGATAGGATACGATAAGATAGGATAGGATACGATAAGATAGGATAGGATACGATAAGATAGGATAGGATACGATAAGATAGGATAGGATACGATAAGATAGGATAGGATACGATAAGATAGGATAGGATACGATAAGATAGGATAGGATAAGATAGGATAAGATAGGATAAGATAGGATAGGATAAGATAGGATAGGATAAGATAGGATACGATAAGATAGGATAGGATAAGATAGGATAGGATAAGATAGGATAGGATACGATAGGATACGATAAGATAGGATAGGATAAGATAGGATAGGATAAGATAGGATAGGATAAGATAGGATAGGATAAGATAGGATAGGATAAGATAGGATAGGATAAGATAGGATAAGATAAGATAGGATAAGATAGGATAAGATAGGATAAGATAGGATAAGATAGGATAAGATAGGATAAGATAGGATAAGATAGGATAAGATAGGATAAGATAGGATAAGATAGGATAAGATAGGATAAGATAGGATAAGATAGGATAAGATAGGATAAGATAGGATAAGATAGGATAAGATAGGATAAGATAGGATAAAATAGGATAGGATACGATAAGATAGGATAGGATACGATAAGATAGGATAGGATACGATAAGATAGGATAGGATACGATAAGATAGGATAGGATACGATAAGATAGGATAGGATAAGATAGGATAAGATAGGATAGGATAAGATAGGATAGGATAAGATAGGATACGATAAGATAGGATAGGATAAGATAGGATAGGATACGATAGGATACGATAAGATAGGATAGGATAAGATAGGATAGGATAAGATGATAGGATAGGATAAGATAGGATAGGATAAGATAGGATAGGATAAGATAGGATAAGATAAGATAGGATAAGATAGGATAAGATAGGATAAGATAGGATAAGATAGGATAAGATAGGATAAGATAGGATAAGATAGGATAAGATAGGATAAGATAGGATAAGATAGGATAAGATAGGATAAGATAGGATAAGATAGGATAAGATAGGATAAGATAGGATAAGATAGGATAAGATAGGATAAGATAGGATAAGATAGGATAAGATAGGATAAGATAGGATAAGATAGGATAAGATAGGATAAGATAGGATAAGATAGGATAAGATAGGATAAGATAGGATAAGATAGGATAAGATAGGATAAGATAGGATAAGATAGGATAAGATAGGATAAGATAGGATAAGATAGGATAAGATAGGATAAGATAGGATAAGATAGGATAAGATAAGATAGGATAAGATAAGATAGGATAAGATAAGATAAGATAGGATAAGATAAGATAGGATAAGATAGGATAGGATAAGATAGGATAAGATAAGATAGGATAAGATAAGATAGGATAAGATAGGATGAGATAAGATAGGATGAGATAAGATAGGATGAGATTAGATAGGATGAGATAAGATAAGATAAGATAAGATAAGATAAGATAAGATAAGATAAGATAAGATAAGATAAGATAAGATAAGATAAGATAAGATAAGATAAGATAAGATAAGATAAGATAAGATAAGATAAGATAAGATAAGATAAGATAAGATAAGATAAGATAAGATAAGATAAGATAAGATAAGATAAGATAAGATAAGATAAGATAAGATAAGATAAGATAAGATAAGATAAGATAAGATAAGATAAGATAAGATAAGATAAGATAAGATAAGATAAGATAAGATAAGATAAGATAAGATAAGATAAGATAAGATAAGATAAGATAAGATAAGATAAGATAAGATAAGATAAGATAAGATAAGATAAGATAAGATAAGATAAGATAAGATAAGATAAGATAAGATAAGATAAGATAAGATAAGATAAGATAAGATAAGATAAGATAAGATAAGATAAGATAAGATAAGATAAGATAAGATAAGATAAGATAAGATAAGATAAGATAAGATAAGATAAGATAAGATAAGATAAGATAAGATAAGATAAGATAAGATAAGATAAGATAAGATAAGATAAGATAAGATAAGATAAGATAAGATAAGATAAGATAAGATAAGATAAGATAAGATAAGATAAGATAAGATAAGATAAGATAAGATAAGATAAGATAAGATAAGATAAGATAAGATAAGATAAGATAAGATAAGATAAGATAAGATAAGATAAGATAAGATAAGATAAGATAAGATAAGATAAGATAAGATAAGATAAGATAAGATAAGATAAGATAAGATAAGAGAGGATAGGAGAGGATATGAGAGAAGAGGAGCGGATAGGATAGGAGAGGAGAGCAGAGGAGAGGATAGGGTAGTATAGGATAGGATAGGATAAGATAGGAGAAGATAAGAGAGGATAGGAGATGATAGGATAGTTTAGGATAGGTTAGGATAGGATATGATAGGGTAGGATATGAGAGGAGATGAGAGGATAGGATAGAGAGGAGAGGAGATGATAGAAGAGGATAGGAGAGGATAAGATAGGATAAGATAGGATAGGATAAGACGAGACGAGACGAGAGGAGAGGAGAGGAGAGGAGAGGAGACGAGACGAGACGTGACGAGACGTGACGAGACGAGACGAGATGATACGAGACGCGACGAGACGAGACGAGATGAGACGAGACGAGACGAGATGAGACGAGACGGGACGGGACGAGACGAGACGATACGGGACGAGACAGACGAGACGATACGAGACAGGTCTTGTCTTAGGACAAGACATGATAAGATAAGATAAGATTATTTAGTGAGTACTCAACACATACATCAAATAAAATTAGACACCGTGACCAGTGGTAGTAAAAACTGTGCTACACTGGGCCACGGTACTCCCAGGTAGATTAACAATAGTAGATTAGTAGCCAAGGGCTGTAAGGCAATTGATGCTTACACCCAAGCTAACTATTCTGCTTTACATCTCGATTGTGAGGTAAGTAGAAAAAAACCGGCATTACAAGAATAAAACATTTTATTTGATGAAATTCATAGTGAAATGAGAACAATCTCAAAAACAGTTTCTATTCCCGCCTTTTTTCATTAAAAAGAATCAAGTAAAGAACGTACATCTTATGTTTTGGCGCGCACTGTTCACTGAAACAAAACAACTTTTACGGATATCAAACGCGCTATATTTCCACGAACTAAGTTGTAATTGTCTGTATTTTTTGGCATTATATAACGAAATTGTTAGATATTTTTCAAATGTCTGACCCATGTAAACCATAAAAGACTCCTATGGAAGTTGGACTAAAATTGAAAAAAGCAGATAAATATTGCACAATGTAACCATGATTAAAGAAGTCTCATAGGTCATTTAATGTATTTAAATGACCAGTATGTTCCAGGCCTGACATCGCACATAGTGTGAGCTATCTTAATCAGTTCAACAATTGTTATTCTGAAACTCATTGGAAAGCAGAGAAAAGGGTATTAGGGTTGTAATGTATTTAGATACACTATGGTGATGAATAAAATGCAGGATTCTTGAAAATATATATAATTTGCAGAGAGACGATGCTTTCAGTACAAGTAAAAAAGTGAAGTGAGTTTACCCACACAAAACACAATAAAAATCAAACTCCTACTATAATACGAATTGACACATTGCTGAGAATATTCGTTCAGGCGTGATGACGCCTTAACATCCTCCCGGCCGTTGAAAGAGTGCTTTCAACCACGAAGTTCATCCGCCGTAGGTAGAGGACAGAGACGCGTAAGAGAACGACGTATGGTTCCTCTATTCGTGTTGATGTCAGCCACTCTTGATATGCCGTCTGGTCCCGAGATAAGGCGCAAAATTCTTCCCAGTCGCCAAGCCAGTGGAGGAGTGTTGTCTTCGGAGATAAGTACCATATCTCCCACATTGAGCACGGACTTATTAATGCGCCACTTTGTTCGTTGTTGGAGCTCTGATAAATATTCTTTTTGCCAACGTAGCCAGAAGTGTTGGCGCATCTTCTCAAGTCGCTCATATCTTCTTAGCCGATTCTCTTTGCAGTTTTGTAGATCTGGCGTTGGTAGTGTTGTCAACGCTCTCCCGATGAGAAAGTGTCCCGGGGTGAGAGGAAGGAAATCGTTTGGGGACGACGACAGAGGGCACAAAGGACGGCTGTTGAGAACCGCCTCGACTTGTGCAAACAGAGTTGTTAACTCTTCGAACGTTAAATTACTATTACCCATAATCCTACGTAAATGGTGTTTAGCCGACTTGACACTGGCCTCCCAGATGCCGCCGAAATGAGGAGCGTATGCGGGAATGAATATGAATTTAATACCTTGTTCGCTAGCAAAACCAGTTACTGTTTCTTTATTCTGCTTAATAAAACTACCGATTTCTTTGGAAGCAGCCAAAAAATTACGACCGTTGTCACTAAATATTTCCACTGGTTTGCCACGACGAGCTATGAAACGTCGCAAAGTCATAATGAATGCATCCCCCGTTAAATCGCTAACGACTTCAAGATGTAAACACACAAATACGCAGAGATAACATTTTATTAAACGAGCTCCACGGCCCTTTCGATTAATAATAAAAAATGGACCAGCGTAGTCCACACCAACGAACAAGAAAGGGAAATCTGGATTAATACGTTGAGCTGGTAGGTTTCCCATTTTGGGATTCAACGTCTTTCCGCTAAAGCGGCGACATATCACACATTTTGAGACAGTGCGTCGTGCAAGTAGACGCCCATTTACCGGCCAAACGGACTCCCTTATCTGTGCCAGCAATAGTTGCGGACCGCCGTGTAAATTGATTAAGTGCTCCCTTAGAAAATACAATTTGGTTAAATGATGTGAAGCATGAAGTAGAATTGGATGTTTTTTATTATAGTTACAATTTGCGGCGTCTAGACGTCCGCCAACACGAATTAAATTATCATCGTCTAAAAAAGGTGACAGTGACAATATTTTACTTTTATTAACTAACGACTTTCCTTTGCTAAGTAAATTATATTCTGCAGGAAATGATTGCCTTTGTGCCATAGAACAAAGTGCATGGAATGATTCCCGTAATTCATCTACAGATAGTTTCCCTAGGCGTTTAGAATTAGGATTTTGACAATTGTAAATAAACCTAAGGACAAATGCTACTGTCCAGCGAAGTCTATTAAAGGATGAATAATTTTCAAATTTAATAATAGGTTCGTCAATTGACGCACAGTGCGTTTTGACTTCTATCAAGCTTTCTTCATTACTATCTACTTGCAAAGGTAATGGCCACCCAGTGCTACCCTTACGTAAAAATTCTGGACCAGACCACCAAAGATCCATCGACAAAAGCTGCGCTGCATCAGTGCCCCTTGAAATTATATCAGCCGGGTTAAGCAAGGTAGGTACATAACGCCAATTCGATGCACATGTAAGTTCTAAAATCTCACCGATACGGTTACCTACAAACATCATTAATTTCGACAGATCGGTGTTAATCCAACTGAGTACCACACTGGAGTCGCACCAATGGACTATCTGACTTGGTTTGTATCTAATAGATTCTAATACTACTTTACAAAGCCTAGCAGCCAGCAGAGCTGCACATAACTCAAGTCGCGGTATAGTCGAAGGCTTTGCGGGCGCTATTTTAGATTTAGCGCACAATAATTTTGATGTGACATCGCCGTCAGCGCCGCGAGACACCGCGTAGATGCATGCGCCATACGCTGACTGGGACGCATCGCTGAAGGTATGTAGCTCGATATCACATGCATGATCAGCTAAAATGAACCTGGGAACTTGTAGCTCAGAAATACACTTTAAATTATTGCTAAATTTAATCCAATCGTTTTTTATTTTTTCAGGTACAGGCTGATCCCATTCGGACTTCAGCTGCCAAAGCTTTTGTAATAATATTTTCGGCTGAACAATTACTGGACTTAAAAGCCCCAACGGATCGAATAACTTAAAAGCATTAGACATAATTGTTCTCTTTGTTATTAAATGTGATTCATTATCATACGAGTAACCTTTGATTGGAAATTGGAAAGTGTCAGTGGATGGTGTCCATCCAAGACCAAGAGTACTAGTTGACTCACTAAAAATTAAATTATCTTGCTTGTTTATATCTATGTTCTTAAATATCGATGGATTATTGCTCTTATACTTCCGCAAATTAAAACAACCTGACGCTAAAACCTTTGAAACCGAACTTTGAATATAACATAACGTTTCTTCATCATCAGCGCCGGTAATTAGGTCATCTACTAGGAAATCATTTTCGATAATTTGCCTAATGAATTCATCATCATGCTCTCTTGCTAACTGCAATAAACAACGCGTACTCAAGTAGCTTGCGCTCGCGGTCCCGTAGGTAAGTGTGTTTAATCTGAACGTTAACAATGGTTCGGACTCGTCTTCTCGCCACAAGATAAGTTGCAAATTACGGTCGCAATCCGCTATCATTACCTGTCGGTACATTTTCTCTATATCTGCAGTCAGTAAATACTTGTGCTGCCGAGAGCGTATTAGAATAGAGAAAAGAGAATTTTGTAGATTCGGACCTACCATCAATAAGTCATTTAGCGAGTAACCTGACGTAGTCGAAGCTGAGCCGTCGAACACTACTCGCAATTTGGTCGACTCACTCTCTTGCTTCAAGACCGCATGATGACACAAATAATAGGCCCGGATCTAAAACATTATTGTTAACGAGAGAAAGATGACAAAGTTCTGCGTACTCCTTTATAAACTTGGAGTACTCGACCTTTAGGGTTGGGTTGCGCTTGAAACGCTTTTCTAAATAACTGAACCGCTTTCGAGCTAGTTTATAAGAGTCACCGAGACAATCAGGGTCATCCTTTAGGGGAAGACGCACACAGAATCTACCTTGGTTGTCTCTTTTGGTGTTTTCTAAAAAATATTTTTCACACGCCTTATCCTTTTCACTTACAACAATTTTATTAGGAACATCCTCTAAATCACTAAATTTCTTAATATATTTTTCTAATTCTTGATCAAGTGTACATGATACCACTGCATGATTAGAGTAAGTTGTCTTAGGCGACATTTGTAAACCAATTGGACCGGACACTACCCAGCCTAGCTTTGAATTTATTAACTTAGGACAGTTTGGGCCTAATGATTGATGTTCATTGGTCAAAATATCCCAAAATAGATCGGCTCCAATAAGTAAGTCTATTGGGCCTGGCTGGTTAAATGTAGGGTCTGCTAATTGTATATTAGCTGGCAACTTTAGAATAGAAATATTTATAGGTGTCTTTGGCAAACTACCTGTTAATTCTTTTAAAACTAAACATGAACATTTTACGTTGTAATTATTATGTAATGATTTGATTTGAATAGTACAAGACTCTGCCACATTGTTCGTGACACTATTGCCAATGCCAATGACCTTTAGTGAGTCAATAGGGCTTGAATTTAATAAAAGTTTTATTTTTAGAGATTTTGTGATGAATGAAGATTGACTGCCGCAGTCTAAGAGAGCGCGAATTTTGACCTTTTGCTGGTTCAATGGATTCGACACCTCTATCAGCGCAGTCGATAACAATACTTGATTTGTACATTGATTTGAAAAATTCACAATTGATTCTACAGGTTGAACTTCCTCATCAACAGCAATTAGATGGTTAACTGAAGAAGAAGATCGATGAAGTAAGCTATTATGTTTCTTATTGCACTGGCGACACGGTCCCATACGACACTCAGTCACCGGGTGCCCTTGCCTAAGACAATTAATACATAATTTATATTTTGTAACGTCCTGCAGTCGGTCGTCAATTCCCTTCGATCTAAACGTCGGGCAATCATAAATTTTGTGATTCTCGTTACAAATAACACAACTATAATTAATAAACTTGTTGTTCTTAACATGTGAATTAGCAAATGATTTAGTATAAGTATTTTGATTTGATCTTTGATGGTTATTATTATTTGGTACAAAATTGTTACGTACAGGGGGCGCCTGGGGCCTAGGTACATGACTATCATATTTATTTCGATGCAAGGCCTCGAGCACATCTGCCCTGTCTATCATAAATTTAAAAAACTGATCTAATGTTGGAACATCACCTTCGATATTGTTTCTAAACTCTTCCCATTTTAGCAAAGTATTGCTATCAAGTTTTGAAGATAACATAAATATAATCAGAATGTCCCATTTGTCCGTCGGTTGTCCTAAGCTTGTTAAAGCTCGAAAATTCTTAGTGACGTGATCCACAAAAAATCGTAGTGATTTCTCCGACTCACGCTGAATTTGCTTTATATTAAACAGAGCATTTATATGATGATTAATTAAAATGCGTTTATTATTATAACGACTACATAATAAATTCCATGCTTCACTATAATTAGCACTTGAAATTTCGAGATTCGAAATTATTCGGGCAGCGTCGCCTTCCAAATATGATATTAGATAGTGAAATTTATTAACACTAGGGATGCGTTCATTTTTGTGAATTAAATTTTCAAACGTATCGCGGAACTCAAGCCAGCGGAAATATGAACCATCAAACTTTGATATCTGAATTTGTGGCAGTTTTAAACCAATGTCTTGCTGCCCCGTACAACACGGAACCTCAAGGACAGAACTACGTCTTCGATCACTGTCAAATTTCTTGGTGTAATTCTCAATTAAATCTTTCGCGGTGGCTATGCTTAATATGATATCTTGCTCAATTTCATAACGCTCATCAATTTCTTCTGATATGTTTGTACTTAAAACATCTAACTCGTTTTGCAAGCTATCAAATCGCATTGACAGTGCTTCAAATTTCACAAGTCTAAGGTTCAATTCCGTTAATTGAATGCTAGATAATTCATGTTGCAAAGCGGTAGTACTTAAATATGTTTTAAATTTAGTAATTTGGCCTTTAATTGATGACCTTTTAACGCACAATTCTTTATATTCTTTCGACATATTGAATGCAAATTTTTAAAACACGATCAATTAACTAAATAAAAATTTAAATAAAGATAAATAATAAAAATCGCTCACGTTCCTCGTTTCGTAGCACTGGGAGTAGCTCCGCGCGCAGCGGCTAGCACACAACCGTTATTCCAATGTCAAGGTCAAGCACGATGTCTCAGTGACAATGCACTTTTTCGCATCAAAATTAACGCGATTTCCTGGAATTATCGGCATAAAAATGTTTATATTTTGTATTTATTACGATATAGTGCAATGTATAACAAGATTTTAATGAAAATTTAATGATTTTATCAACTTATTGGACAATAAAATTACAAATGTACTGTAATGGAGGTACTTCTATTCGTGAAACTAAAATGCAAATTTCTATATTTGAATGCAATAATTGCTTAGTAAACTGTCTATATTTAGGCACTTTGGATCTGATTGCACAAATTGATAAGACTTCTCAACAGAAAGAAATAGGATATTTGAAAATTAAAAGGAATAAAGGATGGACACTTAACTCTCGTCGGAGATTGTTGTAGGTACGATGCGATATTTTAGTTTTATCGCTGATCGTTTCTTGAACTTGATAATTCAATATTACTCCTGGTTAAGCTGGATCCAATTATCTCAATATTCTTCAATAATTTTCGCCTTCCTCCTTGATAGGTTTCCTTGGTCTGAATCTTCGTTAGTAAAAATATTGCAATTTTCTATTTTTTTTGCGAGTTCTTCTTATTTCCCCTCATAGGCCACCATGTAATGTATTTAGATACACTATGGTGATGAATAAAATGCAGGATTCTTGAAAATATATATAATTTGCAGAGAGACGATGCTTTCAGTACAAGTAAAAAAGTGAAGTGAGTTTACCCACACAAAACACAATAAAAATCAAACTCCTACTATAATACGAATTGACACATTGCTGAGAATATTCGTTCAGGCGTGATGACGCCTTAACAGGGTATTTAAAAGGTACATTGCACTACAGTCTTAAATTTGAAAAAGGAGATTTTAAAATTACCAGTTTCACAGATGCTGACTGGAGCGGTGATCAGCTGGATCGTCGATCATATATTGGGTATGCATTTTACTTTGCTAATTCTTTAGTTTCGTGGGAAAGCCGGAAACAGCGCACAGTGGCTCTTCCCAGCACTGAGGCAGAGTACATGGCGATTCTGACTCTTGCAAAGAGGCTTTGTTTTTGCAGACATTTATCAAAGAATGTACAGGTTCTTTATGTGAAATTCATTTGTTCAATGTTAACCAATCTGCACAAAGATTATGTAAAATCTCTGTATCTCATTCTAGAACAAAACATATTGATATTAGACACCATTTCATTTGAGAACTGGTAGATTGTTCAAGCATTAATTTGAATTATATTTCGAGTGAAGAAATGTTAGCCGATATATTTACTAAGTCGATACCACTACAAATAAAACATTAAAAGTTTGTTTCAAAGTTAATGATAACTTGTTAATATGTATATAGTACATTGTATGTTATTACCTAAGTTGAAACATTGTATATTGTTAATAAAAAGTAATAAAGTAATTGTACTTGGTACTGTTTAAAATGTTTTAGGGGTAGTGTTAGGAATAATAAACTAAAGACATTATCTGTGAATGACAGCTAACGTCAAATCTTTTCTGTCACATTGTTAGTGACAGTTGACAATCTAATGTCAGTTTTGAGGTTTGTTCTTTACACTTTCTCCTGTTCTGGCCGCCGTTGTGATAAGTTATACTGAAAGTAAATCTCGTGAAATCTCAGGAAGTTGTTTCTTTTTCGCCATTAACCCTTCAAGAACTTGTGTTATGGATACTAGATAACGGATAAACATACTTATATACTTTTTTTGTTGTAAATACATACCTAATATACATATTAAACATCCAAGACAAATAGACATGTTCATGCACACAAATATATGTCTTGTCCGGGGATCGTACCCCCGGATCTCTGGCGTAGAATTAAAACTTAAACTCAAACTCAATATCATTTATTCAGTCTAGGTCTAGTCTGTTACAAGCACTTATGAACGTCAAAGAAGCTACGCCATCGGTTCACAAACCCTACGGCGGGAGACCTTGTAACGAGAAGAACCGGCAAGAAACTCGCCAAGGGCTGTTTTTTTCTCCCTGTTTTATGTATTTCATACAGAGTCGTCAAATTGAAAAGTGACCTTAACATATCAGTAAGGTCAATTTTCATCACAAAAAGAAAATACTAATTAAAATATTACATTTTATAGTTATTGTAACCGTAATTTTTAACTGGCAAAGAAAGACTTGTCTATCATACATTGCAACATTTCTCGCAATACAAGATACTGTACTGCAAGTTGTGAGGTACATACAGGTTAGTATCAATTTATTTTAGATAAAAATATTTAGGCTTTAGGCACGACATTAAGACAAGCAGACTAAGGTAGACCCATTTCCGCTGGCGGCACCCGTTCGAGAGCATGACGCATGAACCAGCCATCGCTTCGCTCAACCATATTTTAGGGAACGTAAAGACCCGCCTGACACGACACCGCCGAAGAAACGTTTGAGTGAGTAAGACGTACTTCAGGTACTTATGTTAAGCTGTATAAATATAAAAAAAATACAATGGCAACAGCAAAAAAAGAAAGTTAAAAGTGCATTAATGTAAGACACAACTTACAATGTTACTAGAAGACGCATCAGCTGGGTCATAATCTCAAGGCGTAATTAAAGTAAGTAATTGAAAACATTATTTATTTTTATTTATTCTAATCAAGCAGTGCCACGCATCTCAACTCAAAACATCTTAAATAACATAACATCAAAACAATATATATCTCTCTCTACACATTTTAACACTAGCAAACATGAGCAGACCCATCCCGCCGGCAGCACCCGTTAACGAGCATGACGCATGAACCAGCCATCGCCAGAAGGTGGGTTTAGTAACCCTGCGCCAAACGGTGGTCATATATATATATATATATATACATATATATATATATATGTATATATTATGTACATATATATGTATATATTACTCGATAGCGTGTCACCGTCCTGCTTACATCTTAGTTGGCTTAACAAGACAGCATTATGCCCATCATGTATCATATCGCGTGATACTTTATAAAAAAATTGAAAATTTCAGTTTCAGTTTCCAGATAAACTTTACTCAAACGTCCCATGATTAGGTTATCCTTGACTTCTAAAATACATAATTAAATAAACCAGTTAAATTGTAAGGCGGCGTAAATGCATGCGTTCGCAAGCACCTCCAAATGAATATAATTTCTAACACAAACGTTCCGGCAGTGCTAATGAAATCCGTTTTAATCACCCCTTATACAGCTAACATGTAGTAGTTATTACTACTCAGTTTCTGCAAACTCTCAGCAACAGCATCCAGTTGTGGAGACCGGCTAACTTTACAAAGTTATTTTGTTAATTTATCCTAAAACAGTGTTCTGCCTATGTTGTACGAAGTAACACTATCTGACGTTGTACTAAATAGGTTATATAAAGTTATCTTCGCCATAAATACACTGCAATGTCGGAAAAATAGATGCCACAGTTTATGAATAAGGATCTACAACGTGCTACGAAAACTAAAAAAATGACTGAATCTCTATGAGATATTTTGAAGTGACTAAACAGCATGACAAGGCAGTTTCTATGTCCGCTACACGCACCGTCTTACCTTTTTTTTTTTTTTTTTTTTGAGTGTGGGGAATCGTCTTTACAGATTCCTGCCTTGAGGATATGCTGGGGTCACCTAGCATACCCGTCCTGGTAAAGACCTAGGAACGAGCACACTATCTCTCGCCACCCCTGTTACCCCGTCGAGCTTAATAGGCTCGGCGGGGTTACGGGGTAGGACTCACCCACTCCCGATCCTCCACCGGGCCAAAGGCCGGATGGGAGATCGGGACTGGGGAGGGAAGCCCACCTCGCGACCCCCCAGTCTGTCTCGGAAGACAGACCGGAGGACCGGGAGGGGGGGGCACTACCAGCTAACCCCTCACTACTTGCCCTCTAGCTGCCGATTGGTCTCCGGGGGTCCGTGGTGGTAACGCACCGTCTTACCTGAGAGCATGCCTGCACAAACCGGTTTGCGCAGGTAAGACGTAGCGGATTGTCCCGGCTACACGCTCCATCTTGCCTGCGCAAACCGGTTTGTGCAGGCATGCTTACAGGGGCCCGATTCTCGCGTCTTCGACATCTCGAATTCGACATTTTTATATCCTTATTTTCTTTATTAAAAATGTAAGTAAAATCTCTACTACTGTCAAAATCGTTTAATTTCAATTAACTTTGATAATACTTTAATGTCGAAGATTGCTTTCAGTGAGCTTTTAATACAGATTTTTGACTCCAAAAAATGTCGAATTCGAGATGATCGGGATAATCGGGCTCCAGGTTAGACGGAGCGTTTAGCGGGACACTAATCTGTATTTAAAAGATGGCAATTGTGAGACAAGACGGGCTAACTATTTAAAGGAATATCGGTCATTCACGTAAATTACTGTCATATTCTTAAATATAAAAAAATAAGAAATGGGTACTTACTTCGATAATACACTTCCATACTATAATTCCAAAGTCAAGAATGATAGATGCTATCGAAATGATTCGGTGTTCATTGTTTTAGTTTCCTTTATTTTCATTTCTCATTAACTAGAAAATGCCATGGAAAACTTCTGTGAAAATGCGACTGTAATGCGTCACGTAACCTTGATACATGAGCTTGGAATTGATCAAAGTCAAGTTGGTATGTAATGTACGTATTGTTTTTGTTGTTTTTTTATTATTATTTATTTTGAAGCCAAGTTTTAAGGCTTTTATCCATATGAATACGCCAACCCCATTGTTTCTTCTTACAATACTTATTTTAGTATTAAATTTAATAATTAGGAAATATTTTTTATATTTTTAATACAAAATAACATAACGGAAATTGAATATGTGTTCACCTTTTTTTAAGGATATCTAATAAATTGTTTAGTTGCAATGATTCAGGGTTAGCCGGATTTTTGTTTGGATTATGGTTGCAAATTATAGGATTGAAATCATGATTATGGAATCTTATGAAAATGCCAACGAAAACTTTTTATATCAATTTTGAAGTTCGCTTAAATACCAGCAACCTGCGAACATCCAGCAACTAAATTCACATTTCGAAACACTATCACAACAATGTTGAAACTTCATGGTTACTGTGAGTTTTTAGTATTTCTAACCAACTTCCAAAAATGAAGAAGAAGATTCTCAATTCGGTTAGTATGTCTTTTTCATTTAAATTGTTTTATACGTTCGCAGATGTACACCGATTACGCCGAGATTTCTGATCCGATTTACGAGATTCTTATTTTGTTCCATAAAAAAAATAATCAGATTGGTCTAGAACGATGTAGTTTTTATGATACTTTGTAAATAATGTTCCTGAAACCTAATCTTATCTAGAAAAATCCTACTGTAGTTTTCAAAATAACCTATTACAGACACTAAAAAAGAAATTATAAGCAAACAATAAGTCTTTTCGAGCCAAGGCATTTTATTTTGAGATCCTATTCTTTTATTTTTTTTGCCTTGGCTGGCACCGTCTCCAGACGGCTTATTTTTGCTTTATAGTTTTTGAAGTGGGTTTTTTTAACGTAGTTTTTAAAGTGGGTTTTTTAACGTAGATTTGTTGATTGCTTTTCACTTTACATATTTATTTTGAAGTTAACTTTTAGCGCTTTTATCCACTTGAATACATCGTCACGTTAACCACATTGTTTCTTCTTACAATACTAATTACCTTAGTATTTAATTTAATAAGTAGAAAATATGTTATGTACGTTTTTATTGCAAACTAAGATAATGGAAATTGAATTCGTGTTTACCTTTTTCATAAGGGTACCTACTTATTTTTTTTGCTGCATATGATTTAGGGTTAGCCGGAATTTGTTTGCATTATGGTCACAAATTATAGGAATGAAAATGCCAAAGATAACTCTTTTTATTTTTATTTGAATAAATCTATAACTATTTGAATAAATTTATCACTTTTAATGTTTGCTCAAATACCAGCAACTAAATTCACATTTCGAAACAAAGTTGAAACTTCATGAATACTGTGAGAACAACTTCTGAGTCGAGACGATTTTTGTATTATTCTATTAGTCATGAAGACGGTTTAATATGGTCACAATCCAGATGCCATTGCAATAATGATATAGCTCGAGTTGTATTCATCATAACTAATAACAGCCTACATTCATAAGAAAACCACGGTGGCCTCGCCCGTCGACTTCTACCTAAATTGAAAATTACAAGACTGAATTCATGAATTCACCGAAACTTACGAAAATCAAAAAGAGCCCTTTTTATCAATTTGGATTTATGTTTTCAAAAACAAGCACCTCTAATCAAAGTTAAAATGTGCTGAATACGGTTTAATATGACCATAATTCAGATGCCATTGCAATAATGAGATAGATCGAGCTATATCCATTGTACCAACAACAGCTTACATTCATAGGAGCACCACGGTAGCCTTGCCAGTCGACATGTAGTACGTAAAAGCAATCAAAAGCTCATTACGGACGCTCCCGTGATTTGTCTACGATACCTGTTCCCAATAAAAGATACGGAACTATACACGATATGCGACGTACTCGTATATGGAACTGTGTATTAGTTTCTGGGGCATTGATTTTTGCAGAGCATTTATTCTTTCTTGGCTTGGAAATAGATTAAATCAATAAAGCACTCTTTTGATATACTCATATCCATCGACATAAAGACCGATATGAAAAATCTAATTGTATTTTTCAACTAGACTTTACCATGTTGACACATCGATATTAAACAAGCTTTAAGCAGTTTTTTTTTCAAGTTAGTAATATTGCATTTCCTTAAGTTAAAGTGACTTTTAATGAGTCAAAGTTACCAAGCTTAGCACTGACATTGTTGGGAGGCATTTTTCAGTGATTTAGTACTATGCTACACGGGCGTATATTGCGGTGGTAACCCAACCCTAATATTAAATTGTGTCTACTATGGAGTTGATATCAGATACCCGCGGTGCAGACTTTCTTATTTTGCCGTGCTATAGGGACTATTTGAAAATAAAAGGGCTGCCTAGTTACCTAAAAAAAGATGCCTAGGCAGCCCTTTTATGCCAATTTCATCGAGAATTCTAGATTGGTTATTTTATGTTTTAACACTAAGTTACAAGGTCTTACATTAGCCTAACCCCAAAATTAGCACTGTAGTTTAAGGCTAGTGTTTAAAGTACTAGGAAAACAGATCAGAATACATAGGCGTACCAATACATAGATTAGAATATTTTTTTGTATAAATGTTGTTAACAACCATAACTTACTACTAATACAAAAGCTTGTGTTCATCATACAACCATTTTCTCCTACCGGGTTTCAAAACCAGGCTTTAGAGTAAACGATGCCTTGAAAATTGGTGTACTTACATGCACTCTACTATGAGGTCGTCTACAGTCGGGGAACTTCTCGGTTGACCGGTAGAGTTTTTTCAGGGAACTTTATTTAAAAAAGTTAAAGATATACAAAAAAACGTTTATATCACAAATAATAGACCATTAAGAGGTAATTCATTTGAATAATAAATTATTTCTTGAACCTTAGTACTTTCCGAGAAAACATTTTCCAAAAAAACTCTACTGTACAACCTGGAAATTCCCCGACAGTACCTATTATTATATTTATGCTGAGTGACTTTATCGGTTTTCGGTAGATTAAAAGTATTAAGAACTAGATGTAAGATCAATTTTGTTTTCTATTAACTACTATCGATGAATAAATGATAAATATAGCTAGATACATAATATAGTACATCTTATGTTTTGGTGTGCACTGTTCATTGAAATAAAACAACTTTTACGGATATCAAACGCGTTATATTTCCACGAACTAAGTTGTAATTGTCCGTATTTTTAAGTTTTTTAGGGGTTTTTTGATGACTGGATGATGACGGGATGACTCGTGACCACAGCAGCTGTAAAGGTGCCGAAACCCCTAAAAAACCTAAAAATACGGACAATTACAACTTAGTTCGTGGAAATATAGCGCGTTTGATATCCGTAAACGTTGTTTTATTACATAATATAGTTTCAATAACAGATGTGTCATTGCGATCTCTCGCGATCTTTTGAAACATTTTATAAGTTCCTACATTGTAACACCTTTGGGTGATATTACTATCGGAAACAACAGGCTATATTTACGAAAACCAAGCTTTTCCTACTTATACAATGATATTTATTATATGTGGCATACAGGTTATCACAAGATTTCCATAACAGAAGATTTTTGACTACACGGGATCACAGCCTTGTACGAGTATGTTCATATTCATGACTGCATAACGTTCTGTGATTTTTATTATTCGATCGGGAGTCCTTGTTGTTATCGTGTTTCCGGTTGCAACTATTGCAATTTGTTGTTTTTTGTCAATTGAGATGCAAAAGAAATCATTAAAATGTCTATAAAAAATTATTCGACGCATCCCATTTTTATAGAAGATAGCTAGATAAACTTATTAAAATATAGAGGCTGACATGATACTAAACACACGTGATAGTGTGATGTAAAATGAAAGCATAAAACTTTAATCAATTATACCTTTCCCAAGTAACACATTCAATTGTTATTTAAAGTCACATTGTAAGTCCATAGTTTATCACTTATTAGTAAACTAATTGATAACAATATTTGAAATGAATACGAAAAAGAAAATGGTTCCTAATTGTAATGAATGTCTAGAAAAAGAACCAAATGGAACATGAAAAGTTAACATTTTGATTGTCGTGTATCACAAAATGAAAACCAAATTTTAATCAGCTCGCTCATGCAAACATAATCCGTCCGTGCCAATGCTACGATAGCAAAAAGTTGAATAAGTTTAACAAAATCGAAATGGCCGGACAAATTTAATATAAATCAGGGAGAGGTATCCTCGGAATGGATTTTTCGAATCGCATAGATTTTCACGAATTTATGAATATCGCCTTTCATACTTTTTTCTTTGGAGGGTGATCTCGGGACGGTCTGTCGACCTTTATGTTCGATCGGACGCACACAATGTACGTAATGGCTGCCATTAGGAACATCAATTTGTTCAACCGTGACACTACACTTGTCCCTCTACTATCTTTTATGCCTTGTTTGGCGTCTTTACCTTCGTTGGGAACCAGCTTACTGCGACCATAGCTGACGGATTTGAGAACAAATTTGAAGATTGTATCATGATTGTAACGTTGTTGGTAGGTTGTTCAAGGGTGCATCTATCAAAGGTGCATACGCTTACGCGAACCCGGAATATAGTGTGTGCTTTTCCCACCCCCAAATCCATAATTTACTTCCTATATTTTTTCCGTTCTCCTAATTCATTCAAAAAATATTGGCATGGCGGTTCACCACTCATCAATTGACGGTTCTCAAGACGGCAGACAGTGGTTCACGTGAACCTCGTTGCTGAAGTGTGTGTATGAGAAATATAATGAGAGTACATGGAGCAAAAGAAATATGTAGGTTCGTAGCAACTGGAAATAAATGTTCTCCCTGCTGTTAGCGAGAGAAAAACTTAATTGTTAGCTGTCCTTCAGGGCTCGGTTTATTCATTCTTCTTTAGATAAAAAAAGTAATAGATACTCGTACTTTAAAGAGTTATAATTTTTAACAATGAAGAATAAGAAGGCGCCCCTTAGTTGTAAACTTAACATTACCAAATACTTAAATTCAAAACCACTTTTCCAAATCTAAGAAAGAGGTACACCAACATAATTAAAGACTATTCGTAATCAATAATATATCGTATCAATTACGAAACAAAAAATTATAAAACAGACAGGCTAACAAGGTAAATGCCCACGCGTTAACAATATAAACATGTATATAACATACAATACAGAATCTGTGCCTGCCATTACATACCGTACAGATTTTAATATTATTACTCACCCATGCCCCCAATTACGGACGCTCCGGCTTCACCGAAATTTCTTCTTGTTATTTACCGATTCTGAATCACAATTCAGTGGCCAAATGTGGGATGGTATTTACCAACCCGCAGGTAAACTCGCTTGCAGTTAAAAAGGAATTGAGGGGAGTTTATCGGTCGTTAGGGACCTGAACGCGGGGCTTGGAGAGCCAGCACATACGTTTCGCCTCTTCTTGCCGAATCCGGTAATTTCGTGACAGGTTTAACGAAATTAGCACCTTATTCCGTCAGAAATTCGTTTGGTAATACTGGTAGGGTGTTAATATAATATTTTTTTGTTGTAAATCTAAATGGTTGTCTTTTTTTACAGTTTTTAATTTAATTCACTATTATTTACTGTTTCGAGTCCTCGGTGAAAGGTTTTCTGAGATTTAAATACCTCTCTGCCTTAAGTTACACTATGAAAATCCTAATTCCATAATAGCTTAATTACTTCTAATCGAAGCATCGTATACCTATTCCTTTTCAACAATTATTCGAAACATCGGTGTTATTATTTCCCAGGGACGATAATTACTTCGGTAACATTAGTTGGAAAGGTTGTAATTTTTAACACATAAACAGCATATTCAGTAATTACAACCCTCACAAGGAGGGCAGCCTTACCATATTTTCAATTCCTTCTTTCACATATTTATTTCCGAACTACGTCACCAGAATCGAAATCAAATCAAGTCACGGTCGTCAGCATGTCTGTCTTGGCACTCCACAAAATTAAGTATAATCTCGGAACTCTCAGCCACAACAAACTTGGAGACAGTTTGCAGGTAAGATAAGGCAAACTCGATTAAGGAACTAGAAAAAGTGATTGGGTTTTTACGAAGTGGTGTATAGGCTAAGGCAAGTTTAATACCAAGTTGGTATACGTTACAGCTAACAAGATGGTAAGCATCAACGTAAGTAATATATGTTTTGTCCTACTCAAGCTATTCAGATAACAATATTCACCCAACTCTTAATGAAAAAAGAATTATAAAATAAGACAAACGGTTTTGTACGTGTAGACCACGCAAATAATAATGAGTCGCAAAAAATAACCTTTTCACCTCACACGCTCTGAAAAGGAGGTTTTATCAATCAGTTTTGGCGTAGAAAAGCTTTTTGCGGCCTAGCGCGGCAAAGTACTTTTTTAATTTAATATCTAAAAATGTGTCATAATGCGTTCCGAATTGCACTATTGACTTTTTTGTTATATTAGATTCTTATTTTAAATATTCTTGTCTTTGTCTTGTACCTCAAGTCAGTGTCAACATTTACGGAATCGTTTTTATTCTTAATAATAAGTAACAATATATTCATATTTTAAATAACTTTGAATTAACTATAATACTCCCTTTTTTATTATTTTAGTTTTATATGTAATTAAAACAACGAGAATAAGGTATATTTAGATTAAACTTTATGTTTAAAGAATTTTTTACCGGAAGTTGACCGCGGGAATAAGCATAAAATGTTCCTCGCTGTTGTGAGGTGAAAAATTGTGTGTTGCGCTCGGCAGAAAAGTTTTTAGCGTCTTGTACCTTTGAAATCCTCGCTTCGCTCAGGATTTAATCTTTGATTTCTTCACTTGCTCAGATTTCAATAGAGGTAACTCACCGCTAAATAACCAACTTTCCAGCCTTGCATAACAAATAACTATATTTTATCACGACAATATATATACTCGTAAGCATAATACAGTTGAGTTAGTCAAAATCATGAAACTATAGGTATAAGTGGAGCTTACACTCCGAATACCTAATTGACGTGAAATTATATGTAGTGTTATCTCACTCTCTAGAGAGTGTTCTCTCTTTCTAATTAATTTTGTTTTCCTTTTTTAACACTATAAGTGAAAGGATAAGTTTGCATCTTGGCCTCCATTCCACCACCACGTAGAACAAATATATGCAAAAATAAAAATCGTGCATTAATATGTTCTACGTGGTGATGGAAGTAATTTGAATCCATGATATCTTAACCTTTCACTAATAGTGTTAAAAAAAGGAAGGAAAACTAATTAGAAAGAGAGAAAATTGTCTCGAGAATGAGATAACGCTTCATAGAATTCTGCTTTAAGTAGGGATTCGAACCCTTGTAACAATATAGGATATGTGTTCAAATGTTGTCCTTGTTGTCATCATCGCGTATATATATTTTTAATGCTCGAAGTGACGTCGAAGTAATCTATACTATAAATATAATATTATAAAGCTGAAGAGTTTGTTTGTTTGTTTGAACGCGCTAATCTCAGGAACTACTGGACCGATTTAGAAAATTCATAGACCATTAGAAAGCTACATTTCTCCCGAGTGACATATACTATATTTTATCCCGATATTCTCACGGGAACGGGTACCACGCGGGTAAAACCGCGAGGATCCGCTAGTTACAAATAATTTTTAAAGATTACAAAAACAGAACTTCGTGAGCCAATAATTTCAGTTTGTATGATGATTTTTCCGTGTTTTTTTTATTACAATGTTTATTGGTGATGCCTATTAGGACTTCCTTGCTGAATTTAGCATTCAGTGTCTTCGACTTCTCTGCTCCGTGTTGGGATTGATGGGTCCTATATAGAACATTGTCCCCAGCGCTATTTACCATTATTTTATCGGCAGCACCACCAAGATCCAAATTGGAATTACGTAAGAAACCCCACATATTTTTGAATTATTCGAAATTCTTATGCGAATTCAATCCGCATGCGGAATCATACAGCAGTTACAGCATTGGCATTTGGTATGGTTTTCGTTTTATCCATATTTATTTAAGAAGAATCCCCACAGTCTACTTCACATCACTAAGACCAACTCTTTGGGATGCTACACTACGGTTCTCACTCTAACAGTTTTCCCATCCCTCAGAATTTCAGGCTTCGATATAATGTTGCGACCATGCAGCTTACTATGACCCTACGAATTTCTGGGGGAGCTATTCTGGCAAGTGGATTCATCTCGGTCAATCAAAATAACATCATCCAGAAATACAGCCGAGCTTTGAAAATAATAAATATTCTAAAGCGTAAATAATGATATTCTAATCTGACGCGGAATTCAGCTTCACTGCCATACAATTAATTATTTCTACTAAACAATACCTTTCTAATGATATACTTACAACTTACAACAACAGTGTTACAACACTTGGGACAATTCGCCCATTGTCCTTTGTTTTTAACAAAATTGATATTACTCTTTTGTTCATATATTTTGTATTTACATACAAACTCTATCGAAGCTAAAAAAAGAAAATCCATGTTTAGCGCACCGAGAAGTAACGAAGTCTGGAAGTGGCCAGTTCTGGAGTCGACCCCATTTGCAAGTCGGGTTGGCTCCACCAACTTGGGCCATTCTGCCGAGCTTGTTAGCAGGACTTCGCCCGGATAACATTGTGTTGGACATTTAAACTGTTTAGTTAGATCCCGTGTTACAAAGGACGTGCCAGTAAGTAGGCACGATGTTAATTAGTCGTTAGATCAGCATTGGAAATGTAGTAAAGTCTGCTTATTATGCTAAATGACGAATTTCCTCGACTTTTAATTTTCATGTTCTTTGTCCGTATAGTTTTAACGTAAGTTAAGGATAATTATTATTGTGACAATAAACTCAAATTGAAATATGCGTTATCCACATTGACATTATAAAACCGAGGATTTTGTTTCAGTTAGCAAGCTAACCTCTGAAAACTACTAGTAACTAGCCGGATTTGAAAATTATTTCAAGAAGAAAATGTACTAGCAAAAAGCAACTAGTCTCATGTCGCCCTGACGGGATACGAACCCGCATCCTTGGGAATCCGGCCCAATGCACTAACCAATTATGCTACAGAGACCTATGAGGACACGTCGATTTTTTCTAGTATATTCACCGTTCTACGGTGTTGGCCACCGTCGTTTCATCAATAAGAGAAATATCCTCGCATTCTAAAGAAACATATTTACAGATGTTTGACTATCGATTAAGATGAAACAGACATCTAATTATAACTTTTTAATTTTGCATTTTACAATGCGCCGTCATCCCGGCATCCCGTCAGGGCGACATGAGACTAGTTGCTTCTTTCTAGTATATTTTCTTGTTTAATATTTAGCACATCAAAATAGCATTGTAAAATGCAAAATTAAAAAGTTATAATTATTTCAAGAAGGTTAACCTAATGCAAAGGCTAAGTTAGTTAAATGCTATAAATTAAACATTTATAGCATTTAACTAACTTAGCCTTACTAATTAAATAGCCGACGGCCACTAATAAGATGTATCAATTAATACTCTTCTAATTTGGTTACGCAGTTGTTAACAACAATCCGTTTGGAATCATACTTTTAATATAAAACTCTATTAGAAACAATATCGAAAACGCTTAAGCGTTTTTAGAGTACTTACTTCGAAACGAACCCTTCGATAAGAGAATCAAATTGAATTTTCATTACTGTAGTTCAGTGAACCGATGCAAATTTTTAATCGAAAGCTAATTTGATAAAGATCGCCTCCGAAACTCTGAATTATGTTTAAATGTCAACTAATTGGACAACCCACCCTTCAATCCAATACAAATTGATTTAAATACGAGTGCCTTACTTTCCGAGGCTCTTATTGAATAATGTTATATTCAATCTTATCTCTTTTTATTGAAATAAGTACAGTCGAATGCTTATAAAATATATAAAATGACTTCTATCGATTCTGAACGATCAATATGAAAAAAAAAAGTATGAAATGTTTGCAATACCTACTTTGCCATTGTCTCAGCACATTTTCAATGCGTTGCATATTGGCGAATATTGATCATTTACAATATTAGATAGATAGATAAGATAGATAAAAAGTTTTATTTGCACACACAAACATTCATATATTCCACAAACAAATAAAAAAAAATTACAATGTCAAAAAACAAACAAAATTAACATTTACAATATTGTGATAAAAATAGCATTGTAAAATGCAAAATTAAAAAGTTATAATTTAAAATATTAACAAAAACAAGACAAATTTCAGAAAAAGAGAATGCACGTGTGTTCAGCAGCAAGTAGGGTGTAGGCTCAGTGTGTGGCTTTTGCCGGTCAGCAAAAACACCATCTTCATTCAACACAATCACCATTTTCAGCCGTCACCCTCAGTTGTAACGTGGGAACCAGCAACTGCGCTATTCTGAGGTCGGGAGCATATAGTGTAGGTAAGAGTGTTTGCGTGTGTTGTTTTAAGGGTTTTATGTTGTATTATGTGTGAACATATAATTATACTAATCAATAAAAAAAGATTAAAAGAAGAAAGAAAAAAAATACGTTCATTGCTTTAAAATAAAGTGGCTGTGACATACATCGGACAGACAGATATGACGAATCTATAAGGGTACCGTTTTTTGCCATTAGGCTACGGAACCCTAAAAATAAAGTAATAAAATTGAATAATAAATTAATAAACAATACAATCTCTAATCAACATTCAGCTTATATACAAAATAGGGAGTCATAAGCTTATTGATATGGACACAGACCTCGGCAGCCACAGCATCGATTAGACAAGACTACCACCCAGTCGGAATGCGAAACTTCTGTAAAGTAAGTAAGTGTGATATATTAATAATAGATAGTCTTTTCCTGAAAAGGAAAAGGACTCATACATTCACTCCGTTGTACATCTGTCTGTCAAGAGACCCTTTTTTCTCAAGAACGTGAAGAGATCAGTGAAGGGTTGTAGACAACAAGTTGAAAGTAAGTAGTTATATTCCTAGTTTGTACGTATAATTTTATATTATTATAATCAGTAGTAATAGAGAAGCGCGATTGTTTAGGTTAAGCAACTTTTGCAATGGTCGGTCACGGGATGGGTGACACGTTAAGGTCCCGGCTGCATTTGCAGTCGTTAAAACCCACCATTCCGCATTGGGTCCGCGTGATGGGTCATGGCCCGTTCTCCTTATCCATCCATAGGGAAGGCCAGTGCCCCAGCAGTGAAATCTTTAAAATGGATGATGACAATTTGTAATCGGTAGAGTTGACCTGGCCAAGCGAAGAAAGGAAAACGTAGAAAATTTAAAGCTTCGTGCTTGCCTTTGTCTTGTTTCAGTAGCGTTCCTAGGATATGAGACCAGAAACTTTAGGAAACCCATTTACCTATTTAATATTCTTTTAAACACATGGCTAACGCCATTCAGGCTGAACAGCGCCGCTTGTATTCAGTCCGATCGCTCGCGTCACGGGGAATCATAAAACGTGAGAATGGTTTTACACTTGCACTATAGGACCCTATGTATGACGTCACTGACAAGTTTTATAACTCAGCGTGCCTCGAGTATCCGGAGAGACTGTACTAAAAAGGCTAGCTTGATTTTCTGATTAAACTTCGACTGCGATATTATAAGTTTGTGTCAAAAAAATAAATGAAGAATAAAAATGTATGCAATAAAAAGTTAAACAAAAGCTGTATTAAACGTGCTTGTCTCAATGGCAATACAGTCGTAATAAAAGTCTATAACGTGATTTACAGGATGACTTGTTTTTTATTTTTTATTTTTATGAACGGTGTTTTTATGTTTGTAGGTTGGCGTTGTGTTTTCAAGATTTCATAATTTTATACATTAACTTAATAGATTTTTATAACTGTTTTGTTTATCCAGCTTCCTAAGGACTAATAAAACACAACATCACAAAAACTAACCTAACATTTATACAAATTATTCAATTTGCAGCAGTTAGAATTTACAAACTTGCTTTGGTCAGATTGAGTATTTTTTTCTTAATAGTATATGGCATCATTTAAAAAAAATATGGTAAAAGACTTCTAACCCCAAACGCATATACCGCCTCTGTTCCGTTCCGTCCATGGTTGGTAAAAAAGTAATCCGTTAAAATGTATTTGAATACAACTTTTGTATACTAGCAAATGTAATGTTAATTTAACAGATAAATACACCGGCGGACACATCCTATACAGTTGATGAGATACTATGAGATACTAAAACGTAGGAGTTAAATGTCTACTCGAAACGTGAGTTTATAACAGTTGCGAGATTTGGAAATGTTATGGGCGTGTTTATGAGTTGAAATGTCACGTCCACTAATTTTAATACTGAAACGAAAAGCCGAGCTTAGATGAACAGGAGTTATAGTACATTACTCCATCAATGCTTAGTTGTGGCCAAGGCTTGTATAGTACTTTTCTCAAATAATGCGCGGAAATTAAAACTAAGTACTTAGTACTTAGGCAGAACTTTTTATTTAAATAGTTCATTCCCGCGATACAGTGTTCATTTGTTTGTTTTTCAATAAACGGCTTTTTATTTGTAAGCCAGTTCGAAATTTAAATAAAACCTTTGATAAAGTTACCTCCTTGGCTGCCATGTTTCAGAGTAATAGATCGTTCCATTTTTAAATTTAACGACATTATGAGTTTACTATGTAATTTATTTGACCGCTAAACCACGACAGATATGGATTTTCATACAACTTTTGCCTGCCTCTGCTCGCATGTATTTGGCCATTACTGAGAATATATATATTTGATTAAAAATATTTTTGATTGTATAATAAAATCTGGAGGTCTACTCTCTAAGCAAGCACGAAACCCGTTGTTTTAGCCTAAGTTACGGACGTTTCCACCTACGTATCACCTACGGACAGCTTATTAGTTCGGAGACCCGCACTAAGAATTAATGAGAATACGTTTTGACATTGTCCCTACTCCCAATGAGTTTGTGCCGTTTGTCCAATACTAGTCATCCGAAATCAATTGAGAGTAGGCTCCATCCGTAGTTTCGGGAAACTTACGGACGGAGGCCCGTATCTTAATTGACGGGCTTAGAGAGTAGGCCTCCTGACACCATGTCTGATAAAATGTTGACAAGTTAATGTTGACTACTAAAGTACAAACGGTTTTCCATTCACATTAACTATTTAACACGGTATAAAAAATACTACGAAGAAAAAAGTCCAAGATAAAAAAAAGGACCGGTACCTATAAAATATTGAACACACAACATATTATTATGAAAATTGAAAATGTCCATTTGAATAAAAACGTAGCTATACATAATTATTTAAACATTAATCCTCGGTTAAGAAACAAATTTTAGTACGATATTGACAAAATAAATATCCTCTCTATAAATGTTGATAAGCGATGGTCTGCTGAATTGTCTGCGGCCAGGCCTGTGACATCGCCGCTTTTTCTAGCAAGCAACACAGCGTAATGTATGATGACACACCGAGCGGACGGAGTCAGCGCGCAGCGGAGCGCATATTAAATGTGCTAAAGAAAATTTAAACATCGAAAAAGTTGTCCCCTATTTGAATGCAATTTACGTATCCCAAAAGCCGACCCGCGGCAGCAGGTCTAAAGATGGTGTTAACCGTTTAAAAATAATATCTGTTAAAAATTAAATGATAAATATTTTGATCAGTTAATTGTATCTGTTGAAAATATTAGTTGAAATTTTCAATCTCATCATAAAATTAACTGGTTTTTAATTAAAACGTAGCAAACGAATAGAACGCTTTGAATCAATGAACTTTCCTTCATACTTTAACAGGCTAACACTTACGTACGACTTACGACTAATAATATTCAATCGAAGAAAAATATCGTAAAAAAATGAAGTGTTAATAATCATTATTCGACTACCAATACCACTTTAATTTAATACTTATTTCAAAAGAGAGAGAGATAATTGAGTACAATCAAAAATATTCAATAAAATTATCAGATTGAAACCATTCAAGAGAAAATAATCGTTATATCAAAGGCAATTAAAATCAATTTTGATCGCATGTCCGAATCCAATAATGATAATTTTAACTGTTAATGTTAATCAAATATTGACTGTTAATAATATTTTTATTTATCTGTTAATTTTAATGAATAATGAATATATTTAACAACTCTAAGCCGGACTGCTCATAGCGCATGCTCGAGCAGCCGCGCGCACGGGTCCATCCGGCTATTGTCGCTTGCGCAGGTGACGTATGCCGGATGATCAATATTCATTGATAGATAAAAATCGATGTTTAGCGGAAAAACAATCGATGTTATGTCCTCGAAAACATCGACACATTGATGTTATACAAGAATAATATCGGAACATATAAACTTATAGTCTATCCACTGAAACGAGCTAGTATACCACTCTCTCGGTAACTTAATTGCACACAAATGACAAGTACGAAACTAACTGTACTTTGCTAAATCAATGAGGGTTTTTCACTACAACCCGGCACGGCAGCATATTTATAATTAAAAAAATCGGCCAAGTGCGAGTCGAACTCGCACATGAAGGGTTCCGTCTCTCACCCAAGGCTGCCTGGAAGACATTGCTATGTAGCAATAAGACCGCCTATCGTGAGTTCCTCTTTTTTGTAATTTTCTCTGTATTTGTTTGTTTTTGTATCGTGTGCAATAGTTTCTATTATTATTATTATATTAAATTAGGTATTCACTTGACTACCGATAACCTATACCTACCCAAAATGCCACTATAATTTTCCGTCTGCAAAAATAACTTCGTTTATCATAGTGTTTGTATGAATGACAAAGTGGTTTTGGAAAATGTGGTATAGCTCTGAAACTACTAAATATATTTCGTTCAAACCAATTTTCATTGAAAGTTTTTATAAAGATCTACACTCAGTATATATATATTTCACTTTCTTATTTTAAAAGTTAGAGGGGGGGAACACTTTTTACCAATTTGGAAGTGTATATCTTTCAAACGCTTGACTTTGAGAAAAACTGTTTAAGGAACTTCAATGTATTTTGAGGAAAATATAAATGTTCAGTTTCATATTATTTATGTACCTACCAAGTTTCAACTGTGCAATCCTCATAGTTTTGGAATAAAGTGGCTGTGATATACGGACGGACAGACAGACAAACATGACGGTTCCGTTTTTACCATTAGGCGACGGAACCCTAAAAATACCCGCTGCGGTTGTTGTAGGGAAAGCACGAAAAACTATCGAAATAGTATCGAGCACGTAATGTCAAAAAATGTATAGGAAAATGTAGTTCCGTTTACGTCTGGTAGGAACTCTGCCCAATATGTCATATTTTATTTTACTTTACTTCTTCGATACTTACTCGAAAGTTATTCGTGCTAGGCCTACTGGAGCGGGTACAACATGGGAATTTGACATAAAATTCTTCAGTTCATCCTAAGACTCACTCAAAGCGGATCTACCTGTCTGATTGTAATACAAATACTTACAGACCAGTGTATTTAAATACGTAAATAATGGTTGAGAACACTCCATAACTTTTTAATTGCTTTTTACCTCGATGGGCCTATGCTTTTAGTCAGATTGCTTATTTTGTTAATGAACTTGGAGCTTCAAACGTTTTGCTTTCGTCTCTTGAACAGCTTAAAATTATTTTTGGAGCATATTAAAATGATTACGCCTTGAACAAGGGAAGAATGTTTATCTTTGAAAGATTTCGGTTAAGATCTTTTACTTTTTGATTGTCATTAATCTGTGACAAATCTGTTTCCCCGGAAGTTTGTTAATAATGTTAAAATTGTGAATAAAGGAGATTACTTTGGGATATTTTGTTAGAAATAGTATAATGGATAACTGTAGATAAATGTAACACATATAAACAACAACACATTAAGTTACAAGTAAATTGGAAAGAGCGAGAACAAAAGAAAAATAGGTTCAGTTTAGATAAGAGATGTTATAAACAAGGTATTTGTTTGTATTTTTTTTTACAGTGAACTGCTTTACTAAAGAACTCTTAAATACTCTGATTTTTATAAAAGCTACCTTATTATCGAAAAACTTTTAAGTCGCCAACCTTAGCGTGCGCGTGCTAGAGATCCCGCGAAACATTCTCAAAATTACTTTCTTTGTATTTCGAATTTTGTCCAAGCTACGTACAAGGAAAAGAATATCGCGCGCCAACTTCTCGGTATTTACCCTATTTTCGTTCGAGTATGTATTCTAAACTTTGATCGGAAAATGTTTACTATGACTCAAAGCAGGTAACATTTCGGACATGTAAAGGCGGGTGGCACAAAAGAATTTCAATTTGGCATCGTATCGCACAACCCTTTTCAACTTACAAAGTAATTTTCCGACGCAAAATTGATTTGTCGGCTACGTGGTTGTTGTTTGACGCGGCTGGCTCTACTGCGGTTTAATTAATAAAAATCTGCGCAGGTACGGCTACGTTACGTTACGGTGGTTCTACTATTTTGAATGAAAACTTTTCCGCTTTCGACTGTTACGGCTTTTACATGCACTAGCTTTCGGCAACTTTACAAGCCTTTGAGTGTTTTTATAACGTCAAATACATTGTCTGCTGTATACTAGATTATACATCCGTAACAAAGGATAAATAAAACTTAACGCATTATGTAAGTTATTACAACAAAATATAAACTACCGAGCATTACTTATACAATAGAATACGAGAGGACCTTAGAATTTTAAACCAATAAATGCGAAGTTTTCAAAAAGTATCAAACTTGATACGTACAGTCAGCAGCAGCTACGGCTTGACACTTTGACCTTGAGAGCGCCCTTACGTCGCTCGTAATAGCGGCGGTTTTCGTAGTGCAAATGTAAATCCGTACGTGCTGTTGACCGTACATACCTACCTAAGTATGAAATTTTTTTATTTTTATACGTACAATTACAAGTAAGTACTTGCCTACAAGTGACAACCAAAGTGTACATTACTAAGATTTGACAACTACATAAGGTTTGAAATTGGCTATTTCGTAATTTTTTCTCATCGGACAGTCTTCAAATAAGTAAATCGAGTATTATTAGGTACATAACCATATATCATACTGTATCATGGAGTAGAAGTTCAGAAGTTTACCTCAATTTTTAGGGTTCCGTACCTCAAAAGGAAAAAACGGAACCCTTATAGGATCACGTCGTTGTCCGTCAGCATCAACATCATATAATGCGAGAGTCCGACTCGCACTTGGCCGGTTTTTTTTAAATTTTAATTTGTTTTAAAACCTATAACGATACCAGACTGATTGCGTCAACTGAGTCTGTAATTAAACCTACTTTTTAATTAAACTACAGTCTTGGGCAGAAGATGCGGAGCCGAGGGATTTGAATAGTAAATTGTAGCTTAAATAAAACAGCTCTTTCTATTCAAGCTGTGGAAATATAAGAGGTATCTGTGAGAATTTTGTAGGTGAATCTTACTAATATTATAAATGCAGAAGTATGAAAGGTTGTTACTATTTCACGCAAAAACTATTGAACCGATTTGGATGAAATTTTGCACACAGCTACACACAAGGGCTCCTTTTTATCCCGGTATTCCCACCTTAACGGGAACCACGCGGGTGAAATCACGGGTGGTCATAATAATTAAAAATCATTTTTAATGAAACTGCAAGACGATGTTAGTTTACTTTTAATCCAACTACTTATAAATGTAAAAGTTGGAGGTGTGGATTTTGTTAATCAATCGCGCAACAACGGCTGAACGGATTTGAATCAAATTTGGCACACATACAGTTTAAAGCCTACGTTTTTCCAACGTGGGCTTTAAACTGCAATATATCTGGATATTCCCACGGGAACGGAACCACGTGGGTGAAACCGCGGGTGGTCACTACTTTATAAGCCTCTTTGGCAATTCATTCTACGAAAAGTCTAATAAAGATTAGCCTCTTTTGAATACTAAAGAAAAAATACCGAAAATTCAAAGAAATTCTTTGAAATTTCAAACAGTTTGAATAATCCACTCAGGGCCTAAGTGCATCAACAATAAAACCTTCAGTTCTCTCAGAAATACTTAATTGTTATTGCTTTCAGATAACGTCTAAAGACAAATGTACATGCCATAAATAAATCTATTAATGGAAACAAAATTTGTTAATTAAATAATAAAACAATAAATATTTTTTTAATAATATTATGCCTTCTGTAAATATTATGCCCGTAAAGTACCTAATGGTTGTGCTGGTTCTAAACGACTTTTATAATAATGTGTACTAACTATATACAAAGAAACATGAATTATGAAGCTAGTACCTATGAAATGCACTGCTTACTTTATCAAAAAAGGCAAATAAATTAAAAGTAGAATAGTTTAAAGTAGAATGCCTTGGCTGACTCCGACTCCAAAAGACTTATTTTTTGCTTTTTAGTTTTTTTTTTAATTAAGCAGTGCATTTCATACTATTACTTAGTTTAAGCTAGTTTAGACTAACATTCAGTAGTGAAATTGTTTTTTTTTAAACGCAGATTTTTTTCTTTTTTGTGTTTGTAATATGGTTTTTGTAAACTACAGTAGGATTTGTCTAGATTAATCATAATATGGGACCAAATGGCAACTATTCTGCCTCGAACAAAAAAAGAATCACTTAAATCAGTTTTTCAGTTTCATCAGTTTAATCAGTTTAGGTACATACAAAAAAAAACTGAGAATTGAGAACCATTTAAAAAAAAGTTTTGAAATCGGTTAAAAAACTAGCGTGAACTAGCTAGCGGCTTTACATCTTTCCCTTCAAACATGTCTACTTCCATCAACCCATTTTACGTGGTTTATTTAAACGATGCAGTTAATATTAATTAAACCAGCGTAACAAGAAACAACAAGCTGTCATTTCAGACAGTGAAACAAAGATCTCCATTTATTTGCATAATAATTAAAAGTCAACAATATCCAATAACAAAAAATCATCGCTCAACCCCCAAAAGCCATCGGTATCGCTACTGCTCAGCACACCTCCGAGGATAATTTAATATATTAACATCTTGCTGTCGAAACTCGCTCTGAGTGACGTTAATATGACAAATAATTTCCCTTTGAGCCCACCTCGGCGAAGGAAGCGCGGCGAATATGGTAATCATTTCCCATGTGCCCGCTCAAGCAATGGCACTTTAAACTTAGAAATACTTAGGAATTTCAATAACTCGTTTGAAGATTGTCGTTTGGGCGCCGTACTTAGGATTTGCAAGGTGTTGCCTTTGATAATGTTCGAGATAATACTGAGATTATGTCAAGCTGAAAATGTTTGGTCGATTATGTATGTTACATTTATGTTGAAGTCAAGTGTGATCATATACATACGACATTTTATCTTGTAGTATCAAAAATATATCAAAGTACATACCTACTCAGTAAGTACACGACTTTACAAAACTAGTCCAAACTATTCCAGCGAACTGTAAATTTTCTAAAGATTCGGTTTTAATAACTTTTTTTAAATATAACTTTATTACGTTTCATCCGGGTGGTTCCCGTTCCCGTTGGAATATCGGCAATGCCTAATTTTGGAGCACCATTCGGACCTTATTATATGGATAGAGTATTTAAGTACGAACAATAGTTTCTGAGACAGCACATTTCTAAGCTGTTTCCATTCCGAGATAAATGCACCCATTCATCACTATTATTTTCTAAATTTAGCTTATAAATATTTTTTCATTTAACATTTTTGCAATTTTATCTGACTAATAAGAATGGCAGATCATATTTACAATACAGTATATGATTTTAATATATAAAAAGAAAATAATAATGATAATTGTCATATTTTACCTTTCGAGGTGACGACGGCATTTTGCTACCGTCCTAGCACCTACTAAGGTAGTTATTAACTATATTGCAGTGGCGAAGGGTCCATACATACCGATTCCGATCGACTTCCCTTTTAGTAATCCCACCCCACCGACCCGACCAGAAATGTTTGGTCCTGCTTACCGTGTCCATATTTTGACCCCACGTCACTGTATTGTTAAATATTATTTAATTTATATTTTTATTCAATTCATTGTATAAATAATGATCATTTATTGGTATATGTTAGATAAAATCTCAATAAACGTTATTTTCAGATTAACATAATATATGGAATAATAGTAATGATCAGGGGGATAATTATCTAATTTTAAAGTCTATCGCAATCCCTTTCAATTCGTCATTTGATAGATATTCATATACGTTAGGCCGTCACTATTTACATTTGATAGGGATTGTGATCGGGACGCGTTATGAAAGGTATTGAAGAACGAAATTGAACTATCTAAGCAAAATGACAGACGAAAATATCTTTCAAATGGATGGAGAAATGTCAAATGAAGTGTCATTTAAAACATATTTCGCTCCGAAAAGGATTGCGACTATAAGTTACACAATTCCATCAATCACTATCACGATCGCAATACCTTTGAAAGGGATTGTGATAGATTTTGCAGTTAGACAATTAGGGGCCAGGTACATTTATCTCTGAATGGATACGATTTAGAAATGTGCTATTATACTCTATCCATTGAACAAGGTTTGAATGGTGTGAAGGAATTTTCGAAAAGACGCCAACCCTCCATACATTTCTAGCATTGGCCTTTCATTCAAATCCGTTCAGTAGTTTTTACGTGAAAGAAGAACAAACAAACAAACTGACGTATTTTCGCATTTATAATACTAACAGCCACCCGCGGTTTCACACACGTGGTTTTCCTTCCCGTGGGAATATCGCGATATATAGAAATTCGCGAATTTTGCCAATGTCGAGTAAAAATACTTTGTAATATATAGAAATTGTACGGTAGATCGAGTTAAAAATGGAGCTCACAACACGTGTTATTACGAAAAGAACTCGGGTGAAACTCCGCTTGATGTCCCTACATACCAAATTTTGTCCAAATCCATTCAGTAGTTTTTGCGCGAAAGTGGAACAAACAAACAAACAAAAAAACTGACATACTTTCGCATTTGTAATACTAGTAGGATTAGTAAGTTACCTAGGTGAGCTAGTATCTAAATGAAGAATTAAGAATATTTTTTCCAAAAAAATACGTACATCAAACAAACCCACTACCTAGCAAAGTGGAATTCAATAAATAAAAAGTAAACATAGATAAATTTAAATCGCTCCGAGAAGGGAATAGCAAAACATATAACTGGTTGATGGGCGTAACACGACTGTGGCTCCCCCTGAGAAATTTAAGTGAGACAGTCGGCAGATGTATTTTATGGTGGTTTTAGGATGATGCACAGACTTCGATACGAAAACAAAATCGTTAAAAGTTTGTAGGGTAAAGGAGACGTCTAGGCTAGTTTTGCTTGTTAAAATTTTAACTCTATTAAACATTATTCAAAATATTACGTCTCAATAATTAAAAATCATTGATCGAAGTCCAAGATGAGCGCCCTTGTTTTAAATACAGCAGAACCAAGGAAGCTGTAATTAAAATAAATATAGTCGTACAGATAATACACCGAGACACAGAGCAAAATACAAAGTTATATGTTTTTATTTTTCTTGAATATTGAACGGTATCACTGTGCCATCGGACACATCAAAAAACATTTAGTTATTCTATGGTTCTTTAGGACAGAATTTACATGGCGGGACAACCGCTTGTTTGACATCGTACAAATAGATTGCGACATTTTATGAATCGTAAGAATGTCTCCAGAAGATATTCTAGGAAGCTAGATTTAACTGTTCAACAAACTGAATGCTTAAGCTTAAGTTATTTTCTTCATTTACTTATTCATCAAAACCATGGCTACCGCCTTTCATACTCTGTGTCAATACTAAAAATGACATCGGAAATGTATATTAATGATGCACCAAATTTATAATTTAGTATGTTAATGCTTGAAGTTGATCTATCGACTCTCGAACATGGAACAAAAATGAGCATTTTTTTTTTATAAAATCCTTTTATTTACTAGAGGTCGGCAACTTTTGCATTGGTTTTTCTTAGTATTTTTTGCTCCACTGCTAAAATTTCCAACCACCACCTGTGATGTACGAATAGTTTTCCCCTGTGCCCTTAATTCTGAATAGTAAATTCTTGTGCGGGGTCTCATAACTGTAGATTAGATCAATTCGACGGGGTATCCGACGCCCCTTTCTGGGGCGAATGTGCTAAATGGTTTTCTGAACATCACTCAGATCCCCGGGGCTTTTTACGAGGTCCCCAATGTGGGGTAATATTTTTAGTGTATGCATTTAGTGGTCGTTTCATGTTACATGTGGGCCGCATGGAGGATATCGTATTATAGTCAAAAGTGGCTGATTGAAATAGAGGTAGAACTCCGTTTAAAAGGCCTACTACTACTGTTTGCATATTTGCATAAAACACGAAGGTTCTTTTGGTTGAATAATAGGATGAAAGGAAGCATTTTTATTTATTAAGGGAATTTATCAAACCCGATCCGGACACCGGTGTCCAGGGAACAATAGAATATATATTTGGGTATTATAATACGGGGCCAGAAAGGTTAAAATAATAGTAAAATAAATTGCTTAACATAATCTTATATTAAAATTGTAGCACCAAAAAGGAAATAATTTATTGCGCTGCAACAACTTGATGAGTTTTTGGATCCTAATGACGAATTACTTTATGCCTAAAATATCACTTGAGAGAGGGTAAAACGGGCACAAAAGTTTAAAGTACTGTTATCTAAAAAAAATATCCGAAACTGAGGTAGCGTTTAGGTACCACTTTTTCTTTTTCAGCACATGAAATAATGGCCTTTAAAGCAGAACCCTCTACTGCAAAGTCATTAAATTAAAATCCTTCTAATACTGGAATTAATTTTCAAAAGCATTTTACTGCGGATATAATTAGCTAAGTAACAGCGGTCTCTTACAGCTAAATTCATAAGAACAGAGTCAGCTGTGGCAGCTAATGTTTTATTTACATGATCCAGCTAAATGTTACCGCTTCAAGTATGAAATCCTACAGTTTTAAGTTCTGGAACATTTTCCAACTCAATAAGATTCTCGTTGGATGCTGATTGCTGTACGTTTATGGGAAATTGTGTTTTATTTTGAGTCGGTTAGAGTGGAGAACTGCGTGGTTGTTTTTGGATATAAGACCAACGGGTAATGAGAGTAGGAAGCGCGAGCATCTGCCGGCCTCAGTCACATTACGGAGCGTTCTTACGGATTCCCAGCGGGCGACACACTGGGAACGAAAGAATAGCACTGCGGAAAAGTACGTCTACCTACTTTGTTTCATTACGAAATAAGTTGATTTTACTTTGACAACCAGTGGACGCGTTGTAAAAAGTGCAATGAAAAGAATGTGTTAACTTTTATGGCGTATATTTTATGACACACTCTTTGGATGGCGGTATCCTATGGGAACAAGTGATTGATTATACATACTTACTCAGATTTAAATATAATACGAGACTTAGAGCCGATTTCACCAACTGTCGATTACTCGTAGATGGTTTTGGCTTGAAACTTCGTTCTGTCCTTTAAACTTCAAGCAAATGTACCATCAGTTGTTAACACAAAAGTGATGCAATTTATAAGATGGAGCTTTACATGAAATATTGCTTCGATTTATGTCGTATTTAATTGATCACCAAAGAATCTAACGTAACGTTCAAAATCACAAAATTGGTAAAAATACAAAGTTATGATCAAATCTATATTCATTTTTTTTTATCTTGCTCTAACAGCACAGTAAGAAGGCCAGACCCACTAGCATGAACACCGTTGGATCACGACAATGTTTTCAGCATTTTTGTGATCCGGCAGTTAAGATAAGATAGCCAGTTCCTCAGTGATTGAGGATTCCGGGAGAGGCTCGCTTCCATCTTCAGCCTTATCAATAACATCAGGTATGATGAAGGCAAAGAGTATCCCCGTCGTTTCCAAATAAAAATAAAAAAGGAAGATATATGGCGCATGATGCTGTCGTGCTTACCCCAGGTGTGGTCGAGGGATAACGTGTCACTGTCACAGTGACACGTTATCACCTGACCTAACCACAATATCGGTTATTATATCTGTTATATTTCCCAGTCCATTACTGAAGGACTCTGCCCGTTTCGAACGCCACTGCCGAATATTTATATTATGGAGTACTGGATTCTCATTACTATCCCTGACGCAGCAGGTAGGATTAGTACCTACCACTGCGATATTGTGTCTATCAAAATACTCTGACATAAAGCCATAACCCACAGAGCCCAATCCATGCCGCCGATACTATCTGATGATGCGATCTGAACTATGGTTACAGAGAACGCATTTCGTTGTAACCAATGATTGCCCGTGTATTCTTTCTCACTATCCGCGCTAGAACACAACCCCTACACGGGCAGTCATAGGTTACAGAAAACGCAAGCGTTCAGATTGCGTCGTCAGATCGTATCGGCATTCGGCGGCACGGATCGGGCTCTGTGGGCAAAGTCCTATAGCTCTTAACAGCATGTAATTCAAAATTGAAGAAACCAGTTTCCGCACCATTTCCAGCCTCTCTCACTGCATCGCCTGCCGTCCCTGACCACAATGTCGGTTATTATATCTGTTATCTTCCCCAGTCCATTACTGGGACTCCGCCCGTTCCGAACGCCACTGCCCTTACATTATTAACGAATATTTCTATTATGGCGTACTGGAGTTTCATTTGAGCGGATCTTATTACCTGTTAACGTTATGATGAACTTGATTCAGTGATTATTGTGTGAACTACGATGTGAGAATAATGAATGTTTCATTTTTCGACCATACAATAGACTAATGTATGTATAGTTAGTTATGTATGTTTCTTACACAGTGGTTAGGGATCTTCAAGCGTATAGGCATAACAATCTATTTTATAAAAATGCGATATATATATCAATCAAAATATCTAGAGTACAGGAGTGATGAGAGATGCAGGGAGGGACGACCAAGGCGGTCATTTGTCTCACAAAAACGGTGTACTTTTACTAATTGAAATAAAAGACCATTTAACTATCACAACTGGCAAGAAGTCCCATTTATATGCGAGGAAACCGTTCTACATATATAGAAGTGCTTTATACAAGTTGACTGTGTTGACAAAAGCGCCAGCTTTAAAGTGATATAGTTTTGTTTGATTGAGTTGTTAACAACAGATACATAAAAGGTTAAACTGAAACAAAATATCAAAATGCTATAAATAAAATATTTGCATTGACGTAAAACATAAATGGATTGTACTTAATTCGGTTATTCAATAAACAACGTTCTGGGCCGACATAAAAAGACTATATTTGGAAAAACTGAGCAATCCAATTTGTTCTACACGTCCTGTATATTCAGTTCCGGGAAATGTAATAACACATTTTTGGCGTTCTAAAAATTTTATAAAAATAATTTCTAGTTACTGAGAGGGGTTTTTTGGGAATTTATAGTAAATAAATTATTCTACATTGCACTAAGACTTCTATTAACTGTTTTTTCTTCTTGCCTTGGCTGGCACCGACTCCAAAAGTTTTACTTTTTACTTGGTGAAGTCGGTTTTTTTTTATAAAAAGTTTATTATTTCATAATTTTTAGTTACATCATGTGCCGTTACTACACAAAAAATCAGCCCATACACAACAATGATGTCATCTAGGTAAACGACTACTTGCCAAAACGTTAATTTTATTTTTCAGGATTATTTAAAAACTTATAGCTAGATTTTTATAGAATTCAGTTATAGAATTTAGGGCATATCTTTTTATTTGTTGTACCAAGAAGTTCTTGGGCCTCTTTCATGCATAAACTTCTGAACGAATTGGGATGAAATTTCGTATGTAGGGACTTCAATATTTTGGCATATATTTTTTTTCCAAATCATTTTTTTTTCCTTTTCCTGAGGAAAAAAAAAATTTGATTCGAAACAAATATATGTATGCTAGTTGAAGGTCTGATTAAAACCCTAAAGTTATACAAAAAACACGTTGTATAAAATCATCCGAGTAACTATTAACTGCAGGAAATCGTGGCTTTTCCGTAGTACAATCGTATTTACCCAGTATTTACCTGTTTCCGGGCAACGTTTGACTAATGGCAAACCAATAATTGTTAGCACTTTTTGCTTTATTTAAAAGGAATTGCATGTGATTTTTTTTATTAAGGGCTTGTATAAATGGGAAGCTGTAGTTTTTTCTTTTATTTTATTTAAGTGTTTTTATGAACAACGGAGAGACTCTTAGCCTTCATCATAGGATGAAGGCTAAGTGTCTCTCCGTTCTAGCATGTTGAAAACATTGTTATTTTTGTAAAGCAAAACTTTACTATTCGTGCATGCTGTTCATTGCAATATAAGAACTTGATTCTATGCAAGCGCGTAAAGTTGATTTAAATATTTTTATCTGAGCTCCATTTTGATTTTGAAAGTTTGTTTTGTTTTCAACATTATTGTCATGTTAAAATGGTAATTAGAGTAACGTTAACTTATAAAGTCACTTTCTTAAAATCGTAATATTGCATGATTAAACTAAAGTTGGAATAAGAGCGTTACGTTTACCTCAACTGTTTGTTTAAGCAGAGAGATTTGGCGCGGTTAGCATCGCGATCATGCTGTGAACGTACCGAACCAACGAGTACCTAAACAAAGGTAAATCAAACAAATGGTCGTTCTTCGTCGTTTCTTCTTTCCGTCACAAAATTAAGAAATTTTATGGTTTTCTTAACAGTGCTTAAAATGACCTTGTGAAATAATAAATAGGCAAAATCCGGTTTTTTTTTTTAAATTAACAGACATTTTTTGAAAAAAAAAAGTATTTAAAAAAAAAACTTAAATTGTTGCTTTGCCAATGCCTTCGTTAAATATGCCATAACGTGACTATTTCAAATATTTCTGAGTTTATTCTAAATAAGAACATTCCATAAGTTGCTACGCCATGTCTAGAACTACCTTTATCACATATTCACGTGCCCATAGAGTTGTTTCCACAAATAACGTTAGCCTTAATAACAACAAATGTTTACTAGAGTGTTCATTCGCTTCAGGGAATAATGTTGTCGCCTGCAATAAACTACTCGCATATGTATTCAAATGGTCCTAGACCATTCATTTTGAGTACTCAGAATAACCATTTGAAATTTTGCTAAGCAACTTTTGAATAACAATATTTAAAAAAATATTATTTCAAGGTTCTATGCCGTCTAGAAGTATTTTCCTTAAATATGTCACTACGTGACTATTTCTAATATTTCTGAGTTTATTCTAAGCAAGAACATTCCATAAAGTTGCGACGTTAAGTGTAGAACTGTCTTCATCAATAACGTTAGCCTTAATAACAACAAATGTTAACTAGAGTGTTCATTCGCTTCAGAGAATAACGTTGTCGCCTGCAATAAATTACTCGCACATGTATTCAAATGGTCCTACACCATTCATTTTAAGTACTTAGAATAACCATTTGAAATTTTGCTAAACATCTTTTAAATAACAATATTTTAAAAAAAACTTTTAAGGTTCTATGCCGTCTAGAAGTGTCTTACTTAAATGTCTCATTACGTTATTATTTCTAATACTTCTGAGTTTATTCTAAACAAGTACATCTATAAAGTTGCGACGTTAAGTCTAGAAGCATTCGTTACATATTCACGTGCCCGTAGAGTTGTTTCCACAAATAACGTTAGCCTTAATCACGACAAATGTTAACTAAAGTGTTCATACGGTTCAGGGAATAACGTTGCCGCCTGCAATAAATTACTCGCACATGTATTCAAATGGTTCTACACCATTCACTATGCGTACAAAAACTCGGCAGTTAACAAATAAAAAGGTCGCTTAAACGATTTTCTGCGTGGCGCGACCGCCGTATTAAATGATCCGCATAATATGTCTTGAATATTCAGAGTGCGACGAATTTGTGTGTGTGGTTATTGCGGGGCGTGTATTCATGCCTTTTCAAGATTAAAATTTTGACGTCAGTATAATTTGTGAGCGGCTTGACGGTTATGGTGCTTTGGAAACAGGAAAATGTGATAATTTAATGAAATAGTTACTACTTGAGATAAATACCTTTGTACAATTTTGAAACTTCCCGGTAGACTATTAACTTTTATATAGAGAGCGTTGTTTTAAAAGTAATAAGGTTGAAGCAATTGTTGCTTATTCAAATAAATTACCTACCTATTAATCTTAACGAATATTATACATGCGAAAGTGTGTTTATTTGTCCTTCTTTGACGCCCTAACTAAGCAACCAATCAACTTGATTTTTGGCATAGTTAGTTGGAAAGCGGAAGCTAGTTTTCTATTATTTGTGTTATAGGTACTTGAACTTTTTCTCTATTTAAGCTTTTAAATCAATGCTCCCTAAAAATCTTCGCGGGTCTCCCGGAAAGTTCCTGGATTGTATATAAAATTGTATTAGGAAAACTAGAGTCAACAAATCAAAAAATGAAAACATGATTTTTCCTTCCTCAATTTAAATATTTATTGTGTCCGAATAACCTCTACACACGTAAAACTAATAGTATACGTTCACTCGGGTGGTACTTTAAAACTTAAGCCGTAAGTTTTTAATGTGCAGCTATTACTTATGAAAATATTAGAAAAACTTTTGTAATCTCGCTTTTAAAGACCTTTAAAAAGCTGTTAAAATATAAAAGCACTACTTTAATAACGAGTGCGTCGTAAAATATTGCAATGCTTTTTGAAAACTAATTGGAAGGTGAATTTATGTCACGTTTTTAAAAGTAGGTATAGTATATTTCGTTTAGAACGATAATGCCATATGGAAATAGACACTGAGTTCAGCCGACGGGTTTCTAAAATGAGTACTCCAAGTTGTGAACGTCTTAAACACAAGTCAAAGCAAAATGTGCATCCTCATAGTAGTACCTAAATTAACCACTGAAAGTAAAAACAGAGCTGCTCCAATACGGGGAGTATTGGAGCAGTCAGTCAGCAGTTTAACAATCAGTATACTGACAATAATATAATGACATTATTACGTTTCTGTTTTAACTTGAAATTATTAATGCAGAAATCGGTCTTTATTCTCTTGGAGAGCAACCGCGGGTCATCCTCGGTGGTGAAGGAAGATATCCTACACTTGGAGAGGTTCTAGTGAATCATGTTTGCCTGTGGCTGATTTTTCATAATGACAGCATCAAGATGAAAACCTCTGAGTGCCACTGCGCGAGCATTTACCGATCATTGCGCAATACGCAATTCACAAATTTATTCTTTTATTAAAATGACCAAACAAATCCACAAATCAACCAGTATTTATTATATCGTCCGTCAAGCGTGGCATTAGTCGGAAGTGTGCTAACTTGGAGTCTCCGTCGCTATATTTATTACTTCCCGATCGAGCGGTCGAATTGTGTTTCCTCCACAACGCCAGGTTAAACTTAGAATCGGAAATAAGCGTACATCATTGTATAGTCGTAAAACCACGTATGTATCGTATTTATGCTGCTTAAAATTTATAATATTTCTATCATAAAAACATTTAAATCTACACGAGTGATTTTTTTATGTAAGGGCTCTGTATAAACAAGAAACACGATATCTTAAAAGTCACCACAGTACCGGCAAAGGATTTGCAAAAAACAACGTATAAAGAAAAAAAAAATACAACTAAATAATAAATAAACAAAAGGTTAAAAAGATTATAATGTACTTATAATGTGACTTAAACGACTATTATCGATAATAGAAATCAAAGAGTAAAGTAATTATAAGGATAGAAATTTTCATCATGGTGATGGTATTTGGAGTAGGCGCATTAATTCTACAGTATTTTTTTTTTCAAAATGATTTGCCTTAATTTATTATATTAAAAAAAAAAAACCTTAAAAATCATTTGAGCATGTTCTGAAATAGTCGAAAATCAAACGGAAGTAAATAGCGAAATACTTGAGCGGGTGGGGCGGCGCGAGAAATGGCGCGGGCTACTTCAAGACATGCGATATCATGTAAATAAATATTTAAACAAAAAGTTGGTAGGTACATGGTTAGAACTTTTTCACGAATCCAGTATCAATGTAGGTTTAAAAATGATGACTACTAAATCGTTTTGTCTCGTAATGACTTCGGATCATTAGTTTAAGCAATATGTACTTAAAATATTTTTTTCACCTCACACGTTCTGAAAAGGAGGTATTGTCAATCAGTTTAGGCGTAGAAATTTTTTTGCGGCCTAGCGCGGCAAAGTGCTTTTTTAATTTGATACCTAAAAATATGTCCTATTGCGTTCCGAAGCGCACTAAAGCTTGAAATTAATTATAATACTCCGCTTTGTTCATTGAATCTTATAAACAATAACAATAAGATTAAACTATTTGTTATAAAAAAATTATATTAGTCTAGGTGAGATTTCACTACCTATGATTGGATTTCGGAACGTGACATAAATCTTTATTTTGAAATTGTCTTTGTCTTGTACCTCATCTCAGTGTCAACATTTACGGAATCGTTTTTACTGTTATTTATTAGGTAACGGTAATTAGGTAACGTAGGGTCAAAGTCCCCGGGCTGAACAAGATTAGTTTTATTTCTTCTTAAAATTAGTTGGTTACAGTGTTTTTTCAGCTGACGTAACGTTAAACAGTCTCTTATTATGAACACATTTTTACCATTTTTTTTTTAATAATTGTGCCTTTACACCAAACAAACTTATTATTATTACTAATTTTTTTATACATTATCATTTGGCCAGGTAGAAAGTCTTTTAATTTCCCCGTCTTTCCTTTAGCTTGCATATACTGTTTGAATTTAACCGTATGAGCCAAGAAGGTAGACGAGGGCGATGATGGCGGTATTGGATGCAATATATCTAAGCGCGACCGTAACTTGTGACCATATACCAACTGAGCCGGCGACGTTCCCGTGGTAACATGCACCGAGTTTCGATAATCAAAAATATACTTGCATTATTTTAATCTGCATTCCCTAGCGTTAGAACTATCCATAATACACGACTTAATTCCCTTTTTAACAATTTTGACATACTACTCAGCTTGCCTATTACTCGCCGGATGATACGCCGGTGACGTCACATGAGATATGTTGTTTAGGCTACAAAACTGTCGGAATTCTTGTGAGCAAAAACAAGTGCCATAATTCGTTACCAGTGTATGGGGTAAGCCGAACCTTGACATGAACTCGTACATTTTCTCAATTACAGCTTTACTATTGGAATTACTCATGTCATATAATTCAACCCATTTAGAGTATGCATCAACTATGACAAGATTCATGCGGCCGTTTAGCAGACCGAGGAAATCTAAATGTACGCGGTGGAAAGGATGTGGAGGATACTCCCATGGCACTACGGGCGCCCGAGGATGCGACGGCCGAAGCTGCAAGCACACCTCGCATTCACCTATCAAGCGTTCTACGGCTTCGTCTATTCCCGGAAACCAAAACCGAGCCCTCGCTTCGGCTTTTTCACTATGCCTAAATGTGACGAATGCAACTCCGACATAATTCTTTGACGCAAAACTTCAGGGATCACTACTTTATGACCCCTCATGATACGTTTTCGTAAGACAATTGCAATCTACACTGAGGCTTAATAGCAATGTCAACAACTTTCCTGGGCCAACCTTTTGAAATGTAACTAATGACTTATCGTAGTACGACATCGCTTATCGTGGCCTCCCGTAGTTGCTGTATTGTGACGGGCAGAGTACCTTGTACTACAAATGAAACGTAAGCGGCGCGGTCGTCGTCGTTGTCGTCGGACCGCCCGCATGCTCCCCCTCGCGCCGATGCCTGCCCCGCCGGCATCGGAAGGCACGCTCGTGAGAAATAATCAGCACTATTGTTCGCACTTTTCACATATTCAATTACGTAACTATAACCGCTTAAAAATATCGCGTATCTTTGTAACCTATTAGCGGACACCTCTGGAATTCCACGCTGTGGTCCAAATATAGATAAAAGTGATTTGTGGTCTGTTCTCAAAACAAAGGGCGTTGATCTGCCATACAAATATTGGTGAAAACAACGGACACCGAATATTATGGCCGTCGCTTCTTTTTGAATTTGCGAGTACTTCTTTTCGGCTGCATTAAGCGTGCGCGAAACAAATGATATGGGTTTTTCGTGACCGCTTGAATCAATTTGAGACAGAATGGCACCTAACCCGCTTGACGACGCGTCTACGGTCAAAATATTTTTTGCGTTGGGATCAAAATGTGCTAAAATTTGATCGGAAGCTAATATATTTCAAATTTTTTCAAATGCCTCTTGTTCTGATTTAGACCAACGCCATTTAGTTTGTTTTTTTAAGAGCTCATATAATGGACTAAGAATTGTTGACGCTCCCGGTACAAAACCCCTATAATAATTAATTAACCCTAAGAAAGACTGCAATTGACTTACGTTTGTGGGCACCGGAGCCTTTAGCATGGCTTCTACCTTCATAGGTGACTTTTTCAACCCATCTTTATTAATAATGTAGCCTAAATAAAATATTTCATCTTGAAAGAAATGGCATTTCTCCTTCTGTAAAGTAAACCAGCGTCCTGTAACCTCTGCAAAACCTGGTGCAATCTTTGCAGGTGCTGGGCATCATTATTACCTGTGATAAGCACGTCATCCAACAGACACAAAGTACCTTCGATCCCCGCAAGTAAAGTTTCCATAGCGCGCTGGAAAATGGCTGACGCGCTCGCTATTCCGAATACGAGACGCGTATACATAAAAATCCCGCGGTGTGTGTTAATACATGTTAGCTTTTGCGACTCTTCTTCTAAGCAAAATTGACCGTATGCCATCGATAAATCTAACTTTGTAAATTTTTTACCATCATGCAATTGAGAAAATAATTCATTTATAGTTGGCAAAGGGTACTTGTTCAACGACTAACTGTTTGTTGATGCTTACTGAGTAATCCGCACAGATACGAACTGAACCATCTCGTTTCAAAATTGGTACAATCGGTGACGCATAGTCTGACTGCTCTACTGGTTGTAGCACGCCTAACCCCACTAAACTATTGATTTCCTTTTCAATCTTATCCCTGAGGTGCAAAAGCTTTGGGCCGTGCTTTAAAAAAAATGGTTGAGCTTTGTCTCTTAACATTAATTTTACCTTATTCTTTTTAAAACAACCTAAAGTTCCCGAAAACACCGTTGGATAACTCAAATGTAATGACTCTAATTCATTTTGGGAAAACTGACACTTATAAACAGGTGCTAACTTTAATGTAAATTTGGAAATAAAATCCCTACCTAGCAATGGCGGACCGCCGCCTGTCGCGCACGATATAAACATTGAGTAAGTGTGTGCTGTCCCCCCACCGCACTGACATAGGAACGCGCCCGGCACAGCTCAGCTCTTGGCCGTTATAACTTAGCAACTTTTTCGTCGTACTTAATAAAGTTACGTTATTGAAATGCCTATTAAATGTGTTAACACATAACAGTTACAGCCGAACCACTATCTATTTCAAATTGTAAATTTACTCCATTAATACACACTGTTTCCACTAATGGTTCGCCTCTTAATGAACGAATATTACAAATCTTACCGTCATCGTCGTCATCGCACTCGTTTAGTGGCAACATAGTTCACCTTCTTGCACACCCTACGTAAATGCCCCTTTACATTGCATTTCTTACAAACGCAATTGGCGAAACGACAATCGTAGTTTTATGATTTAAGTAACCACACACTGAACACTTTTCCTTAGCACTTTGAACACTACTCGAAGAACGTTTCCCTATCTTAAACAGCTGTTGTTCTGCGAGGGCCGCTTAATCGGCGCTGACGCTGGCGGCGGCGGCGGCGGAGCGCGCGCTGCGCAGATTCTCCACCAGCTCCACGGCTTTAGCTAACGTCAAACCATCCAATTCTTGCATATAAATTGAAATAAAACAACTTTTACGGATATCAATCGAAAATCAAAAAACCCCTAAAAAACCTATAAATACGGACAATTACAACTTAGTTCGTGGAAATATAGCGCGTTTGATATCCGTAAAAGTTGTTTTATTTCAATAAACAGTGCGCGCCAAAACATAAGATGTACGTACTTGCATATAAAGTTTTTCTTTTTTCATACCTGGCAACATACCCATTATAAAACGATCCCGTAATGCCTCTTCCACATTACTGAAATTGCAACGAAAAGTGAGACCTCGTAGCCTCGCTGCCCATTCTGACATTGACTCCGTCGAATGTTGGATAGCGGCATAAAATTTGTGACGCTCACTAAACCCAGTCGACTTTGGAGTAAAATGATTGTCGAGAATTGTCAGAATATCTTCGAATGGTACCGTTTGAATCTCCTTGGGCAACACGAGATCCGATGCGAGTTTGTATGTGGTCTCACTGACTGCACTTAATAAAATCGCTCGTCTTTTTATTCCCGCCGCATCTTTCACCGCGTCGATGTCGTTCGCGATCAGCCATTGCGTGAATCTACTCTTCCAAGTCTTCCACGTTTAAAGGCTGTGTTCGAAATTATTCAAAATACCGAAATTGATGCACGACATTTTTATTTTGAATATTTCGTTTTCCTCGTCGCCAATATTAGATAATAGATAACGGGAAGCAAGTAAAACTCGAGACGGCCATTTACGCACTCGTTTATTCAATGAGTAACGTTAATGTAAAATGTAGCTCTGTCTCTTTCATATTTAATGACTGTTTTACCGACATGAGCAGTGTATCCGATAGTCTACGCTCACGAGTCCTGTAAATGTCACGTTATGCAAACTCGTAATAGGGGTACAGATGACCAAAGAGTATACATAACAAGTTATTTATTTATTGCTACTATCTTTTTCGCACTACTGCACTGGAATGCACGGGATGAGTTCAAGGTCGCGCGTAAACTAAGTACCTATTTTAAAATATGTACTCGTAACTCCGCAATTTTCATAAAGTTAGATTGCACAGAACGCTCTTCATAGAAATTGGTGTTTTTTTTTGTGACGAATGCTAATCAGGCCGATAACTGTAGACAACGAAAAAAAACTTCTACCATAGTCACCGGGGTAAAAATACTAATGCATTCGGACTTACTTTAGAAATATATCCTGAAATTTTCACTTCATGTACGATTTTTTAACTTGCATTTTTGCAGATTAAAAAAAAGAACTTAAAAAATTCTTATTTCCGAAACCTCCCAAAAATCAAAAATGAGTAAAAAGTGAGTGATTTTTTGGTCTAAAGTATATATAATATTCAACCAAATTAAAGCCTACTCGAACCCCTACTGTAGAATGTGATCAGCAGAAGTCATAGGGATCGAGAGTTTCATGTCCGTTTTCTTAAAACGCTTAATAGGGGGAGGGGGGAAAACTGCAAGATGGGTTTTCAATAACCGCAAATAATGTTCAGCAAAAGAAATTAACACTTTAGGATTTAATGTGAACTTTAATTTATTTTGACTGGACTAGAATTGACAGCTATGTTAGCTATTGAGGGGTGATAGATAATGTAATGATGAATGCTTGGGAGTATCCCAAAGTTATCAAAAAACTAATATGGGGGAAAGAATTTTCTTTACATTGTGAATATATGAGTAATTATATTTTTGGCAAAGTAATACATTTTTAAACTATTTTTGTCATGACATTATAAGAATTCATTTTAATTATAACTATTATATTTTCATCATAAATATTTTGAAAAACCCAGTCTGACTTTCGATTCGATGTCCTTAAAAAACCTTTAAGCTCCCATACAACACTATGCGAAGTAATCTAAATCCAAAACCTATGTCATGTAAAAACATATACTTTTGTCAATAAAATTTTCACGTGCATTTTCTTGATTCCTTCCCTTGCACAGAGCATATAGCATTGTCTAGCAAAATGAAACGTTGCGAGTGCGCTTGGCGTTTTATTAAGCGGTGTTCGACGAACGCGGTCGGCCAGTAGCCCTCATTCAGCACTGACACTTCTAAATAATACTGGTGCGTGTTCCAAGCAACTGAAACACGTTTCTAATACAAACTGCACGTTAATTCCTTTCCAGTCCATGTTCACATAGCCTAACCATTGTTGCAAATTAACGGATAACTAAATTAAGTAAGTTAATAAATGCGAAAGTATGATAGGGTGGTTTTTTGATTGTCCTTTTTTCACGCCCTAACTAAGCAACCAACCAACTTAGCAAACAACTTGATATTTGACCTAGAGTTAGTTGAAAGGACGCACAGTAACAAAGGCTAATTTTTATCCCAATATTCCCATGCACGGAAGCGAAAACCACGCGGGTAAGACCGAGGGCGGCCGCTGGTCTAGATATAATAAATTCACCAATCAGTCACCCGACGACCGGAAACCTCGAAAAGTGCTAGAACGTCCGGAAATCATTAGCATGAAAACAGCCATATCACGCGATATTATATGGCGCATGCTGGCTGTCTTGCTAATCGTGCTATCTAGCTACAACCGTTGATAAAAGCCGCTTATGCTAGGGCTACTGAAATCTGGAGATTGTAACATCTCAGTTTTTCAGGTATTACAGGAAACTGGATCAATAAACAAAACATTGAAACGAATTTAATTATCAGGCTTGATTGTATTTGTCAAATAGGATCACTCGATTCGTTGTAACAATGCGTTACATATTGATGGAAAATTGAGAGGTAGCCGAAATTTAACTAGTTTCATTAAACCTATTGTGATTTTGGAATATTGTTATTCTGCCGTATATTATTTTTACAAATATTTTTATTCGTATCCACAGAAGACGTCATTCTATCCTACGTGTAAATATTCATAGACGCTAAAACTATAATATTTATTATAAGTGGTGGGGCGATGGCAATTTCTTAAAAGCAGTGCCAAACTTATATCGGAAAACATCTCAATATACCTGCATAATATCTCGTATCAATACAGAGGTTTGAAAAGCATAAAATAAATTACATACGAGAACGGTGAGATCCGTACCCCAGAAGAAATTGAACTCTACATACCACACTTAAAGAGTGATTTCATTTACCAACTTCTGTACATCCCCAACTTTTTAAATAAACATCAGATATAAAACACAAATCGGAGTTATTGAATAAATCAGTGCAGGCGATAAGCATAAGAGGGTGCGAGCGGTGAATATTTCCGTTCAAAGGCCCGTGAGCTATGCGTAACACGGAGTAAACATACCGAAGCTTTGGAATTTGCTGCATTTTATATTTAACATTTAACAGTCGAGCGCGATTCTGGTCATTAAAACAGCCTGCGGCGGTCTGTGAAGAATGCACTGCTAAATTTGCCGGTACAAACAGCAAGCGAGCGCAGCGAACATTTGGCAAGATCCCGCGGTGCCGTTGAATTCTTTACAGCCGTCGCGTCATTTCACACGGGCTCGCCGAAGTTGCGAACCAAACTTTACTGCGCCTAGGTTTCAATTAGCATTCATAATTACAGTTTCATAACTTCTTGAGAGCGCTTCATTCGAACATACGCGAAGTACGATTGTTGCCGGGACTTTACGCTTGTAAACGGATCCGGCTAATGAATAAAAGTTGGCCCGAACAATTTTGAGCAAAGAGCTGAGCGCAAACATCGTAGATTTCATTGTAGCGAGCATTAGTGAAGTTCCAGGCAGCTTGTCTGGAACTGAGATCTAGACTAGTCACTGGGTTAGCTTGCTGCTAACTTGGAAATTGTTATTCTGCTTTGCGGTGGGAATTCCTGTTTTCGATCCTGTTTGTTAGAATATATTTTTCACCTCACACGCTCGGAAAATGAAGTTTTATCATTCAATTTCTGCGCCGAAAATCGCATTTTACCGGCCTACGCAGTGAACTATTTTTTTAATTATTTCTTTTACAAAACAAATGTAATAAATTTTAGTAACAAAAACACGACATCAAATAATTTAAACATACATTACATTGGAAAAAAGATTAATGTAATATCATCTACTAAATTTTTAGGAATTCTGATTGAAAGGAACATATTGATGATGATATGTTCCTTCCAAGATGATTCTGATCTTGGAAGGAACATATTGATCATGTTTGTGCTACTTTAAGCAAATGTTCCTATGCACTATATATGTTACAAAAAGTAGCAAATCTAAATGCACTTTTGACCGCTTATCATGCGTACGCGGGTTCAGTGCTTAAAAACGGAGTCTTAGTTTGGGGAAATGCCACAGATAAAGAAAAGGCATTTAAGGCACAGAAAAAATGCATTAGAGTAAGTTTGTAAGTTAAAACCGACCGATTCATGTAAGCCCCATTTTCATAAATTAAAAATATTGACACTTCCTTCGCTATATATATTAGAAGCCGCATTAAATGTACGAAAGAAATTAAAAAAATATGATACATTAATAAGTAAACGACATATGACGAGGATAAGGACCACTCTGTTAGGAAATAGCGTATTTGTCATGCAAGTTACTATTTACAACCATCTGCCGAAGAATGTTAAAGATGCTGAATCATTCATAATATTTAAGAAAAGGCTAAAAAAATTTTTGGTTGAAAGAACGTATTATACCATTAATGAATTTATTACAGACAAAAATATTGACATGTAGCAAATTTTTATATAAATATCAACTGACATTTTATTCTTTTAGATTAATTTATTTTACATTTTTTTGACTTTTGGTAACATTTGCATGACATGGTTATTATTGTATTACATATTTATTATTATTATTTTAAATCGAATGTTAAAAAATTAAATTAAATATTCTTGGTGTTTTTGATTACCCTTTTAATATGGAAAATGTACTAGTGACTGTTGTTAGTTATAAGTATTACCTATTATTCACGATAATACTCCTCGACTCTATTGTATTTGATATGTCATATTTTAATACGTATTGTGTTTTTGTTTTCCTTTGAAAATTTTGCATGCCGAATGGTTAAGTATGGCGTTCTTATGACTTGTAAGACCCTAATTATGTACCTACCCATATTTTGCAAATAAATAAATTTGATTGATTGATTGATTGATAATTAAGAAAGAAAAATACGTCATAATGCGTTCCGAATCACACTATTGATTTTTGATGTTTCATTTTATTCTCATTTTAAATAACTTTCAATTAATTATAATACTCCCTTGGGTGCTAAGCTGTGCGAACCTCATCACTGTCCGTGTGGCAAAGATGTGGACCAGTTCGGACGCCATGGGCTCACTAGCGTCAAAACCGCCGGTCGCGCCTATCGGCATGGTGCGATGAACAAAGTCTCGGCACTGTTTCGATCCCATCATCTCTGGAACCTTGTGGTTTATTCAGGGATGATGGTAAAAGACCCGACATTAGTACCCTGATGTTTGGGGTTTACCTTGGTATGGGATGCAACCTGTGTAGACACCTTAGGTCCTTCTCATATACGTGGTACATCCTCAAGAGCTGGAGCCGCGGCATAGCAAGCTCAAGTCCTCAAGCGCCGCAAATATGCGTCGCTCTCAGTAAGCTACGAATTTGTGGCGCTTGCAGTAGAGACCAGTATGGGCCCTTGGTCGTCTGACACAAAAAGTTTATGAAAGATATTTCCAGAAGACTGGTGCCTATCTTGCCCAGCGGTTGAGTCTATGTATTCAGCGGGGCAACAGCGCCAGTGTTCTAAGTACTATGCCACGCGGCTGCGACTTGGACGGCGTTTTCTTGGTATAGATAGTATAAGGTAGTGTAGTATGCTTATATGCTTATTATTAATTGATTTGTCTCAATAATTAATACTCCGTTTTGGTTTTATTCTATTATTTTAGTTCGATGTATCATAAAAACAATAACAATAAGATTAAACTATTTGTTATAAGAATTTTATATTAGGCTGGGTTAGATTACACAAACTATGATTTGATTTGGAACGTGACAAAAACCTTTTTTTCTCCTTATGGGACATAAACCTTTATTTTTAAACTGTATTTGTCTTGTACCTCATGTCAATGTCAACATTTACCGAATCGTTTTTATTGTTATTATAAGTAGGTAACAATTTATACCTATTATAAATAACTTTGAATTAACTATAATACTTCCTTTTTTATTATTTTAGTTTTTAACCGACTTCAAAAAAGGAGGAGGTTCTCAATTCGGTTGGTATATTTTTTTTTTATGTATGTACACCGATTACGCCGAGATTTCTGAACCGATTTCCATGATTCTTTTTTGTTCGATGCAGAATAGTTGCCAATTGGTCCCATAAAAATTTGGTTTCGTTTGACCCAGTACTTTTTATGTTATGAGCATTTTTATATATTTCATTTCATTGTTGACTTGGACGATGTAGTATTTACGATAATTTTGTTTATAATGTACATGAAACCTTATCTAATCTAGAAAAACCCTGCTGTAGTTTACAAAACAGCCTATTACAGACACTAAAAAGTAAATAAAAGCATTCTACTTTAAGCTCCTATTCTTTTATTGCCTTTCTTGCCTTGGCTGGCACAGACTCCAAAAGGCTTATTTTTTGCTTTTAGTTTTTGAAGTCGGTTTTTTTAACGCAGTTTTTTTCTATAATTAAAACAACGAGAATAAAGTAAGGTAGAATATTTAGATTTAACTTTATGTTTAAAGAATTTTTTACCGGAAGTTGACCGCGGAAACAACCATAAAATTTTCCCCGCTGTTGTGAGGTGAAAAATTGTGTGTTGCGCTCGGCAGAAAAGTTTTTAGCGTTTTGTACCTTTGAAATCCTCGCTTCGCTCAGGATTCAATCTTTGAACCACTCGCTACGCTCGTGGTTCAATCCTACCTAGAATCCTTCACTTGCTCAGCTTTCAATAGAGGTAACTCGCCGATAAATTACCAACTTTCCAGCCTTGCATAACAAATAACTATTATTGATGGTTTGTTTTGGCTTATACTATAAATAGCTGTTAAGTTTGGGTTAATTGATCTTCCATTCTTCTTCAACGATTTGCAACTACTGGCAGTAATCGGAAAAATCAATGTATATCAAATTCCATTTTATATTTGAAAATGAAGATAAAACCAGTGTTTCAATCTCACTTTCCGTTATTATTGTTTTAAACTATTTATGACGTAAATGTTACATCCAAATAGTCAAATAAAACATTAAACTAAGTGGTCCCGGTAATAAATGATGGAAATGTGAGCTGTAATGTAAACTGTTCAGTGCATCCATCGGCCGCTGGAATCGGGAGCGGCCAGTAATTTGCGCAAATGGCCGCAGGATCGAGAAATAAACCGCCTATTTATACTATCAACGTACCCCCATTTAAAACCTGAACTGCTTTAATAGTTGTGGTGGTAAATAAAGGGTATTGGCAATCTGCCGGGATTAAGCAGAACACTTAAGATTTTTTGAAACCGTTTATTTAACTGAAAAGTGACAATTGAAGGGGTGAGTGGACAAAAGTGTTAACTAACAAGAAGTCCATAATGAGTAATTAGTGTTTGCAAATGTTAAATCATAAAGATCAAGGTGGCTATTACGGCTTAAACTTTTATTTAAAACATAAGTATCAATACTTTTGAGAATATTTTACTTTATAGATTATATATAAATGAAAGTTATTTTTATTATATTTATTAAAATACGAGAAAATATGAACATAACATCATACATCATACATCATCAGCCTGCGGACGTCCACTGCTGAACATAGGCATCTCTTAGCTCACGCCTATTATGCTGTTCATAGGAGGTTATTAGCCTACTGCTACCACGCTGGCCAGACGGGTTGGTAGAGGGTTTGTTTCAAGTTTTCCTTCTCTCGCACAGGTGTTCAATGCGTCGAGCCTCTTAGTCGACTCTTACGACATCCCAGGCATGTAAGGGAGTGGTGACACTTGTATTCTTAGGCCGTCACCACACGGCAAATGAACATGACACCTTTGTTTAATTTTATATGGATCATATTAAGATTAAATGAACTTAAAAAGGTATTATGTGCAAAATATAAGAATTAGCATTATTTATATGAAATTGCTTTTAACAAAAAATATGACAGAAATGTAGGTAGGACCACATTACATTAATAATTGTTCAAAATGTTCAAATAATACCATTGAGAATCTTTCTCAATGTACTCAAGCTGTGTTTTAATATCAGCATTTTTTCTTTAGAAATTTTACCCTTATGATTATTGCATGTTATGGAAACTGCTGGGATATTATTTAGTTTCTTTACAAGACAGACTTCTAGAAATGGTGTGTATGACCCCTGTAAAATAATCTTCAACTCTGATCCATTTGACATTAACTTTAAAGTTTTGTCTCTGTATATTTCTTAAAACTGAAGGCTCTGATAAAAAATTATAAAACGATCAAGTGAGGGCACGTTTCACTACCAACTGATAAGGTTTGTATAGCTTATCTGGCAGATAATTTGACAGAACTTAGGTATCTGTCAGTGGTAAAACTGGTTGGTAGTGACGTTCTTCATCTATAATTAAGCTAAGCTAAGCCCCCTACTCAAGAGACGATTTTTCTATTCGTCCGAACGCTAAGCGCAAACTTGGACGTTTAAAATATGCAACAAACAGTAAAATTACATGTTGCAAGCTTATCAATCCCAAACAATACTTTAAAATGTATCATTTTAATTATAATTATAATGCTTATATTGAACTTTTAAGTGACCGTCAGTGTTCAATGGAATAAAGTCACGACTTCAGTTAGGTAGGTGAACGTAGGTGAGTGAGCCCTCCCGTGGCTGTTTCTGGTCTTCTATCGGGGGCGTGCCCAGGTGGTGGATAGAGGAATGGCCTCCAGATATGGGGGCTACCGGCTTGCCGGCGCGAATCAAAGCCAGAGCGGTGGGCAACCGCTTTCGAACGGTTGCGGAGGTTTGAGAGGGACTACGTTTCTGCGTTTACACGGAAACGGAAACCTTTTGGATACTACGCGTTCGATTGTGTAAATCTGCGAGGGAGTACGCTCTATGACTTACATAGAGGCCGTAACCGGAAGAAGGTAAACATGAGGGGAGCGAAAGTCGCTTAGAGGCGGACGCTCGAAAACAGTGAGGACTGAGGGATAAGTGCGAGAGGCGCGCCTAGTTTCCCTTCGTTCGAAAGCGTTCTTTCGAGCGATAATGTGAAAATCTGATAGAGACTACGCTTCTATGTTTTACATAGAAGCGTAGTCGTCAAACTCGTGTGTACACGAGTCTCTTAGAGGCGGACGCTCTGAGACAGACAATGGCCTAAGGTGACGCAAAGTGTGCGATGAATCCGATGTCCTATGTCTCTCTCTTCGAATGCGGAGACCCGTAACAAGGCCCATATGAAGGCGAAAAGTTACGGGTAGTAGTTCCCGCTCTAGTGGGTCCCGAGCTGGTTTGTGCGCGCATCCGTGCTGTGCGCTTTCTGGCGTTTAAGAGAAATCCCATGGGATGACAGAAGTAGTTTCTGCATCCCGAGGTGGGCTTGATTCGGCGAGCAACCCAGTTGAGGCTATGCTACAATGCTACAACGATGGCCATGGCCGAGACACTATGCGAAGAAGGACACGGCGAGTGGTTTTTAGTGGGTAGGCCCATCGGTGGGAGAGTCCCACATAACCTTTTGTTTGTTCTCCCAGGCGACATAGATACGAGTAACGCATTTCCTGCTCGTTAAAAACAAAAAAAAAGGTGTGTAAGCCCTAAGTTCTGGGGCCTTATCGCCATCTCTTAGCGCAGTATTGTTTCAATCTTACCATGCTTTTTCGTACTACAAATCTCTTTTTTTTACAATAAATATGCTTACTCTTGGACTCATTCTGAATCGTTAGATTCAGAAGAGGCCTAAGATGGAGCGAGCTTGCTAGAAAAGGCCTATTCGCTCGAGCTTTAAATATGTCAGGGTTGTAGGCACCCGGGAATACAGACGCAGGCAGGGAATTCCACTCCCTGGCTGTGCGCATAATAAAAGATGAGGAAGGAGCGCATTATACGCAGACGTGGTATATCAACCAGGTAGGAGTAATAGCCTGCAGTACGTCTGGATTCCCGGTAAAAAGGAGCTAGCGGGATGAGCTCATGCAGCTCAATAGCACACTCTCCGAAGTACAATCTATAGAATACCAACAATGAAGCAACTCTTCGTCGATGAGGGAGACCGTGGAGATTGTTACTCACCAGTCTATCATCCCTAATGAGTTTTCTGGCTCTGGGTTCCACCGAGTCGATTGCAGCCAGCTTGTATTTTGACCATCCCATAGGTGGGAGCAGTATTCCATGCACAAACGATTTTGATCAGGCGTGAAATACCGCTTAACCCTATTTAGGATGCCCTGCTTTTTTGCCGATGTCTGAGCTTTCAACTCGTTGAAAGCTCAGTTTTTTTTTGTTTTTAGTTTTGTTTTTTTTTTATTAAAGACGGCGAGACTCTTAACCTTCATCATACCTTATGTTAAGTATTGATAAGGCTGAAGATGGAAGCGAGCCCCTCCCGTAATCCTCAACCACTAAGGAACTGAGGAACTGTTATCGCCGAAGTTGAGATCTAATGACAACTTAATGCCATAAAGTTCAAGATTTTCAGTGATTGGTACAGTTATACTGCGGTAAGTAAGATTTAAGTTGAAAGGACTGTTTTTGGCTCTTGCTAGGATTCCATCAGGACCGCTGGCCTTATTCACATCCAAACTGACCAATGTTCTTTTTACCTCTTTACAGTGTATAGAGATCTGTGGCATGGAGCTGCCACAGTGAGGTAGAGATGGTGGAACTGCAGTGCTTGAATCAAGATATGAATTGCTCGCGAACAAAGTCACAAATAAATTTGCTTTGTCTGATGCGGGGTGAGCCAGTGACCCGTCTGGTCCTAACATTGGAAGCAAAGTGGGACGGCAGAAGTTAGATTCGACCGATTTCGGCAGACCAAAACTGCTTACTACCAAAAGGGTGAGATGATAGTTTGGACCCTATGTGGCTAACGTGGTCGAAACGACATTCTTTTGCTTGCCTTAGCTGCTTAATTGAAGGCCTTTTTCCTCACACGAACCCTCCGAGCCCCCTAATTTTTGAACCCCTAGTTTTTAGCAATAGGTATTGGCAGTTGGGCGTATGGGCCATGCTAAATACGGTATGGCCATCAATGTCTGGTACTCGCGTTGCTTCGTTTACAAGCTGGATGAGATCAAGTGATATAGCAAACTTTCCCGTCTCACGACCAGCGTGGTCAGTTTCATTGAACGGGAACAACCATTCGCGATGGAAAGTCCCCTAGGAAAATAAGCTCCGCTGCGTTGTACCTTTGCATAGCCAGGTCTACCGTCTGAGTTGGATACTCAATAAACCTGGTCGTCTCCTGATTACCGGTGTGCTAGCGATATTCACCGATGTAGAGATATTTCTCTATTCCAGTGTCTACCACTAGCCACACAGCGAAGTCACGGAGACGCTAATAGCAGACGTCATCGCGCACGTTCACACAGACCCCAGCCCATTTGAACTTATGGTCAAGAGTGTAACCTGGGCCCTTAGCCAAAGTAACAATTCAAAAACGATAACGAAGTTCGAAAAGAATTAAATGTATGGGATTGGCGGATTGGCATAGGCCGCGCTAAATCACGTGGTCTTACCGCAAGTTAATTGGCGCATATAGACAATAACGAATCGAATTATCGTTTCGCTACATAACGATGTTACTTTGTCTACGGGCTCAGGGTAGTTGAGGTACGACACGTCAGACTGGGTTGCTATCTGCGTCTCCGTTAAAAAGAACAGGTCAGGCTTGACGGTTTCAAGGTGGTGTTCGACCGAATCGAGGTTGGAGTGCAGGCCTCGAAAGTTTTTGAGGTGCACTTTTACTGTGAGGAAGTGCAACCGTTGTTTAACCCTTTTCTTTTTCCGACGTTTCATTTTATTTTGAGTGAGGTTGGGGAGATAGTTTGACGATTGAAATGCTGCTCAATAAACAAACTGGAGAACTACAACTCTATCGACGCTTAGGAAGATCAATCTGGAGCCTGCAGGGACGCCCGACGAAAGTTTTGTGATGACTTCGCTTAATCATAGCCTCAAAAGTTTCACACTTTTGAGGCTATGATTAAGCGAAGGCATCAAAATGTCAATAAGTGTCAAAATGTGTCAATTTCAATAAAAAAAAAACGTTCTTTTGACATGATATAATAGATGATGGCAGGCCCACTGTTGCATTCCAGATTCGTGTCCAAAATTATTTTATATCTAGAACCCAAAACAACTTAGCCGCTAATTTATCAATCAGTGATGTTGAATAATAGGTGCAGCTAACAGTTTAATTTGGGAGGATTATAGTATCATTATGTGAGGAGATTACTCGATTAGTGGACGTTTCCAGTGCGTTAGGTCGGATTTGAGGCCGACATCATAGACGTGACTTAGCTACATGGAATAAAAAGTTAAGTTGAATAAAACTCTTATTATTAATAATGTCAGCAAACAAACGTTATAGCTACAAAATACAATTGTTGGATTTCACATTGCACCTTACTTTCTTGACATAAATCATTTAATGTTTTAGTATTATTTTTTGTCTGTCAGATTTATTATATTTCTCTATTAATTAACTACTCTGCATAAGCTAAACTTATTCTCATCGTTACTTTTGTTAAATATATAAAAGACAAATAAATAAAGATAAGATTTCATGATAACAAGTGTTAAGTACTATTTTAATACATATGGTACCTATGATATGATATTTAGCGTGGTGAACCGGTTTAATGAATCTTTCCAAATATTGTCAGATAGTGACTTTTTATAATCCAGATAAAAATCCAATTAGGTACTTAAGAGGCCGGTCACCGGCAGCTGCCTATACTAAAAACCAACTAGAGCATATTTTTTTGTACTTTGATGTTATTCGGATTAAGAGAGTATTTAGCTAGGTTAAAATTATAAAAAAATCTTAAATACTTACCCAGTTAAAAGTAATTGGGTAGATATTTTGTATATACATTTTTTTTATATAAACCTAGATAAATACTGTCTTAATCCAAATAATATCATAAGTAAAGTCAATCATGCTCTTTAAAATTATTTTGGTATTACGTTTGTATGGGAGACGGACGCACAGTGTGGCCAGTAGGTACTGGACAAAATAAAAAATCTAAATGTAGGATAGATGATAAACTCAATCGTTACATAAACTACGATAGTTTCTGCATATGGTAACATATAGTTAATTTCTAATTTACCTTGACAATTTATCACATGTATATTTAACTTAAAAAGGCACTATTGCTGTCGCACATTTCTTACCTTGGTTTAAAGATATTTCTAAAATAATGGCATGATTGGAAGGGGGTGTTTCTTTTTTGTAATCACGTACAAAAAAGAAACACCCCATGTATCGTAAACATAAAGTAGCGTATGGTTGAAAAAAATCAAATTAGCTTTATAAATACAACATTATTTTACGTACCAAAAGGTTTAGTTTAGTTCTCCACATTTCTCTACTGTGAAAATAATATGTGTGTATTCTTAAGATCATTTACTTTGACAGGAAACAAGACAAAAATGCTAAACTTTGCAAATTTTTTTTACTTATTTTTTTTTGGAAAAAAATCACTGGAACTGCAGGTGTCAACTTGCCAATTTTAGATTCAATCATCAAGCATAAAATAAGGATAGTAAGTTTTTTCATTTTGAACTATTGGTAAAGGGACAAAAGAACTGCGCTAAAGATGGAAACAAAAAAAAAATTGCTTAATGAGATTATTTTGCATCGCATGTTTTTTTTTAAATGAAATCAAGTTCAATCGATTAGATTTGTTTTCCCTATTTAATTAATGACTATACAAATTATATATTATAAAGCAAAAATGATTGTTAATTAATTTTGTCCAGCTCTTTGTATGGCGAGACCACACTGTGTGACGTGTCGCAGGCCTCTTAAGACAGAAACATAGAGCTACGGTGTATGTAGGCACGGTGTATGGTGTATGGTGTATGTAAATACACAGATAAAACATATACCTAGCATGTTTATGGGCCTGTTAAACCGAAGACAGTTCCGTATTAATCAAATATAATCCCCAAATATTCAAATTGAAATCGAAGTAGTTAGTACCTACACAATAGATTGAATAAATACATAACATTAATATCGAATTCAATTTACAAACGCAATACTGATAAGATATTGAATTACGTAAGCTTGCGTTTATTTACCGCAGAACACATCTGTGATATTTAATTTAATTAGGACACTTAATTAATCTCTTTCTTTTATCGTATGGGTATTAGTGGCTACCTCTGGTGTCAGAGTATAAGAAGTGCTTATAGGCCTCTGACTTGGCTTAACGACTGTCATTAGATGACAACAGCCGGACCGACGACGGTTTAACTTGTCCTCCGAAGCACGGGAGCGCTCAGTTGGAAAGCCACTTTACGGCCACCCATCCAACACCTGACTGGACCGAACGTTGCTTAACAAACGTGATCGATTACGATCATTCTGTCAAGCACGGCCACGAGCGACTAAATTAATTAACTAATTTATTTACTTATATAATAATGTCATTCTTCAGCAATTTTCACAACTTTCAAATAAAAATAGTAAAAAAGCTAAAAAAGTGACCACATTTAGTGCTTTATATTTATTTAAAACCTACGAGTATTACTCTAGAATATAATTTATGAACACAGTACCTCTAAATTAGCTTTATTATAATGTAAAATAAGAACTTAATTGCTTAGGTCTAGGGTTTGTCCTAAAATAATACCATGAAACTTTATTTTAAACTAGCTGCCGCCTGCGGTTTCACCCGCGTGGTTCCCGTTCCCGCGGGAATATCGGGATAAAAAATATCCTATGTTCCACTCTCAAGTATCTGTATCCCAAATTGTATCAAAATCTATTCAGCCGTTTTTGCGTGATTGAGTAACAAACATCTAAACATCCAAACTTTCACATTTATAATATTAGTAGGATTATAGTTAACACAGAGATAGTATGATTACTTAAATATACGTAGTACTACAATGTAACCGCCTCGACCTGTGCTCTAGTGGTAACAACCACCGGTATCAGGTCCCGGGTTTGATTCCCAGCGGGGGTGCACATATTGTATTCGGTTTGATAGTTGGTAAGACTTGGTGTATGTCCGCCTGGCTATCAATGAAAATTCTGTCTTTTGTCGAACTAGCACGTCACGGCCCATAGCTAGTGGAAAGAAGAGACCCCCGCCTGCCCCTAATTAAAGATTGATTGGTTGTATATTAATAATACTTGTATACTATTAATACCATATATTTAATAACATACCACGGAATCTAATCAAACAACGCTAATGAATTAAATAAATTATACTACACGAACTTGAATAATCCTCCACCAACGTAATGAAAAGAGAATTCCGGAAACAGATAAACTCCACTCAAGCCTGGGGCATTAAAATTTAATTACAAACGGAACATGGTCTATTTTTTTAATAATTAAGCATGTGAATGTGTAACGTATGGGATCGTATATATGCTGCCAAAGGCGACCCCGATTTTTTGTTGGAGATTTTATTACATTTACATAGCCTTGTATAATGTTGCCGAGGGAAAGGACGATGCCACAAACGTATGGCCTCGCCTGCAGTACTAAATTTTCGCCCACGAAGCATTTTTTTACCGTGGCAAATAAAAAAAATCGCATGGAGCTAAAAAAGGAGCTGTACGGAGAATCGATAACATTATGCCCCCGGAGTTGTCAAATAGTCCATGGTTCTAGCAGCTGTGTGAGCGGGCGCGTTATCTTGGTGAAAAAGAATGCCACGGACGTCGCTCCTTGGGCGCTCGCTATCCAACTCCCAAAAGCTTGAGGCAGACAAAGTTCACTAGTAACTGTTCTACGGCATTCTGTATTCTGCGGAATTACTGCTACTGGTCCACTGCGTCGAAAAATAACCGCTATCATTTTTTTTAACGCTTCGACCGGGAAAAACTTTTTTGGGCAAATCGTCCTCTTCAAAAACCCCTTTCTGTGGATTGCTGCTACGTGAGAGGATGGTAGCTATATATCCATAATTCGTCAGTTGTAAGAATGTAGGATAGGTTTTGAGAAGTTCCTCCTTCAAACTTATCTCATTTGCACCAATCAACACGACGGCATTTTTGCTTCGGTGAGAGAATGAGGTATCCATCGCGAAACAAGCTTTTAGTTCAGCCTGTATCTCTCGATGCGTAATTTGTCTATTCTCTCGCAATAGCCACTCTACCCTGATGACGTTTTCATAAGTTACTGTCGTTGGTGATCAGCCGGGTCTGGGGTCATCGTTTAAGTTCTCTCGACCACGTTTAAATTCACGAAACCAATAAGTAATTGTTGCTAACGCAGGAGCAGACTGTACCCAAAAGCAGCTTGTAAATTTTCTTAAGATTCCTTGAAGGTTAACCCTCTTTTATAATCATATAAGCAATGATTTCAAAAGGAAGGATGCGCCCATATGAACATCTGACATAAAACTGTTTCATACCAGTAAAATCAGAGCCATCTGTGAACAACTCACTCGAACTTCTTCCATCGCATAGGTGTCTTAGAGGTGGGCAAAAAAGATTACAGAAGTGAACGATTTCGAATTGGAGCTATTTTATCTATCACTCATCCAATTTATTTAGGGACCTAGTACTATTTTTAAATATTGTTTAATTAATTAAAAAATAAAACAAACTTGTTTCAAATTAAAATTAAATTTTTTGTCCAATCTGTCATCACTGCATTTTATTTTATATAGAAATAAACGAAAAATATTTTTATAAAGAATATAATCATCTTATAGACGGGCATTTGGGTAACTTCTCAATATTTTCTATTTAAGTGCTTTTTAATGAATAACAACAAACTTTAATGCAATATTAGACGTAGGTAATAGCACCGTAACCCGTGCAATTATCTTGCTATTGATACGCGGCGTTCGTAGCCTACCTATATTTTCGCTTCACTATCGTTTTTTGAGTTAATTAACTATGGAACTAAAGGCGACTATCCAGCCAGCTGTCCATAAAAAGACTTCACTAAAATGCAGCTGTTAAAATGTGAATATTTCTACAAATACTACCGCCACTAGCGGTAATCGGTGTAAGCGACAGAGTTTTCATACTTTAGTTACATTTTGGTCTTAGTTTCTTAGTTTTAGTTCCATTGACAGCCTACAAGTTTTTGCACTGGCGTTATGTCAATAATACGATTGTTTCATAGTAAAATATTATTTTAAAAATTAATATAAAATATTGGCTAGCATTACAAATTCTATAATTATGCGAGAACATTTGGATTTTTAAGCTTTACTGATTACATCTCTCATTATGCCAGCTGCTTGTCAGGGGAATTCTGAACCGACTCCTTTCATACTAGACTAAAATGATTCATTCATTCAGTTCTTTTGCATCATTTATAATAATGGCCCATCTCTAGTGCCTTCATCTACTGCCATTAACCCTGCCAGTGGTCGCATGGATTACACATTTGCTCATCCCCGTAAAATAACATCACAATATCACAATTTTCGCATTTTTGCTCACTATACGGGAAAATAGATTAACTTCTTGAAAATGCTTTATCTACAATAGCTTCAAATAATATCAATCGAAAACATTTTATGGTGCTACTCTATGATGTTTATAATATTCTAAAGATATTTATTCCTCGAAGTCAATCTACACTGACGTATATAATGCGCGCGACCCCTTCAATACTCCTTCAAATTAGTGCGTGATTGACACGATGCCAGAGACTGAACTTAGTTTTTCGGAATTTCGGACCTAGTGGTTACTGGGTCCGAAATTCAATCCACTGCCCAATCTTGTCTGCACATATGACAATATTAACTTCGGAAGAATAAGATATTTTTCTCTATTTTCAATTATATTTGGCATATTTATTTACACCTGTATTCCACGCGACCAATCAGGTAGTTTTGTACTCGACCACTCTAGGGTTAAGACTGTCGTCGAACAATTCATAAGCCAGATAATATCGTTTAAATAAAATTGTTAGACATGCAATAAAAATAATGTAAAGCTATTTACGGATGATACGATATTCCACGGACCTTTTTAACTATTGGGTCATAATTTTTTGCACCATTTTACTACACAAATTCGTAATTTTTATGAAATGACAGCCAACGTCTTTCAACTTCAGTCTCCCGTAGACAACTGAATCATCGTTGGCCCTAAACTGATATTTTAGGGCCAACGATTTGGCACGCTTTTTAGCACCGTTGGCCGGGTCCTTACGCTAGTAATATATAAGTCAATGCATATAAGTTATAAAATCATAGCACGAAAAGCTTCAAGCGAGACGTCCATTGTTGTAAACAAAAGAAGAGTGACAGATAATCTTTAAACATAAATAATAAAAAAAAACCTTCATATATATTTCCACAAAGGAGGTTTGTGTTGAAATAAGCCGTCAATTCAAAATAGTTTCATAAAAGAAGAGGTTGTATTTATTGTATTTATGCATGCCTATGCATGACAAATGTAATCTGTCACTAGATTATTGTTTTGTATTGTTTGTTTATACTTCCTTCGAACAGAACGAATAACAGTGTCTGAACCGAAAACTGTGTTTACTTTAATAATTTAGGTAAATCAGGTGCACTGCGTGCTAACAAAAACCAAATTCCCATTAGTTATGGGCCTATTCTCCAACCTGATTTATTACGTAAAATTATAATTCAAAAGTGAGTGCGAAAGATTTTTTTTTAAAATGACAGATGTAGAAAACTCATCGCCGGGATCCGTATTCGGGATCCGAAAGCTGAAAGGTGCTAAAGACTTCGCCAATAGCATTATTTCCATTATTATTATTATATAAACCAATGATTTTTTACTTCAAAGCTGAAATACATACAGTAACTTTGTCCTACTTCCTACTGATATTATGAATGTGAAGTTTGGATATTTTTACTCAATTACACAAGAACGGCTTTGGATGAAGTCTGGCACCAAAACTAGTAAGTAATATTACAATTTTGGAAGTATCCATAAAGCAGGAATAAATATTGATTAATTGATGTAATGGTACTTTTCCGAGGCAAATTCTGGTGAAACATGTTATATATTTTTTAATTGTACTACCGACGTATAGATGTGTCAGTAGAACCATCAATAGTACTGTTCATGGTAATTTGATTGTTAAATATGTAATGACGTAATGTGATACCTGTAACTAAGACTGCCATTAGCAAGACTGTATCACACGCCGTGATACAGTGATTATGCAAGGGGGCCAGGAATAATGTTTCTTTCTAGTGGAATTTTTTAAATCAGTTCAGTACCTAGTATCTACCATTACTTCCTACAAACAAACTCATAAACTTACAATCTTTACCTCTATTAAATACTAGTATAGACAAATAAATCGCTTTGAAACAATCAGGGGTCAGCTTTTACTGCTGTCGAAAATGGCAGGCACAAACAAAAACCACTCATCGCACTTTTATAATTTACTTAGGTGGCGGGCTCCCTCTTGATATTTTCCCCTTTGAAGTACTGTTATCTCGCCCACGCGGTGACTGACTGCCATTCCGCAGCCTATTCAAATTCTTTTTTGATGTCCACCGTGTACAGTCAACGGCAAACTACAGCTTATAGAATCCACTCCCTACTAATTGTAGAAATACGAAAGTTTGTGAAGATGAATGGATGGATGGATATTTGTCACTATTTCACGCAAAAACTACAGAACGGATTTAGATGATTTTTTAAGAATCAAGAATCAGGAATTTATTTGCTAGAATGCGGTACGTAAAAGATCTTAAATTGAATCTTCCACATCACATTCACCAGGAGCTGGCATGCAAAACTTTAAGGAGAACATAATAAGTATGTCAACATTATTAGATAGGTACCATTACAATATATCAGAATCTAATATAATTGATATTGACATTAAATTAATATACCAAAACATTAAATATTTAAATTGTTTACATTTTAAATTTAAAAAATTATTTTGGCAGACAGATAGTAGATAGTCTGGATTAAAATATAGAACACTTTTTAACTCGATATTGTTATGTCTTTCTTCAAACAATTCCGAACTCAACGGCTTTCATCACAAAATGCAAAGTCTATTGGAGTGACAGTTTTGTGAAGCCCGATTTGCTGTTGATCGTACATTCGACAGTAGATCAAGCGTTACATATTTAGGTACCTTAACGTGTCCTTATTACGTACGTCGTAAAGGTGGTTTTCGTAGGGCAATTGATGACTTGATGTGCGATGTTCCATTGTCGAAATTGCAGTTATAATTATTGTTTAAGCAAAATCCTTAATAGCAGGCGGATGCAACATCGGTGATCGCATTTCATAACTATTTGACAGCTGATAATGTGACATCTATGATGATCATGACACGACAAGAGCGTCAATGTGTCGATGAAGAATAGCACAGCAGAAGTTATATAGACTGGGTGTGGCTGATGATTGCTTTAAGAAAGCAATTTTGGAGTTGATCAATGACTGAACGCGATTCCTCGTGGTTGCATGCTGCTTTAATTATAAATAAGGCAAATACCTACGCTTTTACGACCATCGAAATGTTAGTTAAATCATAAATAATTATACAGATACACATACAATATGTGTCATGGCAACAGAAGCTGAGGCAGGACCTAATTGACCATTTGTATTTTTTTTTTCATTTTTGTATTTTTGTTATGTTTCTAATAATTGTGTTGTGTATGTGGTCAATAAAATGTTTCTCTCTCTCTCTCTCTCTCTCTCTCTCTCTCTCATATTTTTATTTATCTCGGAATCCGGTCGGTAGTGTAAATTACTGTTTTATCATTTCATAAATATTTTTATTTACAGTTTACAAGCAGGCAGGCGATTAACATTTTAAATTAAAACGCACCGCTTTGTTGCAAACGTTGTTACTGCAAACAATATTTATATTGATTAAAATATTATCATAGCCATGTACAGTAAACAGCAAGTCTGCAGGCTTTAAAAAACTGTAAAATTTCTCCAATCGACTTTAAGCCGTTGAATTTGAAACTGTTTGAAGAAAGGAGATGGCTAAGAAACTACCCTTAACGTGTATATTAATGTCTTACTAGGGCGTAACATTAAAATATTCATATTTTAATTATTTCGAGTTCAATATTCATATACCACTTTCATGAAATAATCAATTTATTAAAAGATTTCAAGTTGGTTTTGATGTTTTTGTTTGACAATAAGAATGTCCGTATTTCGAAATCGGTGGGCAACAAACCTTCTTTTATTTTATATTTGTGTAAACTAAAACAAATAATAGTAAAGAATTTAAATTTATAAATGATTAAAAAAATATGATATTCTTCATTTTGTTTGTTCATAACAGATCACCGAAAACACAAAATAAGTAATAAGTTTGGTTGACCTATACAATTGACAAGTAATGAGCATCCGTATATGATACGGCTACGTTCGTACATACGGCATTATTTTCTCCGCAAACCGCACACGAGATTTTTTTATCAAACAGGGCAGTGACAGTAGAAAATACTTGTTCACACAGTCTTTAAGTAAGAAAATATCGTGTTTAAGAAGTATTTTTCACGTGAACTTCCGAATTTGTCACCGAAGAGGCCGCGTCTGGCTGTGTTCGAAAACTAAATTGTCTTGAACGTAGCCGAAGTGATCTATAAATAAAATGACAATTTGACAGACGGAGGACTATTTTTATGATTTTATTCTCAATATTATAACTGTTTCAAAAGTTCCTGAAACTTGTTTCATACGAAATACTGGTATTCCGCTACGTCGCATTATATTATTACTAGGTTCAATGTAAATACATTGCTAGGGCAGTCGCCCATACAAAATTTAACCATCTCCTTTGACATACTGTATATGTCGTAGTTGCTCTTGACCGTAATTGCAGCTATGTACACATATTTTCACCTCACACGCTCTGAAATGGAGGTTATGTCAATCAGTTTAGGCGTAGAAAATCGATTTTTGCGGCCTAGCGCGGCAAAGTACTTTTTTAAACTTTTTACCTAAAAATATGTCATAATGCGTTCCGAATCGCACTATTGACTTTTTTGTTTTAATTGATTCTAATTTTAAATAGCTTTAAATTAATTATAATACTACGTTTTGGTTTTATTATATTATTTTAGTTCATTGAATCATAAAAACAATAACAATAAGATTAAACTATTTGTTATAAGAATTTTACATTAGGCTGGGTGAGATTTCACAACCTATAATTGGATTTCGGACTGTGCCATAAATCTTTATTTTTAAATTGTCTTGTACCTCATGTCAGTGTCAACATTTACGGAATCGTTTTTATTCTTATTAATAAGTAACAATATATTCCTACTTTAAATAACTTTGAATCAACTATAATACTCCCATTTTTATTATTTTAGTTTTTTATATCATTAAAACAACGAGAATAAGGTATATTTAGATTAAACTTTATGTTTAAAGAATTTTTTACCGGAAGTTGACCGCGGAAACAACCATAAATGTTTTTTTATGATTTTGTCATTTTTGCATTTTTCAATGCTATTTTTATACTTATGGTAAATTTTTTAAATAGAAAAATATTGGAAAAAATTAACTCGGCCACAAGTGAAATCTCAGACGGGAATCGAACTTCGACGGTGGTTCGCAAGTCTCGGTAGCTCAGCGGTTAGAGCATTGGACCGGATTTCCAAAGGTCGCGGGCTCGATTCCCGTCTGAGATTTCACTTGTGGCCGAGTTAATTTTTTCCAATATTTTTCTATTTAAAAAATTTACCATAACCATAAATGTTCCTCGCTGTTGTGAGGTGAAAAATTGTGTGTTGCGCTCGGCAGAAAAGTTTTGTACCTTTGAAATCCTCGCTTCGTGCAGGATTCAATCTTTGAACCACTCGCTACGCTCTTGGTTCAATCCTAGAATCCTTCACTTGCTCAGATTTCAATAGAGGTAACTCGCCGCTAATTAACCAACTTTCCAGCCTTGCATAACAAATAACTATTTTTCATTACTGTTATATTTTTTGCTATGAATTAGCAATTCAAATTTTGATGATTCAATGTTTAGTACGAGACTAGATTAGAAAAAGTTAAAGTATTCCAGAATATTTATTAAAAAGCAAACTGTGAGGTTAGGCAATTTATTAAAAGTCAAGTATGAGAAAAAGTCTTTCGTTTCATAAATGAACTCTTAAATATAATGGCAGTAGTCACAAATCTTTACAATGGAGTAATATTAGGTAGGAGAGCGCAATTCAGATTCTTTGGAGCGGCACTGCAAGTCTTGCATTTAATAAAATGACACCTTGCACGTGCTATAAGAACTTCATAGTTTACATAGACACGATCAAATGCAACTGCTAAATATGGAAAAATTAATGCCCCTTTAGATCAGTGGCTGTAAATAACTTTTTGGGGACTATATTTCTTGTCACTAAAATTTATATTTGTCATCAACTTGTATCACCTAATAAATAGATCTATCGCCACGAAATATTTTCGTTCTCAGAAAAACTAAGTGTTCCTAGGTATGAACTATCAAGTTAATGTTAATATATGTGTAAAATAAGAGATGGATTACCAATAAAATTGTAGTGCATTAGATGAATATAAACTTCGTCCTTATCAAAATAGTTTTATTACTTAAATAATAGCGTAGATCTGTCACCAAATAAACCGATTATCGATTATTTTATTTTGTCACCAATACAGTAGTCACATTTTATTTCGTTCAGTTATTAAAATAACAGTATTCGTTACCAATTAAATACATCAATTTATAATTTTAATAAAATATGTTCAAAGAGGCGGAGACAAATTGGCGCGCTTTTAATAATTGACCAATCCGGCCCCAACGATGGGTCGTAGGTAACTAGGTACGATCATACGATGTGCGGCGCGGGCAGTGAGATGCAAGTTTACTTCATTCGCGTCGATTCCACGTTCCTTGTTGTAGGTGCATTTGATTATCGCTGTGGATAATTTGCTGTTTTAGTTAAATTCTTAATTTATTTTTGATTATGGCATCAAGTAGTGGTGAAGGTAATGCAATTCATTCAAAAACTTTATCGTCGTTCGTGTTAACAATAATAAGTAATAACAATAAATATTGATTATGTTGACTTTACTATTCTGCTAGAAATTTTATTTAAATATATTTATACTACCTGAGGAAATTAAGATCCTTGGGGAGGCATATGTCCAGTTAAGTAGTTAGATTCTTTTGGTTGAAACGATGACGACGACAACCCTAAATTTATTTTTGGAACTGAGATATTCTTGTGACATAATATATGATTTATTGGTGATCTCTTTAAACTAGTTTGCTTAAATACTTATTAGGACAAACCTATTATAAATTTATTTGGTACTAGACCCTATATCTCCGTGATTTTAGGCGATTTATTGTGGAATTGATTTTATATTGTTTGGTGACTACATTTTGGTGACAAATCTACTATTTTGCGGGCAAACCCTATTATTTAAGAAATACAAAACTAATTAAATTGGCGATAGCTTAAATGATACCCATAAGTTTTTACTCTAAGAAATCATTTACCTTAGCACACTCGAACCTTTGACTGGAAGTTTAAATACTTATTATAATGTAGATTATATATAATTTACTAATTTATACGATGTTACACGTAACAAAGGAACACTAAACTTCAATAGTGTGTGTGTGAAAGTGTACAAGTTCGTCCTAAGTAAAAATACTCTTAGAAATCTAGCAAGTTATTGACAAAGAAACTTTTAAAGTATTTATATTGGCAAGTTCTTTATTCCACCATGCCCAATTAACACAACAACTCCTAAACATAGTTTTATTGTATGTGGTTAAGTAAAAAAGCGAATAAAATCTATTGTGCAGCCAGCGCGTCGTTACTGTCTCCTCGTAGACAAAGTTCTGTTCGGTTCCAAAACTAAGTGCCACGTAAACTCGTTGCTGAATCAAGGCATTTAGAACTTTAAAAAGCAAACAAAGGGGAACTTTCTCGCTTATAAGGTTGCCAGGCGTCAGGATAAAGTCGTCAGGGAGACGCTGTTTCCTACGTAAGCGACTGGATGCGAACGCGAAGCGGCGCGGTGCGATGTGGAAAACAATACCGTAAAACATCTTGACCCACGCGCGGCGAGACAGAAGATGCGCAGTGACTAGTTTTTGAAGTTACTGTGCATCTTTTGTTTTGCCGCGCATATGACTAGTTATTTGCCGGGACTATAATTATAATAAAGAAAAAATAATAAAAATATGGAAAATCACATAGGACACTTCAATAGGTACCTATCGACTGTTTATTGTTTACGCACCGCACCGCGCCGCTTTGCGTTCGTATCCAGACACTTAAGTAGGAAACCGCCTAAAGGCTTTTTGGATGCGAGTCCGGCGAAAGTAGACGGTGTCCGGCCTGCCCGGCTTTTGTTACGCTTTTTAATTCGTCATTTGCTACCTGCTAGCAAATGACGAATTAAAAAGCGTAACAAAAGCCGGTGTCCAGAGAAAATTAGAATATCTATTATAGTCTTTATTGCACATAAGATACATACTAATTAATGTTTAGGAGACATGTTCGCAAAGGTGGACTTATCTCTAAAAGATATCTCTTCCAGCCAACCTAGGACGTGTAAGAGAATGATAAATAGCATGCGATGTAAAGTCCAAAAGTAAAATTCAAATAAATAATACATGTGTATACATTTAACTAATACATAATTATTTTAATAAATAAACCTACATACATTACATAATATATACATACATTACATAATATATACATTATAAATAGCATAATAAGAGATGGGTAAATATAAAATATCAGATGGAATTTTACAATTGTGCGAGAAAGTGCGCTTTAAGTTTAGACTTAAAGGAATGAATACTTGGACTGCCCTGAATGTCTGATGGAAGTCTGTTCCAGAGCTGTGCGGCTCTAACGGAGAACGACTTAAGGAGGAAGTTGGTGTTAATATCTAATGTGTCTCTTAACCCTGCACATGAGAGGTTAATGTTGACCGTCATTTGGTCGATCCCCTGTTCAATAAGAAGGTTTTCTGGTTTTGTCAACAACAATTTTTATCGTATTTATGCTAATACCACCTAATACTAAGATAAAAGTCCTTAATATTCTATAGGGTCTCCGGACTTTTCACCCTTATTTCCGGCTAAACCAGCAGTACTCTTAGTACAAGTTAACATTAATTTACTGTCAACTTTTCTGCTCTACATTGCTCTACACATGGAAAGCATATTACCGACATGAGTAGAGCAATGTATTGAATTCCTTTGATTTGAAAATGTTTTTTTTTTTAATGAAAGAAGCGATAGTTTTCGCGAACGATTTTTTTTTGGTTTGCCAAACTCGTACTAAGAGTACGGGTCTGTCCGGTTCTTCGGTTTTCGGATGCCGGAGATGTGACAACCCTACCGCACTGGAGATAAAAGCGAACGATCAGCGGTAACAATAAGTAAGGGGTGCGAACTTTGACACGTATGCTTTATATTGTTATGGAAACATAACTTCTCGCAAAATTGCTATGCTTTGCAGGGAGATTAAATCGGAATTAAGCAAGTTTTAACATCTAATTGAAGCATTATAATATAACAAGCAACGCAGCATCGTTGTTTTTAAAATATGTGTAAGTAATTGTTAAACAAAATACAAATTACATTTTCAATAACCACCCTTAGTAACCACAGTCCTTATCCTAACTAAAGCTATATATTCTGTTTTTTGTTTGTATACTATGCGAAAGTGTGTTTGTTTGTCCTGCCTTCACAACCTAACTAAGCAACCAAACCACTTTATTTTTAGCAAAAGTTAGTTGAAAGGACGCAAAGTAACATAGGCTTCTTTTTAGAATGAGAACCACGCGGGTGAAACAGCGTGCGGCTGCTAGTCATTAATAATAACTAGTTGCTACATTATGAGTCTAGAATTGTCTCTGTGCATAGATAATTAGTGTCTGAGATAATCTTTCACAATTTATCAAAAAACGAAAAAACTGTATCGACTTTTACAAGTTTGGCGATTGAAGTCCTTTAAGTACTTTTCTGATCTACCATACCTTATCTACTCAGGAAGTTCTTAAAGTTAACAAAATATGCTAAAATATGAAATTAGAATTGTCTCTGTAGACCCAGTAGTTTTCTGGTTCTGAGATAAAACAATAATTTCAAATATCTTGAAGAAATACTTGATATAAAAAGTCTACCAACAATAATAATCTTTAGAAATTTGTATTTACAGTTGGCCTTTGAAGTACATAAGAACTTTAATACGTCAAAAGTAAAGTTACAATCAAGTTATATTATAATTTCTGGTCCTTTATAAAATTTACAAGCGGCCGCCCACGGTTTCATCCGCGTGGTTCCCGTTCCCTTAGGAATATCAGGATAAAAAGTAGCCTATGTTTTAGTCCACTACTTGAAGTCTCTATATACCAAATTTCATCCATATATAAATGGATGAATTAATGGAATTAATAAATGAATGGAAATAGGAACAAAGAAACTGACATACTTTCGCATTCATAATATTAGTAGGAAGTGTGCCATGAGAGTGTGAAAAAGCACTAAAGCGCCTAAGCCTCCTAAAGCGTTCAGAATATCAATCTGTAAATTATTTGACAGTTTGATTCGTGTTCGAAATTTCAAATGCAAAGTGAGCGTTGAAGTGACAGCTGAATCACTTTACCGGATGGCACTTCTTACGTCATCTCATATGTCAAAATCTCCTTGCTACGCTCGCAAAAGTGACTGGCGAGGCAATTCCGTTTTTTTCTAGGGATGCTCTCTCTGCCCCTTGGTACTCCAACATCAACTACTACAATTGGTGTGGTTTTAATGTAAGTGTGGTCCATGGCTGCAGCACCACACATTACTACTGTGTTAAATGACCTAACATGGCAGTAATGTACGACTTTTGAATTTTTTAATTTACATTACAATGTGTCATGTATCACATTCTTAGTGATCATTTTTTTCTAGAACTTATGTATTAAAAATCTATCACATACTAGCGATCGCCTGCGGTGTCAACCGCGTGGTTCCCGTGAAAACATCGAGGGAACCTAAATCAGTATCAATCGACAGCGAAGAACCCCAAAAATACATAACTGAGTATTTACTGTAGTAAAACTACCGTTTTTGGCAAAACAAAAGTGGCTAACACAAGATAATCTCCTTCCAATGCATAACGAAACGATAAAATTCGGTTTCAGTGCATTAAGAGTAGACCCCAAGCGATCCACATTTTTTTACAACAAAAGTTATAATTGAAAGTCGATCGATTCATAATAGGTTTCCCACTAAATGAGATATGCAGCACCATCGACGTCATTGTCCAGAATGGATGAAACGGGCTTTTGTTCGCCGCACCTATAACACAAGCAATTTCTTTCTATTTCCATTTTTTTTAAACACCGCTCTGCTATGTGCCGTAATTTTTCTCTTCGCCAATTACTTTGTTTCTGCTCTAGAAAGGTATTGCTTCGGACGTTTCTAGCACGCAGTATAACGTTGTATCGTTTTTTTTTTAAGGAAAACGTTGGCAATTAACAAGCAATTAACCTTTAGTTCGCCTTTTCACGTAAAAAAAATTGAATGAATAAAGATTATTACCTAAGAATAATACTTATTAATTTATCTAACAACAATGATCCCATAGTGTTAGCATGCAAAAATACTTATCTAATGCTGTTTTTATACCTATGATCAATTTAAAATAGAAAAATATTGAAAAAAATTAACTCGGCCGCAAGTGAATTCTCAGAAGGGACTCGAACATACGACCTTTGGAAATCCGGTCCAATGCTAACCACTGAGCTACCGAGACTTGCGGACCACCGTCGAAATTCTTCAATACTTTTATATTTTTAATACGCTGTAGGCCAGCGTTGTCACAACTATGCTAGGAATATCCTTGCATTCGAAAGAAACATCTTTTCAGGTGTTTAACGATTGATTAAGATGCAACAGCCAATAATTAATGGTTTTTTAATTTTTGCATTTTTCATGCTATTTTTATACCTATGATGAATTTTTAATAGAAAAAAATTTAAAAAATTTACTCGGCCGCAAATGAATTCTCAGATGGGACTCCCTTTGGAAATCCAGTCCAATGCTCTATCTTATGTTAGTAAAATATAAAAGAGACATAATTAATACTACTAAATTAGTTAACCAGTGGACAGTCTCTCACACCAACAACTATACGCTCCATAACACTGTTGCCGCTGCCAATATGAGGAAAATCTATTTCACTATATCGTTTTAACACTGTGTAGTAAAAAAGTGCATATACTACGCACGTATCTGTACTATCTTAGAATTCAATGCACTTTAACTACAATAGCTGTAATATTGTCTATATATCTACCACAAAACTATACACAAAAATACCCATCGCCTTACCTTTTTAATCAATCGGACCCAAAACCTACCCTACGAAGTCAATAGCAAGGCTTGCGCAATCAGCCAATCTCGATCTATAGAAGAGGTAAACCCGTGAAATGACAGTCTCAGGTTTATTAATGGCTGAGGCAAATGGCGACGGCGACAAAGACGATTGTTTGCACCGAGCCGATCCCATTACCGAGATAACCTCACCTAAAGCGGTATCAATGGGGAATTCTTCTTGTAATAAGTCTTTCTGGGCCATGAATAGGCAGTATGCAGTACTAGTGGCTGCCTTCGGTTGAGGACATCATAAATTAAAAAGGTATACTTTATAAAGAGCCGATGCGGTGTAGTGTGCCCTAATATGCACCAACCTTAATTTGTCATTTGTTAGCAGGACACCGGTGTCCAGAGAACAATAGAATATCTATTGTGTCTCATAAGTCGGGCTCTGACAGATACTTCTTTTAAACGCTGTAGGCTTAGCACGAAAACGTTCGAGTATGTATCGTCAACAAATGTATAGCGTATTGAGCAGCGATCCTACCGGACTTCAACGGCACTACATTTTCCTCCTGTTCCTCAGTGTTGAGGATTCCGGGAGAGGCTCGCGTCCATCTTCAGCCTTATCAAAACTTAACATTAGGTATGATGAAGGCTAAGAGTCTCCCCGTTGTTCATAAAAAAGGCAAATGGCGACGCCGACAAAGATGATTGTTTGCACCGAGCCGATCCCATTACCGAGATAACCTCACCTAAAGTGGTATCAATGGGGAATTCTACAACTTGTAATAAGTCTGTTTGGGCCATTAATAGGCAGCGTGGCCGTCTTCGCTTCAGGACACTATTAATAAAATAGCTATCTTTTTTATAATCGAGTAACATACATAAAAATTAAGAAACTACTAAAATAGAGTATTTTCCATTCGTCTCTGTGATATGGCCAGCCTGCAGCAGGTGCAGCCCGATCTAATATACACCAGTTTTAAAACATCTTTTAAGTGTATTTAGTTTAATGATCATAAGAAAATTACATAACTATAGCATTTAGCAGCACTGCAGCTACGGCGTAGCAACCGTAGCAATAATTCTAAAGAATTGCTCATTTTTTGACTCAGGTGAATTTGCAGCAATCAGTAGTGCTAGCACGAAAAACTATTGAGGACGTATCGTCGAAAAATGTAAAACATATTGAGTATCGTCACTACCGTCCGGTAAGCGGAACTACATTTTTTATGATTTTTGTTTTTTTTTGTGTTTTTTAATGCTATTTTTTTTTTATGTTTATGATAAAATAAAATTGAAAAATATTGGAAAAAAAACAACTCGGCCAAATCAATATGTCATATATTTTTTTTACTTTACTTCCTCGGTACTTTAAAGTTTTTCATGCTAGCCTACTGATCGTAAGAAAATTAGAGTAGCGTAGCACTTCGTAGCACTGCAGCTACTACGGCGTAGCAACCGTAGCATCTCTAGTTACGGATTTACTTTTAACTCTCTTAAATTTGCAGCAATCAGAGCCTTTTAACAGTCCTAATCAGGAAGAGAATCAGTCAATATAACCTTAAAACTTGTTAAAAAAAAAAGCATACAACACCATTTATCTAGCCCACGTTAAGTTTATTTATTTTATTTATTTATTTATTCTATTTTAGGAAGGTTTACAGCTCTCGATACAGTTTAGTAGGATGTATAAAAACTAAACGCCTATTACAAACCTCCACAATTACGTAACAGTTTACCTATGAGAACAATGAATAAATTGAGTTAGGCATTCCATAGCTAACAATAAAATATTATGAAAAGAGAAAAAAAAGAAATATCTCAGGAAAAACAAATAATAAATTACAGTATCTAGCTAGATCTTATACAATAACTATTTAAATGTGAGAACCTCGTAAAGAGAAAAACAACAGAACAAAAATTTACATTTTCATCAATAGATACATATAACAATGCTATCACAACCAACAACGTTTTAATTTTGATATTCTGCCATTACTTTGTGCGTCCCTGAACCGTATTTTGACTAAAGAAATTGAAGCTTATAGTTCGCTTTATAGTTGCTGCACTTGTCGCAAACAGATCAAGGTCATAGAGATATAGTCAGCGATATACCTGTTAAAAGTAGTGAGACCACGTATTAAGAATGTGTTAGCCCTATAATTTGTATGCGCAAACGGTTTGTGGAGCAGTGGGCGTTGTCGTAGAGCCAGTGAGTTAGCACGAAAACCAATTTTTGACAGTAGTTCCGAACAGTCAATGCCACCGTTAACCAGCTTCGAAACAAAACAAGCATCACTTACTTCCCGCCGGATGTGAAGAGGCAAAAAGTGATACTTTCTGCATCGGTGTTCATAATCCAGGGAGCGCTGTTTAGATTTATAATCTAAAAAGCGTAAGAACCGATTTTGTATTTTTTCCAACCTTGTTACGTAGATGTTTTACTGTGGATTCCACACCTGCGAGGCATACTCCAGATGGCTACGCACTAAGTTTCATGAAGAACTTGTGTTATGGATACTAGATAACGGATAAACATAATTATATACTTAATTTTTTTTGTAAATACTTACTTATTATATAAACACCCAGTTTAAAGCGGTTTAATTTTACTGATCTCAGGAAAAATTGAGTAGCGTAGCACTTCGTAGCAGTGCAGCTACTACGGCGTAGCAATCGTAGCATTAATTCTAGAGACTGAAGCTGCGTGTATACTTGTCTGACGCTCTACATTACGCGTCAGAAGCGTATCAGAACAGTATCGGTTTATATATAATTAGTATAGCTAGATTTACATTGTTTAAGTAAATAATTATAATTATTGTGAATATGGACCATGGTCTGAAATAAAAGTACTTTTTTTTTATTTATTTATTGGTATGTCGTTACGTGTTCTCTAGTCTCATAAATCTCAAAGAGCGTCAGACAAGTATAAATCCGGCTGGATGTACTTTTGATTCGCGTGAATTTGCAGCAATCAGAGGCTTTTAACTGCCCTAATCAGGAAGAGAATCAGTCAATCTCACGCAGATCCCGTCAAGCGACGATCGTAGTATAATTAATTACCAAGGTTCACAAAGACGATTGTTTGCGCCGAGCCGATCCCACCCGGATAATCTCGCCTTTGTTTCTGTTTTATGAAAGAAGTAAACTTTTTATTCATCAAGAATTGGCGGCCGTATCTTTCTTGCCAGTCACCGGGGTTTATTGTCCCGTTTCCAGATTAAATTAGCAATTACCTGAATTGAATTTTTTAAAAGACGACTAATTCATCAAGTTTTCTTTACTATTTTTTCCTGCGATAACAAACTTTACTGAATGACGACATATAGCATTTACCTGCAAGCAAGCGGTAATCCACCAACATCACATTGGAATAATTTTACAGGAAAGTGACACTTGCTAGAAGAAGGCTAAGGTAACCGCCGCCCAGGAGGACCACATACATTTTCATAAAATTTCCATATATAAATACTTACTCACACACTTTTTTTTTCAACTTTCTTTCTCTGTTAATTCAGTTTCCCTTGCAACAAAGGACTTATCCCAGGGAAAAAACGGTGAAACAGGATCAATAGTCGGACGATAACTTCTCCGAACACTTCATACTCCATTGAATTCCCAGAGTGTATTAAGATAAAAAGAGCTCAGAACAATGCGAGGTGGGTGCCTAAAAGAACAGTAGCGGCATCTGTTCCAAATTTGCAATTGTCATATCTGAGTGGAGAAAAATTTGCGCGAAATAAACAGTTACGGGGAACGCGAGTCACTTTGTTGTGGAAAGCTAAAAAGACTGGTCTGGAGATAACGGCGTGGTACAATGGCCGCCCCGCCGCACCCGCTGCCGAATATGAACCCTATTGTCTACTTAATTACAACGGGTGTCTTTGAGATATGGCTGGTACACACTCCACAAAGCCTGTCATACACAAATAATATTTTATCGTCGAAGCAATGTTTTCTCGTCTCAATTATTGTGTGTGAGTGCGCGATCGCTTGAGTACCGCCGTCCCACATTCTGCGGACGAAAATAAACTAGGAAGATGTTTTCATTTACGGAACTACGTTATGCCTCTCCATTTTTGATGTAAGTAAATAATATCAAATATCCGCATCTGATATTTATTGACTGACTCCGAAATAAGTGGCTCGGAAATTCTTTTGATATCAGAACTGACAAAAATACATATTACAAACAGATACTTAAATTGATCTAGGCATGTGATATACATATATAGTCATGAAATAAATGACTGTCCCGGTTGCTGTAAAACCCAGAAGCCGGCAGGCTGATTAACTATTTAAAATCACCTATATTTCCATACTATATTGTATGACAGCGACGATATTTTTTGCTGGGTGATTTTAAATTAGATAGCCTACGGATCACTACCAAATAAATACACTATCGACAATCGCTAAATAAAGCTTAATATTTTTTTTAATAAACGTAACTTTTAGCTAAAATCACCAAAGAATCGGCGGTTTCTACTATCGAAATTGTTTGCGAAGCAATTGTGCAGGCCACTAATTGGATAGAAAGTTGGAGTTATGGAGTTCATATAACTTTACTGATTAGACTACTACAAGTTGTGTTTCCGATGAAAGGCTAAATGTTGTATTACAACTCCATAAGTGCAATGGTGATGACAGAGGTACAAATTGATGGCAGATATACTTATTTGCTGGTGCTACAATCGAATCCGGTATTTCTTTGAAGATAAAAGTACTTTAGACAATTATTAGTAATATAATTATAAGTTCATGACTTATGCCTAGAATCCTTAAATTTTTTTAAACCAAAGTATAAAAAATTTTTTTTCGAAAGCTTGAATTTTTGGACGTTTGGATAGGATTATGATGAATTGTGGAATCACTAGAGGTAGATAAAGATTGGAAGAAAGTTAAGATACCTTTTGTCACGGATATTTTTTTAAAGAAAATAAAATAGAGTTTAAAAGTTTTTATGAGCATTTGAAATAAAGTCTAGGCGGACAGAATTATAGGTTGTCGTTTGTAAAACATTAACTACCAAACGTTAAAACACGCTTCGTATTCGACCACCACATGATGATCAACTGTACATACAAATTCTAAATACACATGTAGGTATTGTGAAATCATCCCATACATATTAACATACAAGATTTTTCCAGTAGCCGCTTATAAAATATTATGATCCCCTCTAATAAAAGTAAAAGGTTTGCGATAACAATAATTTTAAATTAGATCAATTTAGGACGATAACGGCTTCAGTTATTATTTCCATAGCGGCGATAAAGCTTGTAAATGGTTTTCCAAACCTCCCGGACGCTCGCCGAGCCTTTTTATTGGGATATTTGTCAAGATATTCCCGCCTAAAAGGGACTATAACAGAAAATTTTACTTTCGGATGCCATACGGCTCGAGTCTATCCGATCTGTTAATTTATTTAAGTATAAGCTCATGTGGCGGTATTGTTGCAAAGTACCAAAGTATTTAACGTGATGACTATTGATCCATGATTTTCATTTCATGTCTTACAGAAAACGCATTTTATATTCTTTCCTTTGGATATCACATCGTTGCAAACTATTTTGGCTAATAATACACTTCTTTCTGTAAAAAACTGTATGTTTTTTATTGAATAATAAATAAATATGGAGTTCCAGTTTCTCTAGCTATGCTAGCTATTTGAACTTGGTTATGATGTCGCTATAGATCTTTTAAAAAAATTATAGAAGTTACTTAAAACTATTATTGCAATTGAGGTATTATGTACATCATTTATAATACCGCATGATCAGTGCACATTACGCATTCTTTTGGTTCTTGACCACGGAGAGAGCTCGGTGGGGCAATGGTTCGAGCACTTGGCCGCAATTTTAGTGGTTAAGCAACTCTCGCAACAGTCGGTCGGATGTGTGACCAAAAAACCCACCAATCCGCATTGGGCCTGCGTGGTGGGTCATAGCCCATTCTTCTTTTCTTCATAAGGTAGGCCAGTGCCCCAGCAGAGGGTAGGTACATTAAAATTTGCTGATGACAAAGAGAACCGCCTATCCATGGTATTGCTTTATGGAACAATTAAGTAATATCATCGAAACACTATTCCAACACGATTACTGTGTATACATTGGCAGAATCGAGGGCCAAGATTGGATGGAACCCTTTACCTTTGACTCAGTAATAGCTAAACCTTTCAGAGCGTAACTTAGAACTAATAACTAAAAACTTAGATTAAGATGAGACGCTCCGATGTATGGAGAAGCTCTTTGCAATTCCAGCCTTTGAGCTGTAATTTTAGAGCGTTTGCATTGGACTGAAAGGTAGCCGATCGGGGACTTAATTAGATCACTTATGTAAGGTATTTTAGAAGTGTTGATACCGAGCGATAGATATGGTAGTTTGATTTGACACTTCTCTGTTTAATCTATCAATTCAGAATATGGCCAAGAGTAATTTAAAATTAACCCATTTAGGACTGAGTTTTCAATCCTGGGTTATAGTACGTTAGTAATAGTATTCTTTGGTTATATGTTAATAATCGTTAAATTCATGACCAAATAATATTTATAACTTTTTAATTTTGCATTTTACAATGCTATTTTTATGTGATAAATATTAAACAGGAAAATATACTAGAAAAAAGCAACTAGTATTTTCTTGTTTAATATTTATCGACCAAATAATAGAACTATTTGTTATGCAAGGCTGGAAAGCGGCGAGTTACCTCTATTGAAAGCTGAGCAAGTGAAGGATTCTAGGATTCTCCTTCCTTGTCGGGTCGTTCCTTGTGCACAGACTGTCCATGGCCATCCAACGCTGTAACGCTGCCAGTATTATGGGCGCTTTTGGTCCAGGGACCACTCAGTGCGGCATTTTGGACTAATGAGCTATTTTTATTAATATGTACAAAACTGTTTTTGTTCCTTATTATGTAAATAAATGATTTAAAACTTTTAAAAGAAGCCTTAAACTAAGTATTGCTTATAGAAATGTATCTCTTGATAAAATATTGTGCGTACTTTACGCAATAAAATTTTTAGGCACATTTCTAACTGGGTATTTATTATACCGCTTAAGGGAGTGATAATTTATGAAAATAGTAACATGGTGGGTATAATGTGGCGTGAGATATAAAATTAGTATTCAACATGCAGAATAATGGAGATGATACACCGTCCTGAATAAACTGATATGCTCAACACTGCTTGGTAAAACACGTCTGAAATATTTATAATGCATTTTTTTTATTGCTTTAATATTTATTCAAAGGTCTTGTTTTGTTTTTTAAATAAATAAATATTATTATGAAATCTTGAATGCGAAAATAAGGCAAAGATCGTCATAGTCAAAGTCAAAGTCAAAGATTTTTATTCAAATAGACTTATAGATAAGTGCTTTCGAATCGTCAAATTTGTTTTATAATATTTTTTATTAAAAATTTAATAAAATATGACGATCTTTGTCTTATTTTCGCATGTGAAGTGAAGTGAAATTGGTTTGGCAGAATGTAAACATCGGACCGATATATCAAAACGTATCTTATATCGGCTATCAGTTAGATATCATATCGTATAGGTATAAGATTTTGGTAACCGATATTTCAAAAACTATAATATCAAGATCAAATCTCAAAACGCGTAACAACTGTATACTTATCGAAAAACTGCAAAGAAACAACCTAACTCAAATCGATGCAACTATTCATAACTGTGGCCGTACCGCGCAAGTGGCGTCGGCAAAGAAATCGGCTTCATTTAACAGATAGTAGTTACACATTGCTGCTTCTTTTTGATACAAATCAAAACCTACCAAAGACTAAGAGCAATATGACACATCCATCTGTCAAATGAAGTCGATGTCGATACGGGGCCGTACCGCGCAAGTGGCGTCACTTGCGCGGTACGGCCCCTGAACGTACGTTCAGTTGATATTAGCTTTATCTCTTTCTGAGTCGGTAAACTTACATTGAAGTTAAAGAGATGACGCGGTTATTCAGATATTATAGCATAATTAGTAGGCGATTTCCGCTCTAAAATGCTAGCAATAAGAGTCAATTTATCTTCTATTGACTATGTTTTGAAACGTTTTAGCTATCCACAAGGGATACACATTATCAAAATGCAATTAAGCACGACCGCAATATCGATTCATTTAGAGTGGATTTTAAGGGTACGTGTTTTGGTGAGTGTCCAACGTTTGTTTGTTATTGTTTTTTCTTAGAACAATTTTGATGCGTGACGATACGTGCCACCTCTTATTATTATTATTATCAATAGGCAGGCAGGCAGTTGAAACAACTGATGGTAGCCTGCATCCTATATGGTTAGCTCGGTGGTTCAGTGGTTTGCCCTGTCGTCCTGTGATTGTTGAGGTTAAGCAACTTTCGCAATGGTCGGTTACGGGATGGGCCACCAAATGTTTCAATCACGCGCTCCACCGTGCTTCGGAAGGCACGTTAAGCCGTTGGTCCCGGCTGCATTTGCAGTCGTCAAAACCACCAATCCGCATTGGGCCCGCGTGGGTCATAGCCCATTCTCTTTATCCATCCATATAGAAGGCCAGTGGGCAGTGCCCCAGCAGCTGATGACGATATGGTTATAAAAAGCTTTTCTGATAGACCTAAGCCTAGCAAAGAATAAAGGGAAATCGCCATAATAACAAGTAAGACATCGCGAACTCTTACATTAAAACTCCATATCGGTTAACATAAAATATCGAAAATCCCATGTCTAGCAGAATGACGTCCCAGAATGGTGCTCTTCGCGTCCTATTCTCATAATAACCGCACATATTTTGGAACCTTTTTTATCAGCAATAACATACATTTGAAATCAATTGACGTTTATACCATTTCACACGCACTTTCTAATCTGTACGATACCGCGCTAAAGCTATGAACGCTATAGCTATACCTATAGCTGACAAATATAAACGTTTATTTATTAACCAATAACGTGAATCCAGGCCCGATTACGATTCTATACGTGACTATGGGCCCAAATTTGCATGTTTAATGAAATCATTGTATGTACACGGACGACGCTAATTGGACTAGTAAATCCATTCACTTGTTTATGCATCCCAAACTAATTATGGGAGGTGGTTGACGTCTATTGATGCCATTTTGCTTTACTTTTGAAAACACATCACGTGCTTGCGTTGAATACAGTTTTTTACTGAGGTATTTTAGGAACATGTCGCGTCATCGAGTTAGAGTTTTCAATTTAGCTGATATGGAATTCTGTTACTGTTGTTTTTAAGCAAAGCTTATGCTTAAGTTTTACCAATATTACCGAGCAACAAATGAGCATCTTTCTATACCCAATTAAAAACTAAACGGCTACATAATGAAATGAACTCGACCTTTTACAATAAATACGTGTTGAACAGAATAATGGCAATCTCTATAGCGATGAAACTTGCTAGAACGCCATCTTTCGAACTTATACGGCAACTAAAAATTCGAGTTACCACCTGCATTAAATACCCTCGGCACAGAGGGTAGGTTTATCTGAAGCCTTTCGGGAACGTTAAACGGAAATTGGGAGGTGATGATTTGACCGGCCTCACTCACCACACCAGTTGCAGTAGATGTTTAGGAGATCAGTTAAGATTCTTGCGCCCATTCTTCTGATCAGTTGAAAGGCTTCGTGAATAAGTGTTAGACGTTTCTGAAAGTAAAGGTTTATTTATTTGATATCAGATTCAGAAATGAGGACTCGATGAATACCTGCTTGCCACTGTCAGATGGGCTAATCTTTACACTGGTCTACCATGATATAAATCAACTGCATTCCATCAGTTTTGGATCATGTTAGACTCAATCTAGTCAAGATATGAGTCTGCCATTACAATATATAGTTAATATACTGTAATATACCCGGCTATTACGAAACCAAACAAAATAACAAAACAACCAAGAGAAACCCCCTCTGGGCACAGGAATTAGTGAAGCATATCCCGCAGGTTAATCGGCTTCCGGGAATGGCGGCGGACGGAAGTTGGCAGCTGCTGACTTGATCAGCATCACGGCACCAGACCACTCATTGCAAATTCCGTTTCTTGCACCCAGCTCTCGATCTTCTGATCCGTTGAAAGCGTATGATAGCGCGAATAGGTAATAAAGAAAATTGGGAATTTTAAACGTTTATGTGGTTTCTGATTTAAGAAACCACCGACCAATGGGTGATCCTTAAACTGGTCTGCTGTGATATATGCCAACCGCATTCCATCAGTGTTTGATCATTTGAAAGCACATAGTAACTAAGGTATTAACTGCGAAGTAATAGTTAAAATGCTGACGGGACTATTACGAAACCAAACAAAATGCAACTTACCACTCGCAACAACCCCCTCGGGGCGAAGGAAGTAGTGCAGCATATCCCGCAGGTTAATCGGGAGGCTTCCGGCGATGGCGGACGGAAATTGGCAGCCGACGACTTGAGCGACGAAGGACACCACGTAACCAACACAGTTATAAGCTTCTTTATAGTCGAGATGAAGAAATGATTATTAAGATCTGGTCGATTTCGTTGCGCTTATTTCATTTCGGTGTTTGTAGTCTAGTAACTAAAGTCGTCAATCAAGTACAGAATTACTAATTTTTACTTAAGTAAACAATAATAATTAGGTAAAATTTTGTATTAAATCGATACTATCAGCAATTAAAAAATGTTGCATAATTTCATTGCATAATGGCACTTTAAAACCACACTTCAATGAAACTAGCGAAGATTCCGTGCGTATGAAATGTTTTTACACGAGCTTTAACACCCATTTCACCCCTATTTAGATTTATCACGGCAACTTTTTCCGCGTTTTCTTCGTAGCATCTCAAGGTAAAAAAACAGTTTCAATAAAACTAACCTACACTAATGTCAGAGAAAACTGTGACCAATAAAAGTTCAATTATAGTGGATATTAACCGGAAGCTAACCATACTGTCTTTTACAAAATGCACTACCTCCGAAAATGTATCTAAAGGCATATGTGGTACTGGAGTATGGCTGTATTGGCAGGTATTCAGTACCGAGGCGAGATGCGACGGTGCCGGTGGGTTGACCAATTTCCGGTATCGGAAACCCGCGGCCGATGCGTTATCTATGACGCTGGTAACTGACATGTGGTCGAGAAATGCCACCACCGATTTATTGGTTAGGTAGATCATAATATGTGAGGTCTTGACATTAAACTTTTATAGTCAATACAAATATAGAAACATATATACTAAGAAATTTTATAAATGCGAAAGTTTGTGTGGGTAGATGGATGGAAGGATGTTTGTTATTTTATGACGGCTCATCTTATGTTCCCTTCATTGATATTTCATTTTGTCCTACGTTGAATATATAGAAGTACGTTTGCTCGATGCTACATTTCATCTAAACACTTATACACTTATATCTGGGTATACATATAAAATGTATCATCGGTCCTCGGTAAGAATATTTTTGATGAAGCGACTTTTCGATCAAACGTCATTTGATTTTACGTGTTCAGTTAAATAAATATATGCTCGTATTCATCATACAAACATTTGCCCCTACCGGGATTCGATACCACGGCACGGAACGGATGCCATCTAGTTAAAATAAACAAACGATTTATCGCCATTAGGTGAAATGAATCATCGATGCCGCCCCCCCTCCCCTTCCGTCCCCCTTAGTATACGGCGAAAATAATATATATTTCATATAAATCTCAAAGTTATTTTACGATGTCTTAGAGTGTTTTGATCCTTATAAGAAACACGATCGTATGGCATAAAAAAAAAACTTTTTATTTTTATTTTTCTGCTGACTGTTTTTTTTTCAAAATCTGTAAATGCAGTTCAATATTTCTCAAAAAAACAAGAATGGTATTTTTAGAACGTTTTGATGTACCTACAACAGTTAAGGTACCTGCCCTTCATGCCCCGTCTTAACTTTCCATCCTGTAGGTATACCGCTACATCAAACTTCCAACTGCTTGTTTATAATCAACTAAACTTTTTTTAAGAATATTAACTACGAGTAGAAGGTGATTACTTTTGAACATGAATATCATATGACTGCGTATTTACTGAAATAAATTAAATCCAATGCTTATCAAAATATTTTCACTAGGGAAGACTTAATTAAACTATTCCCGATATATTTAATTAACAATTAATTACATTTACACATGAGCAATTAACTCGTAATATAATCTTTTCAAGCGTATTTAACCGATACCATCAAGTCTTATCGAGATTACGTGGGCTAGAATAACTTTCTCGGAAAATAACATTACATACTCAAAATTAAATAACGAGAAATTTTGCCCAAGAAAATTGATGTTCATACGTTTAACTCACATTTTAGGTCTTGAACGGTATTAGAATAGCATCGTTAAATCTCAACACGTGTCTTTTAGAATTACACGAAGAATTTCTTGGGAAATATTCGAGTTAAAAGAAACTCGAGTCGCGCACTCGCAGAAACGCCGGTTTCACGAATTAAATAAGCAGGCGCTAAATTTAAATTTAATGAAACAAGTTTCCACCGAGGGCTGAGTTATACTGTTATAGCTATTCACTTCATAACTGTGTCTCCACCGTTCGTTACCTCCGAACATTGTGTTATGCAAATTTTCAATTACATAATTTATTTACAGAGAATCGTTCCCATTTATTTCCATTTGGAAACCCATGCGAAATCCAGTTAACTTATTAACTAGCCAAAACATTGGGCAGTGAATATTTGTCTATTGGAATTAGATAATCGCAGCAGATTATTATCAGGACGGTCCCTTTGTGGTGTACAATGTGACGGAGTAGTGAGGTTCCGAGGGCATTGTGGATTTGACAACCTAATCAACTATATGTTCCGTCCGACCAAAGCCTACACGAGATACTTCGTAAACATCTGCGGATATTATGTACACAGCCGGGATTTGTCTATTTTGAATAATAGGTGTTCCATTCGTGATGTGATAAGTCTAACTTGATACATCAAAAGAACTCTGTCCCTAACATCCATTAGGTCCTAACTAATAAATGTCGTATTCTCACTTTCTTTGGACACATCACACGTCAAAATGAAACCTCTGTGGAGCTGGAAGTGCAGGGAAAAGTTGAAGGCACGAGATCACGCGGCAGATCACCAATGCGATGGACCGCCCAAGTTAAAATTGCGCTGGTCCACGAATGCATGAGAAGAGCCACAGTACGGGAGTAATGGCGACGGATTGTGAAGCAAGTCACCACCCCTGAAATGACGACCACGACCACTCTGCCAAGAGTGTGACGACCAAGAAGAAGAATTATTATTTACACAAAATGGTTTAGATGGGTAAAAAGCTTGTCGTCCAATGTAAAAAGTAGTATCCTAGAGGAAGGCCATACAGTGGCCGTGATATCACAACAATTTTAAATGTTAAACAACAAATGCACTACATAACATCAAAAAAGAAACTACAATAGAGGCTTATACATCATCAATCGTCGTCATTCACTGTTCTATTACAAAATCTTTGTGAAAGCACCGTTATCCTATCAGTCTAGGTTAGAAACTAGAGCCTATCAGTCCGCACTTACGTTTAGTTTATTTATATTATAAATTTATTTATTGGACAACCAACAAAACAAATCACTTATTACAGGTAAATACATCATTTATGACACAACATTTCATAGTGACGCCTTAATTATAGGCTGCCTCGACAAGCACAAAAATGAAAAGCAAGCTAAATTATAAAAAAAAAACAACGGGTTGCACTCCGGGAGTGCCGGCAGAAGTGAAAACCGCTTATACGAAATAGCAGGAGCAGGCAAACATTTTCGCGGCGCGGTAGAAAGAGAGGGGATATTACTTCCTCTCCTCTCCCGATCTACTCTCCCTCCGTCTTACGAATTTTCGATCAGGTCACGTGTCCTGACGAGACTTTAATTTTTTTAACTTATCCCAAAAGTTTAAAACTCTGCTGTGCACAACGCCGCTAAGGAAGCTTTTACTTTAAAAAAAACCAGATCGGGATTACGTCCAGACCAGTCAAAGTAAACTAAAAAAAAAAAAAAAAATCGCATCCATGTGTAAAACATTGATTTTCGTCTGAAATAGCTCGTAAGATTCTTATCGTAAAGGAACAAAGGTCTTTTAAATTTAAAACAGGTGGCTTTATGGTAATATGACCTGAAGCTATTCACTAGACTACTTTTGTAAAATCAAGTCATAAAATCAAAATTAGGTTAGCGCTCTATTCGGAATTGTAAAATCCAGATCGCAAGGTGAGCACAAATATTACCAATCTGGGTCATCGAATCGCATCGCGGGAGAGTGCTCAACGGCACAAAATGATTCATGGAAATTGCGCTGTAATTGAAAAAAATATGTTATTCCGGCTTGACGTATTGGCGGAATGCTCGCTTACCGGAATTCTAACCGACACGGGCACAATCCGTGACTTTTTATTACACACAGAGAATGTAAATTCTTTTTCGATTTGCGTCGTCAACTACCAACCTATGTACGTTTCGCCTAAGCAAGAGGCATCGCCTCCTCCTTTTTTGTATATTTTTTCATGAATTCTGGCAATCCGAATATCCGATTTTTAGCTCATGGTACAAAAGGTACGGTAATTCTCCGAAAAGGTAGGCAAAGTTCCATTCATTCCTTCTTATGTCTAGTTAGCTCCAAGTGGCTATTAGGTAGGTATTTAACCAAGTTAATAATGTAGTTGAAGAAAAACCGTCATTTTATTAAGACTGTTTTATTTTATTCAATACAAGAATCAAAAGGTTCTTCAATACTGCCTCCATATTTGCAGAGGGAATGTTGTTTGTCGATTTCTTTTTACCTTCACGGGTGAATTGGTCGGTTTCGGCTGGTTCACCGAACTCTCTTCCAGATAAACCGAAACGTTTCTACTGAAATAGTCAAAGTCAATTCAGCCTCTGCTGGTAGCTGGCGCATCAAATTCGAACATTTCAGTTCGATTACCTTAAATAGGTCTAAGATTTTCCAATCGCTACTTAATTAGGTTGGTTTATTTTCGTCGGTAATGAAAATAAATTATTTTCATTACCGACGAAAATAAACAGCTAGCTAAAAATAGAATTAAATATGTTATTATTTGAAATAATAACATATTTAATTCTATTTTTAGCTTCCCGTCTAGTGGATTACGCTACGGACTACACCAACGCCATACAAAAACCTAACGGGCTCACGATCGACCGTGAGTAGAAAAAACTCGCACTAAGCTCACAGTTTTATAATTCCGAGAACGTTGCCGGAGTATGCCTGGAGACCTATATTAATGCGTCTTATGTGTTGGATATGAAATGTATCTAATCTATATGACAACCAATGGTCACGGAACCAAAGCCATAGGACATATGTCACAGACGTTCTTCGCGTCTGAACGTCTCTGACCTAAGCTTACTGCATAAGGCAGCTCCAATAAATGTTTAAAAAATACATATTAAACACCATACATACATAAAGTAACGTCGTATACTAGAAATCGAGTATTTTCAATGGCTGTAACAACTTGCTTGATCGATTCAGTATAAAAATACAGTACCATAGGATTCTTTGACGAGCGCTCGAGAGTATTTGCTTATCGAGTTCGCAAATGCTGCGCGTCCTGATTGGCTGTTTGTACGAAATTTTTATTTCCTCAGCAAGTTCAGTGCTGAATTGTGATTTCCGTATAACTATCTCTATCATCGGAAGAGGATGGAAGATCCTAGTATTTGTGTTAGCGACATACGGATCTTTATACTTTATGTATAAAGATCCATATAAAATATACGTACTCAATGATTGAGGAAAAGAACCTTCGTTTTAGAAGAGATAGGTACGGGATGTTTTAAAAAATCATCAAGGCATTTAGGTGGTGACATCCCTAGCTATCAGTGACAAAGTGTTCATACAAGCCGTGATTACCATCGGCTTCAGAAATCCCACTCCACCGATCCACCATACAGTTACATAAGACATTTTTTGGAGAAATTTTTGGTTTGGCTTACCTTTGCCATAATTAGACCCCACGCCACTGCTAGCTATGGTATTTCCTCTTTATCCATCCATAAAGAACATGCCCCAGTGTGTAAGGCCAGAAAATATCTAAAATGTATACATAATACATAGCAGGAACATATTAATTAATTTTATGAGGATACCAGAGCGAAGTTAATTCCCAAGGGTGAAATAAGTTTATAGAATATGTTTGTAAATTGGAATATAAGTCACGTTTTGAACAACTACAAACTTTATAACGATTTGCACTTATAATAGTTCCTAGTTCAGATTGTATTTAAATCATAATGCTTATTCGATCTTTTGAAGGTTTCATAAATAACTGAAATATAAAAGATCAATATAATTTCAGAGAAAATTGAAAAAAAAATGTTAACTGACCCCATCTTTCATAATTATATGAAAGTAAGTAAAAATGACAGTATTTTTTTCAATTAAAGACCTTTTAGAAGTTTTCAAACAGAAAAATAGATCTACAAAGTTTGCAAATTATTTTTATCCTACAGTTCTAGGTAGGTAGTTATTTAGGAAGGTCTTATAATTGAAACAAGAAGAAAACGCGTTTTGATTTGGATAATTACTTTCAGCAATTGATTTTTACAACTATGAAAAAATTATTGACGTAAATTTATAATTTTTAATTTCTACTCGATACCTCCACGCGTTCCCAGTTTTTCCCTAAAGGCCCCACTTCCACGTCATCTTGAGCCCATGATTGCTGGAACTTGTGACAGGCCCCAAGTCCAGTAAAATCCTCTCCACCGTGTGATCTAAGAGAGCTTGCAGTCTAAAATACAATTAAACCGATTAATAATAAGCATAACACAATTATTACGTATTTGTAGCGATAATTATTAATAAAATAACAATAATATTTACACAAGCTCCGTTTTCCGTGCATTCTATATTTGTAGGATAGCATCTTTTCTTAGCGCTTAGAAGCTTCTGATAAGATGGAAGTGCAGCGCAATTTTCTTCTTGCAAAAACAGTCTAAGCGCTGAGTATTTCTATTTAGATAAATCGAGGGATGTGTTTAGTGCCAGAGATTTGTCTTCTGAAAGTGAAGTCAGCTGCTCCTGCTTTAAAAGCTGCTTTGTCACATCCGCCACAGCTTCCGGGTTCTTTCCGAGGTGCTCTACAATACTGGTCAGTTCAAGTTTTCCGCCTGTCTTCAATTTGGAGATATAAAAGTATAGCAGCTCTTCTTCGGTGTGGTTGTCGATCATAGTAAAGAACGCCTTTTATACCGCCTATTGCTTAAATCTTCAAAAGGTTTCCTTATCTACATCAAGGTGGAGATCCCTGCTTCTGAAGTGCTTACCGATCCAACTGATTGATCTGTTAGAGCAGGCTCTACAGATAGCTCTTGCGTATGATGCCCCATTACAGCATTTAAATGAACCGTACCGCAAGCAGGGCAGTTAATATCGTTTTTCTAACCACTTGCTATTTCGGTTCAAAAATGTTTTCATGGATCGCCTTGCTACCCATCTTTTCACAAGATTTATCATAAAGATGTGGCAAAATTCTTGAATTTTGTCACGATCTTCATTACATATCTCAGCCGTAATCTCTGAAAATATCACTTCACAGAAATACTTTTAATCCTTTTTTAAGATCACCAGCATTCCTGAGTTTCAAAAACAAGTCGAGGTAAGAGCCCAATCCAGCCATTATTGGTTTAAAATATTTCTAGTCTGTCACAGTCAAGTGATAAGAGCACAGTAAGAGCAGAATGAAGCCAAATCACTAATAACCTCATATTTAAGTAGAATTCAAGGATCGCAATTTGGGACGATTCTCGTGAGCAATAATGACAATAAAACTGAGAAATGTAGATTTCACATGGTAAGTATTTCATGTAGATTGCATAAAAATCACTAAAAACTTTGTTTGGTAAAAATATAACCTTTATGGAATTAATCTATATCAGAATCTATACTAAGCTCACACTTTTACACTTGCAACAAAAAAATCCAATCGGATTTTCAATAAATATTCGCGATATTTATAAAACAAATTTAGGGTATCGAGTCACATCCTTAACTTGCAAAGCTGCGCGTGGTTGCCTATGATTTATATTTTTACATGTTCACAATAGCTTAGAGTATATGGTAGTTGAAGTTAAAACTTGAACAATTTAAATCATTGCAAGAAAAAAAACATATTTTTCTCCATACAAAAAGTAAGATTTTTTTTCTCGATAACAATGCGTTCTAAGCAAAAATACGAAAGAATAAAAAGTGTTTACATTAATGTTACCTGTCTTAAAAATCGCTACCTCAAATTTGGATCCTATGCCCACTTATTTTTAAAATGAAACCACTGTGGGGCGGACAGACGGACAACAAAGTGATCCTATAAGAGTTCCGTTTTTTTCTTTTGAGGTTCGGAACCCTAAAAAACTAGGACTTGAATTTGAAAAGCAGTTGTTTAGGTAAACAGCTGCAACTTTTTATCAAGACATAAGTTCACTAAAATTACTTGAGCTAGTCATGCAGTGATCACAAATTCACGACTCCTGGAAAGGTGAGGTCGGGAAACCAAAAAAAACATAAAATTAAAAGTAATGTTTGAATAAATAGCGTGTTTTATTCAATGAAGAGTGCGGGTAAAAATTTTAGAAGTTTGGTCAGTTGGTTTTTTTCACATCCATAAATAAAAGAAAAACATTCATTAGTTACATAACTTGTCGTAGAGTTCCTTAACCACCACAGAAAATACATAAAGATAAAAAATGGTTGCAAATAGGAGATTGGAATAGGAAGATATTTTAATTGTTAGTGCAATTAAAATATCTTCCTATTCCAACCTCCTATTTGCAACCATCAAATTAATCCCACACCTACAGTTAGTTACCTCCCAAATGTTCCAATTTGACATATTCGGTAAGGAACACTTTATACTCGTACCTAACAATAGTTAGTATAGGATCGACGACGTTAAACTACAGTGTGTCTGAACAGGCGCCCCGAGGGGCCCGAAATTCGCCATAAAGCTGGTTTATGGATAATGTCTTTAACTTCATACCACAGGTGTACGATAGGGTTTGAGTCTGAGAAACTCGTCGATACTGATTTGTGAGGGTTAAGCCTTGTGTTGATGTCTAAAGTATTGTTACGAGGCCGTTGCAGAATTTACGGTTTTCGTTGCGTTATTTTTTTACGACGCACGTATAATAATTCTTTTACACGTCAAGCTTCAAGTCATTCTATAATGTTTGCTTGTTGGGATGAAATAAACTCTATAGTAGATAGTTTTTTGCTAGACGATAAAACGTAAATTCAAGTTTGCAATTTTTCTCCTACCTATTGAGGTTCACCAAGAAGACCAAAACGGCATCATCTGATTTTCATACAAACTGAAATTACCTCATCGGTGTGGTGTTTAATTAAATCAACTTTTGCGCGACTAGTTACATTATTTATCGCAATATGACTGGAATTGCTAGCTCTATTTTTTTTTATGAGAAAGTAGTATAGAACCTCTACTTTTCCCAGGGCATTGGGCCGATGTTGGCTGTGTCTGTCAATGGTAACAGTCGGAAGTCAGCAAACTCGGAGCTTGCCGACATATTTATAGCTTCCCGATCGCCGCTGCCCGATTACATATATAGGAAATAACACACTTTTTTAATAGTTTTATTAGGCAGGGTAGACGACCCGCAGGCTAGTTATTCAACAAGAATTCACCTAGCAACCAGTTTCGCGCTGTCATTAGTGTCACATTTTCATACTGTACAACAGCCAAAATAGCGTCGGAAATGGAACTAAACCAAGTTTCCGTTAGATAATCAGCCTTCCGGTTGTGGCCACTTCGATTTCATCCTTGTTTACATTACGCCGTACACTTTATAGTGGCCACAATTGGGTTAGTCTAAACAACCGAGTTACTATCCATAACCATGTCAAATTTTCGAACGTAATGGGGACAGTAAATGTAATCATGAAGTAACCTCTACTTTAAAAAAAGAGAAAGAAGTAGAAAACCTTTATTTTTCCAGTTGATTGGGCCGTTGGCTGTGTATGTCAATGGCATAAGCGGTGTGCCAGCCGCGTCGGAAATCACCTAACTCGGAGCTGCCCACATATTTATTGCTTCCCGATCGCCGCTGCCCGATTGCATGTAGAAAATAACACACCTTTTTAATACTTTTATTAGGAAGGGAAGACGACCCGGTTGTAGCCACTTTTATTTCATCCTTCTTTACATCCGCCTTAAGCTTTATAGTGGCGACACTAGGGTTAGTCTTCACAACATCATACATGTCAAATTTTCCAACGTACTGGCACAGATGTAATGCGGACAGAAAATGTAATCATGAAATAACCTCTACTTCTAACCTCTACCTCTGGATTTCCGATGTAGGCTGTGTCTGTCAATGGTAACAGCAACGTGCCAGCCGAGTCGGAAGTCAGCTAACTCGGAGCTTTGGGACATACTTATTGCCGCTGCCTGATTGCCTATAAGAAATAACCTTTAACACACCTTTTTAATAGTTTTATTAGGCAGGGTAGACAACCCGGTTTTAGCCACTTCTATTTCATCCTTGTTTACATCTCGCTAAGTTTAACTTTAACTTTATTACTACTAAAGTTCAACTTTATAGTTTATTTTGTGCTATAAATACATACAAAACATAATTTACGTTAATAACTACATTAGTCTAGGACTGTGTCGCAGTTATTAGCGCCCACCTCGAACCTTATCTAACACTAATACATAACACAAAATTACAAGCAATTTTTTTTTTATGTTATAGGTATTACTAACAAAGGGTATGTGATAATTAATTATTATATATAGTAACTTAGAATTAACATGCATTGCTATGTTTATGTGTTTGTGTTTGAGTGTGTGAGTGTGTGTGTGTGTGTGTGTGTGTGTGTGTGTTTGGATGAAGGGGGGAGCGGTTAATATATATTTTCTTTTGCCAGTGGCCAGAGTACTTACGACTTGGCGTTTCGGCTGTGTTGCTACAGCCGTGGTCACAAGCAGACTGAAATCTTATATTATAAGAAAACAGTGTGTTTCGTTACCAATGTAGGTAAAATATACTGACATTTTCTCTTACTGTACAGATAGATTATTGCAAAAATCCTTGATATTGACAGCGGAGATCGCCCCATTTTCACTACTATTTGACAGGTAATGTGACATTTAGTCATGACAACAGATAAAAAAAATGTATCTCTCACTACAGGACATTGGTGGAATTTCTGTGGAAAACGGAAAAAGCCATAGAATAAAAAAAAATGTTTGCTTAGTAAGAGAATAACCCTCCAGGCCCTCTAGAAAAAGTAACAATTCAAATGTTCGACTAGTGTTCGTGCAATAACTCTGAGTACCTATTTATAGTGTGTTATTATTTATTTCAAAATCCACAGCTCTAAATTAAAATTTAACAAAACTTAACAGTTATGCACGTTTTCTATTTCTGCTTTCGTGATTTGTTTTTTTTTTTATTTTTATATAATTTACAGTACCTATTGTCTTATCTTGCAAACTCTCATGGACACACAAACCCTAGTTTTGCTAATGAGTTTCGATGTATAATAAAATTGTATGTAACCATGTCTTGAACAAATAAATATAAAAAATCGGCCAAGTGCGAGTTGAACTCGCACATGAAGGGTTCCGTCTCTCACCCAAGGTTGCCTGGAAGAGATTGCTATGTAGCAATAAGGCCGCCTATTGTGTGTTCTTCTTTTTTGTCATTTTCTCTGTATGTGTTTGTTTTTGTATCGTGTGCAATAAAGTTTCTATTATTTTTTTAATTAAATACACCTAACCAAAATGCCACTATAATTTTTTGTCTGCAAAAATAACTTTGGTTTTCATAGTGTTTGTTTGAACGACAAAGTAATTGTAATTTTTAAAGACCTATCTAAAAAATACCCCACACGTATAGGTTTATGAAAAAATATATTTTGAGTTTCAGTTCCATGTATGGGGAGCCCCTTAATATATATTTTTTATTTTTGAGTAAAACCGTAAAGCGGTTTACAGAATACATCTACTTACCAAGTTTCAACTATGTAATCCTCATAGTTTTGGAATAAAGTGAGACATGACGAATCTATAAGGGTTCCGTTTTTTGCCATTAGGCTACGGAACCCTAAAAACGATAGAATTAAATGCATGGGATTGGCCGCTTGGCATAAGCCACGCTATATCACGTGGTCTTGCCGCAATATAATTGGCGCATATAGGCAATAACGAATCAAATCGGCCCTGGCTTATTTCGCATAGTACTAATAGTTGGCATGTTTGCTTTACTACAATACGAGAATATCCTGCTGGTTACTCTGATGTGTTTATTATATTCCATTTACTTCATTATCTACCTTATTTCAATAAGCTGCTTATAAATTTTAACCTCCAGACATTAGTAAGTTTCAACAAATCACCAATATAGATTTTTTATAGTACTTATAGTCCATTGGTGAATGACTTGGTAACTACTGGTAGCTCTCCGTCGAATTTACAGCTGCTTTCGCCGTGAAGCTGGCTAGCCAATCTACAGGGCCAGAGTATAAACAGGTTAGGCACTAAGTGCTCCGATACCGGCACCGTGATTTATGCCGGGCAAACATCGACGCGTTATCAACGCCTTGCACCTGCCTTATCCGCTTCTGGATGCACCGGGTAAGCCGCTTTGCGGTTTTGATGCATATGAATTTGGGAATTGAACGCTTCTTATGATGGCGGTTGGTGTGAATAGAGACGTTTCAGGTGTTGATCGCTTCGATCTTAAGAGGGATAAACCAAGAAAAGGTAAACAGTGTATTTATATTGACGATATTTTTTTACTTTACTTCATTTATCAAGCGACGTGAACGTGTTATATACCGGGCAAACATTGGCGCGGCGTTATCAACGCCTTAAACCTGCCTTATCCAGTTCTGGTTGCACCGGGTAAGCCGCTTTGCGGTTTTGATGCATATAAATTTGAATATTGAACGCTTCTTATGATGGCGGCTGGTGTGAATAGAGACTTTTTAGATTTTGACCGCTTCGATCTAAGGAGGTTTCAATCTTTAAAACTGTTGTGATAATCGAAGTAAGGAGGGATAAACCGAAAAGGTAAACAGTGCATACCTATTTATTGATGTAAAGTCACGATATTTTTAACTTTTAATTCGTAAAAGTGTTTTATTTTATATAGGTTTTGTACATACACGTACCTACATCATATTTTACGAGAAAAACATAAGCTGTTGAGTTCGAAATTATCTGAAGTTTGACATAGGTACCTTACCTACCTATTATATAAGCCGCAGTTACAGTTGAATGTACCTACATGTCAACGTTAACCTTAAGAGCGTCTTTTCATATACGTTATAAAGGCGGTTTTCGAAGTGCAACTGATAAGCATGACGAAATGTCGAGAGTACCTACATACTAACAACAGGCAGATACAAATCTGCATACGAGTTTCTATCTCAAACGTGATCTCAACAAACGTCGGCTTGTGTTCCTGGGTCAGCCATCCATTGCCTACATGCTCTTAACAAATAAGACAAGGCCATGACAAGCAATAGAAAGCTCTTTTCAACTAGGTAGGTACCTTTTAACCGTCTCGGTGGTCTTGTGGTACGACCACCGGTATCAGACCCAGGGGTAACAGGTTCGATTTACGGTTTGGTTGATGGTTGGACTGAAAGAACTGCTCATTTGGCACCAACCAGGGGTCACTTGAGGGGTCTCGCGGGTAAATTTATGGAAGCGAGCAGCATTAACCCCCAATATATATAGGTATGTATGTACTTTGTCCTCTGCTATAATATTTATAAGTATCCTTATTGTTATTTAATCTATAGACCAAAATGCTCGTGTATATCAATTGTGTGAAATAAGTAATTACTTTTCATACAAAAAGCCATAAAAAAGTGAGAAACATATGAAAGGAAATTCAATAAGCTCAAAATAAAACTTAATATAAAAGTCCTTTGGTTAAAATGGTTTTATTTTTAGCGAAGCTCAGGCGATCTAATTACTTATAAAAGATTTTTTTTCAAATGAATTTCTGTAACCAATTAAAAGTTTTCCAACATTTTGTTGTAATAAACAAATAGTAAAACGATATTACAGTACTTAATTAATATTACCGGTAGAAACAGTAAAGTTTATAGGTAAGTTAAGTATATCCCGATTATTGTGAAAACCAACTTCTTTAAGAAATTATGCTGAAATCGAATGCCATAAAATCGTGTTCATGTGTATTAAGTAGCCATTTATTTTTAATGAAGGATAAATTAATATGTATTTACCTACGTTTGCCATAATTTGCTCACCAATTCCACGACCAAGGTGCTATACCTCCTTGTTTTCTTTGTATAGATGAGTCATAAAACTAGCCTAGCAAAGTTAACACCACATGCTACAGGAAGTGAACTTAAGTCTCGGCATCTGTTCCCGACACAATCCCGCCACCGACAAATGTTGTTGCGCCGTTGCAGACGGCTCCTTGCTCCACGCCGCCGCCGCTCCGCTATCCTGTTTGCGGGATAAGATAACAAGTCGTAAGTCATGTAGGGATGCGCATCACTATGCAACTGAATGAAGTCACCCGTTATTGTATTATGTCCCAAAAAGGATAGGTAAGTTTTAAAATATGTCTAAGGGCGACTTTCACCAATAAAAAACATTTTATAAAAAAAATTCAAACCGACTTCAAAAAGTAAAAAATAAAACTTTTGGAGTCGGTGCCAGCCAGGGCATTCTACATTGCACTTCTATTAACTATGTATTTTTTTGGCCTTAGCTAGCTAGCACCGACTCCAAAAGTTTTATTTTCTACTTTTTGAAGTCGGTTTGTTTTTTTTTATAAAATGTTTTTATTTCAGATTTTTTAGTTACATTATGTGCCGTTACTTACACTAAAAATCAGCCCATACACAACAATGTCATCTAGGTAAACGACTACTCGCCAAAAGGTGATTGATATTTTTCAAGATTATGATAAAACTACTAGCCAGATCTTCGTAAAAATTATATGGGACCACACATAAACCATTTTCTTTTAGATTTTTTTAATAAAAATCTTATGGTAAATTTTTACATAGAAAATCTGTTAACAACTGGCGAAGTTATGGTAAAACATACATTAAAAAAAAAAAAAAAAAAAAAGGTCGAATTGAGAACCTCTTCCTTTTTTTGAAGTCGGTTAAAGACACGATCAGTTCTATCCTTGGACGAATTAACCACTTTGTCCAAGGTTCTATCCCTTAGTGGCCCTGTGTTGGATCCGTGATAAAGATAATAAATCAAGCCAAAACAGAAATTTACAGACTGTCAACATGCCGATAATCACTTAATTACTTACCAACATTTTAGATTTGTCTCTCGGTATCCAAAATACTCTAAAATTAAAATTATTTTACACTAGTAGCCAGCCCGCGGTTTCACTCGCGTGGTTCCCGTTCCCGTGAGAATATCTTAATAAAATGTAGGTATCATATGTTTACATCTAGGCTATAAACTATCTTTTTGCCAAATTTCATCCAAATCGGTTCTTGAGTAAAAAATATTCAACAAACCTCATTGTATACATAAAAGTTCTACGAGTACTGATAGTAACTATGAAATCAATCTACATACTACGCTCTGCTCTGTTTAGGAAGAGCTCTTTTAAACCTCAACATTCATGAAACTAAAGAAAAAAAGAGGAAATAAGTATACTTATTATAGTAAATACTCTACGCATAACCATAATATAACGTTCATTTAAGTTTTGCGGAAGCGCTTATTTCGTTTAGCAATAAACCGCACCCAGTTTGAACCAATGTCCATCAGCAAAATCGACGGAAATTACTATAAATGAGTAATAGTCGGGCGATAATTCGACATGCTTCACTCGCCCATAGACTCTAATCTTAGCTCCTTGAACAAGAAATAATACACCAACAATACCTAAATTTGTTACAATGTAACTGTTTTACTGGAAAATGAGGCTGGCATAATATCCTACATGAAAGAGCATATAAAGTTATACCTAGTACCTTTTCAAAGTTATGTTTAGCTGTTTCTATTGGAAAAGTTAGTACCTACTTACTTAGATAACATGACAACACTAAGAAATATCCTTAAAATCTTTTGTAAGCCCTTTAGTCCAAAGCCTACGAATACGATAGACAATCTGATTTTTCACACTCCAAGCATATTTTCACATTTTAACACTTTAGTAAACAATCCAGTCTTAAGTTATACTGTAACTAGTGTATTCTATAACCTACCAAATAAGAAAATAAAGAACTACTACTCTGCAGGATTCTGTAGAATAGAAGGCCCACTTACCGAGGTTGAGTGACATTGAAGACTAGACAAAGTAGAGAGTGACTAGAGATACATTTGGATAAAAAAGTAGCGTAGTGTAGGTAGGTTGTCCTTCATGATATGGCTTATGAAATGTGAAGAATCTGATAAATTACAATCCAAATAATAAGTAATTTAAATCCGTATCTCTAAAGTAATCAAACATTTTAGAAACGAAGAGTAGTCTCCAAAAGTCTCATACACAGGCCACTTTGACGTCAAGACTGTATCATACATCATACCGTGCTTATAGCTAGATTATCATTCTAAAAGCTAATGAATTCCACTGTATTCTTGAACACACATACTTTTGCATTTCATTTAAAAATACCAAGACAAATCGGGTGTATAATGTGGTGTGGAACCGTAAACATGACACAGTTACCATCTCAGAGTAATTTGGCAAAAAGGTCGGCAGTAGGGACGGCGACAGCACAATAATCATTTTATTACCATCTAAATACGGAGTTAAATAGAGACAATTCCAGTAAACAGACACATAATAGTGGCTCGTGAAATTGGCGGTAAAAACGGGCCAAATCGCCATGGCAGCTGCGTAGCGTCAGCACATTAACGGAAACGTGATACAGTAAATCGAGGTGTTCCAAAGAAAGTTGGTTCAAGCCGGTTGGATTACGTAGCCCGAATGAAAACGGTCTGCTAATGAGCATCGCGAGTTAATTGCTGTAGGGGGCGCCACTCTCCACCCCCCGTTTAAAAGCGACCCGATAAGAACACAATGGTGGAAACGAAACTTCTATATGAATTCACAGGTTACGCTTTGAATTAATATCCTGATCCTGAATGCTGCGGATCGACGAATGAAGAATTAGCGTGGCTATGAAAGCGGTTAAGTGTATGTATTTACTTTTTTTTTGGGTTTACTGTTTTCTTCTGATATTGATCGCTTGCGTTTCGGTGACTCACGAGTGGATGATATTGGCCGGCACTGGACGCTGCGTTACCATGTCCAGTCCTTCTCTAGAGCGCACCGCGTGGGAGGCTATCATCCAGCGCCCCAGTGTATATGTATATACCGTGTTTTTTTCTCTTTGTGCCCAAAGTTAAGGTGGAGGTAGTGTTACGTGTTTAGAACAAAATTATGAAAAAAAAAATCAAATTCTTTTTTTTATTTTATCAAGTGTTAGCGTCGTTTATTTGGATATTAAACCTACCTAAGCAATGAAATACAAACTTAAAATAATGTCATAATAGTAAAGATAACTAACTATTGAGCGTGCACCAAGCTCGGCTCAGGGCTATCAGCTTATCGCAGCGCTACGATGACAAAAAAACTACTTGAGTAAAAAAAAATCACTTTATTTTGTTCTAAACACATAACACAACCTCCCCCTTAAGTTTGGGCACATAGAACTAAAACACCCTGTATACACCATAATACCGTTTAAATTAAAGTAAATAAATTAAAAAAATAAATTTATTGAATAATACTTATGATAGATATATATATATATATATATATATGTAGTAAAGAACCATCTATGGTAAAGATTTATATTCTAGGGTTTATATATTGCCGTTACGTCTGTCTGTGCCTTCAGTACCAATACGAGTTTGGAGAACGATATTCGAAAACTATCGCTTTATCTCTTTCATATTCATAAATCAACGTAAAATCAATAGCATTTCAAGCTTTACATTGTTCAATAAGTTCTAATTATTGACGTAATAATACGTTAAAACCACGACCCTCAATCCTCATCGTGGCCAGTTTCTCAGAGGCTGGGGATTTTGGAAGCTATTCCACATTCAGCCTTATCATCACTTTATAAGATATGATGAAGCGTGGTAGATTTATACCTAAAATAAAAATAATCGATACCGGTTGTGTATCAGGCACTAACTCGCCTATCCCTGCACCCCCCATAACGGTTCGCACGTGACACACCACACTTTCAGCTTAAGCTTTCAGACTTACACAAGAACACAAACACTCGCTTTATGAATTTGAAAAGCGGGTCCGGCAAAAAAGTCCAACAAGAAAATGTAATGACCTCACAAAATATTTACGCAAGAAATCGGCATTGGCTCCCATGCAATGTTTGGCAAATACGGTCTGCGGGCGGCTGCGTGTGACAGGAAATCTAATAACCCCTGAAACGAGTGCCACGTATAAATTTCTTACACAATCGCCCTAGCTTGGCCCTTTTCTGTAGTCTAGAGAAGCCCTGTTAACACCTCTTTGTCCTACATCTGTTCTACAAGCGAGGAAATAGACCATTTTTACAAAAACAATCAGCCAAATTGATTATTCTTCTTACATATCTTGTTTATTAACAGTTGATAATATTGAAGTATTAAAAAAGTGTTGCGTTTATTATGCGTTATTTAGTCTGGGACTAAATAAAATATCAAAACAGTTATGTGATTTCCCCACAGGACAGGCTATGCCTAGTTTGGGGAACAGATATATCTTGTTATATTTAAGATTTTTATGGAAATAAAGATTTTATTATCTTTTTTATTAATATATTATTAGGTATTGTCATACCCAGGCCTAATTTTTAACGTTCGTATCGTCTCTCAATCGTGTTTCAATTTTATTGTAGTTTTTTTTATTATTATTATTATTATTTTTACACTCTGTAGAATAAAAATACAAATGAAACATGATTTTTGTAGCAGATTAGACCCCAGTTAATCAACAATGCCGTAAGTAAAAGTACTTCTTAAGTTTCTACGCGCATTCATAATTGAAATAAAACAACTTTTGCGGAGTATTTAGTGCGATTTATATGTACTATAAGTTTTCGGTTTATTTGCGGTTTTTTGGTTTCCCGGCGTTTCGGCACCTTTTTAGTTGCCGTGGTCACGGGTTGACTAGCTACTTAAATGTCTTTTTTCTTATGAAGTACGGGGAGCCTCTTAGCCTTCATCATACCTGATGTTAAGTATTGATAAGGCTGAAGATGGAAGCGAGCCTCTCCCGGAATCCCTAATCACTGAGGAACTGGCTATCTTATCTTTAACTGCCGGAACACAACAATGCTGAAAACATTGTTGTTATGGCGTCAGACTTAGATAAGATGGTGGTAGCTAGCCAGGCGGACTTACAACAAGTCCTACCACCAACCAAACCGAATACAATTTGTACCCCCGCTGGGAATCGAACCGCGGGACCCCTGGGTCTGATATCGGTGGTTGTACCACTAGACCACGGAGGCGGTTAAAAGTCTACCTTCACAAAGTTGATTTATTATTGCGTTCGGTTACGGTTAGATAATTACTAAGTAATTAAAAGTTAATAATTTTTACTATGGCAACAATTATTGAGTTTAATATTTTGATTCCTTTGACGAGAAACATCTGACTGCCGAGCTTCGACATGTCGAGCATGTACTGAGAAATAACTAATTGCAAGTACCACGCAGACATCACAGAAACCGCACCAAACCAGCCACAGTAGAACGTCTACCTGCCATTCTACCATACGTGTAACCACCGTCAGACCCAAGGGTCCCGGGTTCGATTCCCAGCACATATTGTATTCGGTTTGGTTGGTGGTAGGACTTGTTGACTTGTTGTCCGCCTGGCTAGCTACCACCATCTTCATCTTTAGCCCTATTAATACTTAACATCAGGTATGATGAAGGCTATAAGAGTTTCCCCGTAGTTCATAAAAAAAAACGTGAAGTATGTCACTGACAACATTGGAAGAATTCAAAAGTGTGCTTCTATTATACTAACATCAAGCCACCCAAGAAGATCAACCAATTCCTACCACCAGTCGTTTTGGTCACAGTTCTAACCTAACCTAACCTAACCTGAAACGTCTGTTACAGTTTGTTGCTGCAGACCCCCGTCCCCCCTTCTCTGTTTTTTTCCAAAATTTTTGAGAGGAAAACAAATATATGTCCATCGGATTCCTCCTTAGTATCTCCGGGGGTGTCGCAGGGGGGTCGAAAATTTTGTTAGATTTTAGCTACGACGCACCGTTTTCGAGATATTCGCATTTTATAAAATTCATTCTTGAAAATTTTACAAGTCCCTGATCTATACAAAATCGGTTGATTTTTTTTTAAGTCCTGCACCCCCTTTGCGACACCCTAACCCAAAAGTATAATAGAAATTGTTATGTATCATTTTTTTACCATAAAAAATTTTAGGACTACCTATAATATGCCAAATAAAATTGGGTTTTTCTATAGTTATGGCAAATAAAATTATGCTAAGGGATTTTAGGACTGCGTAATATTAGGCCAAATGAAATTAGGGATTTCATTTATTATGCTTCATAATAATATGACTAGTAGTAGACTTATAAGTTTTCTTTTTTCCATTTTCTTTCTTTTTCATTATCTTCTGTACATTTAAAGAAAACATCTAAATGTTTGTAAACCTTGCAACGGCACTGAACTATGTAGTTTACTTGCAAATCTCATACTCAAGTCCCTAAAATATAGGATTACCTAGTTTGGGGACTTATTTGTAATTCACCACGCTGTAATATTTTTCTGATAATAAATGTTTTTATGTTTATGTTTTTTTTAAGTAGCTAGTCAACCCGTGACCACGGCAACTGAAAAGGTGTCGAAACCTCAAATAAACCGAAAAATTATAGTACAATCGGGGAACTTCCCGGTTGATCAGTAGAGGTTTTCAAGGAAACGTTTTCTCGGAAACTACTAACATTAAAGAAATAATTTATTATTCAAATGAAATACCTGTTAATGTTCTATTATTTGTGATATTAACGGGGGCAGAACTTTTCGCATAATGTCGATTGTCCTAAAGTCGTTTGTCATACATCAATTGGCATAATTATCAAATAGCATAACACTAATGTCACATAATTTTTTCCTTCGCATAACTTTGAAGTAGCATAACTGTCTAAAGGGATATTATTATGAAGCATAATAAATTAAAACCCTAACTTCATTTGGCATAATATTAGGCAGTCCTAAATTCCCTTAGCATAATTTTATTTGCCATACCTATAGAAAAACCTAATTTTATTTGGCAAATTATAGGTAGTCCTAAAATTTTTTACCATTTTTATGGTCAAAATTTAACCATTTTTATGTAAAAAAAATGATACATAACAATTTCTATTATAGTTTTGCACATTAGTCAGTGACAGAAACGAATCGCCTATAAACCGACTCCACGCAGTCTTGTATGCCCTACCCCTAGAGTGTAATTTAAGCCCGCGTAGGCGCGGAGAGGCGTGGCGGCTCGCGAGCTGAGGAGCAGATGGTTTGAAAGGTCGCCTCCGCGGCTGCAGCAAGCCGAAGCTGCGGTGGTGACCGAAAACCATCTGCGGCGGTAAGCTCGCGTGGAACCGCCAGAGCCCCGCAGCGCTGGAGCCGTGACAGAAACCATGCATGCTGCATGCCTGCTTGCATGCTGCATGCCTGCTTAATTATTATTCGTTGTGTCTATTATTGTTACAGCAATTATGCTTTTAAAAAAATATTCGTAATTCTATTATTCCTTGTGATTTCTGATCACAAGGAATAATATAATGAATAGAATAATAAAATGTTTCTGATAAAGCTGATAAGTTTCTTGCGGCCGTTCTTCTTATCAGTTAAAAGATGTCCTGAATGGCTGGTAGGTACAAAAATTGTTGGACTATTCAAAAGTACTTGTCTATAAGTCTATTTGAATAAAAATCTTTGACTTTGACTTTGATTATTATGCTATACATTCATTATGCTTTAAACAAAATATGCGGTAAGATATTATTCGTTGTGATCATTATGCTTTACATAAGTTATGCTTTTAAAAATTCTGCTTAAAGCTAATCTGCGTTTCAAAATTTATGCCTTTTAATACTTATGACAAACAATTTTAGCCTACACTATGACTTTGACACTAGGACTTTTAAAATTATGCGTCGCAATAATATGCAACATGATGATTATTGATATTAAAATTATGGAGCATGATATTATGACAATAAACGTTATGCTTAAAATTACGGAGCCGATATTAACATTTTCTATATAAGTATCAATATTTTTTTTTAATAAGGTCCTTAAAAAAGCTTTACTGGTCAACCGGGAAGGTCCCCGACTGTACTAATATATTTCGGGTAATTAAATCGCACTAAATATTCCGCAAAAGTTGTTTTATTTCACCTCTTCTTTACTATTTTTTTCTGTCTGTGGTACTTACTACCTAAAAGTAGGCCACTATTTAAGAACATATTTTGTTGTTTTAATATAACCATTTTGATAATTTACACATCTCCTTTTTTAAAATATCTTTAAAATAAAACCTTTGTGTTTGAATCAAACCGTTTGACCGATTCGGGGGGCCCCAAACATCAAATAAAGTAATATTGTTAACTGTGAAAGTCCTATCAAAATAGGTACAGCCGTTTGGAGTTCGGAGATTAGACTGAACAAATAGAAATACAGACTGACAGACAAAGAATAAAAACTTTGAAATAATTAATTTAATTACAAATAGGTACAATAGTTATTTGTGAATAATGAATCTACAAGATAACGCCATCTGGTACCGTAGTTTGAAACTCTAATTCTCTCTCAAGGCACCAACCAACACAATGTCATCAAGTATCAAAAACTTAGTGGCAACTATATCTAGATGGCGTTGTAATGTAAGAAAAGAATATTCCTCCCTTGAATGATGCAACGTGTTGGAACAAGACAAAAAATACCAACCTTAGGAAAAAACAACAAGAAAAAAAGAGATGACTAACCTATCCTTACTTACGTCCCTTACAATTTCGTTCGTCACGAAATCACTAACGTAACGATTGAATTGACATAAAGGTGTTTTTTTTTCACATACTGTTCTGTACGTGATCGCATTAAAAAAATATGGCTAGTGATTTATATACGGAAAATTGTGATGTTTCGGCTATATTCTTTGATTTGGACAATACGTTAATACAAACTAGGAAAGCAGATACAAGGACATGCAATAAGGCAAGTAATTAATTGTTTTCTCTGAATATTTCGTGTGACATTGCCACGGTCATGGATGAATGTACGGACCGAAGTGCGCGCGCTGTCATCGCAAGTTTTCTACGTCGTTGAAGTCGATCTTGCTCGACTCGACGACTCGACACTTCGATAGTTTTGCTTGCTGCTGGCTGGTTCTCATCCCGCGTGTTCATTCCAGTGTGTGGTTATAAATAGACTTTCATAGTTGGAGAACGTGAGCTCGACGTCCAGATTTAGATATTTTGGAAGAGCGTCCACTCTAATTATAAACGTGATGTAGATCAAAACGCCGTCGGACGATTCAACTGCGGCACCCTGCGCTTAGTGGAGCGCGGACTGCTGCGCTATAAAATCGCATTCAGTGTTTTGTGACAATGGGTGACATATCGGAACCAATAAAAAAATGCGTTCTCATTCTGAAGTCTGCAAAAAGCGATACAGAAAAGTTCGCTGCACTATTCATGGTGACCAAGTTAGTGAAAAGCAAAGACTGCAATTCAGCAGCAAAGAAGGCCTTATTTGAGGCTATAGGCTTCAACTTCCTGAAGAAACTCTTGACCAGCAACAGTGTTGAAGATGATTGTCCTCCGTCAGTGTACAAATCAGTTGCACTATCTGTCCTCACTACATTTTGCAAAGATCCTGAGCTGTCCACACATCCTGAAATGTTGGCAAATGTACCATTCTTCCTTGATATTGTGCAAACATCAGATAATGATGATTATGATGACAACCTCATAATTATAAGTGAAGCTTATACTTGTCTGCAGTGCATCGCTGAACATGAAATCGGACAGAAAGCACTTATCGAAGTTGGTGCAATTACCAAAATGTCTGAAATTTACTCGCATCAAAGCTTCCAAACAGATGAAGCTCTCAACATACTTGTAAAGCTTGTTAGTCAGTATGGCCCCACTGCTTGGGGAAATGATCCCAAACCATTCCATGCTTTAGTAAACAAAATTGCATTGGACTTCGCTACAGATCAATCTGAAAGAAAATTTGAACTAGCAACCATATTGAGTGCACTTCTATACAGTTGCAACAAAGCCACAGTATTACCTGGGTACGCCGATGAAACATGGCCAATGAGCATCTACAAAGCGCTCTATGATATTCTCACAAGTAAAATTGGAAAAAATCAACGAGATCCAGCTTTAAAACTGGCTGCTAATATTTTAGACCTACTTGGGGTTGAATGGTGTATAGAATGTGGCGATGAAGAAAACCCAAAGAAGTTTTTCCTGTTATTATTACAGCTGTGTGCCATTGAAGTTCGGATGCAATTAGATGATAGAAGCTTCAAACAAGCATTTGCAAACGCTGACTTAGTTACCGCTTGCTTTATTGTCTTGGAATTATCTATAAATTATATGGCTACAGACCAACTTGATTTAGAACAAAAAGAGAAACAGTCAGTTTATACTAGTCTTAAAGGAGCCTTCAATGCTGTAGTTTCTATCTTAACTAAAGTGTCTAATGACAAAAACAGGGATAAACTGCCTGATGAGGAAAAAGTTTATGTGTGTGCAATGGTGCGAGTCTTGGTGTCCTGGATTGCTCAAGAGACTACAGCCATGAGGGAACAGATATATGCACTGCTGCCATTTATTTTTACTCTGGCAAATGATTCCTTCCATGCCTACAGAGCTAGAAAATTGGCTGAGAAAAATAAATCTGAAGGTGAATCTATGGACTCAAACACATCTTTGATGGGACAAATTGATTTGCTGAGATTAATGTTGCCAGCTCTTTGCCACTTAGTGGTTGAAGACAAAGCCAGGGATATTGTTTTAAACTTGAAGCAGGAAGATATTTTATATGAAGCCATGAATTTCCACTGGTCAATTGTGCACTACAAGAAACCCCCAGTGCCAAAGTCTGAAAGGGGTAAAGTGAAGACACAGCCAGAACCTGAACTTGATCCTAAAGTATTGGAAGACATGAAGGATTCAAGGGCGGCTATGGTCAGCCTTTGTAATATTTTTATGAATTTGACAGTATTGGCACCCAAAGTTGTAGAAAACAGCATGTTGTTCAACACTCTGCTTAAATTTATTTTTAACAATTTACCAGAATTGAAAGATATTCCTGATAATCTTGTGCTTCATGGACACATGGCTGTGTTAGGATTACTATTACTGAAACAACAAGCAACTAAGGTCAAGAAAAATGACTTTTCCATATGTAGATACATGTCTTCAACAATTAGATTCCTTTGGGATGCATATATGGTTGATGAATCCAATGATCCTACTGCACTAGTAGTGTCAATGACTTACAAAGAGCATTGGAGTGAAATTGCTGATTTATGGTTCTTGGGTATGCAAACCATGAGTGGTGTACTAGCAATAGTTCCATGGATATCCGAGTTCGCCATAGAGAGTGGTTGGGCACAGGGTATATCTGAAATGCTTGCCAAAGTTAAAGTTGGAACTCTTGCTCCAAATATCAAATCAGCCTTTGAAGATTTTCTGTGTAGATTAGTAGATTCAAATGAGAGTGTCATACCAGTATTGAAAAAAGGCGGGGCTCTAAAAATGTGTAGAAGTCACAGAATGATGGATTTGGGTAAAAAATTGTTTGGTGATTAACTGCAGTTCATTGAATTGTAATTTTGTTTGTATGTCTAACTGTACTTACTTACTTTAATAAAAAAAAAATGTTACTATTTCTTATTTATGAGTTCTTGATTTTATTTTTATACTTTTTCATTGTAACAGATATACTAGTTCTACTTTGGTATACTTACTTAGAACACTTACCATTACCAATACACATAATGCCAAATTTTATTAATAGGTAATTACTGTCAAACATACATTTTATCTTCAAGAAGACAACTTTCAAATGTAAATAACAAAATTACTTATTTTCGCTGTTAAATGTAATGGATAAATGTAACACAGTAATCAATAAAGGAGTCATACAAAATACACACTTTTATTAACCAGGCACTGTAAACTGTAAAAATTACACTACACTCGGAAAAAAACATTACCTTTATTTTATAATCGAAGGTACCTACTGATGGCGACAGGTCGACATGGCAATCGATGAGCAGGCGAAGATGGCCACGCCCCATCTCAAACTTAGCTATTAATATTATTCTTGGTCTTAGGGGGTCTGCAATGTTCATCAACTTAGATCTCGTTCTCGTTGATTGTTTACCTACACAACTTAATAAAAATCACCAGTAGAAAATTGCCATGTCAACCTGTCTAGAACAGTACTTTTGAACTGATAATGGACATCTCTGTGATACTTATGGTAAATTTTAAATAGAAAAATATTGGAAAAAATTAACTCAGCCACAAGTGAATTCTCGGACGGGCGATCGAACCCGCGACCTTTGGAAATCCGGTCCAATGCTCAATCTCTGTGATAAACTGACTGTACATAGATTAGTAAACGTATCCGCTTACAGTGGCCGAGCTTGCCAACGAGCCAGGTGAGTGAACGAGGCGGCAGACCGTCAGATCGTTGACCTGCGCTATTCCTGAACTTCAGATTAACTTCCTTGAGCGAAAGCACTTCAGAAATGTGACCAAATTCATTCGGATTTAAAATGCTATTCGATAAGAAAGTCGTCTATCAGTTAGTTTTATTGTAACTTTTTATTATTTACTGACAAGAGATTATGAACAGATTTCAATCGTCCGTATTTTTTGGTTTTTTAGGGGTTTTTTGATTTTCCCGACGTTTCGTCACCTTTACAGCAGCCGTGGTCACGGGATGACGGGAGATTTTAATCGTTTCTGTCATGAGTAAATTAAAGTAATTACCGAGGGTTACTTTTGATACCTTCAATATTTTAGGCATAGGTAATCGAGCTATAAGATTCAAATGAGAGTGTAAATTGTATGTCGTAGGATAATTAGATAAAGCGATTTTTTACGAAAATCCTAGGGATATTGCAAAAACACGAATAATTAGACAAAGGCGAGTTGAAAGGTGAATAGGAGTTGGCCAGCAACTTAGAAATTCTAAGGCCAGCAAGTAAAAATCAAGCCAATCAGAGTGAAGTATATTAAATGTTACTTACGTAATTCGTATTTTTACCAACGACGGTACGGAGACGGTATATACGTTTGGGGTGAGAGGTTGTTTGTTTGTGCAAACCAATATTACCATTTATCTCCAAAACTACTAGTCTGATTTTGATGCGGTTTGCAGTGATGGGTTTGATTGGTGCATGTACTAAGATAGGTGTTACAGTGACAACTCACCAGGGGGGCGCTGCAGTAAGCATTTGTTTTGCAAACCGATGTTACCATTTATCTCCAAAACTACTTGTCCGATTTTGATGCGGTTTTCAGTAATGGGTTTGGGTTTGATTGGTGCATGTACTAAGATAGGTGTTACAGTGACAACTCACCAGGGGGGCGCTGCAGTAAGCATTTGTTTTGCAAACCGATGTTACCATTTATCTCCAAAACTACTTGTCCGATTTTGATGCGGTTTTCAGTAATGGGTTTTCTGTAGTACAATGTACATAATATCTATGCTCTCTAAAAAGTTTGAAGTAAAAAGCAAAATTAGAAACTTTGAAAAACCCACGACGTAATTGAAAAAGGATAAAATAATGTAAAATCCCCCGACTTAATTATCCGTCGGAGGCTGCCATCACTATTATAAATTTCAGCATGAATATAAATAAATCCAATTATCGGATAATTAAGTCGGGGATTTTAAATTATTTTATCCTTTTCAATTACTTACGTTTTAACCGTCGTGGGTTTTCGCAAATACCGTATCTTTTTTCTGTAAGATTGAGAAACGTCACCATCCGTGTTTTCCCAATATCCCTAGGATTTTCGTGAAAATTCGATTTATCTAATTAAGTATCCTACGACACAAACAATTAAACCTTGCTAAAAAGTGGTTGATTTACTAACTAATTATGTACCATTTACAGCTAGTGGAGGTATTGCAGCAAGAATACGGTTTGCCGCAAGAAGCGGCTGTGGAGAGCGCAAGCACATTCCTGAGAGCCTTCCGCGCGCGGCCGGATGATGACTCCTTCGGACTGGATGAGTGGCCCGCCCATCTGTGGCGCAATTCCCTGCCGAAAAACTACAGACATATCGCTAGTAAGTACACATATATTATGTCATGAGTCGTATTTTTTAATGTCGAATTTGACCCAGAGGTCGTGGGTTCGATCCCCATCCAGGACACACATCCATGTGATGCGACAATTTGCATCTTACCTATTGTTTGTTGCTATTGTTTTCCGCCACAGAGTGGCAGTGCTTGGGCTACTTATATCTCGCAATCAGATCGATGTAGGTAGGTATGTCGATACTCGTCTCGTATTCATTTAGCGTTTCGGTAGTCACCCTAAAGGGGAAAAAGATTTAAACAAATGTGTGGTACAGGTAACTTGCTTGTTGTCTTTCTACACGTCGACAAAATGGGAAAACCCTGTATATGATATCTACACATCATCAGTTGCAAACGGATGTCATTAATCAAGAAGATGAGACATAAAATTTTGAAGTAAAGTACCAATGTCTTTTAATAAATTGGTTTCCTTCCTTCCCACAAATCACTGTCGTAAACATTGTAAACTACTTATTATAATTTAAACTCAAACAAATATGAGTAGGCGGAACGAGACGGTTTTCATCACGTTTCTAAAATATTATCAGTTTCATGCCAGATTGTGTGCTCTAGTTTTGTCCTTCGTCGTTCACAGGATTCATACATACATCCAAATTACTTATATTGTGCAATAATGGAATGATTAAACTAATAGGTACATCTTAGATTCAGTTTAAATAAGATATTTTTTAACCTCACCCCGCCGATCCACTATACAGTTAGGAGATTTTTCGCCATATTTTGACCCCTCGCCACTGATATTAAAACCTGCTTAAGATTCATAATTTTAAAAGTTGTGTGCTCTTTATTTGTAAGTTTGTATACATAGAAAGGTTTTGCTGTTGTTGCAAAAAATGTTTTGTTAATTTGGCATAGTGGTTAATGATCAAATCTTTGAAAGAGAACACGACCTTTTTATTTATTAGATCGTGAAGGGCGCATCGCATGATAGGTACTATGAAAACAAAACAACCATCGCAGTGGCTAAAAAGTAAACACTTTTGTCCTCGATTGCTTTTCCGTAAAATATAATTATAAGCATTAAATAAACAGCGTATTTTTGGCATCTGTAATTTAAAGTAACCGCGAAGAAACATTCCTAGTTGGTATATCAGTTCGATTGGCATAGCTTCTTTGACGTTCATAAGTGCTTGTAACAGCCTAGACTGAATAAATGATATTGACTTTGACTTTGATTGATTAGCTTGTTCGAAGATCCGTTCTCATCCATCGCGCAGATTGTGATAATTTAAATTAATTCCGTTTACTCACGTGACGTGTCACGTAGTTTATTACGTGTAGCCGTGACAAACAAATCTCATTCCAGCCACTTTAGTAATCACACTTACAATAACTGTATGTACGCTTCTTGGCCGTGTGCCGAAACCTTGCCAAATATGTCAACATGTACCTGCAGCTATAGGAACTTTGATAACTTGTTTAGTATCAAATATACTATTTATTTAAAAGAGTGAAAGTCACTAACAACTTTAATCTTTATGTCTGAAGTGCAAGATAGGATACTTTAGCTTTTTTTACTTGTTGGCGATTAGCCAGTTATACCATGTGTAACCTATATTTTGTCTAGTCTCTTTACCTGTTTTTGACACTCTTGAAATAATATGTCACTTTTGGAAAACATTATACCGAGTTGTCAGGCAATGGTCTTTGGATTTGGTCTTCCATTATCAAAATAATTTTACTTATTTGGTCCTTCGAGCCGGATCTGTACCAGCGACCTATGGATCTACAATACTTGTACTGTTTGGTAGGTAATAGAAATATTAGGATAGATTCTAAATTGTAAAGAACCATTTAAAAAGTTTAGATAATAAACTGAAGCATATAATACCTAACATTACAACAAATCTTTCTAGATAATTAGCATGACTTTTCCAAGTATTCCCTTATATAAGAAAATGCTCTTTATGATTCTGATTTTTCTAAAGATTAGTAAACAATTAATTAAAATTTAATCCAGACTGATTCTCGTTTAAACGTTTAGTAACACGTCTACAAATAAAACTCCCACGTAGGACATGTGAATTGAGAATGACGCCACAGCTTTTAAATCTTCAAAATGTTTAATATGTCGACTCTTTATCTTTTTATAAATAACTGTGTGCGGTATTTGTTTATATACGGTATCTCTATAAAACAAACAAAATACTAAAATATCAGTTGCGTACTCTCTTACATCAATTTGACAATAATATTACGATGGAAACTAACATTTTGACCTATTTCTTTGTTACAGAAAATATATCAGCCGAATGGTTAAATTTAAGATTTAAAAATTTGGCTATTACTAATGATGTGATCCACTTATTAGAGACATTACGGTATGTTCCATACTTCTTTTAACGTAATATGACTCAAATGTTATGCAGAAATATTTTCAGTTACCTTTAATTACATTTTGTACAAAATAAGATTATCTATTGCGCAAAATATTTCTTCATGATATTATTAGTCTCTATTTTATTTTTTATGACTTAGTTAAAATTGTGTAAAACTGTTTCTCTGTTAGATATGGTGAAGTAATATGTTAACTATATCTAATATGAAACCTTTTTTATGAATAACAGAAAAAGCTGTTGCATTTGAACATGTTAAGTAATATCTACCCAGCGCAGTTTTTTTATTAATACATAATGATTTTGCAACAGCTTTTCCTGCTAAAATGTATGCATGGTCTTATGTGGTTTACACTGTTTTAAATGCCAACAGTCCAAAAATATCAAGCATATATCATTTTCTATAACTTTATTCAAGCCATTACGTGTTTATGTTTAAATTAGGGTCATCACTTCATTTATACATTTGTGTTATCCATTTGTTTTTCATAGAGAGTCGCATGCCACATAATACTATGGTTTGTCAGTTGAATACTGATTTCTTAGAAACTGTCACAAAAGTCAGTATCAACGTCTTTTGGAGGCATTAAAAGAAAATAAAACCTAATTTTGTAAATTAATAAAAGTTACTTAATCTTCAGTCTTAATGCCTTCACAATTAAGTTGATCTGACTTTGAACGCATGTCGCTAATAAATTACTTGTTTTTCAACAGTTCAGTTGTTGCTCATCGAGTGACTAAACTCGGGGCGCCGCGTGCGCAACACTTAGGTTTGAATTGTATTTGTAAAATGTGTGAGGGAGTACATCAAGGAGAAGGTAAACCACTACCTCAAAAATTTTAGTGAAACTATGGAGATATTTTGTATATATACTACTACTATTTTGGACATAAAATAAACCCTAATTTTTCATGTTATTATTAAAATATAATAACATAAATATCTCCATAGTATATGTTAATGCTAAAACAGTGCTATGTTGGATCCTTTATCATAAAAAATGCAAGAAAATGTTCAGTGTTAGATAAGAATATCGCAACAAAGCACTTCACTAGTTTTAAGATTATATTTCACTTGCAATTTTTAGGTGGGTTTTGCCTAAAAGTTGCATTTGAAATCTTTTTTAACCCTTCATGTCAACAGGCCATCAAATGATCTTGCATGTTTTGATATTAATCCAGTTTTACAAGGAATCCTTGAACGAAAACGGTAAATGATGCAATGCAGTGACCATTACAGTTTTGAATGTACGATTTTCAGGGTCGTAATACTAAATTCAGCATAACAAACTGAAACGTTATTTGTCTTAAGATCTGCAAGGTCATTTGCCTTGAGTTATTCATGTGCTGAGTTACAGCATTTCTTGGAGCCGAAAATAACAAAAGGCTGGTCGATGAATGTGGTACAGGGAGGATTACCTTCTCGGTCTGATCACGAACGGGCCATCGCGAGCCCAGTGGCAGAAGATCGAACGTCTGGGCCTCCGCAAGTACTTCGACTGCGTGCTGGTGTCGGGTGACCTGCCCTGGGAGAAACCGGACCAAGAAATTTTTCTTGAAGCCTGCAAGATGCTGAACGTCGAACCTAGAACTTGCATCATGGTTGGTGATAAACTGGAGACAGATATAAAGGTACTTAGCTACGTCTCTCTTATTCCTTGTGGATATTATCTATACTAATATTATAAAGCTGAAGAGTTTGTTTGTTTGAACGCGCTAATCTCAGGAACTACTGGACCTATTTAGAAAATTCTTAGACCATTAGAACGCTACATTTCTCCCGAGTGACATAGGCTATATTTTATCCCGATATTCCCACGGGAACAGACACCACGCGGGTAAAACCGCTAGTTAGCTATAAGTACCCAGGATGAAATGAAATTATGTAGATTACATACACCTATCATTGAAGTGAAAACTTCCAAGCACAGAAATAAACAAAATAGACCGTATAATTAATTAATGCCATGTGCGCAATTACATACTTATCAATATTGTGTGACAAAACAACTATCTTATGGCGCCTTCAAATTAGACGCATCGAGAAGCGCTGCAGTAGTGGCGCATTAGCCCAGCCACTATTAGTTTTCATACGGTATAAAGAAGACTGACGCGTTAGTGGAGCTTCTAGAATATTGTATGAAAGTAGTGACGCGGCTTGCGCGCCATAGAGGCGCAACAGCAGCATTTCTTTTTACGTCTAATTTGAAGTCGCCCTTATGTGGAACACTAATTGCCAAGGCGCATTTTATAGGCACCGCCTACTTTGTTCCTTCTTAAAAAATTAATACTACCTATTTAATTATTTAAGTTCATGTCGTATAACATATGAATTAAGCTGGCATGTTTATTGCTTTTGTAGCTATAAAAGGCATCAGAGTATGGCAGAACTGGCAGACACAACAAATGACAGGTATTTCGTTATTTTCAGGGTGGTAAAGAAGCAGAATTAGGAGGCACAGTTTGGATTCCACTGCAGAAGGACGAGGAATCATCAGACCTGCCAGACTTTACTATTAAAAAAGTAACACAGCTACCAGATGTGCTACCAAACTCTCCTAAGCTAAAGAGATCTACTGCTAAAATTTGTTGATAATGCACTGTTTATTTGGACTGTCTCTCAAAGTGTAACTACATTTTGATTGAAACTTTACCTTAGAGTAAAAAGAGATTTATTTACAAGCAATTAGGTGTAGGGAGTTATTTCTTGTTTTCTTTTATTATTTCCTACTATGTGATCTGTTTGAGCAGTATTGAAGTACAAGATTTCATGGGATCAGTATATTTACGTCTGTTAAACAATGATAGGTAAATGTGCCACTTAAGAATTAGTTACCACTAAAACTTTGTTTTAGATAATGATCTTTTAAGTAAGGTACACAGGTTGTTGATAATTTATTTTTTATGCTTTTACACATTGGTTGAGTCAATTAATTTACTTATGTGTAAATATTGTGCTAATAAGTGAATAGTTTGTTGACCTTGTCCCACTTCTAGGGATAGAATATTTTTTTAAATGTAGCTTAAAATTATTGACATTGTCACTTGTTCAAAATGTTGATAAACAAGGGATGAGTGAACACTGAAAAATTAGTAAATGTAAAATATTTTTATACAAAAAACATTACTATTTTTGACAAATATGTAAACAAACAACTTCTATGTAAATAGAACAAAAAAAAAATTGTTTTTTTTTTAATATATCAAGAGGTGAGGCTTTTCTTATTTTTGTTGTGCTCTGTAGTTCTTCTCAAGAGACTGTTAAATGTGATATTGATATAAGTAGATTCTATTGTTTATAATCTCTCCTTGTTAACTATCTTTCAATAGATTAATTGCTGTAAATAAGAAAATAAAAAACCTCAAAACAAAGCAAGTTTATCAATAGCTTGGACTTAAATGTACACTGTTTAGAATTTAGATTGTACATAAATTATGTAAAATAATTGGGTTATTAGATCAAGGTCATGTTTGGCTTAAGTCATATTCTGCTCTAGTCATATTACGCTTCCGTCATTTTCTGATTTAGTCATAAATTAGTCACATTCTCTTTTGACATATTCTGCTTTCATCATATTTTATTTTTGTCAAATACAGTCGGCCGAGGTAAATTTATACAAGATAAGACAATTCAAAGATATTTTCCTAAATTACGGGGTACAGTATCAAATATATTATAACAGCCAGGGTTGTAGAATAGTTGTAATGACATGTAAAAAAAAAATCAATAGGTACAGTAGAAATAGAAATTCAAAATCAGCCAGTGTGAACACCATTGGTGCATTTTAGCAAAAAGGATTTAATACTTGAAAACAGATTTAATGAAATTACTTTAAAAAAAAGGAATTAATAACGTTGTACCTTGTAGCCTACGATAATGCGACTCTTTCTATAACCACAGGTCATACTATAAATGGCTATATAGAAATTCATACTAACATTATTAGAAAGTGTGTTTGTCTGTTTGTTACGACTTCACGCTCAAAACGCTGAACCGATTTATATGAAATGTGTTATGCAGATAATTGGGAGGCCCGAGGAAGGCCATATGCTACTTATTTACCGAAGTTGCGAAAAAAGAAAACAGCTAATTTAACACGAGGGCGACATATATAAATAAAATCCAAATTCTAACTAAAACATATCCAAAATAATGTCTGGAAACGATTATACAATATATTTTTTTATTTTTGTTGATGTAATATGAGTGCTTCCAGTCAATCAGTCAGTCTAGATGTTACTAATTAAGACCAAACAAAAACATGACCAAATCAGAGTAAGACCGAAGGTAGAATATAACTTAAACCTACACATTATCAAATATGGAACATGACTAAAGCCAAACATGCCCACCATCTAATAACCTAAATAATTATTAAGCAGACTGGTCCATATAAACAAAACTTAGTATTCTTATGGTAGCAAAAAAATCTCAGTTTAGTTTTTAGGGAATTATCACTGTCTTAGTTATTTCTTTTAATAAAAAAAAAAGTATTTGTTGAGTATGCTTGGGATTTACCTTTGGTTTTATATAGCAGTAGAAATAATGTGACTAGGTGCCATTATAATTGCCACATTAAAAGAAGGTTGTTGTTAATTTAAAAACCTAAAAATTACTGTGAAATAAAAAGATTCAAATAATTACCTTTTCTTTTAATTCATTTCACATTGGTCAACTAGAAATATATAATACACTACCTAATTTCAAAAATCTATTTTCCTAGGTACTTAGCTAACTGATGGGCAGTTCTATGCTGTTCTCAGCATCTTTGCTTCTCGTTTTTCTTGTAATGATTTCTTTTGTTCTTCTACTACATTCTTTCTCTCAGCCAAAAATTCTCCATATTCCTAAAAAAACATGCTTTATCTAATAAACTGTTTTAAATGATTTTATGAACAGAAATTGTCTATTAATTAAAGTTAACAAAAAGTTACATTAAACATAAGAATCGTGTAAGGCTATTTTTATCTATCTTCTAACGTTCATAATAAGAATAGCTTAAGCTATTTGGGCCCGTAAGTTAAGCAACTCTAGCTATCTGAGATAGTTACCTAGCAACCATAGTTATTTTGGTCATATTAACAAAAATATCATAAACAACTATCTGAAAAAAAACCCAATGTATATCTACAGATAGGTGATTAATTTCGGGCTTTAGGCGATTCCTAAGTTTAGAGCAAATCGTTGTTATTTTCACTGTTAGCCAACAAAAATAAACATTGTTTACCTTAGAATCTAAATCTTTTACAACTTCTATTCCACATGTTCTTGCTGATGCTATGAGCATTGTACAAATTTCTTGCAAAGGCTTCCATTCTAAGGTTGGGTCTTGGGATTTAATTTTAGCTATTTCATATAAGTGTTTCAATGTTATTTTACCACTTGTCTCTTTTACTGAAAGCACATACATCATCAAGATTATTTTTTGTTTTTTTTCATAGTTTAACATTTCTATACAATAATAAACATGCTAACCAGGTTCCATGGCACCCCTATTAATACCCGCGGCCTGCATCAAGAAATAAGAGGCAGGAGGTTGGTGAATCACAAGCTGATAAGACCGATCTGCATTTACTTTGACTCTTGTTGGTAATGGTATTCCAGGCTTTATGTTGGCTGTACGTTCATTGAAATCTTTACAAAATGCTGCAATATTTATGTTCCTCTGAAATAACAAACCAAATGTTTACAAAGTAAATAAAAGTTCTGAAATCAAATACTGCATTAACTCTCCCCCATCAATTACAATACCTACACTCCAGCCATTTTAGGGAAAGAATGTTTATAAACAAAGATTTGAGCATTTTTCGTAATTATTCCACAGAAACGTTATATTTCAGATAACTAATGTCATTTATTAAACTTGGACAACATAAGTAAGCTATTGATGAACTGCACATATTTCTAGAACAAGTAATAAAAAAGTACTTTTGAGGTTAAGTATGGGCGGATTGTTTACAAACATTCTTTCCGTAAGATGGCTAAAGTTATAGTTTAAAGGAGGAAGCGACGTATCTATGTCAATGATTTATAAACTAAAATCGTTTACTACCTATGCCCTGCCTATGCCACATAAAATACAAAAACATCCTACGAGACGACTGGCAGAATTATGTCTCTGCGGTACTAGGATATAAACGGTCTGCCTTTTTTGCTTCCATGAAAGTTGCAGTGTGAAGAATGCTCATCAATTACCTGACCAAGCATAGGGCCCAGTGGAGGACCAGCAGCAGCCATACCGGCTGGAATATGAGTCCTTAACTTTGAGGTATGGTCAATTTTGTCGGCCACTTTCTTCATAGACTTCAAGCGAGCAACTGATTTCGACATTTTTTAGTTTATATCAATACATTAATTACGAAAAAATAAATTCACTGTAACCTAACCTCAACAACGAAACTATATTTTGACGTGTTTTTGACTTTGACATTAACAATACGGAATAAGTAGATTTCAGGAATAGTGAGTGGATGGATTAAAAAATGTTTAGATGCAGTGCAGGGGGGCAATTCTCGTGCCTTCTACATCTCGAATTCGACACTGAAAACAATGTTCAACATTAAAGGATTCAATCAAGTCAATGTCAAAGAACATTGAAAAAAAGTATTTTGACCGTAGTTAAGATTTTACTGACATTTTCTATAAAGAAATAATGGTTTGAAAAATGTCGAATTCGACGTAATTTAGCGTGAGAATTGCCCCTCAGGTGCTTCACTCACTCCACTCTGTGTAGTGTTCGTGTGTGCGAGCTACTTGTGTGTGTGTGTACTTTACTCTTTGGTGTGTGCGTTCTGCTCTGTCAAAGTTGACATCATCAATTTTTATTGAAGAAATAATTTTTTGAGGAGTTGTATTTACGTACTTTAGAATTTGTGATTTACGTGCTAGAGTCCTTAGCTGTAAAATATTAATTAAATCATGATTATATTCATACAATACTCGATAACATATTTTTAATGTTACTTCTTTGCAAAAGTATGCAGATTTTTTACATGAGAGTGTATTAATCTTTGAATTCGCGCAAAATGTGGTCGTTTTTCTCCCGTGATCCAACAAAGGATTTTCCATTTGAAGTAGGAGACCCAGTCCGTGGCCTGGAAGATAGATCTGTGTGGTCTTTGCATAAAGGCAAGAAAAGGGGCACACAAGATGAAGTATCAATTTTCTTGTACGATGTTCAAAAGAATTCGGAAACCCTATTCGACATAGCAAAGGCCTCTCTGAAGAAACTAAAGACTATGAGACACCCTAGCCTTTTACATTACTTAGATAGTTGTGAAACTGAGAAATTTTTATATGTAGCTACTGAATATGTGGAGCCTTTAGCCACTCATTTAGAAGATAAGAAATTGGAAGGCCAACAAAAGGACCTCTTCCTGGCTTGGGGGATTTTTCAAATTACTGTAAGTATTAAAATTTTGTTCGATTGCACAATGTAAATAATTAAAAAACTCAACCTATTTCATCATGAACAGTTTTTATTTGACCAGTTGGCCAGATACTGACTGAGAATATGCATGTGTGTTTAGACTTTCAAACATCTTTCAAACATTTGTGTTTAATAATTTAAAAGTATTGTATTACATTAACAATATAGATATATAAGCAAAACATTGCACAAACAAGTTGATAATTTCAAAACTTATTTTACAGAGAGCATTATCTTTTTTAAATAATGATGGCAATATGAGACATAACAATGTTTGCCTCTACTCAGTGTTTGTGACACTGGCTGGGGAGTGGAAACTTGGTGGGTTTGAGTTCCTGTCTGCTCAAAGTCAAGAATTGTCTAATCCTATTCCCATCAAGATATTACCTGCTCTTGAGATATATGACCCACCAGAGAAGAAGGATCCTAGTAAATTAAAATCAGTTACCAAGTGGTGAGTGGATATTGAACTAAAGAAATATTATCTGAACTGTGTAATTGTATGGCATTCGAGAGGATAATACAAAATCTTTATTAATGTAGGTGTTATCTTAACATAGGTTTATCAAACTATCTTTGTTTTTAAAGTTCAACTGACATGTGGGGCTTGGGATGCCTCATATGGGAAGCATTTAATGGGCCATTAAAAAACCAGCCAGCACTCAAGACTGTGGACAATATACCCAAGCAGCTGTGCACATTGTACTGTGAACTGGTCAGTGCCAATCCAGCTTCTAGGCCCAACCCTGCTGACATTATTGCTAGGTAAGGAAAATTGTATAGACATGATTATTTTACTCATATTGTTTATTCAAATTCTGTAGTGCATCAAACCTGAACCAGACACCGGTGTCCAGAGAACAATGGAATATCTATTGTGTCTCATAATGCCATAATTTATTTTTGTGTCTCATTTTATATTTTATAATATATCACTTTATTCTCTTAGAGGGATTGTCTTATTGAAAATGTGTTTGTTTGTCCTTTCTTGATAATCTAAGCTACCAATCAACTAGATTTTTGGCATAAAGTTAGTTGAAAGGTTAGAGCAGGGATGCACAGACTTATTAAGACTAGGGGCCACTCGGGCAAATCATGAACTGATGGCGGGCCGCCAGAAGTATAGGTAATTAAAGACAAGAAAGAATTCAATATTTTTCGAATGTACAAGAGTATTATTTTTGCTGTCGGCAGGCCCCCAGTATTCCACCGGCGGGCCGCGGTTTGTGCATCCCTGGGTTAGAGAGAAACAAAGGCTACTTTTTATTTCGATGTTCCCACGGAAAAGGAAACCGCGGGTGGAAGCTAGTATCCAATAAATTCTTAACTTTAGAACTGTCCAAAAGCCTATTCTTCAAAGATTGTCACACTGAAGATGAATATCTCTACACCCCTACAAGTATAACATGATGAGCCTGAGAAAAGTTTCTTCTACATTTGTCTCTTTTAGTAGAGACAAAAATCTCTTATCCTGCTGTGGCTATTATGGATGACAGTTTTTTGCTGTCTACCTATATATTTTTTAAAATACATATCATTTCAGATGTCGCAAACTGGGTGGTTATTTCAAAAATGATCTGATTGATTCAATGTTATTCTTAGAAGAAATCCAAATCAAAGACAAAGCAGAGAAGGGAAAATTTTTCTCCACATTGACTGGATATTTAGATAACTTTCCTGAGGCTGTTTGTGTGCACAAAATCTTGCCACAGCTACTTACAGCTTATCATTACGGAGATGCGGGATCAGCTGTCCTACCGCCTATGTTCAAGGTATTTATTTATTTCACCCATTGCATTTAAGTATTCAGTCAAAAATAATAGAAATTAGAAAGTGATTACAATGTATTAATTTTCTTTATAAAAAATTTCTAAGTATAAAACACTTAGGAAAATCATTATATATTATTTCCTATTTCAGTTAGGAAAACTACTAGAAGATGCTGATTATCAAAAACAAATAGTGCCATGTGTTGTGAAACTGTTTGCGTCCAATGACCGCACCACCAGATCAAGACTGCTACAACAACTTGATCAATTCATAATGCATTTACAAAATGCCACAGTAAGTTACTAAATAATCTTATCAAAATTTAATGCCTGATTTACACGGGTCAAGTGCAGTGTCGAGTGAGAGTCGCCTAAACAGTGAAACAAAAGACAGTGCCTGATTTTATATGGATCCACTGTCAAGTGTCAAATTGACTCGCCTCGCCACTGTCCGATCATTTACACCACTGTACTTACTCACTGTTCTTACCAACTTCACTAAAGACTTGACCCATCTAAATCTGGATAATAATTTTATTGACTATTTGAGTGATATAGCGTAAATATAACACAATAAGTATTGATTTCCAGAAATATTACGCCATCTAATATGATGTAATTCTACCACTTATAAAAACACTGCTATCAACATCACTAAAACTAAATCCCTGGTTTTCAGGTAAATGACCAAATATTCCCACAAGTAGCACATGGCTTCCTGGATACAAACCCCATTATTAGGGAACAAACTGTAAAGTCAATAGTGCATCTGGCTCCGAAATTAAACTATAACAACCTAAATGTAGAAGTCCTAAAACATTTTGCGAGACTGCAAGCCAAAGATGATCAAGGCGGAATAAGGTACTTTATGAGTTTTTATTTTTATCAACCACTTAAGCTTAGATTTTGTGTTTTGATTAATACCATCCTATGATAAGATTAATGGGTACTTGTTATTTGATAATTGCCATGATTTATATCATAGTTATGATGAATCATCCCGATTATTTTATAATTTTTTATGACTTTTATATTCTGAGCGTTTTAACACCCTGCCAGAAGTCGTAGTCAAATAAAAACCCCTCCTCATCAGCTATTTCGAATGATGAAAACTCCTGATAAAATATAAACTATATGACCAATACTTAATTGTTCAATATTCAACAACACCCACTTTGATGATCCACTAAACTTCCACTCTTGCCTCAGGACGAACACCACAGTCTGTTTAGGCAAGATAGCGGCCCACCTTCACCCCCAAATCCGGCAAAAAGTTCTCGTATCAGCGTTTGTGCGTGCGACGCGTGACGCGTTTCCGCCCGCGCGACAAGCCGGCGTGTTGGCATTGGCCGCCACGCAACAGTACTTCTTACTAGTAGAAGTTGCCAATAGGGTGCTACCGGCACTATGTCCACTTACTGCAGATCCGGAGAAGCAGGTAATAAAACTTACGCTTTTAGTCCGTAATTGTGAATTTAGATTTTGCCCAAATCCGGCAAAAAGCACGTCAAGCCTGCTTGCTAAAAGATGATCATAAAAGACGAATGTTGGTATAGAGTATGAGGAAGAAAAGAAGTAAATGTTGGAGCAGATCCTCATACACTTAAAAACACTAAAGCTACCTTCAAATTTTTTTATTGCTCTGCCACATCCTATTAATCAGTCAATTCCATTACGACATGTATGTTCAATTAATTTGACCCATATAAACAATACAGCGAGATAAGTTCAGATTCTGATTACCCAAGGTTAATGACCCTTCATGGCCACTATATTCAGTTTAATGAACTCATTTGATTGCAGGTTCGTGATGCCGCTTTTAGGACTATCAAAGGTTTTCTCGGGAAGTTAGAAAAGGTTTCGGAAGATCCAAGTTTGAAGGAAGGAATGGGTAAGGAATAAAATTTATTTCTCACTAGAGGTCTATTCGGTTATCGCGTAGTTGCGTCATCTATCAAGATAAAAAGTGTGGTATCTCCATCTCCATGGTTCAAGTTATATCCATACCAAATTTCATTGAAATCGATTCAGCTATTTACACGAGACAAAATCACTTTCGTATTTATAATATAAGTCTGGATATATAGATATAGATTTTGGGGGAACTGGGTGAAATGGTCCCAAGTATGATTACTGATCGCCCGTCCGGCTTTGCCGGCGTCCCCCCTTCCAAATAATAATAATAATGGATACAGATGGGAGAGTTTAGCTAAGCCTTCTCAGTGATTAATGGTCACTGCAGAGTAAAACACTTTTTTTTTATATAAAAACAGACATGACTCTTGTACAAATGTAGTGTTCTTATTTCTTATTGTAGTTGCTGTTATTCATACAAACATTTTGCCTTTTGGTTTCAAACCCAGGAACACTTATAAGTAGTCAGTCATCCCGTGACCACGACATCTGAAAAGGTGCCGAAACTTCGGGAAAATAAAAAAAACGGACAATTAGATCTTAGTTCCTGAAATATAGCGCGTTCAATATCCGGAAAAGTTGTTTTATTTCAATGAACAGTGCGCGCTAAAACTTAGATGTACGTAAACTACCAAGTATTATCTTTTCACATATTTCAGAGGCGGACGTCCACACAGCCACCCCGTCGCTTAGCAACGCGGCGGCGACGTGGGCTGGCTGGGCGGTGACAGCTGTCACTGCTAAGTTCTACCGCTCTCACTCTGATACCTCGCGCGTTCAACACTCCACTAAGTCGGCGCTGTCAAAGCCTGGCTCATTGGGTAAGACTAACCGATTTTTATATTATATCCCTTCGCGACCGAACCATCCGGGTCGCCGTCGAAGACACCGTGTCCGCCTCCCGACCAGTCCGTGCGGGCGTCCCCCAAGGCAGCTGCCTGTCGCCGGCGCTGTACGCAGTCTTCACCAACGACGTGCCCGTCACAACCGGCGTAAAGCTCGCGCTGTACGCCGACGACACGGCTTATATCGCCTCATCGATACGCCCACAACATGCCGCATCGAAAATCCAGGCTACATTGGATGCCCTGCCGCCCTGGCTCGACAAATGGCGCATGGCTATAAATGTGGCCAAGACCCAGGCCATCACCTTCGGTGCCCACCGGCGCCCCCCACCGCAACTCTCCATCAACGGCACTCCCGTGGAATGGTCACCCGCCGTCACATACCTGGGCGTGACCATGGACCGCCAACTCACCATGAGCCACCACGTGACCAACACGGTGGTCAAAGTAAGGACGTCTGAAATGGCTTACGCCAAAACCAGATTACCCGCGCGCCTGGCGGCGCGCGAGACGAAGAATAAAGTGTTGATTTTTATATTCTTTCCTTCAGCGCGCGAGAGAAAGAAAAGAGCGATCGACATCAATCAATATTCTCGTTGTGACCACTACCGATAGACTTCACCGTCATGGGTGATTAACCCCCGGTTCCTATAACTTACAACCGGATTGTTTTGACATTCATTATATGGAAAATTCTTTCACATTTATAATATGGAACCCACGGTAAACTTTAAAACCTCGAGTTACTTCGTGGAAATAATGATATAACTTGTAACCCTGTCTTCATTTGCAGTCGATAACATCTACCAATCCGGTCTTATATTACATAGATAATCATCCCTTTTCTCACGCAGAAGTAGGCAGAGAGCACTTATTTCCTTAGTAACTAAAGACACCTTTTCACCTAATCAATTTTCACTTCAAAAAACCTACTTCAATATAATATTTTGCACGACAGAGCAACCGTCGTCAAGCAGTATGTCGACTACGACGTCATCAGTGACTTCCATGACGTCACTGGAGCACAGCGAGTCGGTCTCCGACTACGACCCCGAGCACTGGGACATGGCCGCGTGGGGCGAAATCGACTCCAGCGCAGGTACCTAGTTGTTATAGTATTGTTTGTGTTTATTGACTAGGTAGTCCTAGTCAGAATATTATATTCATGTAGAAATTTGTATTTACTATAGAAATAGGTAATACGCACAGCCCTTGAAGTTTCTCATACATTTACTTGGAAAATAGTGTTAAGAGGAATATTTAGGTGGCAGACTATATTAAACACATCAGTGGAAGCTATAAAATAGGTAAAATATAATAAACTGAAAGTACAACTTTGATCATAAGAAACAGCCCCCAACCGCGTAAAAAAATATGGATATGGGCTTCATTTGGCAGTTGAAGCTCATAAAATTACCTTATATGGTCCCAGGTTAGGGCCCCAGAACACACAATATCTATATACTCAAACCGTCGTCGGTCGCTAGGTAACTGGCTAACTGCACGTGACAAAAGCGGCCAGCACCACGAGTGCTATGCATGGAGGTGATCATCATCAATAAATAGCAACCTCTTAAACAGCGTCACCTGAGGCGGACATGGGGATGACATGACTATTTTATTTGTTGGTCCTGTCTCATTATTATACGCTGGTTTTAGAGTCACGCTTACCGTCGGCGACAACAAATCCAAAATGCATGAATGAAATCGCTGACCACTGTCCGCGCTTATAGCTAAGTTCATACTGATCCCTGACTTTAATTCCATTGATGAAGGGAACACTTTGCATTGCATTATGAAGGTGTCAAACGGCAATTATAGCGTTCTGCTAGCTATTGTATGTTTGTCAGGTACTGGTGGCAGCGGCAAGTCGCCAGCTAGCAGTGGCAGCGCGCAGGCAGCTCCGGCATTAACTGCTCTCTGCGAGGACGACTGGGACAACGACGAGTGGGGCACGCTTCAGGAGCAGCCGGTGAGTGAACGATTTATTTATTCTATTTTAATGTCCTCACTGAAAACATGGGTGTTTTTTGTTTTGATTGCAAAATTGCATACTGATATTTATCCTTATAAATTAAAACAACGGGACTGAAACGCGACATTTGTTATGTAGTACAACTATGTCAATTCACGTGCAATGACATAGAAAGACTTAGCAGAAAGACTAAGCAACCTTGTCACACAATATTGAATGACATTTGTGGGCAGAGAGAGCTTTGTTTCTGTGTGAGTCAATGGGGTAAGGTTGTAAAGTGTATACATGTCATTGCTCGCTTTACGTTTCGGCTATAGCAACATAGCCGAAACATCAAGCTGTAAGTACATAGTTGTACTACATTACAAATGTCGTGTTAGTCCCGTAGTTTTAATTTATAATTTATATGGAACGCGAAAGCTTAAAATCTGATATTTATCCGATGTTGCATTACAAAATTTATTTAGAATCAGTGTAGCCTTTCGTTCCTTGCTCGACTCCAATTCAATAATTATCCTAGCGTAGCATGCTTCTCGCGACAAAACTATCTTGACACCTCGCGTAAGCGAGATTGGTGATTGGTTATCCCGATCACACCGGACAGAGCAACGATATCGCGAGATTGAAAAAAAGTGGCGGTGGGCATGCTATGTAAGACTTTTATTCTTCCCCTCCGCCAATGTAATAGTGTGCCGCGGCTGTGTGCATGACTAAGGCCGAATATTTAAGCTTCGTTTGCACTAATCGAGTAAAAGTCCTTTGGTGCTTACAATAATGGTTTCAAACAATTATAACCATATGGAATCGTTACTCGACTTATTAAGGGGTTAATCGACTGAAGCGAGATAGTAATGAAAAAAGAACGCGCGCGAGAACGAGACCGATTTTGCAGGAGGGTAAACACCACTTTTGCAGATTATAGAATAGAATTTATTAATTTGTAGAAACATGTTGTGTGGTACAGTTCTTAAAAATCTAGCCTAGATTAGGCGTAATAACCACGAAATAACTTCGTAGTAATAACTATAGCGATTAAAGAGAAAATAAAACTATACGATCCTAAATATTATTGGTGTCCACTAATTAAAACCCAATTTCTAATAGTATGTGAAAAATTATCTTGAAAAATCGTATTTTTAAGGGGTCATTTCTAAAAGAAAAAGTGTCGTGGCAAAACATAAAATCGTGTTACTGAAACTTTACGAATCTAGGTAAAGGTATGAAGAAAATGAAGATATATCTTATTACCAGAATTGTAACATCTTTTTATACTAAAAAGTACGTACTTTTTCGATATAGCGTCTTTAATAGCGTAGCCTGAACGCAGACCAACAGTTAATAGTTATTATTAATATTATTATGAGTTGAGTACTGCAGAGGAAAGACCTCTCCATAGTTTAATAGTTAAAGTTTAGTCAACCAATATTTCAGTCTGCTGAAGCGGAGCTAGCGAGTCCTTCAGAAACGTGGAACAACTCGCAGTGGCTGGAACCGGCGCTAAACAACGCGAACGCGACTTACGTGCGACCCAGAAGTAACCCCGCTACCCACCAGAACAGCAACGACTCGCTCGGTGGCTGGGAGGACGGAGAGTTCGAGCCCATAGAGGAGAATGTCGATGGTGAGTGACTAGCGATAGCCCGCGACTTCGTCCACTAATAGTCATATAATGTGTGATATAGAAGTAGCCCCACCACCGCGCTCCAGAACAGCAACGACTTGCTGGGCGGCTGGGAAGCGGGTTCGAGTCCATAGAGGGGAATGTCGATGGTGAGTGACTAGCGATAGCCCGCGGCTTCGTCCACTAATAGTCATCTAATGTATGATATAGAAGTAGCCCCACCACCATGCTCCAGAACAGCAACGACTTGCTGGGCGGCTAGGAAGCGAGTTCGAGTCCATAGAGGGGAATGTCGATAGTGACTAGCGATAGCCCGCGGCTTCGTCCACTAAATATAATGTGTGATATAGAAGTAGCCCCACGACCGCGCTCCAGAACAGCAACGACTCGCTGGGCCGCTGGGAAACGAGATCGAGCCCATACAGGGGAATGTCGATGGTGAGCGACAAGCGATAGCCCGCGACTTCGTTCTCTTCCATCCCGATCCTAAGTAATATTAAAATTGTGTGTCCTGCCTTCACGGCCTAACTAAGCAACCAATCTACTTGATATTTGGTATAGTTTTTTGAAAGGACGGAGAGTACTTTTTACTAATATTCCCACGAGAATAGAAACCACGCGGGTGAAATCGCGGGCGGAAGCTAGTAGTCATATTGTGCGATATACAAGTATCCTAGCTCGGCGGCTGGGAGGACGGCGTGTACCAGCCCATAGAAGATAATGTTGATGGTGAGTCACTAGCAATAGACCGCGGCTTCGTCTGCTTCTACAGTCTTATACACTCGACAGCAAATAAATAGAACCACTGCGTTATTTTCATACAAACATACACAAGCACTTCACGGTCTAATAAATAAAAAGTATGTGTATTTCTGCAAATATTTGGGTGTTGATGGCAAGGTCAAATGTTCAACTAACCAATTAGCATTTAAAATGACTGAAAACATTTTTTGATTTTCTAAAGTTTTCGTGAAATATTTATTTTCATTCCATACAAAATTGTAAGAAACCGAATTGAGTGAATTTGCTTTCCCTACCTTGCACTAAACTGAGTTTCCTTGAACTCCACAAGTCGAGCATTCGACTCATACATCGACGTACAAATGTTAACATAACTGTTTATACTTTTTGAGTAATGAGACTGTAAAGTGAGAGTAAGTAAGTGTTTGTATGAAAATAACGCAGTGGTTCCATTTATTTGCTGCCGAGTATTTATTTATTTATTTAAGGACAACCAACATAACAAACGATATTCACATTTACAATAATGCACATTCTATAAGCATTTCAAATCGTTGTCATACTTAAAGGCTGCCACAACATGCGCCAATTTTTACTATTAGAAAGCAGACAAAAAACAACTTAATTTAAACACTTTCCTATATCGATTAAGCAGCCGATCACTAGTGTGATGTTTTAAAATTCTCCGTATATTTTAGTTCATCGATCAGTGTTGAAGTCATTTCAACTGTATACGAAAGTATCTACATATGGTCGAATTTCAATTTGTTATCTTTGCCGTTACTCAGTTTCACCACTCTGTAGCGTCAACCGTTGGATGACGAGTAATTTGGCTACGGAGATCGGCAGTAACTCACCATACTCAGTTCATTATTATATGTATATCGATATTATAAGCTCCTTGTATCTATCATGTGCCGTGTGGTGACGGCCTAAGAATACAAGTGTCACCACTCCCTTACATGCCTGGGATGTCGTAAGAGTCGACTAAGAGGCTCGACGCATTGAACACCTGTGCGAGAGAAGGAAAACTTGACACAAACCCTCTACCAACCCGTCTGGCCAGCGTGGTAGCAGTAGGCTAATAACCTCCTATGAACGCCACAATAGGCGTGAGCTAGGAGAGGCATATGTCCAGCAGTGGACGTCCACAAGCTGATGATGGATCTCACAAGTTATTAAATTAAACTTTTTCCAACCTTTAGAAAACAACGCATCGAAAATGGATGAGTTGCGAAGAAAGAGAGAGGAGAGGAAGCTACAGAGGCAAAGAGAAATGGAGGCGAGACGCAACGCCCGCGGACAAGGGCCCATGAAGCTGGGGACTAAGATCACCGCGCCGCCCTTCTAGTCAATCCAGGCAACTATTTACTACTATAAACCACTAGTATTGTATTAACACACATAAACCCCCTACCGCCTAACGATATTGCTATCGCTATCAAACAAACCATCGTAAAACCCTTTATGTAACCCAATTCCTACATATTTCTATTCATCTATTGAATTCACTACTTATTGCATTTTAGCATGAAATGCAGTATGAAAGTTATAGCGATGGCGAAAGCCATTGTAGGGGGTTTGAACAATCGATTGCTATAGCGAACACGATAGCAATACCGTTAGGTGGTAGGGGTGCAGGCCCCCGTAGCATGACAAACGAAACACGATATACATCACGTGAAATAGCGTTTTATCGACAATCAACTATCAAAATCCATTGTCTTTTAACAGGTAAACGCGATAAATCGCTATATCATATTGCGTTTTAATGGTCAGGGGGCAGGACCCTAACATGAACATCGCTATATCACGCGATATGATATGGCGCATGCTGTCTTGCTTGTCCCGCTAAAATGTGAGCGGGACAGTGACACGTTATCGAACTACGAGAGTCGTTAAAAGGCCCTCATGCTATTCCCGTCCGCGTCCCAATTGTGCTAATATTTATACTCTATTCAACTTCCTCCGAGACAAAAGGTAAACAAACTAAAAAGGTTTTCGATAGGTCGAATTTTATACGCATCTTAAATCTATTGAAAAAGAAAGTGACATTAAAACACCTAAAACTGTAGCTATTCCGAAATTTTGAACGTAATTCTTTATTTGAAAATTAAATAGACTTATTTGACTAGACAATTAATTTAGATAGGTACCAAACGGTTTATTTGTTTACCTTTTGACTCAGAGGAAGTTGAATAGAGTAAATCTTATATCAAACGTTTTTCAATTGTTATTTTTCACAGTTCTTGTTACTACTGCAAAAAAAAACAATTGAAACACGATTGAGATACGATTATTACCTACTAAACGTTGGCAGAATTAACCCCCCAGTTTAAGTCCAGCCGCTGAAAGAATGCTGTACTGTCAGTTTGTCATATCAAGCAAATAAAGCTTATTTTGCCACATCTTACTTTTCCGGATAATCGAAAATGAACCTTACGTAGTTGACGTTACCCCGGGTTTCTATAAACTACTAACACTACTAACTACAACTAACAGATTGTTTTTGCCTACGGACAGTTAAATTTTGACATTTCTTCTATGGAAAATATGTCAAAATATAACTGTCCTTAGTCAAAACAATCCGTTAGTGATAATGAGTTATAGAAACCCGAGGCTAATGAACAGTACCTCTATTACGAGATCGCTTAACATGACATTTACAGGACTCGTGAGCGTAGACTATCGGATACACTGCTCATGTCGGTAAAACAGTCGCTAAATATGAAAGAGACAGAGCTACATTTTACGTTAACGTTTACTGTAACGTCAAGTTTGCCAAACTCGTAATAAGCGTACTGAAAGGAATCTGTCAGGAACACATTCTCTCAGCCGCATTTTAAGAATTATAGAAAAACTAGAAAGTGACACACGTAGGAAGGAGATATTTACAATATGGTGTTCAAAACAATTATCACAAACTGTTAGATATGTTACTTTATGAAATCAATCAAACCCTTTTTGAAACTGCCGAGGTAACGCATGTAATTTTCAGGTAAAATCAGCTGTTCTATAGAAAAGTACGCAATACCCACCGACCTATATCGAGATAGACGAAAAGAGCGCAAACTGTATGAGAAGCTAGCGTGTTGAAGTTTTTGGTGGCGTGTTGAAGTTTTTGGTGGCGTGCTCACAAGGTGGCGATAGCGTGTATGAGTAACTTTTTTAAAACTTCGAAAAAACTCACTGGCTGTCTGAAGGACCACAAAACGCATGTTAATGAAAAATGCGTTTGAATTAATAACTTGCCTTGTATTTCAACAAGACATACAATTATATTTTTATTTCTTGAGACACGCCGCCGTCCATTTCCGTTTCTCCATAGAAGAGAGAGAAAAAAGGGTTGCCATCACACACGTACAAAACACCCGTTCAGTGTGGCCAACAAATAAATCTTAAAATTACATACATTTCTGTTTGTATCAAACAGTACCTACGATGTTGTCATGAGCGAAATTTAGTGATGTGTAAATGTTATTGATGAGCTCTTGGTTGAAAGCACTGCACAATTAACCATTTTTGTTTCTGAGTGACGCGTGTTTTCATGGCAATGGTCTCAAGCGGACTCACTTAGGCTTTAACTTTGACCGTGGATCAATCTTTTGGCACGCAAGGTAGGTACACTTTTACCGTCTATCTTTATATAGGTCTGTGGCAATACCTACTCAATCAAAATTTATGTAACAGCTGTTTTTTTTTCGTGGTATCGTTGTTGGCTCCGTAATAAAAGTTGTTTGTATTGATAGAAACTACCACCCCCCTAAAGTTTTTATGCAATATAATGCAAATATGCAAGAATGCATTTGTTAAGTGTGTATATAATTTTCATAAACATGCATCTCCATTTATTAAAGTTTTCTATATCTCCTGGTTTGACTGCGTCGAAGCTCTTTGATCCAATGATGACATTGGCAGGAACCACCAGCAAATTCTTAAATCGTAAAATATCAATACGGTATCACAACAAACTCTGATGGCATAGCTGTCAACAGTTTTAAGGGCCTAGACCAGTATTTTATATTAGCTTAAACTGTAGTAGAATATAAAGAAAAAATATTGACGTAGTTATTCGAAATATTACGAGGTCTAGCGTAACGAACTACCCCGTGTCCCTTTATTAATATTTCATTATTTAAATAAATGGATTTGTTTCGGAGCGTTTGCAACGTCTGGGCCCTATGTTTAACATGAGGTTGTAAGTTGATATTAGGAAACAAGATTTGTAAATTAAGATGCACCAAAAAGAACGCTCAAGTGAGACTAGAAGTCGTAAGGCTATTAAAATGAATATTTTCGATTGTACTTATAAGTGTTCATAAGTACGTTAACTGATTCGGAAACTGTTATGAGAAACATAATGTTATTAAAACTATAGTTTTAAAAAGTTTACACTCCTACAGATGAAAATAGACTTTTACCCTGTACCATATAAGGTTGGTTTTCTTTACTTCACGTGTCGGTAAACTTTCATCTTTTTATAAATTCATCGCAGTGTTTTCCTCTAGCTTGTAATTACGCGTTAAAATAATTGCATGTACAGTATAAATGATGTTTGCTTATTTCCTGCAACAATTTGGGAACGTGCAATCGGCAAATGAGGGTGTCAATTTGTTGTAAGTGCTTGTATGGTGTATGTTGTTATTTAACATTCCAGGGCTGATACTTGAGATTGCAAATGTAATTAAATATACATTACAAGTCAACAGCCACAAGGAACGTAATAACGTAAATTATGTAATATAGCAATGGAATAGTGAGTATTAACCTAATAGCACGTCTGGAGCGGTTCTTTTAATGCGATTTCAAGTATCGAGGACTGATAGCCGTTAAAATGATAAGGAATGTATTTTATATGTTTTATTGCATATTTTATATAGATATGTATTAATATTGAGACTAAAGTAGTCAGATTTTTTTACCGTTTATGACAAGAAATTTATCCATTTCATCATTAGTTAATTAATCATAGATCAGATTCCATATATTAAATGTAAATTTTATTGTTCAAGCTCCTTTATGAATGATACAGCTACTCTAGAGCCCTAGTTTAAATTTGCTCACTGAAGAAAAATTTCTTAGTACAATTTGTATGTAACTTGAGTGTATATTTGAAAATATATTTCTTTGAACATCTGAAAAATATTTTAATGTATGATAGAATATTTATTTATTATAAGTTTTATAGATATTTATTCAATGTGAAAATTTAAACGTTAAATTGAAACTTTCGAACTGTAAGATTTATTCAAAATTGAATTAATCCTAATCAAAGGTTGACCTATATCAGCTACTAGGTTAGCAACTATCAGATTGTTAGCTGAAGTTAAGAATCTATATATTTTTTTTAATACCGAGTTACCAAATCATCGTCAGAAAAGTATGTAGATTCGAAACATCAGTCTGCCAGAATTATTTCATGATATTAAAAATGGATTTCTTAATCTGTCTGCTATTGAAATTTATACTTCTGTAAATAAAGTTTGGAAAATATACTTAGTAGTTTTATTCACAAAGCTTTCTTTAAGGAGTGTTAGAAATTAAACAATGGAATTTAGCAATGTAACTTTAATTGAGCATGATAAATGTAAGTTATAATCATTAATCTCAAAGGTTTTTTAAGTACATGATGTAAGCATGAAGTTCGTGTATTTCTAACAATGAAAAACATTTGTTAAACTAAAATACAAAAGCAACTGAAATAAACAAATTTGTTAGAATAATAAGCAAAACAAAACAAAATAAAATATATCAACTTAATACAACATAATTATGTGCTAAGACACCCATAATCAGTTATTCACCCCATCAAACTTGGTAATCAAACTAGCATTGATAAACCTATTTTGATGGATAAAAGAACTGACCCTGCAACTGTAAAACCACACCAAGCAGAAATCACAACAAAAGGAACGCATATTTGCACACTACATAAAGATATAACAAACTAAACGCAACAAAAGTAAACACTGACAGATCAAGAAAAAGGCAACTAAGAAAAAGTTCATTCGAATATTTATATTCCTACAAAAAACGAATTAGGATTGTTTACACAATAACATTGTAAAATTAACATTTGTGATAATTTGATATGCTACTTATTGTACAGGAATAATGAAAGAACAAGTAGAAACATGATACAGTAGTATCAGTACGAGTTTGGCAAACTGAATTTGTTATCGAAAACTGTCGCTTTGTCTTCTTCAATGACCAGAGTGCTTAGTGAGGGTTTTTTTACTCTCGGTCGATCGTGAACGCGACGATTATTGTATGAAATTAGCGGCACGCCATCTAGCGGATTACGCCACGGACTACACCAACGCTATACAAAAACCTAACGCGCTGACTATCGGCTGTGAGTAGAAAAACTCGCACTAAGCAGACAGAGGGCTGATTATCTAACGGAAACTCGGTTCAGATCCAGTTTCGTCGCTGTTGTGGCTGTCATACAGTATGAAAATGTGACAGTAATGACAGCGAAGAAACTGGAACTGAACCGAGTTTCCGTTAGATAATCAGCCTGCGTTTGCTAATGTCCAAACGTTACTATCGCGCAAGAGTAATTTTTTTACAGATGGACCTTAATTATTATTATTTTTCATGATCAACGGGGAGATTCTTAGCATTTATCAAACCTGATGTTAAGTATTGATAAGGCTGAACATAGAAGCCTCTCCCAGAATCCTCAATCACTGAGGAGCTGGCTCTCTTATTTATATCTGTCAGAATACAACAATGCTGAAAACATTGTTGTTATGGCGTCAGACTTAGATTAGGTGGTAGCTAGCCAGGCGGACTTCAAAAAGTCCTTCTATCACCAACCAAACCTTAATTAAATGGGAATAAGGTTGAGAATTAAAACACAAACGCAATCGTAACATTTGGACATTTGCAAAATCGCACTAGGCCCTCAGTGCATCCGATAGTTTTCTATAACGTTGACAGTTAATGTCAAACTCGTGCAGTCACAACCGGGATTGTTGATCCACTTGCCACTGTTCGTATTTTGGCCGTGTAATCAAATCGGGTTACTATGGTCACATTTCAATAACGAAAAATGGCGGCATTCGTGTAACACAACCAAGTTAAGATGATAAGCTAGTGGCTTAACAATCCCGGTTCGTGATTGTACCAAGGGTATATATGAGACGAAGTGCTCGTGTCGAGGCGGTGTGTTGCGAAGTCTGCTCGGCCGCTGTAGGAACTTACAGTTTGGAGCGCAGGTCGGACGTCTTAGCGGCTAATTGTCAGGATGGCTCGTCGAACCTAGAACGAATTTATATTTTACGATTTTGCCAAAATCGTATAAAGAAGAGGGTCATTTTGCACATAGCTTAATCTAGTGTAGTAGGTGCAGTCGGGGAACTTCCCGGTTGACCAATAAAGTAAAAAAAAATATTTTTTATATAATTATAACAAATAAAACTTTTTCGATACGGACGGAGGGGCGAAATTTGTCGGTCAATCACATTTAAGCGATATTCGCGTGTGTTCAATTTCAATATAACACTAGTTCACCTTAGACTAGAGCAGTGTTCTCCAAAGTTTTCTGAGCTACGACACATCTACTACAAGTTTCCATACTCGAGACCCACTCCTAGGCAGTCTTATGGAAAAAGTGGCATAAAATTGGTATATCTCAGATAACCTAGTCTAGGGCTTCGCCAGTAGGTCCCAGTGACTAGTTCCCGTAACTAATTAATGCAGTCTTGTTTGTTTGAAAATTCGTCGAAAGTCGTTTTACAGGGCCCACTTAAGGCCTGTATTCGCGGCGAAAGTTACCACATTTAGGTTATGTCGGCGGACAAAAGTCCTTCATGTGTGCAGGGTGCAATTGCGCTCATGGGTAAGACAGCGTACTCGTGCTGCACATAATAAGCGTTGGGTAGATCAAACAAGCTGTAGACAGTCCAAGCTGGCGATGACTGCAGTCTCGCCGCGTTTGACCTGTAGACTGCTAAGCCTTAATCGTCCGGACCTCCGAATAGTTGTAGGCACACTTACAGGTCACCTACCTTTAAACCGACAACTATTCATCATGAATGCGACAGACAGCCCCCTATGTAGGGGATGCCTGGACGCAGAGGAAACAGCCGCCCACGTAATCCTGGAGTGCGTGGGTTTGGCCGCAAAACGGGCAGAAACCCTCAAAGACGTGAGGTCGCTCCTAGAAGCCTGTGAACGCCCCAGGAGGCTTCTGCGCTTCTGGAAGGAGCTGGGATGGCTTAACTAGCCATACCGATGCTATGTTCACGCATAACGGACCAAATGAGAGTCTAAATGCGGAGAAAAGAGCCCATCACCAATACCAATAGTCACTGGGACCTACTAGCGAAGCCCTAGATTAGGTTTATCTCATAACAATTTTATACCACTTTTTCCATAAGACAGCCTAGGAGTGCAGGCCTTTAATATTCGCTCGCGAACCACCAGTGGGTTGCGACCCATAGTTTGCGTAACCCTGGACTAGAGAATTGGTGTGATTGTATGAAAAATACTATTATTATTTACAGACCTCATATTCATAGCGTTAGAGTTGCCGGGCTCCATCTTGTAGCCAAGCGTCTCGTAGAACTCTATTAGTTTGTCTTTGCAATCCAAAGACATCTTGTAGCAACCAAGCTCTTGCGCCAACAGAGAGACGGTCACTACTATCCTGTTATGGAAAAACTTGGGGCTTAGTATGAAAAATCTTTATAATAACTATAGATAGATCGAAGTACAAAAAAGTTTAACACCTTTAATTGTATATCAGTAGTAATCAGCCATAATCAAGAACCGTAACCAAATATTCCGAGGTAACTACATTTCTGGGACAAATTGGGCAGAATATATTTTTATTAAGTAGGCGAATTTTATACTTCCGTTTGCTTGGCATGGCATTGATTTTGCAAACATTTTGATCTAAATACGATTACAAATAATTGTATATAACTTTTTAAAGTTTGCAGCCTTTCATTTTATTTATTTATAACAATTTAAAGCCGAAAAAGTATAAACGCGTGGTTACACTGGTTCCAACTCGATATAAGTACTTAGATAAAATAGTATTTAAAAATCTTGACTCGTCCATTATACTTACAATTTCCCCAATTGTTTGCCCCTATAGGTATCATTAACTACAACATCTTCTAAACGGCCTCTCTGCAAAAAATGTGTAAAAACATGAAATTGAGCTCAATTCAAACAAAATGCAAATCTACAGAATGACCAAAAATTTGCAGTACAAGGTATTATATGTAACAAATGTATGCATAATTTTGCACATACCAATGAGCAATTGTGGATGAATTTTTGTTCAATAGTAAGAGTGGCAGCACCAATGAGCCTGGATATACGTGTGTCTTCTATAACAGTAACGTAGTAACCGCCAGACCGTTTCATCTGGGTAAACCTTTCTGTAACAAAAAATATTTTTGAGAGATTTTAATAGGTATAATTTTATTTATATACTGTCACTATGCTATGCTAATAACAACCTTAGTTATCGAATAATACTTAAACTTAAAACGTTTGGTGCGGCTAAAACTGCTGAAACTAGTTAATAAAAAATATGTATGTTCTGAGTTTAAGTCGGGAGCTAAGGCAAATTGCGTCTACAAAAAGATAATTTGTGGATGATACAATTTAAAGGAATTATAAATCCTAACAATAACATTTTCATTTCACAAAAAACTTAGAAACTAGCCTGTTAAAGAAAGATTATGTCAAAACCAAGTAACTCATAAAATCTTTTTATCAATTTAATCATAAACTTTAATTTAGCTTTAGCTTATAATAACTTAAAATGTATTGTTAAAATATTGCAATATAAGAAAGAACAGGAACAGAGCCTCTTATAAGGTCATTAGCTCATTATCACATAGCAGCCTGTTTTGAAGGTCGTTTTGCTAAATGTCAGTATAATAATACAACATTCTACAAATATGTGCCTCCAATCAGAAACAGGTTTCCTGTGTTCTATTTTCCGCCACTGATAATCAATTGATAAGCATTGTGATTTACCAGATTATCAGTTCTATTAAGCATGATAAGATGAACCAGTATTAACATAGTGCAGAAATTTAAATAAATATTTTCAACTGTTGGCCTAACGTTTCATGAAAATGATCAAGCAAAGATTGCTCAATTATCAATTAAAATTCTTGTACTTATTACTTAAAAAACTTGCAGTTAGAAAGTTGTAATGAGACATCTAATTACATAATAAATACCAGCCCCAAGGGTAACCACTGCTCCCAGATAAATCCAGAAGCTATCAAAGTCTATGGATTATGATAATAGGTCCATCTGTAGTATGAGAATCTAATGTAACCACTAATTATTATGGTAATCGTGCAATGAGTTGGCAAGCTCTAGCTATATTTTCTACTAGCTTCCGCCCGCAGTTTCACACGCGTGGTTCCCGTGCCCGTGGGAATATCAGAATAAAAAGTAGCTTATGTAACTTCTTTTGCCCTCTCAACTTAGGGTGTCAAGAAAGGACAAACAAACACACTTTCGCATTTATAATATTATATATAATTATTAAGGATAAATTATTTTAATTGTTTTCGTTGGTTATTCAATTAAATACATGAATAAATTACTCCATGAAGAAGCACAATTAGATTAACATACTTTATTCATTCCTCCTAAATTAAACTATAAATTCAATCTTTTTATAAGTAATGTATTTTTTTCCATTTACAATCTAATTAAGCATAACATACTGAAATGACAGCCATGTTATTCCTATTTTACTAGCACATCTTAGTTCTAGTTTTTGTTAATTTATATAGACAATCTTTCTGCTTGACTCAAAATCTAATTTATAATTTGCCTATGAATTTTAATACTTGCTTTTTTTATTCAGGAGGCACAGCAATAATTGTGGTTACTTACTTTCCATTGATATTATTTCTTATTCAAATTCATATAACAATGATTACGTTCATGCTGAAGATGGCATTTTAATTAAATACCCATACAAACTCACCATCAAACTGCTTCTTGGAAACATTTCCTACACTAGTGAGCTGGCCCAGGAGTTGGAGGAAGCCTTTGTCATAATCTGACCGCTGCAGTGGCCTTACGACCATCCAATCTTCGCCAGGCTGCGCTGCACTGATTTTAGGTTTAAACACTGCTGGACTTTTATTAAAATCCAACTTCTGGAGAATGTTTGGAGGATAGAGGAATTCCGACTTGTCATTCTAAATGAAGTCGTGTAAAAAAAGGAATAATTAGTAATAAATATAGATATTTTTAATGGATAACTACTTGAACAGCAAAATATTTTTGCAATAAAGCTAAAAAAGAAAAAGTAACTGCTTACCCCACTATCACTGAATTTCTCGGTACCCATGTTCTTAGGAAACTTATCTCGTTTGGTTGACTTATTTATTAACTAAATCATAATTTAAATCACACAAGAAAACGTAACGTATACAAAACTGAATATTTTAACGAACTCCAGTATTTCTCAAAAGTGAAAGTAACCTTCAATAATGTTTAGCTCATAGAGATACAACAGAACAAGTCAATGGTTTAGCTTCACGTCAGTCGGTCCTCGTATTTGTGGCACAAATTATATAGATTTGTGGTCACAAATTTTAGAGTAATAATGTACAAGTTCGTGGTCACCTGCGCGGGCGATAATCGCCACAGATTACTAATATGTAGCAAGCCATCGCCAACTCACATCACAATCACGTCACATAGCACAGCGAACGCACAGAACAACTAGCAGCACAGAATACTTAATAGTACAAGTACTAGCAGTCAATTATGAGCAAATAACATAAATACGAGACGAGAATGCACTAGCGAGAGGTGCGATTGCGTAAGGTAATCGTATGTACTTGTACATTACTATATAATTTGTGATCGTATTCATTTGACAGTTCATATCGTATTCAATCGGCAGAAATCTGCTATGGAATTGCGTAAAGTCAATCGTATTAATTTGACAGTTCATATTGTATCATAATAAATGTCATTCCATACACATTGCAGCCGATTGAATACGATATGAACTGTCAAATTAATACGATTACCTTACGCAATTGCACCCCTGCTAGGCGATTGCGTAAAGTCAATCGTATTCATTTGACAGTTCATATTGTATCATATTCAATATCATTCCATACAAATTGCAGCCGATTGAATACGATATGAACTGTCAAATGAATACGATTACCTTACGCAATCACACCCCTGTATGGGATGACATACGATATGATACAATATGAACTGTCAAATCAATACGATTGACTTTACGTGCTAGGGATTGCGTAAAGTCAATCGTATTCATTTGACAGTTCATATCTATATACTTAATTCAGGTTCGCAAAATTTGTGACGACTCGATAGGGACTTTGGCGCGTAGTACGCGGCCGAGTAAGGTATCAAATTAAAGGTACTCGAGTCTATTTGTTCCGAAAACTATAAAATATACAAAATGTTAAACGTGATGATCACAAACGGCAATTAAAGATTTTCGCATAATTTGGAATTTTTCGTCGATCGACGAACCCGAGTATCGGGTTGTAACCGCCCTAGTTGTATAATATTAAATGTCATTCCATACAAATTGCAGCCGATTGAATACGATATGAACTGTCAAATGAATACGATTACCTTACGCAATCGCACCCATAAAAGTAAGTCGTCGCTGTTTGCGTAGAAAGGAACGTGATATTTCATGTGTCAAAATGCCCTAAAAGGTACTGTTCGACGATATTGGACTTTAAGATAATGTGTAAAAGGTCTTATTTCTAATATCTATGTCAAAAAGCCCTATGTCGAACATACGACGTATTGAATTGACTTCTATTTGACTGAAATTCGCGCCCTTCGCGCCTTTTACGGCAATTTGACGTTTTGACAAATTGAGCCGGTAAACAAAGTTTTCAGTGAAATAAGTGTGCTAAGCGTTATTCACCTACAAAGACAAGTTAGAAGAAAGAAGAAAGATAAGTTGTGTTTCTTGCATTTGACATTCAACATAACTGAAAATAATCGTTTATCGACAAAACTAAGTAATTTAGGATCATTTTAATACCAATAACCTCAAATGCTGTAAACATTTTGGATTTTAGTTTGGTATACTTTTTAATTGGTTAAGTTATTTTAAAAAACAGTAACGTGTGATCAATTCTTAGCTTAGCTTCGATATATCGTTGTCATGCTGCCAAAACCGATTAACTGCAATTTTGGTTAAAAATGAGTAAAATTATACCAATCGATTCAGTTTTTTCAGTTCTATCGTCTGCAAAAATCGGTTAAACGCAGAGCCTATTAGTTACAGATATACTCTGTGCAAATAAAGGGTAATTTATAAATAAAAAAAAAATTGTTTAACGACAGGTTTTTCGATATTACGCTTGCTAAAAAATATTAAACTCGTTTAATTGATTTTCTCATTAAGCACCGGAGCAGGTCCACCGATGGTTTATTCTGCCATAGTAGTTCAAATGCCCCTAGCCGGTTTTGGAAACTTATCGAAAACTTTAATAAAATACGTCAGCATAAATTAAATTATTAACTTTAACTCATTTTGACCCGCGCCCTTAACATGCAAGATGAAATAATGTTTTTGTGAAAAAGTAATTATATGCATTTAATTAATTTTGTTAGCTGTAGCTAAAGCTGTGTCGGCTTAGAATAGCACTACCCCCTCTCATCCCATGGGTGTCGTAAAAGGCGACTAAGGGACTCAGCCTTCAGGAGACGGGCAGCAGCGTCTTGGCCATACTGCGATCGCCAACCCGCTTGCCAAGCGTGGCCATTATGTCACAAAACCCACTACACTGTTGTGATGGGGGACTTTAATGCTAAGTTGCGGTGACGAGTTGAGAGTGGGCAATTTGGAGTTGGGCAACGGAATGAAGATCTTAAATGTACCACATGAAACGCAATAAATTATTCTGATTCTGACAGAGGCCAGATGCTGGCCGACTTTATGGAGAAGGAGAACCTCTTCATGATGGACTCCATCTTCAAAAAGCCGGAAAGCTGAAAGTGGACCTGGATCAGTCCAGACGGTAAAGTAAAAAATGAGATAGATTTTATCATCTCGACGAAAAAGCAAATATTCAATGATGTCACTGTGATCAACACCGTCAAGACGGATAACGATCACCGAATGGTACGTGGCACGTTGAATATCAACGTGAAGCTGAAAAGATCGCGGCTGATAAAGTCTACGCTCCGACCATTACCGGCCCATATCCAAAACCCCGAGAGCTTTCAACTCGAGCCTGACTCGAGCTCCAAAAGCTCCGAAGCCCTTGAGAACAGCATAGATGTGGACGATCTACACAACACGGTGGTGGATACTGTCCGTACGGTAGGGTCCAAGTACTTTAAGACCCGCCGTCCCAAATTAAAGAAACTCTGACCACACACTCCTACTCATGGATCAGAGACGTGAAATGAGACTTCAGAACTCAGCGGATGCTTATCGTTATCGGCAGCTAAATAGGCAGATCTCTAAGTCTTTGACAAGCGACCTTCGCCAATTTAATACGAACCGTATTAAAAAGGCTATCGAGCGGAATAAAGGCTCCAAAGTGTTCGCGAGAGATCTGTCTATTGGGCAAAGCCAGATGACGAAACTTAAAACTGACGACGGTCGCATCATTTCTACGATACCTGAAATCCTGAGGGAGATCGAGAGTTTCTATAGGCAGTTATATTCCACACAGACACCTGTTGAAAGCAAGGCTAAAGACCCTAGAGCCAAGCTTACCCGACACTTCACCGAAGATGTCCCGGACGTCAGCCTGTACGAGATTAGTATGGCTCTCAAACAGCTCAAAAACAACAAGGCAGCGAGTGATGATGGAATCACTACAGAACTTCTGAGAGCGGGCGGTAAGCCGATACTGAAAGTCCTCCAGAAGCTTTTCAATTCCGTCATCGTCGTGAGAGAGAACTGTAATGTATCCTGTATGTATGTGTGCCTATTCTTAACAAATAAAATGATTTGATTTATGTCTACGTGCGGAAGGTCGCTTTTCGCTTTGCCACTCACGCGCTCGCGTTGTCCCGTTGTGCTTAGGTACTTACAATGAGCAGAAAAAAACGTCTATAACGCTTAATTGATTCAAAACCGTTTGAATTTTGTTCTATCATGAAACCGTTTTTTATTAGGTTTCGGTAGAGTCAAACCTTATTGAAACGGCTTCTATGTAGGTACTCGCTGCTGTACCGGTTTTAAAATTTACCGGATAAACAAGCCCTGATCTAAACAGAAAGTGCTCATTCGCTGAAGAACCTTACCCAAGGCGCTATATTCGTATCTCTTATACTTAAGCTGGGCTGCTGGATTCTACATCAGGTATGCCAATGCCATAGATTCTTATACCTAAACAGAAAGTGCTCATTCGCTGAAGAACCTTACAGTTTACACAAGGCGCTATATTCGTATCTCTTATAATTAAGCTAGGCTGCTTGATTCTTCATCAGGCGTGCCCGACCTTCGATTTTTATACGTCAATTGAAAATACTTATCACGCTAAGCAACTTATCCCAAGGTGCTATTTTCGTATTTTTTATAGTTTAGCTTGGCTGCTTTCGATATTAGAAATTGCTCATTAAGCTTAACAACTTTTCCTAAGTTGCTATTTTAATATCTCTCATAGTTTGGCTTGACTGCTATGGTTCCGCATCAGGTATTTCGATCTTAATTTTTTTCTTTCATAAGAACCTTCTTCTGACAATAAATACAACAAATAAAGAATTAGCGAAATTGTTCCATGCATCCATTCACGCGTGATGCGATGACCAAGGGAAATAGCGATTAATTTATATATATCGATAATATTAGTCTAAGACTAATAATATTAGACTAATATTTTTTGGAGCCATAAATCTATATTTAAAACTCACTGAAACAATCTTCAACATTATAAGATTGTCAAATATCGTTGAAACTAATGTATTTTGACCGTAGTCAAGATTTTACTTACATTTTCAATAAATAAATTATGGAAAATTGCCCTCTAATCGCACACTCGGAGGCAGTTATTGTACTGTACTATCTTGTGTGTGATGAATAAATGTCTTGTTTATTTATTATTTAAAATTTAAATATCGCTTGATTTAGGACGCGCAGTTTGAGTTGAGCCTTGGATTCGATAGTGATGGTAAAAGTTGAGAAAACTCTGAAGGAAACTCCATGCCAAAAAGAGGTTGATAGTGTCGGTAACAACTGTAACAAGTGCAGATTTACCCCGGAAACCTCGTCAGTTTCAACGCTTGCGTTGAAACCATAGATTTAGAATGTACAAGATACACAATGACGGCTCAAAGATGTGACAAAAAAAATGTAACATAATGTTGATGAATGTCCTATACGACATAGATGTGCGAGTTAAAAATAGTGTTGTCCACGATATAGTTTTACATTATCGATTGTTTCAGTTGGTAGGCTTTTTATACAGGAAGCAATCACATCGTTTGCGAGGAAACCTTGGTCGTACGTTACGTTACTAGCGCCGCCAATAGAAATAAATGAAGGTACTTTTTCTCAAGGACTTAGATCGATATTATCGACTATTTTGCGCAAATATCAAAGGATATAGTCAAATATACTTTTTAAATATTTTAGCCAAAAATTATGGGCAAGAAGTTTGTGTAAATGGTCAGAAAAGAATTTGTAAATTAACGATTAATAAAAATACGTTTTAAAACCGGTTTTGCGGAAAATGCTTAATGATTGATGTAAATGATTTATTTCTATTAGCGGCGCTAGTGTAAGTGACGATCCACCTCAACGCTTAAAATCGAAGAGAAAGCTAAAAATAAGAATTCACCAGACAAGTTAAGTCAATTGACTGTTACATTGTATGCTCTTTCAATATAGGCAGACGTTTAGGCCAGGGGGTCGACATTTCATACAAAAATGTAAAATATATGGATTTATGAACGTACTTTGTGCCAACATTAAATTACGAAAAAGTCCGAGTAATGAAAAAGAAAGTTTAATCGCTTTGTCCTACCGTATTATAACGACACGGTAATTTAGCCGCATTATACATCACGTCATGTTGGCCTGCATGTGACGCGCCGACAAATTTAACTTGATCTGTCAGATTTGTGTCTGTCAGTGATAACGTAATATATTGCTCAGACGTTTTTATTTTAATTTTAAATTATTTTAATAATGTTATTAATTACAAAGAGACTTAATGGGTGGCAAATCTTTGCAAATGTGAGAAATTTGTTGTGTCCGTAGAGTGAGAAGGTTGAAAAAGGTAATATTTTTGGCTAAATTTCCGCTTGAGCTGAACAGTGTCAGTTGTGTAAAACTGGTAAAGTTCTGACGACGATCAAAATCGAAGTAACATGGGTAACTTTGAATGTTAATTATAAGCTAGTTAATGAAAGTTACAAGCTATGAAAACTGAGAAGTGTGCAGGCAAGGGAGTCGTTGAAGTCCCGAAAATAAAAGAGGGTACATATTGTGTTTTTAGAGAAGAGGGTAGTTTGTTTCCAGGAAGGATACAAAAAGTAAGACCCTTAACAGTCCCTGTGCTACAAACAAAAATTTTTTAGGAGGGTGGTCTTCGCCTTCCAAAATTGAAATATGTCGAATCGATGAGTCAAACATTGTAAGTATTTTAAAATAGCAGCACGTATCCAGAAAAGGTGGCAATTTTTTTTATTGACGACGACATTTTCTTCATGGAAAGAGGTGAATGACTTTGTCTTAAAAAAAGTTTGTTTAAGAAAATGTAACTATTAATTACGATTTTGATCTTATCGAATAAGATCAAAATCGTAATTAATAGTTACATTTTCTTGATGAATATATAATTTGTTATGTTAAACACTATTTTCCTAGTTTCTCTTGATTTAATAATAATTCATCATTTTTTTTTTTTTTCCCACCAAATTGGTCCACTTTGATTCATATGGCAAGAATAATCTATCTGTCATATTTATACATCAGTGTAGATGTCATGTTGATAGTTAAGCATTTTTTTTAATATAAAAACGGAAGAAGCCAAAACTTAAAAAAAAAAAAATATATATATATATAAAAACGTCATCTACTCTTAACCAAATCTTAAAATATTCGAATAATAAAGGATTGTCATCATGAAAAAAATAATATTTAAAGTTACCCAAAACTCATGATAACATTGAATTTGAGTTTAGGGGGAAATTATGGGTAGTTCTGTTGATTTTTCATTAAATTTATAAATTATAAACCAACTCAATAGAACACTATTTAATCAATAAAATGAAAGTTTATGAAAATAAATCAGATTGTAATATCACAAAAACTGTAACAAATGTTCAAAGTTACCCAAAATGACTGTACTTACACCGTTATTATTTTATCACATTTCTCTCGGAAGTTATTAGTTACCTATTAGTATAGTATTGCACAATTAAAACAAGGTTTCGTATGATTTATGTAATTCTGATAAATCTGTAGGAATGTCGGAAGGCGGGAATTTAGCCAAAAATATTACCTTGTTCAACCTTCTCACTCTACGGACGGACGGACACAACAAATTTCGGAGATTCCCAAAGATTTGCCACCCATGTGTCTCTTTGTAATTAATAATTAAAATTGTGTAAAATTAAATGAAAAACTTCTGAGCAATTAGCACTGACAGAAAAACTTAAATTTGGCGTCGCGTCACATGCTGGGCAACGTCGATCTTTTTGCGTAGCGAAAAAATTCTAAATCTATGGTTGAAACTGACGAGGTTACTGTCACCCTACTGGGAAACGTGGCTTAAGGTCGGGTTCAATGGCTCAATCAGGGCCCCTCATCAACATCACGTTGCGTTATTACCGCTGACTTTTGGATTAGACTTTAGACAAGCAGGTATCTACGACGACATCACAAATCTTTAGCTGAACCTTTTTTTCATTAACAGATAATCAGGGGTACCAACATAACACGCAGTCGTCAGCCGCTATGAGTTATAGTATTCTGTGGTCTTCGGCAGCTGTCTACTTGACGACCCTAGCCTGTCCTATCAGCTGTTTTTATTTAGATACCTACGGAACCTGAACCTGTAAATCTTAAAAAATAATCATTTGTGATAATAATGACTTCTATTATAACTGGGTTGCTAAAATTAAATAATTATTGTTACTGCTTGAGACACTACCGACAGTATTCAGTTTTATGTGAAAGTCTAAACAGGCAACGTTATTTACAACATCCCTCAATTCAATACATTTCCAATCGTTATTTATTTTGGGAACGCGATAGAAAAGGTGGTTACGATACTGCTCATAACATTTCGCTAGTGGAACATGTGAAGAATGGATTAAAGGAAATAAAGAGTGAATGTGCGTTACTACGACAAGAAATTAAAGATTTAATTGAAACAGATCCTCTCCTTGTGGCACGACCGGGTAAGTCATTTAGATTTAAAGTCTTAACTTTTGATGTAATATGGATAATTTATGGTAGATAGGTCTTGTCTTGTTGTATTAGAAACATTGCTGCAAAATTTCAGTTTATGACACTTCTAGTGTTAGAGAAAAATATCGTAAGCTTTGTTTTTTTCCATGACAAATGGTGATTCTTGGGCTGACGTTTTTGAAAGCGCTCAGAATGGTTTCGCCATAGTAAGCAAAGAGCACCGAGAGCTATTCTCAAGGTAGCAACGGATCTGCCTTTCCAACACTCAACACATAATCTTTATATTAGATGGAACGTTCTCTCCATCAGACAAATTTTCATACTATACACGATTCTTAAGCAACAACCTCTGTTTATTACGATCCTGACTTACACAAACATAAAAGAAGGAAGGATAAGGTATGTGACACGCGCAAATTCAATACTGCCACTTCACATAAGTTTTTTGTTTCTTACCTTACCTTTATAACAAATTGATTAAAATTCTTAACATTATACTCTCTGCCTAAGTTTGATTGTAAGTTAACAGTCTCCAATTATCTTAAAACCTTGGACTACGAATCGACGGAAGACTTAATTACAATAAAAAATGAAGCTTGTTCATTCTCTTATTATCTTATTTATCTTATTATTCTCTTATTGTTTTTTTTTCCTTTTTTTTACATAATATGCTTCGCATCCCTTAGCTTCAGAGCCTCTAATTTTATCCTAAAGAACATGCAACAAACAAACACACACACACAAACAAACAGACACGCACACATAATCACCAATGGTACTGCAATACCAGGCATAAAAGGTTTCTTATTTACTTTTTAAATTGTATTAAACAAAACTGATTTCTGCTTTTTTTTTGTCGGTATTGTCTCTCACGTTAGTGTCCTTAAAAATAATTAACATGCAAGAGGGTCCTGGTAACCAGTAGCTCAGGTTTCATTGGATCCTTTTCAGGCACCAGTCTCTTCACAATGCAGGTCACACTGAAATAAATAATTATCTATCTCTGTATTAGAATTAAGTGCATCTATTGTAATGAGAAAGTAAATTGTTGTTTATATATTTATATAAATGATATGCATTCAAAATATCAAAATGATACTTTCAAAATACTATCTGACCAAAACAATAAGGTGAATGACAACTGAGGAAAACTTAAAAAACGAACTAAAATTTTAAGAAGGCGCAGTGAATCAGTTTATCATTGTAGCGCCAATCCAATTAACAGATAACGGTGAAGTGCGGTGATAGAAGTTGGCTTCAGGTGCCAAAAGTGCAAAATCGCATTCCTGTCATGTCATGTGCCTAATTGTCTTGGTTGGATAAAGTGTGATTCACATGTATTTTGTTTTAAAAATTTGTACTTTCAAATCAAGTCAATTAATTGTTGACAAACCCTATGGCTTGCTTTAAATAATTTATTTTAAATTCCGCGCCATCCTTCTTTGAAACTGACAGTGACACACATACACACGCACAAACACATATACACACGCACAAACACATATACACACACATATACACACACATATACACACACATATACACACCCATATACACACATACACACGCACACACACTTATACACACGCAAACGCATACAATAATGACATTTGCTTTTTTTTTTTTTACTATTATTTTTTTCGGTCATTCTGTAGACTAAGGTCGGAGACAACAGTCGTCTTCGATAAAGACTCACGTTTGTTAGGCAACGTTCGGTCGTCCGGTCAGGTGACGGATGGTTGACCGTAAAGTGGCATTACAACTGAGCCCTTCCGTGCTTCGGCGGGCACGTTAAACCGTCGGTTCCGGCTGTTAACAATCGTTAAGCCAAATCAGATCCCTTATAGGCGACTTTTTTAACAATAAAAAATATGCATAAATGTGTTCCAGCCCGGCCAGCCCTCCCTAGCATGAACACCGCTATATTATTATTATTATTATGCCATATGGTATAGGGCATCATTCCGATTTTCTTTTTCCGCTACGATGTGAGCGCGACAGTGACACGTTATCGATCGAGTTATCATTACAGTCACTCCGTGTGTACCCTAACACCTTTCACCTTTGGTGCTATAAAAACCTTTAGTGCCGGATAAAAAAAATCTTATTTCGGTATTCAAAACATTCGTAGCGCAAGCGTTTAAGAACAATCATAAGATTATGGATGCTGGAAATAACAAAACCAGCTAGCAGGGCTTGAAACCGGTATGAAAAAGAGCGGTTAATTGAGGTTTTTGATTAAGGATTTATACAAAAACCCCCCTTCCAGCGTATTCAGAATGAAAGCGCTTCAAAAACCTAAATAAACCGGTTTAATTCAAGCCGGCGAAACGTACCTAAGTCAATAAGGGCGTAAGTCTCGTGCAGTTTTCTGACTTCATTGAAAATCGGAACGTATTGCAGTTAATTAAAGCAGAAAATTGTATGAATATCGACGCACTGTAGGCGGTCTCGACGCCACGTACAGTAGTCATAGGTCCTGCCTACTACGTGTTTGCTTCGAGATGCTTCCACTCTCCCCTCCTTATCGAACCGCGCTCCTAGACAGTACCGTTAGCAAACAACTCTGTCACGAATATAGCTTTTTGGTTAGGTTTTTTTAGGATCGTTTTGTTAAGTAGTAGTATTTTTGTTACTGTTATAATAACAGCCTGGAAGTCGCTGTAGTAGTGATTTTACGAACAATTTTTGTTAATTAATTATTTTTACATTTTCGCAATTTTAATGTTTTCTTCATACTTATGATAAATTTTCAATAGAAGAATATGAGAAAAAAATTAACTTTGCCACAAGTGAATTCTTAGATGGGACTGACACCCTGAATTGAATAACTGAGTAAGACATGATTACGTAACAAAAACACCATACGGGCTTACAATTTTCGGTGGTTGCTCTCGATTTCTCCTGGATCCCATCATCAGATTCTGACCTGGTGAAAATGGGACCACCTTAGAAGTGAACTCTATCCAGCAAAAAAAATTCGCGGTAGCGAATATCAATGAAAAATAATCAACCTATGATTGTTGAGGCAATCAGACAAAAAGCGACCTTACGTTTGTAGACATAAGCTCGCAATTCGCTTGGCCACTGGCGCACTCTCGTTGTCCCTTTGTTTAGCTACTTAAAAGAGCAAAAAAAACCGGTATAAACCGCTTAATTAAGTCAAAATCCTTTTAATTTTGCTCTTTCATGAAACCGCTTTTTTTAAGGTTTGGGTCGAGCCAAACCTTATTGAAACGGTTTCTATGTCCTCACGGCCCTGTATGTACCATGTTTAAACGTCTATTTTATGAGATCTGTTCTATTTTGTACGACGCTCGAGTGTTAAATCTTATTTATTTTTGCGTTACTGAGCATCTACGAAGTGAAACTGGGCTTTCGTTAGCTAGTTTTTGTTATTTCCAGCATCCATAATCTTAAGCGTCATTCCGTGAGGCCCCTCTTTAAATGCCAATAATTATTTCAAACGCTTGCGTTACGAATGTTTTGAATACCGAAATAAGACATTGTTTATCCGGCACTGAAGGTTTTTATAACAAGGTAAAAGGTGTAAGGTACACACGGGGTGACTGTAATGATTTATCGATATCGAGTAAGGGTGGACGGTATATTAGATAACGATTACATTTCGTTATAAAGTATACGCCTAATATAGAATATATTACCTTTCTGCTTCTAATATTTTATGTCGAGTCATGCGCCATCTAGGAAAATGGAAGGAAGGTAATAAATAAACTAAGCTGTCAGCGTCGAGTTGAGCTTGCTGCGGTAAAGCAAGGATTCGCTCGCTTCTTGCTCTGCTTTTTCTTATTATTCCTTGTATGGCGATTAGCGACATCTAGTTTTGCAATTAAAATATTAAGGTATTGTCTTTTTTTCTATAAAAATTCAAATTTATTTCGTGGCTTTACGAACCAATTTTGATATAGAAACTATTTTTATATAGCATATCGTTATAATATAATATATGAATATAACGTTTTCGCACATCTTTAATATCGAGTCGATAAAAGCCGCTCATGCTAACTTTATGTTTTTATAATGGTGTTAAATAAAAATTATAGGGAAACACAAGAAAGAGAGAATATTCTAGAGAGCGATATAGAGTTTTGGCCTCAACCTTAGGTATTGGAAGTTTTTGCTCCACCTTTACTCATTATAAACTCACAGAGTACTTTTAAATATTGCAATGCAGCATTCTTCGGTCTTTCTTAATCTTTGCTTTAGTTTGTTTAATCTGTTATTCGAATTTGTGTCCGTTGAATTGAAAGTCGTTGAGTATTTTTAGGTACATTTTTAGTTTTGTTTTCTTTCTTTTCCTGGTTTAGTTAAAAATAACAGGATTAAAACTCGCACGGCTTGTGTCGACTATACATTTTGTGAATAACGAGTAGTACTCCCATACGGGAACTAGGCAACGAATGTTTTCGACTATCGTATCTGAGCAGTCTCCTGAACCAAACGAGAAAAGCAATTTACAGAATATTTATCAAAAATTGCAAAATTTTTTAGGACGTCGTTACGACAATAACTACAGTGGAGTAAAAACGGGGACGATGTCCACTCATGGAAGTATGGCAAGTTCAAACGACAACTTTATCACTCCGGTTTCGTCCATGGGTGACTTGATGTCTTTGTCACCTAGAAAAAGAGCTGATACAACGGAGCAGCCGGATTTAACCAACGATTTACTCACCGGGTCTGAGTTTGATAGTATTTGTGATGTAACTATGCAAGAAGTTCCTCGATATGATGACACATTCATTGATGCAACTAGTTTCGATTATTTAGTGAAGTGCGCAGAATCTAATCGTCATCACAATATTATAGATCGAGGGAAGGAAAGCCTGTTTGTGAAATTTGATCCACTTTATGCTAAAAAGGTAAAGGAAAGTGTAAGTTCATCTCACACCGACTCTATAGATTCTACTGATGGAGATGTGGGTTACGAGACCGGAAGTGCTACTTCAGGATTAACCGACAGTAATGTTGCTTCCCCAAAACATTCCATGTCAGTTGGTTGCCTTCAAACTCTGCATGGGAAAGATAAGCCCATGCAAGTTGTACCGCCTGTTGTAAGCTGTGAACTACCGAAAGCTACTTCGTCACACACCCGCCACACTCCAGCACTTATCCGCAGTGTCTCTGCAATACTGACTCCATCCGAAGTAGCTACAGAGAGACTTATCAGTATTGCTGGGAGTACTCCACCGACAGCTGCTCCCCGTAGTCCCCGCTATCATAATTTTAATGGCCATGAAATGGATCGATTGCAATCTTTAAGAGTTATTCTTCAAAAACAAGACCAGGAAGTCCTTTTACTTAGACAAGAAAATAGGGAACTGAGGTCAGCTTTACAAGACGTGGAACACAAACATTTACATACTATTGGAGACTTGGAGTCAAAAGTAAGAAAATTAATTGATGAACGAGATAATTTACAGCTAAAAGAAACAAAACTCATTCAACAAGTAAATGAAAAGGTTTTAAATAACCGACAAATGAGCATTGTCATGGAAGAATATGAGAAAACTATATCATCATTAATTGGAGAGCAACAAAGAGATAAAATTCAATATCAAGAGATTCAAGATAAATTATTGTCTGAAAGAGATCAAGCTTTAAATCATTTAAGTAGTATGGAAAGTTCATTCAATGATCTTTTGGCTAAATATGAAAAATGTAAAAGTATCATCATGGAAGTTAAAGAGAGAGAAAGAATTTTTGAACAGAAAATATCAGAATATGAAGTGGGCATGAAAAAATATGAAGTATTATACAATAACCTAAAACAAGTCACATCAGAAAATTTATCTAAAGCCAATGAAACATTGGAAAATAATAAAAAGAGCCATAATGTTGAAGTGACAAAACTTAATGCTACTATTAAAAAACATGAAATTACTATTGCCTCCCTTCAGGAGTCTCTCGCACAGAAGACAAGGGACAATGAAGAGTTAACACGAATATGTGACCAACTAATTAATGAAGTCCGTTAATTTACACTGTCTACTCATTATATATATTTTAATGGTGCTCTTCAGTTCTTAGTCTTTGAACTCATTTTGTGCTTATGGGCTCAAAACTTATTTCTGTGATGAATCTCAACTATTTTACTTTTAAATTGTCTTGTGGTTTCTTGTATTATTATTGTGTTTCTGTAATTTTCTTTAATGACTAATTGGACGTAGTTACGCGAAAAGGATCCAATCCACACAGAGTCGATTCTGAGATAGAGGCCATTAAAGATTAGAAAGTGTTAAAAGTGTCTCTAGTCGAACATTATTACATTGAGAGTATTTCCTTTTGTGTTGACGATTAGTTATTTTTTTGCACTTCATAATGGGCGTAAGTTGTGTTAAACATACAGTACAATTTTATTATGAAAATGGCAAAAATGTGTGTCTGGATTCTTTTTAATAAAAGCTAAATATTATGGGATGCTGCTCAAAATGATTTAATCAATAACGATCCAGATACTATTTTACTAACTTATTTTAATAAAAACAAGAAAAACTTAAAATAAAACAATGTTATTAATCAAAAAAGTTAAGCTTAATAGATACATTTTAACAAAAAAATTTAGCACCCTTTCAAATTGTCTATACAAGATGTTGATGGATTTAACTTTTGACTTGACAGATAACTACCAAGAGATAAGTATATCAACCTTGGCAGTTATCTGTTTCAACTTCAAAATCAAAGTTAATCTGTTAAATCCTTCAACATCTTCGACAATCCGAGCATTACCCAATGGCAAACGTCTCCCCGGGAATGCATGCAGTGAGTCAGTGTCACTGTCACATGTCAAGTTGTCTGATAGATCTAGTCACTTCTGTTCAGAAATAAATGAGTTCCTATTGTTAGGACGCTTGTGCACTACACGGAATTTTACCGTCCGGCAGTCCGATTTTTTACGGTCCGGTGTGGCATGAAAAAAAAACGGATGATTGGCTTGTGCACTTGTCCGTCTTTTTACTCCCAGGTGCAGCGCAGTTTAGGGTAGATCTCTTTGAAACTACACTCCACGCACGCGTAAACGAGAGGAATGATGAGTTTCTTGGAACGTCGGCAATTGCTTGCTTTATTACTTTCTCATATAAGGATTCAGAAGTATAAATATTAGTTATTGTTTACAATAAAAAAATATGTCCATATGGGAAGTCAAAAAAAATCCCTCAAATGGGGTAAAAACTGGGTTTGGTCTGTTGGTGGTAGCTCCGATACAATAAACGTTTTTTTTTCTGCCGTTTTTTGCTCGATATTAATAACGGCAACAGGTAGACATTTTATTCACAGAATATTTACAACTCGGTCAAGCTAAGATGATACCTGAAGCCCTACACTAATTCTTTCACTCGATTTTGTCATGCCCGGAGTGTGAGAGGGACGGGTATATCCTGCAGGTGTCATGTTAGCTCGACCGAGTAGTAGTTGTATATTTATTTTAAAATAATTAATTAAATTAAAATACAACAAACGTATATTTTTTATGGTACGGAACCCTTCTAGCGTGAGTCCGACTCGCACTTGGCCGTTTTAGTTGTGCACTATGTAAGTTACACCCTTACCCCTTCGCCCGCCCCGCCGCTCATGAATATCACGGACCGAACGCAGCGCAGTGCACAAGCTTAAATACTTTTTTCATTGCTGTCATCCCGGACCGGAAAAAAACGGCCTGGAATCGGGAAAAGTAAATTCGGACGGTAAAATTACGTATAGTGCACTAGCTAGCATATACATTTTATGGCCTGCCATATCGGACCGTAAAAAATCGGACTACCGGACGGTAAAATTCCGTGTAGTGTACAAGTGCCCTTAGGGTAGGGACGTATAAACTATTGTAAAACTGGCTAATTAGGGAAACTGACGAGTGATAGATAACCCGACCCAAATAATCAATTAAAATTTATGTACCTAATCCAAAAAGTCTATTAAAACAAAAGAAACGTTTTTTTGTACTTGCATTCCAAAACTTTGCAAAAAGTCTATTAAAAAAATAGCAACCAGGATCTTTTTTGCGGTTTCTTTTTATAGAAATTAATATTTATTCAGAAGGTGCCAATTCTTTTGGTATATCTTTGAAGTGGAAAAACTATTCGTACAAAAAGATTCAAGCATCTTGGATCGTTCTTGATATTTAAGTAGAAAAACATTCTAAAGAATTTATTTAGCATAAAGGTTCCAGACAGCCTGGATCCTTTCAAATATTTTATAAATGCTGTTACTTCAGTGGTCCAGGCAGTTTAGATCTTTTTTGTGATTTGTTTAAAGCACTTATTCCGTAGATTAATATTTTCGCAAAAACTATTCAGGTAATTTGGATCTGTTTTAATGATAAATATTTAGTGTCTCCCCTATAAGTGGCTTGGTATCTAGTCGTAGCAATTATGTCAAATATTGTGTTTTTCATCTGGATCTTTTTTGACATGAAAGATATCATCGCAAAGACCCCCCTGGTATATATAACTCAATTTCAGAAAAATTGTGGTTTGGATCCTTTTCGCGTAACTACGTCCAATTTATATTACTTATTTGAAGGACTTTGTGAAATCGTATTAGGCTAGTGTTTGTCTGACTTTTTTGAACTTATAGATTATGGTCAACTAAAACTGAATTGTTTTAGACTTAAAGTTTTTGACAGTACATTGTTTGCTTATTATGCAATTTATTTAGGAGAATATTCATATTAATCTGTATACATAAAAGTCATGACAAATATATTATTATTAATGAATAGAATTTTGAGTTGATCTTTTGTACAAAGATGGCTTCCATGAATGATATCCCAGGCAAAAATATAGAAATTACATAAATGATGTTGATGAAAATATCATGATCAACAATAAATACTTTTGTAATAAATAATGTGCCTTAAGAATATGGTTATAGTCATCTTGGATTCTTAATTATTATTGTAACTTATAGTTTGGTGGTTATACTCGGTGTAATTTAGACTCCCTATTTTAATAAAACCATGATATTTTATTATTGTAGCATTATTTTTTACTGTTTAAAATAAAGTCCCAACCAGTTATTTTGTTTGTACACTTGCCAACGTCAAGTAAAAAATTGGGAAACGGAATTGATTTTTTTAAAAGAATAGGAACATAACAGAGTTTGAATGTTTTTATATATATATATATATATATATATATATATATATATATGTATATATATATATATATATATATATGTATATATATATATATATATATATGAATATATATATATATATATATATATATATATATATATATATAGTCCTTTTCCAACACTTGTTTGATCCAGCGAAATTAAAAGAGTACTTTGTTGATCCACCTTTCTGTCGAAATTTACTGGCTCCTAAGCTCAATTTTGAAAGCAGGACGGCATATATTTGAACAGCGTATTATGTCGCTTACATATATTTCAGAATTCAGCTATATGCTCTAACCATTGCTTTACATTTTTGTAAGATATTTGTGGCTCCGCGTAACGGTTTTTTCTCAGGCGCTCATTACACATTTCTTGATCCTTGAGAGCGTGCATACTCAGCGCGACGAGCCAGTGTTTATAATATGAATACTAGTGCCTGTACGAAGTAGATGAGCATTTCCAATAAGAGTTAATACAGAAAAGCTAAATTCTCTTGTACATTACCTTTTGCTTGTTAAGTTAAACCAATAAAATACCTAAACCTGGTGATAGTCATACGCTATTGTGATGGCAATTTATGGAATTGTGTGAATTAAAGTTGCACACGCAATCCCTTTTTCTTGAATAAAGAATAATTTTAATATGACACTTCACTGACACTTCTCCATACATTTGAAAGGTATTTTTGTGTGTTACTTTGCTTAAACAATTCCAAATAAACATCAAATTAACTACTTATTTACTTCATTCAGTTTATCTTTCAAAACGCGTCCCGATCACAATCTCTTTCATAATAAGTTATGGCGTGAAGTACCTAGTTAATATCTTTCAAATGACGAGTTGAAAGCGATAGCCATAGATTAGCCCCCTGATCACTACATAGGAATCCGTGGATCATTATCAAAATATGTACCTACCTAGTAATAGTTTAATAGGTAAGTAGGTATTTTGATAATGGCCCACGGATTCCTATGTAGGTTAAAAAAGTAATAGATGTATAGAAAACGTTTCTATCACAACTAATAGACTATTAATAGGTATTTCATTTGAATACTAAATTATTTCCTTAACCCCAGTACTTTTCGAGAAAAAGTTTCCGATCGATACTTACTATTATACCGTGTCTCTAGTTATCGGTTGCAATTGCAAGTGGATCAACAACTGTCGTAATTTTAGGCATCACACCACCATGAGAGAGAGAAAGCGTTATTCAAATATTACTTTAAAAAGATAGGGATGACAATATTTTTTCTGTTTATTTTAACGGTTAAATCACACCACACCACACTCGGCCGGCTCATTATCGAATACTACAGTGTAGTGGCAAGATCTAAGAAATTATCCATTTCAAGTGCAAAAAGTGCAATCAGTAAACAGGCAATGTCAGATTTATCAGTGTTGGAAAGATTGAGCGAAAGGTAAGTTTGTGATACTTAATTATGAATGTATTTTTCATCATTGACTTCAACGTCGTTAACCGATATTTAGATGTTTTTTAAATCTAATTGAACTTTAAACGACATCTAAGCTGCATCTATATAAGTAACAAGTGTTCTTAGTTTCTTTCTTCACGGGTGCGGGTGTCGAATTAGAGTTATGTTTTTAATATTTAATAGGTAACCGCATGCCTGTCATGCGCCTAATTGTGGTGGTCGGCTAGTAGGTACTTGATACATCCTTCCTACTAATATTATAAATGCAAAAGAATGTCAGTTTGTTTCTTTATTTGTTTGTTCTTCTTTCACGCAAAAACTACTGAACGGACTTGTTTTTTATGAAATACGGCTCTCCGTATTCTCTACTACTCTCTACTCTTAGCCTTCATCATACCTGATGTTAAGTAATGATAAGGCTGAAGATGGAAGCGAGCCTCTCCCGGAATCCCCAATCACTGAGGAACTGGCTATCTTATCTTTAACTGCCGGAATACAACAATGCAAAAAACATTGTTGTTATGGCGTCAGACTTAGATAAGATGGTGGTAGCTAGCCAGGCGGACTTACAACAAGTCCTACCACCAAACAAACCGAATACAATATGTACCCCCGCTGAGAATGAAACCCGGGTACCTGGGTCTAATACCGGTGGTTGTCCCACTAAACAACAGAGGCGGTTAAAATGAGATGATTGCTGAATTTAGATGAAAGGTTTTTATCCCGATAATCCCACGGGAACGGGAACCACGAGGGTGAAACCGCGGGTCGTTGCTAGTATCCTGTTCTACTAATATTTACAGCAAAAGTGTGACAGTTTGTTTTTTTAGGTATTTGTTTGTTTGTTCCTCTTTCACGCAAAAACTACTGAACGGATTTGAATTTAATTTGGTATGTAGTTACGTCAAATAGTGGATTTAACATAGGCTACTTTTTATCCCGATATTTCCACGGGAACGGGAACGACGTGGGAAAAGAGTTTGTTTGTTTGAACGCGGTAATCTCCAGAACAACAGGAGTCCTAATTTAAAAAAAATATGGATAGCCCATTTATCAACAAAGGCTTTGGGTACTACGAGCCTGTACCATTTAACTTATATTATAACTATCTGGTTTGAGGAGCCCGTGGCGCAGTGGTTCGCGCTCTCGGCCTGCGATTGTTAAAGTTAAGCCACTTTAGCAATGGTCGGTCACAGGTTGGGTGACCAAGAATTTACTATCTTGAGCTCCTCCGTGCTTCGGAAGGCGCGTTAAGTCGTTGGTCCCGGCTGCATTTTCCACTTTAAAACCCACCAATTCCCAATTGGGCCCGCATGGTGGGTTATGGCCCGTCCTCCTTATCCATCCATGAGGAAGGCCAGTGCCCCAGCAGTGGTGACATTAAAATGGCTGATGCTGATAAGTAGCTGATCCGGCGAACTTCGTACCACCTTATCGACATCACGTCACCTATCAACCAGATCTAATTGTAAATCTAAACCATTCTCGAATTCTACTGGGACTCCCATCAATAGCTAATTTTATCAGCCAGTACTTTAGCTACATATAATTTCCCACGGAACGCGGGGTTTTTTTATTTTTGGGACGCAGATACCCATGCTATACTTACAACGTGTTATGGATAAGCGCAAAACCTTTTAGCCACCTAAAAGGTTCTGCTGATTCTGCTCATGAGTATGAACGACTTTTACTATAGGGCCAACTTTGCAACTCCACAAAGAATCGGCTAATCTAGTCTAATACTAGTCTAAAACTATTCTAGTCATCTCAGTACTATAGAAAATATTTGTTTGCAACAGAAATTTACCTCTTACTTGTATGTACTAATAGCAACACCTGTTGCTTTTTTGTTATTTGTTTTTTTACACGATACCTACAAACTATCCATGTGCACTCACACAAATGCAAAGCTCAGCTTAAACCTCGCGGACTATACCGATTTAGAAATTGATGATCTTAACCAATGAACGTATCTGCGATCTGTGATTGGTCCGTTTAAATTGGATCAAATAAGTACGGGGTGGATTTGTATAAATTTTAGCTACTTTCAGATAGTTGTTGACGATCAATTGTTGATCCGAAACGGTGCCAATAACTCACATACTTAAGGTATTGGATCAACAAATCGAGTACGGATCAACAAATTTTGGCGGATCAACAAAAAACTGATCATATGTACCGCTGGATCAAACAACTCTTAGCAGAGATAACTATATATTCATATTAATTTATTCCACACAAATTTGTAACAAAGCACATTTCATGTTTTAATAGGTAATTAACCTAGGTGTTATAGCTACAAATTTACCCTTTCAAGGTATTGTGGTTTTAACCATCATTATTTTAAGTTTTAAATAAGTATAAAAAGAAAACATTAAACTATAATTTACTTTCAAGTCTTAACAAATGTAAGGAATATAATCAATCAAATATATATAATAATAATAACAACAACAAAATCGAAACATACTAAGTATTATATATATTTATAAAATTTATAGAGATAGGAAATTATTTACAGTTTTATATTATTAGACATAAGAAAAGATAAAATGCATTTATATACACTGCTATCTATAACAGATGACAGAGTTACAATATTGGTTGGCTATGGAACTCTGAGCGATATTAATTCATAAAAAACTGAAAACCATGGTTTAGTAGGCATATATTATTTTGAACTTGAGAATAAAATCTGCCTTTAGTTTGTTGACTGTAATCCCATACACTTTTCCAATTGTATTGTAAAGTAAACTGGGGAAGGGCTAATAAGTCCTGGAAATATTTTTTTTAAGGGAAGATATCTCCGCATGTGACTGCGTCATGAGCAAGTTTATCAGCAATAACATTGCTGTATTCGTTTACATGTTTGCAAGTAGTGCAATAAAAAAAGGCGCCAACACTTAGGCTCGGATACTAACAGCTATAATAATTGTCAATGTACCGATTTAGCTCCTTGTAAAGCTGACCAAGTTTAAATTCACCGACCCAATCAGTTGTTAAGGAATTTATCGCTCCGGTTTCAAGTCCGGCCCTTACAACAACTGCCCATACGCCCACGCCTATACGCACTGAGACTGCAGGTATATATTATATAAATCCCATAGGACGTTTACTTTTTAATAAAACGGACATTACACCATTGGTTGTTCATGTTCAGAGAATACAATCTGATCCTAAGGATGGCAGGTCTCTTCATCCTGTTAGTTTTGGTAGATTCTTGAAAAATAATCGCATTAATGATATTATAAATGAAAGTGTGTAACGCATTGGCCGTAATATGATCTCAATATCCTTTTCATCTTACATGTCAGCTAATTCCTTTCTGACCAATAAAAACTTAGGAAGTCACAAAATGAAAGCATTTATCCCAACATTTAGTGTAACTGGGATGGGGCTTGTTCGTGTAGTCCCTGCAGAATGGTCTCCAGAAGAAGTGCTACAAATATCTCGGTTCCAATTGGCTGCGGTAAAATTATTAAAGTGAGACGCATCAACTATAAAGTATTTCAAGACGGATCAGCAATATGGAAGCCTTCACAGTCCATTGTGGTAACTTTTGATGGTCAGGTACTTCCAAAAAGAATTTTTATGTGCTTTAATGCATTGCCTGTAGACCATATTCCTAACCATCCAGTGCTTCAACTGTTGTTGGTTTGGTCACACTAAAACCCAGTGTAGATCCAAACCTAGATGTTTTAAGTGCCGTGAAAACCACTTGGGGGACTCCTGTATAGAGAGGAAAACTTTAATGCCTTTTGCTATTGTGAAGGTTCACATTTTGCTACCAATAAATCTTGCCCAGAATATAGCCGACAGCAAGAAATAAAAGTTATATGGTTCACAACTGCACATCTTACGCAGAAGCTTCAAAATAATTCCCTATTTCTTATGTTCGTCTTAGGCACTGGCGTACATACAACGAACTTTAAGAAGTTCGCTAAAAATAGTCAATAAGACCCGCTTCAATAACTATAGTTAGTTATGCTGAAGACTTATCTCAAAACTCCACTTTACATATTTCATATTTCAATGGTCAAGTAAAAAATTGCTTCATAATTATTAATTTGGCCATATGACACCCACTGCTGGGTATATGCCTCCCCTAAGAATCTCCACCACGATCGGTCCTGCGCTGCCCGCATCCAACGGCTTCCCGCGACTTTCACCAGATCGTCGGTCCACCTTGTCCAGCTACTACCCACGAAGCTATATATAGCCATAATTATGGTATACATATGGCCGGACGACTTAACAATTATTCGTCACTATTATACGCCACTCATCGCTACGGACGCGTACCTAGAAGTATATAATTTACGCTTCCAACACCATACTTATGCGCTATATCAGCAAAAATTAGCGGCTAACAAAAAAAAACAAGTAAAGACTCATTTAAGTATGGGTATAAATGAGTCATTACATGATTTTTTGTTAGAAAAAAAGTATTATTAAATTAGATTAGTACCTACATTAAATTAATATTTCTCAAAGGATTATTTTTATTTTATTTCAGGAGAAACAGACCTCCTTTGGTGTTTCAACGATCCAAATGTTCTCAGTAAATTCGTGACCACGTGTGATAGTGATCACAATGAGGGCTACAGCACATGCAGCCTTGAAATGAGCCCCGCCGGACGGGCGCTGTTCCATGGAAACCTCGACCTCAGAGTGCCTAAAGATGGTCGCATCAAAAAAGCTGGTTATGCTGCTATGAGGTCGCAAAGAATAAGAGTAAGTGTAATGAACTTACTCTTGACGTGATCGCATTGACATCGAGATTGAATTAACGTTAAAAGTTACTAATTTATGACTTATAATAAGTAATTAAACTAAAAATTAAAATTTTGAAATTAGTAAATAAAGTAACTTTGTATTATATAAATCCATTCGAATCAACGTCGAAAATCAGTAAAAATTAGATATTGACATTCAATCTCGATCTCAACGCGTTTCTATAAGAGTAGGTAAACCCCAGTTCAGATATGCTTGCTCAGTGTGACGTATGCGTGAAACTATTAGATCAAGCCTTTTTTTCGTTAGAAAAATGCTTTTTGCATTCCCCAGCTGCTGATAATTATTGGGGATATTTTAGACTGCCGTCCAAGAAGACTGCCTAACGCGACTGAAAGAAATGGCTCATACATTACCCACATATAAAATAATGACAAATGTCTGTGCAATGCAGGGCTTAGCCTACCCATTCCTCCAGGATTCCGAGAGTTGCGAGTGAAGGCGAGGAATGAGCTTCGCCCTCCTCTACATGAGCTTAAAAGAAAACATATTTTTTTATGATTTTTAATTTTTGCATTTTTCAATGCTATTTTCATACTTATGATAGTTTTTTAAATAGAAAAATGTTGGAAAAATCAACTCGGCCACAAGTGAATTATCCGATGGGACTCAACACATGTAATTTAATCACATTAAATGTTTGCTGTGGATGGGGTTTGAACCCACTATGTCTGATGCAATAAGCAGAATCACTAGTCTACCTACCCACAGGGCGATTCGGGCCAGTTCAAAACATCAATGAACAATAAACATTTCCTACATAGTTGTAAACCTAACCTACTTACTTAAATTAAAGTTAAGTTAACTTATAATTAAAGTTTTAAAATAATTACAGAAATCATTCAAACGTGACGCAACTTACGACTGGCATTTATACAACACGCTGGTGTTGAAAGTGCGAGGCGACGGCCGCTCATACTTACTGAACATCTCCTGCGAGGGATACTACGATATAACATGGAATGACATTTACCATTACGTGCTCTATACGAGAGGTGGGCCGTACTGGCAAGTTGCTAAGGTAAGATCATAATGTATAATCACAGATTAATACACACCGATTGGTAGAAGTCGGCGCGCAGAGCAGCGCATTTTACAATTGCTGAAGGAAAATTAAAACATCCGTAAAGAAGTTAAATTCTACATTGGCATGCATTTAAGTAGCCAACCGGCCAGAGCGCGCGGACGCCGCGGCAGCTGGGACCCTACCGCGCAAGTGTCGTCGGCATCGATATCGACTTCATTTGGCAGATGGATGTGACATATTGCTCTTAGTCTTTGGTAAGTTTTCATTTGTGTCAAAAAGAAGCAGCAATGTGTCACATCCATCGGTCAAATGAAGCCAATTTCGATTCCGACACCACTTGCGCGGTACGGCCCCGGTCGCTCCTCGCGCACGCCGCACATATGCATGCATATATGAAACTCAACTTGAATACGGATGTTTCAATTTCCTTCAGCAATTGTAAAATGCGATTCTCTGGGCGCCGACTCCGTCCGTTCGGTGTGAAGCATATATATAATAACATAGAGGTCCCACGAAAAAAGTCCCAATGTACCTATATTATCTACTGGAACTAAAATGTGCGTTGCTTATCCACATAATAATAGAATTGAGCTGCAGTGCCACTCTCCCTGGGCACTTATTTCGTGAGACGAGACGGACGATAGGAGATAGCATTCATTTCTAAGGCTTTGGGTTATGCTGTGTACACACCGGGCCAACGAACGCCAGCCAAGGGGTTCTGTTTTCCCCTCTATCTCAATCAGATGATCTGGAAACACCCGAATATGAACTGGAATCGTTCCCAGTGATCCTTCAATTAGCTTTAGATTGATCTTTGAAGGCCACGGATGTAGGGCAACGAACGTTTGATGCCGTTCGTTGCCGTTCGTTGGCCCGATGTGTACAGAAGCATTGTAACGTTTCCGTCATAATAGAGGTTATTAAGTCGGAAATGTTACAACTTATAACTCGGTTGCCTGCTTTGTGTGAATCAAAGCAATCTAATGCTATGTTTTTATTTAAAAAATAATGAGTATCTTATAAATTATATTGAATAAAATGGTAAAAAAAATAGCACTTTTCGAGGATTTTTTTATTGTGTAAGAAACTAAAAATAATCTTATGATTACTGATTCTTGCCTGTTATGATATTAATTTAATAAAAAAAATAAGCAATAGATGTAGGTTTCTTTTAATTATATAAGTAGTAAGGATCTCTAGAAGTGTAAGAAAAAAACCGGCAATTTCATAGGTAAAGGTAAAGACCTATTACTTATATAAGGTTGATTTGGTACTAACTATTCTTTCAATTTCAGATACCTTTTTCAAAATTCATCTTGGGATCAAAAGGACGTTTACAAGACAAACAGAATCGAATACGGACGGACAGAGTAACGCATTTCGGTATATCTTGTGGGGATAAGATCTCTGGTAGATTTAATTTAGAAATTGAATACGTGGGTAAGTGCAATTAGACAGTTAAAAATCTAATATAGAACACAAGTTCAACCTCTTTTTCCTCCTTTAGGGGTGTATTTTTCAAGTAGTCTGACACACATAAATATTAATGTTAAACCGACACCCTAAACACAGAATTTGAAGATCGTTATTTCGAAACTGAACGGACTTTCATATAAACTTTCATCCCCTATTTTACCCCCTTAGAGGGTGAATTTAAAAAAATCCCTTCTTAGTGCTCATCTACACCATAAAAGGTATCTACCCTCCAAAAATTGTGTCTCTACTTTCAGCCGTTTGGGCTACACTAGCACGACAAGAATCAATCAATTAATCAATTTAGAGTTTTTTAGTACACAAGTTCAACCCCTTTTTCCTTTTTTTTTGGGGGTGTAATTGTCAAGTACTCTGAGCTGAGATACATAAATATTAATGTTAAACCGACACCCCAAACACAAGATTTGAAGATTTGCATACAAACTTTCATCCCTTATTTTATCCCCTAGGGATTGATTTTTGTAAATCTTTTCTTAGTGCTCATGCCTACACCATGAAAGGTATCTACCCTCCAAAAATGGTGTCTCAACTTTCAGCCGTTTGGGCTCTACTCTCATGTCAACAATATAGCTCATAGCTCGATAGCGTGTCTCACTAGCTGTCTCGTTTACAAATCTTAGCCGGGTAAGCAAGACGGTATTTTATGAGCCTACTGCACATCTAACTAATAATATAAATATAAAAGACTAGCGACCGCTCGCGGTTTCACCCGCGTAGTTCCCGTGGGAATATAGGGATAAAAAGTATCCTATGTTCATAACCAGGCGATCTACTATCTGTGTACCAAATTTCATCCAAATCCGTTCAGTAGCTTTTGAGTTTATTCGTTGCAAACAAACAAACAAGCAATCAAATCTTTCCTCTTTATAATATTAGTATAGATTGGATGTTTGTAACTCAATCACGACGACTGATTGCTTAATGCGAGTTTTTTCTACTCACGACCGATCGTGAACGCGTCAATTTTTGTATCAATTCAGCGGCCCGCCATCTAGCGGATTACGCTACGGACTACACCAACGCCATACAAAGACCTAACGCGCTCACTATCGACCGTGAGTAGAAATAAAATCGCTCTAAACACACTGAACAGATTTTAATTTATATAATTTGACATACCTACATCCCGTATATTCCCGCCACAGTTACAGAAATAGGAACCACGTGGATGAAACCGTGTTCAGCCACTAGTTACGCTATGTAGTGTAACGGTAGTGCTACTTTTATAGTTAAAACGATGTTTAACTCGATACTGTTTTTATATTGAATAAATTAAGTACCTAATTTCACTATTTATAAATATTTTATTTTACAAGGCGACCGTCCATAACTACGCAGGACGACGGGCCTCCTTTTTTATTTTTTATAAAAGCAAAACCAGCTAGCAATAGCGGTGTAGCGGCCTGCTCCACAGTAGTTTTAAGCGATTCATTAATTTTCTAATATAATTTTCATTTCAGGATTGGAACTCGACCCGGCTCATGACGAAGAATTCGCGTATGAAATGTACAAAACAGATAAATATATTGTTGGTGTTTAGGTAAATAAAATAATAATAAATTTTATAGTAAGTAGCTTCTAAAAATACTCGTTTTATTTTAAAATTTGTAAAATAAAAGTGAGAAGCAGTATCGGCAAGCACGCTCTATCCTTTATGATGGCGCATATGGCCGCAAACTGGACGGCCGCGGGTGCTGGCGCGGGGGCGACCGCGGTGCATCGCGCGGCTCACGCGCACAGATTAGCACTATTAGTTACTACGTAACTCGCGCGATTTGATATTTATGCTTAAGTTTGTATTAACCGTGCTGGAGGGCCGCGGCGCGGGCGGCGGGCAACAAGCGGCACGCGCCAGTCGAGCGGCGAATGCGCGAGCCGCGCGATGCACCGCGGTCGCCCCCGCGCCCGCACCCGCGGCCGTCCAGTTTGCGGCCTTAGGGCGGGCCACACCGCTCTCTCGAAAAAGACGTCGAATCTCGAAGTTTGTGTTAATTCTCTTCGTCGTATTAATTCTAAATGGGTGAGGCCGCCAAAAAAGGATTACTTGCTAGACGACGTAGCGTCCGGCAACTTTTTCCGTATAAATATTTATAACTATCAAATTTTGTAGTTTTCAATAATAAAAATTGCATTGTGAATGCAAAAAAGTAAAAATTTAAATAATTTGCAATAGCAATAATTTCATCTTTAGCGATTGTGAAATATCTCTTTCGTGTGTGAGGGTAGTAATATCTTCACATTGATGAAATTAACGCTGGCTATTCAGCGCGTAAGATAAATTCGACACTCGTAGCTCAGAGGTTAGAGCAATTGCCCGGACAGCAGGTCGTGGGTTCGAATCCCATCGGAGCTGTTTGTGAGACGTGCCGATTTTTTCTAAATACTTCATTTTAAATTTTTCAGTGATTCCATATTTTCCCTATGACAGATGCCTCTCACTCCAGCCCTTATACATAAAGACTGAAAAGATTGAATGAACTAGCAAAAACAAGGCAGTGAGTAAACTAAATGTTTTGTTTGAAAATTCGAGCTGTGGATGATCATCCAAAACTAAAAAAATCTACAAAATACTGATTCATTCCCACAAATTATACTTAGACTTATATAGTTCATTCCTTTAACGCCTCTTAAAATAATAATAATAAATGTTTCTTACGCCAATGAACCTAGCCCCAAAGTAAGCACTGTGTAAGGCTTGTGCTATGGGATACTAGGATAAATGATATCAATACATATATGTATATTTGTGTAGAAATATAAACGTCTATGAGGTGAGGTACAAATGTTCGTATTCATCATTCAATAATTCAATTCATAGAAGCACGTTTAATCGTGCGGTGCGATTGCTATGGTTATACGTGAATTATCGCTGTCGCTGTCGCGTTGTTGTTGCAAAGATATGTAATAGCCCCGCGCGCCGCATTCGAACCCAGGAGCTCAGAGTAGGACACCTTAATACCGGTGCCGGTGTACGTACCACTCATGGAAGTAATAGTGAAGTATTAAAGTATTAGTGTCGTGTGAGGCGGGTCGTTACGTTCCCTATAATATGGTTGAGCGAAGCGATGGCTGGTTCGTGCGTCATGCTCGTGAAACGGGTGCCACCAGCGGAAATGGGTCTACTTCAGTCTGCTTGTCTTAACGTTGTGCTTATAGCTTAAATATTTTCATCTAAAATAAATTGCTATTGACTTGTATGTACGTCACAACTTGCAGTACAGTAACCTTGTAATGTAAGTCCTTCCTTGCGAGTTGAAAATTGTTTACGGTTAGGATAGCCATAAAATGATGACATTTACAATTAGTATTTTCTTTTTGTGATGGAAATTCACCTTACTGATATGTTAAGCTCACTTTTCAATTTGATGACTCTGTATGAAATAATACAGGGAGAAAAAAATAGCCCTTGATGAGTTTCTTGTCGGTTCTTCTCGTTACAAGGTCTCCCGCCGTAGGGTTTGTGAACCGATGGCGTAGCTTCTTTGACGTTCATAAGTGCTTGTAACAGCCTAGACTGAATAAATATTAAATGATATTGAATTGAATTGAATATATTGTAGTACATTAGTACTTTCATGGTACCGCTACAACGAAGGTCGTCGGAAATCAAACAACTTTGACAGATAAAACCAGGGTGCCAACATAACGGCAAAGGAACTATTTGATGAAGTAGAGCTATACTCAAAAGTCAAAACCCAATGCTGTAAATAAAATCCGTCATCCAATCTGTTAAAAAAAAATAAAGTCAAACGATTACTGCAAAAATCCAGTGACTGATGTCATCATCGTTAATTTCTTCGCTATCTACCTATCCGTTTTTCTTACGAGTTTCTTTAATTTTCTGTTTATTACTTGGAAAACATTTGACCCCTTCTAAGGATAGATAATGAGTGATAATAATAACAAGTAAATACGACCATTTTGTTGATAAATTGTAATGGTCCGAGGACATTGCGGTAGGTTACATTGCCTAATTTGTACGCAACATTCCTTTTTGTGCCAATGCAACGCACTGTGCGTGGGATGTATCAGTTTCTTTTGTACTTTATAAATTCGTTGCTTAAAATGTAAATCTAAATAGAATTAAATACTATTTATTAGGTCCCAAATATAGTTAATTCATTTCTCATTATATCCTCGACTAAACAAATACTCATCAATCGCTTTCCTTTCTCATAATCATTTATTTATGTGCATTTCAGGTTGGATCGTGTTTTCATTATGAATCTAGAATAGATTTTTTTTTTACTGTGACAATTCTGGACAGTACCATGTCAGGTGTAGAGCCAAATATAGTGAACTCAATGCAACAATTATCTGTGCAACCTAGTAACAGTGGACCAACGGAAAAACCCACCCAAGTAGTTACACCAGCAGTCAAACCGTCTGCAGCTGCTAAAACAATCCCTGTGAAGGCCAATACTGTGTCTCCTGCTATTGCAACTATAGATCGCTTGTTGAGTCTTGGTGCGAGTCTTCCTCCACCGCCACCAGTTATCACACGACCCTCTGACATGGACCCGCATACTGTGGAACAGCTGAGAGCAGTGAAAGAATTGTTAACAGCTCAAGAAGAAGAAGCTCAAAATTTAAGAGATCTGAATCGTGAATTAAGGGAGCGCCTGGAAGAGTGTGAAACTAAAATAAAAAAGTTGAATGATCAGAATGAAGAGTATGCAGAGAAAGAAAAGGCTCTTTCACAGAGGGTTGCTGAAAAAGTTAGAAATAACAAACAGATGAGTGTGGTTATGGAAGAATATGAACGTACCATTTCTTCCTTGATTGGCGAAAGGGAGACTGAAGCCAAGAGATGGACTGAAGAGAGGTCAACATTAATAAGAGAGCGGGATGAGGCGGCTGCCCATTTGGCTTCAATGGAACATGCTTTTAATGATGTCCATACCAAGTATGAAAGGTGCAAGGTTATAATACAAGGATACAAAAGCAACGAAGAAACATTGAAGAGAACAGTAGAGGAGAACAATGATGCAATACAAAAACTGGAAGCTCGGTACGAAACCCTCAGGCAGCATGCTATGCAGCAGCTTAACAAGGCTAATGCTGAACTTGATTCTGTTAAGAAAGTTCATCAAGCAGAGATTCTCAAATTAAATGCAATGCTTAAAAAGAGTGAAGTGCATGCATCTTCATTGCAGGAATCATTAGCACAGAAAATAAAAGATAATGAAGAACTAACAGCCATTTGTGATGAGCTAATCAACAAGGTTGGTTAAAATATCCCTAACTTACTTTCGTTTTCTTAATCTGCATGATTATCAAAATATTTTAATGTAAACAATGATAATTTAGACAAATTTAATATATATTGCATTTGTCTTATAATTTATGTGAAATAACAGAAAAACAGGCATTAACACTGTTACCATTGCAATTTATGTTTAAATATTTTCTTTTGTAAAGTAACTCAAACAATAATTTGTGCAATCAACTTTCTTCACTTGTTTTATTTATGTACAATTTAATGTTTTAGAATAAGATTTTAATACATTGTGACATTTTTGTTCATGTTAGCTATGTGGCCTATAATTTAGAATTCTTGGTAAAGAATATTTAAGTTTTTTTTTAAATGGTGCCTGCCTATATTACTTGCTTTGAAGCTGTTTTTTCAGTTTCCTACATAAATTGACTACCAAAAGCAGTCAAATGTAACCAAAAAACGATTATCCCCTACATTGGCAAGCAGACGTATTACAAGTTATAATAATAAAAATTATATTGTGTCTTGTTCATTGCCAGCGAAAGGTTACTCTCCGTTCTCAACAATAGTTTTTATGTTTGGGTTTATTGCCAGTTAATGTATTAAACATAAGCATACATAATGATGTTTGTACTGGTATGTTATTAAATTAAATGACCCAAAGATATGGTGAATAAACAATGCTAGAATTGGAGTTTCTAAATGAAAGTTATTTTTTTCTTATAGAAAAACCTACTTCTATATACTAGCTGCCATATTTGATTTTGAATCCCTTTGTATAAATAAATTATAAGTATCTTTTCTATTTAAATGTTATGATGTGCTTAAATGTAGTTTTAATGATTAATTACATAATGTCACTTATTGTTACAATCATAACATTTTTATTTTAAGGTTTAGAGCTAAATTGTGTAGTATCATTTCCATTGTTACATCTTTTTTTTCTAGTCCTAACAAATTCGGTTAGATGATTTTATTTTCTAACAATATATTAAACTAATAATGAGTACCTATACTACATGATTCAGTGAGCTAACATTGAATTTAAAATAATGGAATACCAACTTGTAGACATTATAATTATAGTTGTAAATTACAGCACAGCATATTTGCTTGTCCTCTCTTGAATCCAAGAAACTGCTGCTACTGCTTTTATTTAGATTTACTGAAATGAAACAGTATACCAAAAATAAAAATGGTACCTTAATATTTATGTAATTATAGTAATTGGTGTAGAGTTATTAATTTATTATCACCATGAATTGACAAACCTGAGATTTGTACATGTGCCTTTCAGAATCTTGTCTTCACCATCCAGTCAGTCCAATAACTCCTATTAAACATTCAATATTCGTAGGTATGAGATTACAATTGTATGTTTATCAGAATGAAATCCTAAGTATTATTAACATGTTTTATACTTACTAAATGATCAATGAAAATGTTGAATAAATCACTATTGATGTGTATGGTTCTAAATCTTAACAAGTAAAATACAACATTCCACACACTATCTTATTTTTATAGGACTTTTATGTGAAACTCGATTGAAATCCTATTTAGGATGTATGCAAAGTAGGCAAAAGTATTGATTTTGCTTTGCGGTACATTGAGATTGCGGAATCCAGATTAACGATTATTTTATACCCAGTATATTTTCTGTTAGTATAAGTATAATTTGTAATTTTATTACGTTTTTTTTTTATAAATTTGTATAATTTTCGTATGGATTACCAACAATATATTCATTTGAACAGAACGAATAAATAATTCAATTTGTATTATTTCCGTTATTTTTATGCCATTATTATAAGTTCACGTAATATTTACCTAGTAAAAAAATTAAGAATATTTAGAAGAAAGCACGTAAAAATGCGAGGCGAGATTAGGTAGTATAATATTACTAACGACATTGATTTGGTTTAATTATTTAGTTACTTTGTTGGTTATTGACCACTTCACACTGTTCGTCGTTAGTGTAGGTACTTGCTTGTACAATAACTATCTATATATTGTGTGGGGTAGCCCCAACAACACAATGTTTTCCTAACACCGGTGGACCTCTGTTCTCAATCGGTCGGCTCAATTCAAAGATTTTCAGGTCGGTCGGACACAGTAGCATATAGCCAAGGGCAAAACTTTCAGATAGGTTGATTGTCGAGTTTTGGGTGCCATATCGTTCCAAAGCCTGAGTTTGGCCTAGGATGGCTCTCTAAAGGGTTGTATGCTTCTGAAGAAGCTCGATCGATTTTAAGCCTCGCGGGAGCAACGGGGCATACCCAAGCATTGGGTGCCGTGGTTAGTCTCGTTTTTAGCCATTTCAATAGATCTTATCACCTCCATGCGCACTTAAGAAGGGCTATGCCAGAAAGTAGGCACAGGAAACTCGGTGGGGTCCCGTCTCTCGGTTCTAGGCAGCCCCTTATGTTCCGCCATCGATTCCATCCACTTCATCGATCTCACTGGTTTTCACTGGTCAGAAAGTTGCGACCGCGAGAAAACGCACGTGTAGCGGCGCGTATCTATGTGAGTGCGTCGTTTCGGTCGTTTGTTTGCAGGCAGACTGGCAGATCAAAGACTCCAAGACTGTACCCATAGTGACACTTTATTAACTTTAACTAGACTTAAGCGCGTGCTACGCACGTGTGTAATCCGTCGATAAGTGCTTATGTTTGACCTATTATGCCAGTAAAATCGGACCATGTAAAATTCTAGCTGTCAGTAAAAGTTTTTTTAACCTTTGACATTGATAAGGTCAATTTTAAAAAAATATTATGTTTTTCCGGCCGTCTACATTTGTATTGTGATTTTTGAAGCTATTAGTGAAGGCTGTAGGTGTTATACTCATGGCACTGGAGGGAACATTAGAATGGATAAGACGGGCCTTATATATATATAGAGATAGTGTCGTTGTCATTTCACAAATAGTAGATTTATGATAATTGGCGCCACTGTCAACGAACCAATATTAATATGATGCGATCATGGGACGTGATTCTGGGCAACTTCATATTAATAATTGTATGTACCCCAGGATGAACAAACATACCTACAAGACTCTTACACATAAATTCTACCGTCAATCCATTCGTCGTGCTCGTGTCGCTCACCTGATTCAGTTGACAGGGGATTTACACCTACTGCATAGAGATGCAGCAGGTAACAAAATAAATATTCACAGGAATATATTGAAAGTATAAAAGATTGCTAACAATTGTCATTTATTTATGTACATTTATACAGAATTTCGAATCCTAAACTCACGTTAAACATTTCCCCGACCAAAATACAAAAGGGAAGACTTAATAGTGTATAGCAATAAACAATCATTTTTAAATAAATAAAAATATGCTTTTTTAAGACTTCCTTTTCAAAAACTTGTATGTGTCCTTACTAACTAAATAACTAATTGCCGATACAACTGTTGAAACGGCTGTGACACCGCAGAGGGCAGTGAGGGCAGGGTGGTCCACATAGCCAAAAACTGGAGAAGCAAGTGTAGTCCCAACCTGTAAATAAGTTATAACTAGGTTTATATTTATACTATCGGATATTTTTATATCAATTCACCAACTGATGACAATTTATATTTTACTAGGTACTATTGCGTGAAACACTGGCACGCGCTATACCTACGCGGTCGTTTTTGAGTGTATTGTCAATTAGTTTTGCTTGTAGAGTTTAGTATTAATTAATAACTAGTTTACATTGGGTATTTACATATTTTGATTTGTAAAAGTCACTGTCATATAAAATAAATAATTAAATGATAATTACCAATAATAGTTGTATTGCTGTGTTGAATTTGCTTATTGTAGTAGGAGCAAGTTGTGCTGTAGCATGTGTGACATCGAAATATCTGCTGAGTGTTCTCTGTAACCAGTTATGTCAATCAATATTTAACAAAAAAAAACTACCATGAGGGAGGCGCTTTTTCACAAGCGAGTAAATAGCGAAGACATTGTCGGTGTGCTAGTCAATTAAATACAAAGTATATGGGAACCAAAGAATTCGCACGTGGCTTTGATGACCGAGCTAAATGTTGACGACTCGCAGCACTCGCAGTTGCAGCGCGAGCTGCGAGACAGTTGTGCTCTATTCTATGCTGTCAAAACAAGATAATACAATGACGACTTCATTTACGTCGTCGGTCGTCGTGTGGAGATGACCCGACATAACGTTAGTAGAGCGGACTGACTCACTAATTTATTAGCTATGTAAGGTATAACTTACTGGTGGAGGTAGACTCATGTATCTGATGACAAATCCAGCCACAACAAGTGCTGTGTCTCGGCCCACTATGAGCAGAGTTAAGCTGAGTGGAATCAAGTTTTGCCAAGTCAAAGAGATAAAGAGAGTAGCTATGAGAACTTTGTCAGCCATTGGGTCCAGAAACGACCCCATTTTTGATGATTGACCTTTCCAATTTCTTGCTATCCAGCCATCAAGCTGAAATTAAATGTAAGGGAATAAAAAAGTTGGAGAATCATTATACCAAAAGTATAAAGTTAGAAGGAGATAACATACAATAAAAATAAATTATCATTTTTGTCATTTAACTGATGCTTTATAAATATTATGAATACAAATATAACTAGATTCTGAAGTCTTAAAAGAATTAGAAAGATATTATGAAACTTACCACATCTGTAACTCCAGCAAAGACTAGTAAACCTAGGGCCAATTTATAGTTATCTTGAAGAATAACATATCCCAAATATGGAGACATGGCTATTCTCGCTACACATAATATATTTGGTACAGTAAATACATTTTCCCGCTGAAATGATAATTTTACAAATATAAACAAATTAATTTATAAGAATATGGATACTACTGGATGGATAAGTCAAAAATATTAAATTTAGTTTTGCTGCAAGTACTTTAATATTTATCAAGCCACATAACTAATATTAATGACAAGTAGGACAAAAGACAGGGAAAAGCATGTAATGAAAGAGATAGCAATTTGATTCGGACCCCATATAGGGTCTTCTGCATTTTTACAATGGAAGTTTATACGAGATATCTGCTTTAGGTACACACATAAACAAGCTACCACTTCACCCGAGACTGATCACCCGTCCAGCCTTGCTGGTGTCTCCTCTCCAAAAATAATAATAATAATAGGTACACACACATATAATATCATTGTGCCCATCAATCAAATTTTCCCACTAAAAAATAATCTTATATCATATTGAAAATACAGAACGTATTATATGCGTATGCTAGAAACCAAAATTTTACCTCCACCACATCCTCAAGCCTCTCTTTAACTTTTGCCTTTGTTTCCAATATATCTTTTATCAAATGATCTTTCTTTGCCCGTAATTTACGTCCTGTAATTTCCTTTTGGTGCTTAATGTCACGAACAATATCCTCACTTCTCTGTCTAAATCGAAATTCTGTATCTTTCAACTGTTCTCTCCTCTGCTCTATAACATCCTTCAAGGCTTCAGTTTTCTTTTCCAAATTTATGAACTGCTTTTTGTCATTCGAATAATATTGAAAACATGCGAGTGCTGAAAATCTTGACGGATAGTTAAATAAAATTTTATTTGAAGTTGTAATTGTCAAATGACGACGACAAGGGTATGTTTTTAGTTCGCCGCTATTTGCAACTCGAAAACTGTGCCATTTCGAAACGCTCCGAATAAAACTTTTGGTCAAGAGTGTCATAGTTGTTAATATTATAAATTGAAGAGTTGCTATACAGAATTTCTTTCTTAACACAATTTTACTCAGATTTGAGTTACGGGTTCTTCCGCTTCATTTGATTTTATTTTATTTATTTCCTAACCTCCAACTCCAATACAAAATTCCAAAACAAAACGATGGCATTGACTTCACAAATTATATATTGACTTGACTTATTGCGAGTGACATTGACATTATACTTTTTTAAAACAGAAAGTTCTTTAATCTCATTAGGCGTAACGTAGGTAAGCATTTATCTCCAGTTAACCGGTTAACTTTCAAACCTTATCAGCACAGTAGCAAGTATTATTATTTAAAACACAACTTTAAACACACAACGCATTTAATTACCATAATCTAGAATAACACAGTATTAAGCGGCGTATCAGGATTTTCCTATGACTTCGATATGTATGCAGGAAAACAATCGCATGTAATTCCAGATGGTGGCAAAAGTATTGGAACCAGTAGCAATGTTGTATTGAGACTAACACAAACTGTACCAAAAAATCTCAATTACAAGGTGTTTTTTGATAACTGGTTTACGAGTGTACCATTATTGATTGAAATGGATAAAAAAGGAATATTACCCTTAGGAACTATCCGCGCCAACAGACTTCCAGGAGCCAAGTTACCTACAAAAAATTAACTTGCTAAACAAGGTAGAGGATCGTCAGTTGAGATAGAGACAACCGTCGAGGATAGGCAAATTACTGCTGTAAGTTGGCTCGATAACAAAGTGGTAAATATGTGTTCCACTTACGTTGGGATTGAGCCCACTAGCATAGTCAAAAGATATAACAGACAAAAGAAACGATATGAGGAAATCAAGTGCCCCAAAGCTATCCAGCTATACAATCGCCATATGGGTGGCGTTGATACACTGGACTCCATGCTGGGATACTACAGGATAAAAGTTCGGTCCAAGAAATGGTATATGCGAGTGTACTTTCATATGATCGATCTGATTACCGTGAATTCTTGGTTGGTTTGGAGACGTTTGAATGAAGAAAAATACTTGCCACTCTTAGATTTTAAACTGTTGGTGGCAGGTGGCCTCTTTCGTCTGAGACAGTGTTGTAAGCGGACGTGCGTATCGTTTTTTCCACTATTTGACAAATTTAAAAGTTACGTGATACAAATGAAAGTGATCCTTATTACAAAGTTCAGTGATTGATATTAACAGTGCAACATTAACTTGCAAATACGACATTATAACATAACCGCATCTCGCACGGGCAGTCGGGCACTCGACCTGCTCACTTCCCCCCGCGCTCCCCCTCGGGTAAACAAGAGGACCTCTGCTGCCACAATAATTGCTCGCCTTTTCGCACGCGCACATAAGAACCTGGTCATTACAATACAGCTTTGTCCATTATACGTCTTTGGTACGTACGAAAACAGCTGATTTATTACAGTAATCTCTCGACCGACAAAAGAAATCTCGGACCTAAACTGCGACTGAGTGGACAATTACCGCCCTATATACAATTTTAAATAATCACCGCCCTTACAAATAGTTCATACAACATTAATTTTCGAATGTTAAAGGCAAAAAAGATAGTTAATTTAATCAGGAACTTACATAATACTGTCTAGTATGGAACCTATTACTAAAAAAACTTTAATGAAATCTGACACCAATCTACAAAGCAGCTGCTCGGCTGAGGATTTAAACATATGTAAGAGGAATAAAAGACCGCGCCATAATGATGATAGCGAAAAAAGTGAGTTTTCGATATTTAAAGAAGAAATTAAGTCTATGATTACGGCGCTATTTCAAGATCAACATAAACGTTTGGAAATCTTAGAAGAGCATGTCAAAGAAATTAAGATCCAAAATCAAAATATACAAGTGACAAACCAGGATATTGAAAAATCCATGAACTTCATGTGCGAACAACTGCAAGATTTGGATCTAAATATAAAAAATCTCGATCATGACAACAAAAACTTAAAAATCGAAATACAAATCTTGAATGAAAAAATTGAATACTTAGAGAAAAATGGAATCAAAAACTTTATAGAAATTAGAAATGTACCTAAAATGCAGAATGAAACAAAAAACAACTTTACGATATGTTCCTGACATTGGCACAAAATCTAAATTTCACTTTGTCCATAAATGATGTAAAGGACATTACGAGAGCCCCGAGTAAAAAGGAAAGTAAGAACTCTGCACTTTTAGTGGAACTCCAAACTTCATTAATAAAGAGTGATATACTGTTCTCCATAAAAAACTTTTTCAAAAATAAAAATAATCCAAAGTTGACAGCATCGTGTTTGGGACTTAATGGAGATGGCACACCGATATACATATCTGAGCTTCTAACAAAAAACACCAAGAAAATTCTATACGAAACAAAACTATTTACAAAAAACTTCAACTTCGCTCATTGCTGGGTTTCAAATGGACGTGTCTTACTACGGGAAAAGGATGGAGGCCCCTACATGTTCATCAAGAATGTAAAACAGCTTGCAGATTTAAAAAGCACTATAAAAAAATAACGAACTTTAAGGGTGAAAGTGCATGTTTGGTTATTGCAATTTTTTATTATTTTTATAACTATTATAAAGTATGTCTTAAAAAAGAAAATTGTAAGAAATACTGTAACACATTGTTTTTGGTAGCAATATGTGTGATCAGTTTATTATTAATAAGAAAAATTATGAATACTTTTTTTGATAAGTGGTACAGGCACGCAACATACACAGTAAGTTTTTTTGATATATGTATAATTCTTAAAAATAATATCAACCATCACCAAATATACATAAAACAAGAAACAAATACAATTATATTCTCACTACAGTATATAAAACTAATTACTAATATATTGTACACTATCCTATATTTAATACAAATCAATTTAAATAATCAAGGCAACTACAAATCTTTTTACAAGAACATATCGCTTTTTAAACAAACAAAAATCTACCGCATTTTATTGTTATCATCCAGCATCATATTGTTATCATTAATTGCAAATTCATGCTTCATTGTTATAACTTTAAACATACAATTCAAACATTTATATGGTGGCAGTGGATTGAGTGGACCATATTATAATTGTCATTACTATAAATATCACATTAGTATAGTACTTGAACAGTTAAATCAACTCGGAGTCTATGTCGCTGTTGGATTAAAAATACCATACTATATTATTATGTTTGCGCATTTGTTAGTACAATATTATATTGTTGTACTGATGAATACACAAACCCATATCAAATTACAAAACAAATATAATTATATTATTTGAAATTCAATATATTAAAAGAATATATTAGCGACATAGATAAGTCTGACAACACGTCTTCAGTGGCATGTTCACCGGATACACTGCTACCAAAAATAGCACGGTATAAACAATGTCTAAGCGTTATTACACAAAATATTAGAAGCATCGGTAAAAACTTTGACGAGTTTACTCTCTTGTTGAAGAGGCTTGATTTTTTCCCGGATATAATTTCACTAACTGAATGTTGGCTTTCATCGTTTGGAGATCCCCCAATTTTAGAAAATTACACAAAATTCTGTACAAAAAATCATAAAAATCAAAATGACGGCGTGGTCATCTATGTAAAAAACAATTTACAGTCTATAACTTACGAACCAACTGATATTTTGGATGCTAGCTGTTTGGTTACTGTTGTAAAAAAATGTACCGTGATAGTATCTGTATATAGGTCTCCATCGTACTCCAATATAGATAACTTTTTGAATTCTCTAGATCATTTGCTGAATTCCTTGTCTAACTACGCCAACATTATATTAACGGGAGACTTAAATATCGATATTACGCCCGATTCGAAAGATAAACAAGCTCCGGACTACTTGAATCTAATGGTAACGCATGGGCTTTACCCAACTCACTTTTTACCAACACGAAAAGATAGTTGTTTAGATCACACCGTAACTAAAACAAAATTTCCGTCAAATACGATTGTATTAAAATCTAATGTGACAGATCATGATTCGGTGCTATTGTTTATAAATAACAAAGAAAATCGGCTTAAAGACGATTTGAAAACTACTACAAAAATTAACTACGCTCAAATCTCGGATGAATTGAAACAACTTAATACTAGCCCCATTATTGAAACAAATGATCCTGAAATAGCAACAAATTATTTAATATCATCTGTGAGTGACATAATTATTAAGAACACAGTATGTAAAACATATACTAAAAGGAATACGCCTAAGATGCCTTGGATTACTCCTGGGCTCTTAAGGTGTGTCCGTCACAAAGATAAGCTCCACCTTGATCTAAAAAAATCCCCTGACAATGAATCACTCAAAATAATTTACAACAGATACCGTAACTATCTAACTGAAATAATAAGGAAGGCTAGAACTAATTATGAAAAATCACAGTTAGAGTTAGCTTGTTCAACCAGCGTTAAAAAGACCTGGGAAGTTGTTAATAAATTGACTAGCTACAAAGCAAGGAAAAATAATTGTAATGATCTGTTGGAACTTGACCGCGGTCCGATTAAGGTTGCAAATGATTTTAATGAGTACTTTTCTTGTTTAGGTCAAAAATTAGCACAAAATATTAAAGACCTAAATCCTTTAATTGACTTTGAAAATTTACCATCTTTACAGCCTACTATAAAAGATTCATTTGTCTTACTTGATACGGATTGCGATGAAGTGCTAAGTACGATAAGGAGCCTTAAGACTGACAGTTCCCCCGGCTGGGACAATATATCTAACAAAATTTTGAAGGATAATGTGGCAATACTGGTTCCTTTAATCACACACATCTGTAATATTTGTTTTGCGTCTTCAACTATACCGTCCTCGTTTAAACTTTCTAGAGTAATACCTTTGCATAAATCTGGTGATACAAAATCTTTCAACAACTATCGACCCATATCGCTTTTAAATTCATTATCTAAAGTTTTAGAAAAACTCATTAATAAGAGATTAGTTAAATACCTCGAAGAGAAAAACATACTCTCAAATAATCAATTCGGTTTCCGAAGAGGAAGGTCGCCTGGTGATGCAGTGTCGGAGCTAACAAACTTTTTAGCGAAAGAACTTGACACTGGCAGGAAGTGCATTGGCATTTTCCTAGATTTAGCAAAAGCCTTCGACACGGTCTCCATACCCCTTCTTCTTCGGAAGCTGGAGTGCATTGGAATAAGGGGCAGTCAACTTGACCTTTTTAATAGCTATCTCAGTGACAGGCAACAAACCGTTAAAATTTCTACAGCTGTGAGTGATAGTAAAACAATTGAATACGGCGTCCCGCAAGGGAGTGTTCTTGGACCCACTCTTTTTATAGTTTATATCAATGATATCATAAATTCTGTGCTCAAGAATGGTAGAATTGTGGCTTTTGCGGACGATACAGCTCTTATTTTTACTGGCGGTAGTTGGGAGGAGGTGTTTGCTGATGCTCAAACTGGTCTTACGAACATAAAAAATCAACTAACAACCAATTTATTGACCATTAACACTGATAAAACTAAATTCATGACTTTTACTATAACGGAACAGACGCAACCGTGCTCTAAATCCTTTTCCATCAAAGTGCATCAGACAAATTGTAATTCGGCGCTTAACGGTTGTAAATGTTCAAATTTAGAAAATGTTACTACATTTAAATATCTTGGCATTACATTAGACTCGCTCCTTACATTTACACCTTATATTAAGATATTGTCACAAAAACTACGAAGGCTTACAGCAATTTTCAGGAAAATCAGACATATTGCTAATAAAAAACTATTGAAAACATTATACTTTGCATTATGTCAGTCTGTATTGACCTATTGTATTGGGGTCTGGGGAGGCGCACTCAAAAGTAACCTTTTACCGTTGGAAAGGGCACAAAGAGCTGTGATAAAAGTCATTAATATGTTACCCTTTAGATATCCTACTGTTAAACTGTACAGTGACTTTGAGGTCCTTACAGTTCGCCAGTTGTACTTCTTGGAAATAATTTTAAAACAGCACGCATTACAATATCAAAACAATTGTAATACTAATCTAAGACGCAGACCATGTATTGTTAGATCTACGTGTAAAACTAGTTTCGCTTACCGGTTTTCATATGCTATAGGACCAATATTGTACAACAAAATTATAAAAATTAATAATATTCTTGGCCAATCAAATTACATTTGTAAGAAAACTTTAAAAACGTGGTTGTTAACACTTGATTATCAGTCAACGGAAGCACTAATCGAAATACAAAAATAATATTTTGTGATGCAAGGCAGGGCATAACAATTGTAAAAAATATCTTTGTTCATAGAAAGTAACTTTTATAGTATATAGACACCCACTCATACACACACACACATGCATACTAACACATACATACACAAACACACACACACAAACACATAGCGCACACAAAAAATTGTTTATAACAAAGAGCATAAGTGCCTATAAGAACAGGTTCGACCTAGTTTAGGTACTTAAGTGTCATGTCTGGCTATGTTCTGTTTATTTTATGTCAATAAAGATTTTTATTATTTATTATTATTATTAGAAGTGCTGACCCAAAGAGGGTCACAATTGTATACGCCGACTACTAGAGGCAGACCACCCCATAGAGAAAATAGCAGCCATAGAGGAACCTAAGCCGAAGAAAAGTAGTAAACGGCTCGAATTGCCACCGCGAGAAGTAGCAGAAGATGGTATACACCATTTCCCGGAATGGACTGATCCGGCAAGTTTGTAAAAATCCAAGGTGCAAAGGCAAGTCCTACATTTGGTGCCTGAAATGCAAGGCTCATTTATGCCTAAATAATAACCGAAATTGCTACATGGAATTTCATACTTCGTAACTCTTTTTAGTAACGGAACATGTTTTTCGATGTGGCGACCCAAACACTTCTGTATGGAAATACTAGTAATTAATTATTTATCTTTAAAAAATATCAGAAATTATAGTAGGTACCCAATGAATAGCTGTGTAGTGTCGGCTTAAAATAGCACTACCCCCTCTCATCCCGTGGGTGTCGTAAAAGGCGACTAAGGGACACAGCCTTCAGGAGACGGGCAGCAGCGTCTCTGTCGCATTTGCTCCCATCTGTCACCACAAGATGGCGTTGTGCCCTCTTGCAGTGCGCTATAGAGTTATTTATGTAGTAATATAATACCTATATCAATAAAATTGTCTCCGTTCTATGAGATATGACTTTAATTTCATTCTCACGGGTTTTTGGGAATTTGTACCAATCTTGTACAAGGTCCTTCGAGCCGGATGGCGGTTTTTGAAGAAAACTCATAAAGATAAACTCAAGTAGTAGTATATGTGAAAATCAGTGTACATTGAAGAAAATGGTTGGTTTGCTCGGATCGCAACTCGTCTCTGTGAAGCAATGAATTGACATCAATTATTCCAGAAGGCTGAAGGCCCTAGAAGCCAGGGCCGGTAAAACCCTTTATAAAAAAACAACAAGCCAGAGGAAAAAAAATGTGGTGTATTGTTTGAAATTGTTTGTGGTTTTGTTTTTGTTGTTTACAAATTACAATTTGGGTTGTCGAGTTTTGGGAAGTGAGTGAATAAAATAGTTGTGGATTAGTTTTTTTGTAATATAGTGAATAGTTGGTGAGTGTAAGTCTATATTTTTTTGTTCATTGCGTGCGGTAAGTTTTTTTATTTCCTATAATGGCTTCAATTCAAATAGAGTGCTGTTTAACTGACTACTTGCTTACCGATACCGGTGAATCTTCGTTTTCTGAACTCAGTAACGAAAATAAAAAGCTTGTTATTGAAAAAGGCCGGGCTCTTCCAAACATGACAATTCAGATCAAGAGGCGAGATGGATTTAATAAACATTTTCATACATCTTTTTACGATAAATATCCGTGGTTAACAGGCAGTTGCAAACTGAATAAAATGTATTGTTTTCCATGTCTATTATTCTCTGACTCCAACTCGGTATGGAGTAGCACGGGCTTTATGGACCTTAATAATTTACATAATTCAGCCAAAAAACATATTCAGACAGAAAAACACATACGTAGTTGCCTGTTACTCTACGAGTTCGGGAATAGCACAATCGAGACATCTTTTTCAAACACTTGTGATGTTCACAATAGAAAAGTTGATCGAAATCGCCAGTTAATGATACGTTTTATTGATACAGTCATTCTTTTGGGGAGGCACGAAATGCCATTTCGTGATCACGACGAAAGACTGGACTCTGACAATCACTGCAATTATGTTGAAACTTTAAAGTTTTTAAGTAAGTACGATACCATTCTTGATGCACATATCGAACAGTGTTCATCCTCCCAAGATTCAGTATTTTCTGGGCTTTCAAGTGATATACAAAACGACTTAATTAACTGCATCGCTACTGCTATGCGTGATGAAATTAGGTCTGAAATAAGTGTCGCGAAATTTGTTGCAGCTATGATTGACGAAACTTCGCCGCCGGACGTCAATCATAGAGAGCAATTAACTGTTGTATTACGGTATTTGTCCAGCAGGGGAATAGAAGAGCGTTTTTTCGGTTTCTTCGATGTAAGTGGTAGTCGAAATGCTGACGTTTTGTCCACCATGTTACTTCAAATTCTCGATAATTTTCAATGCAAAGATAAATTAATCGGTCAGTCTTACTGTGGAGCCGCTGAGATATCTGGAGAGCAGGGGGGCGTACAAGCCAAAATTCGTAAAACATGTCCCATGGCGGTTTTTATTCCATGCTATGCACATAACTTTAATCTAGTGCTGAGTCAGTCGCTAGAAAATGTTCCTGAATTAAAGGCCTTTTTTGGTCACATTAATAGCATAATTCGCTTTTTTAATCGATCTTCTAAACGGTCAAAACTTCTGGAAGTAGTTTCTAACTGTTGTTTACCGGGAATAGCAGAAACACCAGGGCATTATCACTCACATATTATTAATGCAGTTTTCAATTGCAAAATGGACATTATTGAGACATTGAATTTAATTTTAGCATCACCTGAATCATGGGACAGCGAATCCATTTCTATGTCTGAATGCTTGGTGCACAAAATGGAAGACATGGAATTTTCTTTTATATTAAATATTCTCTCGGATATCTTTAAAAGAACGGACATTCTTTTTGCTCTACTTCAAAATAAGCAGGTAGACATTGAAATGGCAAAGCATGAGATTGAACATTTTGAACATTGGCTTTCGGAAGAATTTTCTGCTTCATTTGATAGCATTTTTGAAAGCATTGAACAAATATCTAAGCCACCACGGCAATGCCGCCGGCTGAATGCGGACATGGATCTCAAAACGACATACTACCGCATTTTTACTGAGATTATAGACAAAATAAAAGTTCAGATTACTCAAAGATACAGATCTTATGCTCAGCTTGATTTTATTGATTTACTTAATAAATCAAAGTATACTCATTACAAACAATTATTTCCAACTGAAAAAGTTTCCTCATTAATGACTAACTTTCCAGGAATTTTTGATATTACTGCTTTCAAAAATGAACTTAAAGTTCTGTATTCATCCACATCGTTAAATAAATTAGATGACTACTATGAGCTGTATTTGCAAATAAAGAAGTCATCTTTGAGTGATGCATTTCCCCAAGTTTTGACCTTTTGCAGTTTGCTTTTAACCCTCCCTATTTCAGTTGCAACAGCTGAGCATTCATTCTCTGCATTGGATCGCATTCATACTTACGTGCGAAATAATCAACAAGAGCAAATATTGTCCGATTTATCTTTAATTTCAATTGAAAAACATTTGCTTCATAAAATGAAAAGTACTCCAAACTTTTATAACAACATTTTAGCTCATTTTGTAAAAAAAAACAGATGCATAGCATTGGAATATAAATAAAAACAACATTTTTTTTTTTATTGTTTGGTTTACAATATATCCTTGGTTTTGGATTGGTGTAGGTATCCATTTTCATTTGCTTTTGATTTTGTTAGGGAAAATGTAAATAATTTTCGATTATTAATAATTACCAACATTTATTAATAATTACCATTATTTACCATGGTTAACCTTTCAGACCCCGGATTATGACACACAATGGATATTCCATTCTCTGGACACCGATGTCCGGTACGCGTTTGATGAATTAAAGGTAAAAGTGATTAATTAATTCTTTTTACCGCACATTATTTAATAAATGCACCTTACTTTTGGTGAATGTAATTAATGTTCAATGAAGTCGGTCTAAAATATCGATATTTACAGCCTTTAAACTTAGCAAAACGTCAATAGAAGCTGGAGGAGCTTGGTATCATATTTTAGTACTTTTTAAAGAGAGTTGTCTCTGGCGCTTCGCCGGCCTCTGCCGCGGCACGGTCGCTTCGCTCGCTCGACTCGCGCGTCTTTTGATCACAGTTCTAACCCAACCTAACCTAGAGGTAACTTTCGTAAAGTAATAAATTTCATGGTTTTAATCACATCGACCAAATCACGTGGTCAGTATTAATAATCACCGGTCATTATTAATAATTTTCACACTATTAACATTTACCGCGACCTTTATATTTTACAGATGTTTTTAACTTAGCATGTTATTAACAAGCATGCATGTGATTTTGCGCACTTCATTATAAAATTATCATTGCTTTTTGCAAGGTGAGTTTTAATCCTTATCAAGTAAAGAAAATGCAATGAGTTTCTGAGTGAGTCTTTTTGGTCCGGATTACTTTCGCCTGTTGAAAGCAAGACTAAAGACCCCAGAGCCAAGCTTACCCGACATCATCAGTATATAGTATCAAGTAAGGTTCGAGCACGTAATGTCATAGGAAAATGTAGTGCCGTTTACGTCTCAACACTGCTCAATATCTTATACATTTTTTTGCTTTACTTCCTCGAAACTTATTCGAAAGTTATTCGCCTATGGACGTCAGCCTGTACGAGATTAGTATGGCTCTTAAACAGCTCAAAAACAACAAGGCGGCGGGTAATGACGGAATTTTCTACAGAACTTCTGATAGCGGGCGGTAAGCCGATACTCGAAGTCCTCCATAGGCTTTTCAATTCCTTTATCGTCGACGGCAGCATGAAATATAAGTGAGGTGATTCTGTTCTTTAAAAAGGGATATAAAATCCTTGAAAAACTTCAGACTCATCTCGCTCCTAAACCATGTCTATAAGTTGTTTTCGAGAGTCATTATTACGAATCGTCTTGCTCGCAGGTTCTACGATTTCCAACCTCTCAACTTAGACTTTAGCTCCATAGACCACATCCAGGTTATACAGAAGACCGAAGGGTATAATTTGCCACTTTGTGGACGATGAGAATTCCTTTGGACCCGCCCCTCTACCGCGTAAAAAATATGGATATGGGCCTCATTTGATAGTTGAAGCTCATAAAATTACCTTAAATGGTCATTTAACTGTCAAATGAGGCTGACATATAAATGACCATATAATGACATATAATGATTTTGAAACTAAGACGCGCAGGGATTTGAAATTATGCCTCGTGTGTTACTATTATAAGGTAAGTGGGCCTACCATGAGTTTTTCTTTCCATATTGTATGCGAATCTGTACAGCGCCTCTAGTGGGCAGTAGCAGAACTACAGATTCTCATACAAAATGCCCCGTGGCCCGGCGGTTAATATATTTTTTTGTCTCCAATACCGCCTCTGTGGTCTAGTGGTACAACCACCGGTCTCAGACCCAGGGGTCCCGGGTTCGATTCACAGCGGTTGATTGCTTTTACTTCTATTTTTGATGAAGAATGTAGGATAGAAAAATGTTGAAATCGACATATTTCACCACGAGAATTGCCCCCTGCTCCCCGACCGCCTAACGGCGGCTCTACCGCCTAACTCGATTGTTTTGAAAAAAGCTATAATTTATGACGTCATCGTGTCATTTGGTACCGCCTAACAACACTTTTTACGCCAAAGCTTTACTTTTGTTTGACAGCCACATGAACGAATGTAAATCTCATAAATGTATGGATTTGACAGATAACCGCGACCGCCTAAGAATTTGAAGACTTTCAACAGTGCGATTCTAGCTGTCAAATGTGCGTTTTTAGCTGTCATAAATACAGTTACTACTCTCTCGCAGCAAGCTCGAGTTTACGATATTTATTTTCGATTTTATAATTTCATGCTTTGTATCTAATACTAAAATTGCTTTTTTCAAGTTTTCAGTGTAATATATTGTGGATAGTGCATAAAAGGTTTGCTATTTTTTCAGTTTTAGGAAAGAAATAGCGCGAATTGTGATGCTGATAGAAGAGGAGAAAGATAGGATGCGGGCAATGCTGATGCTGCGTAGGAGACAGCTGCGGGAGGACAGCATGCCCATGCTGCTGCCAGAGCAGAAATTCGTCGACACCTTTCGCTTGGGAAAGGTGTCGGTGTCGGTGTGACGACGAACTCTTTGCGAGGATGTGATGCCCCTTTTGCGTCATAAGCATAAAATATTAAACCAGAGATCAAGGTATTTTGTTTATTCATAAGTATTTAGGAATCTATTAAAACGTACCTACTATAAACGATTTATAAACAACTTGGCATCATTATTTGTTACATATTACCTATATCATTGCACTGTTGTTACAGATCCTAGCTGCATTGCAATTATATGCCTGTGGTTCTTACCAAAGGTCTGTAGGCAACAATTTAAACCTTGGTCTGTCGCAGACATCTCTTTCTGACTGCCTTGTGGAGGTTACTGAGGTACTAAATGAGTCAAATCTTGAGGAAATATATCACTTTCCCAAGAACATGAGACGAAACGCAGTGCAGTTGCAAGAAGGTTAGTTGTTTAGTTCAACCTACTTGCTAATCTACTTGCTTATAAATATTCTGATCTTGGACTATTGTTGTAGGTTCAATGATCTCTTTGGATTTCTGGAGGTCCTAGGGTGTATTGATGGCACTCATGTTGCTATCATTCGTCCTAAAGACTATGAGGAAGCATACTTAAATAGAAAGAATTATCAATCTGAATGTCTTGGCGGTGAGAAATAATATTTTTTTTACTGTAGGTGTAGGTACCTACTTAAAATATTTTTTTATTGAGATGCTTAATATAGTTTTATTTTCAGAGATAATTATGTGATGCGGTTTTGCACATCTTGCTTAAAGATGCGTCATTTGGTGATGTGAGCCAGGACACACACATTTGGAACTTGTGCTCTGTGAAAGCTGGAATGCATAGACTCCATGAGAAGGAATCGGACTTCTGGTTCTTAGGTAAGTGCTAAAATTAAACAGTAATTAATAAATGTTACATACTGATACCAATAAATTAAATAGGTAATAACTTTATTGTTTTCTGCCTATGTACCATTTAGTAATTATTATCACTATTTATTAATTACCTTTTGGCAAAGGCCTTTGCTAACTTTAAGTAGGTAAGTACTTAAGTAAGTATGAATTATTGTTGTAAAGATTTAGCTTACATTATTTATGTTTCGTAAGGCATTGTATATAAATCAAATAATTTCATTGCAGGGGATTCTGGCTATGCACGAAGATCATGGATGATGATATTTACCCTAAATGCTCATCTGGGTAGTCCGGAGGAGCATTATACTAACACACGTCTTAAGTCATTTGCTATTGTATAACTTATGTGATTTGCTCAAGTATCTAAGTTATTTGTTATTGTATTACTTATGTCATTTGTTCAAGTATCTTTAAACATTTGTTATTTTATTACTTATGTGATTTCTTCAAATATCCTAAGTCATTTGTTATTGTATTACTTTTGTGATTTATACAAATTTATTTTTTTCTTTCTAAATTAAATTCATTATTATTTAATAAATTACTTTATTTACTAAATTACTTCATCCATATTCTGTATGCAGTATCAAACAGTAATAAGTAATTTTTAAATATACAACTAGTCAATTTCAGTGATTAGGTATGTCTAAACTCTAAAGTTTGATATTAGGGTGATAGATAATAAAATTTTAATTCAGAGTTATTGATTATTGATATAGGTACAAATAAATGTTACAACTTTGCTAAACTAGCGTCATCTGACTAAACTGCATCAAAAAAACCAGCACTGCATCCTAAGCTGTGGTATTAGGCAAAATGGGGCCGTATCAGCAAAGGGAGTTTTTTTTATTATTTTTCCTTTTTATTTATAATTACAGTTGCGTTACGATAAATAGGATAAATAAGTATCATCTTGTTAAGTAAGCTACTCAGAACTTTTAGATTGTATAATAAAGAGGCCTCTAGTATAATAAATCCTGACGAGGAAGAAATAAAACAAAGAAAAAAAGTTTTTTATTAGAGACATAACTATTTTTATTTATACTTCCAACATGTTCAAACCTTACATGAGACTGTCGTTATATATACTCTTTGACTATAACCATTATAATAACGCTGTCAATTTTTCCATTTTCACCAAATGCTACTAAACAATTAACACTAAACATACTTAGAATGTCCTTGCATTTCAGTCCTTTGTTTGAAGTTAAAAGGGATAGAACGATATTTTAAATATTGTAAGCAGATGGTGAAAGTCCCCTCTAATTTTCATAAATCCGGATATGCGAGCTAATTTTTATGGTTTTATTTATTTATTACACACTAACGGCCGCTCGCGTTTCACCCGCGTAGCTCCTGTCCCCGTGGGAATATCGGGATAAAAAGTATACTATGTTCATAACCAGGCTATCAACTATCTGTGTACCAAATTTCATCCAAATCCGTTCAGTAGTTTCGGGGCCTATTCAATACAAACAATCAAACAATAAAATCTTTCCTTTTTATAATATTAGTATAGAAAACAGATTACAATTAATGCTACACTTCATAACTAGGCTATCTACTATCTGTGTACCAAATTTCATCCAAATCCGTTCAGTAGTTTCGGGGCTTATTCAATGCAAACAAACAATAAAATCTTTTCTCCTTATAATATAAGTATAGAAAACAGATCATAACTAGGCTATCTACTACCTGTTTAGCAAATTTCACCCAAATCCGTTCAGTAGTTTCGGAGCTTATTAACGCAAACAAACAATAAAATCTTTCCTCTTTATAATATAAGTATAGAAATCAGATTACAATTCATGCTACACTTCATTACTAGGTTATCTGCTATCTGTGTACCAAATTTCACCCAAAACAGTTCAGTAGTTTCGGAGCCTATTCAATGCAAACAAACAATCAAATCTTTACTCTTTATAATATATAAGTATAGAAAACAGATTTACAATTCATGCTATACTTCATAACAGCTATCTACTATCTGTGTACCAAATTTTATCCAAATCCGTTCAGTAGTTTCGGAGCCTATTCAATGCGAACAAACAAATCTTTCCTCTTTATAATATTAGTATAGAAAACAGATTACAATTCATGCTACACTATATTACTATTGGATTTGCAATTTACACTACATTAATTTCAAGTACCTATCTTATTTAACTAGTTTTAATTTAGAGCTGTGGATTTTGAAATAAATAAATTAAGGACAGCCGAGAATAATCTAACTTATGCGTACTTCTACAGTGTTATAATTCAAACTAGACACAGTTAAGACAGTCTTTGCACTGCCTACAAATGGCAGAAATGATGCAATAACACAGGCAGAGTTGCATTGTTGAAAGTTTGACAATCGGTCATAAATCATAGCGTGAAAGTCACGTCGACTGACTGAGCTGCATCCACCGCTTGCTGCCTCTGGCAGCTACGCTCGTTCTCCGTCAGGCTCGCTCGTCCTCTGCCTGCTGCCTCCGCCAGGCACGCTCGTCCTCCACATGCTGCCTCCACCAGGCACGCTCGTCCTCCGCCAGGCTCGCTCGTCCTCCACCTGCTGCCTCCGCCAGGCTCGCTCGTCCTCTGCCTGCTGCCTCCGCCAGGCACGCTCGTCCTCCACATGCTGCCTCCACCAGGCACGCTCGTCCTCCGCCAGGCTCGCTCGTCCTCCACCTGCTGCCTCCGCCAGGCTCGCTCGTCCTCCACCTGCTGCCTCCGCCAGGCTCGCTCGTCCTCCACCTGCTGCCTCCGCCAGGCTCGCTCGTCGTCGGCCTGCTGCTTCCGCCAGGCACGCTCCCCCTCCGCATGCTGCCTCTGCCAGGCACGCTCGTCCTCCGCCAGGCACGCTCCCTCTCCGCATGCTGCCTCTGCCAGGCACGCTCGTCCTCCGCCAGGCTCGCTCGTCCTCCGCCTGCTGCCTCTTCAGGCGAGGTCGTCCTCCGCTTGCTGCCACTGCCAGGCGCGGTGCCCTGACTCTTCGACGTGCCGTCGTTCGTCGAGAGCCAGCGGCTGGCTCCTCCAGCTTGCGCTGCTCCTTAATCTGGCTGATGTGACGGTCCTCGAGCCGCTGTAACTGTTACAATCTTTTAGTATAATTTATCTTAGTAAAGATAATTTGAAAGAGAATAAAGCAGCCATTTCACATGTCTACATCTACAGTACAGCGGTCTAACCGAGACAAATTTTCTGTGATCCTGCTATTGAATGGTATATTGCACTAAGATACACATTCCTTTGATGAATGATTGTAGCTCAAAATACTTACATTGTGGTCAGGATCTCACGGCAGGAGGATCGTCGGCATCTGCTCTTTATACATGCTTCCTCTTCTCTGAAACAAAATACCATCAAACATTTGACTTAATTATATTGTTGTTATTTAATAATAATTTTAAGAAAAGAGATATTTTAATAATGTATTTCGTTTAATATTTTAAGTGAGTGACAGGACTGAATTAATTTTTTTGGTTAATTTTGTAGGAAAGGTATTGTTAAAGAAATTATTTCAAAATCACAGTCCGACACACTTTAATTTTCTTAATAGGTAGATAAGATTTTTTGGTTTTGTGCTTAAATATACTTACGTGGACGGGCAACGGATAAAGCCTGCACTGGCAGACCCTGCAATGGCCCTGCTGCTGCAGCGTCATCAACTGAAAATATATAGAATTAAATAATGCATACAAATACTTTCAAGTAGGTATGTTTTATCTTAATCGATAGTCAAACATCTGTAAAGATGTTTCTTTCGAATGCGAGGATATTTCTCTCATTGATGAAACGACGGTGGCCAACACCGTAGAAAAAGGTGAATATACTAGAGAATTTCAACGTGTTCTCGTAGGTCTCTGTAGCATAATTGGTCAGTGCATTGGGCCGGATTCCCAAGGATGCGGGTTCGAGTCCCGTCAGGGCGACATGAGCCAAGTTGCTTTTTTCTAGTATATTTACTAAATTAAAAATTATCAGGTATGTTATGTTATGATAGATCGATTGAATTATCCTGGGAAAATATTTATATATTCCAGCAGAATGTGGATGATATATTATAACTTTAATTTAGGTAGCTACTTTCAATACTAGATATCTCAATAGTAGTATCACATACCAGCAGACTGACAAGGTGACAACGACAGCGAGAGGAAGAGATATTTCTAGAGCTAGATAGAGCTAGTTCTCCCACAGGCTAAGCAGCTGTTGCTTAGCCTACAATGGGCGACCCTCCATCTCCGTCACCAACATTCCCCTTCCCCCCTTCTGCGTCGGGCAATTTGTTTTTTGGTGCTGGCATCTGAAATTCGTTACAACAAACTGAAAACCTACAAAGACAAGCAAAATGCATGTAGTTGGCCTTAGGCAGAAAACCTACTTGCCTTTTGATATAAAAGTACAATACACAAAGAAATAAATGTATTGCGTGAACCTACGCTGCTATTTAAGTAATTCTAGTTTTACCTTTGAAGCCCCGGATTATGAGACAATAGATATTGCATTGTTCTCTAGACACCGGTATCCGGTTCGGGTTTGATGAATTAAAGATATGAGATCACGGGATACATAAAGTACCAACCCAGTAAGACACTCTGATCCTCTTTACTTCTTGAATGATAACTTAGAAAGTTACTTAGTTACTACAAAAAATCTAACATGAGTTATTCTCAGGCGGGCCTAGACTCTATCCGATTCTTTTTTCGCCAACTTTCAGTTATTAAATTCAATAATCACTGCTTGCCAATGTTTCTTATGAAATAGTACTTACCTTTTATTTATATCGAGTCTAATTCACACACAAAGTTTCACAATCACAAGTTTTAATTTAACTGAAACTGATCAAACTGACTGCAGCAGTGTTGCCAGTGCCCTGCCCTCAAAAGCTACATACGAGTGTTCAAAAAGTTACGTTTTTCCAGAAAAAGTAACGCTTTATATTTCAGTACAATAAACATTATATTAATATTTTTTAAAGTCTCTAATCATCATTCCAGCGTTATTTGAATGGTTTCTTATTTAATTGATTAACGAAATCGACGGTCGTAATCCTGCAAAGTCCCTCCAGTCCCTGCCGTCCTTTCGGTTGGTTACTCACTTCGTACAGCTCGCTCTTTCTATTTACTAATTCAAGCTATAAGTGCAATAGAGACAATCACATTAGTTTTCATTTAATTAGTGGGCAATGCCAAATTGCCAACATTATACACAATACGACCACAGATGCGACACAATCGTCTCGTTTCACCGAGAGAATTCGATTGAACTCTAAAAAATTAAGGTATAAAAAGTCCATCCGTAATGTAAAGCAAAAGTAACGTCTTGTAACGCGTAACGTAAATTTAACGTGAAGGGATCAAAAAGTAACGTAAAACGTTACAAAAGTAACGTTTTGGCAACACTGCTGCAGTGACAATGACATAACTTGTCAAATGTTCTACGTCGAACTGTCATTTTCAACGCGTTCAAGCAACTTAAAATATTTTTATTAAAAAAAATATAATTTACATGACAGTGCTCAAATAACACAAGTAATAAATATATTTCATTTTTTTTTAATAAATCCCGTATTTTAGGCCATCAAAAACTAAATATGTTATATAAAGAATATATGTGAACGCAGCGGAGAGATTCGTCATTCAATTTATTTCATTCGATGAAAGCGTTTGCCACATAAAGCGCGTGACAGAGTTAGGCGGTCGCTCGAATTCAACGCCATTACTTTTCGAAAGTAAACGCGCACGGTGTCGCGAAGCAAAAAGCTTTGAGTTAGGCGGTCGCACTGCGGTATAGCTTGTGCTATCGCTATAGCTATCGATTTTTCAAACCCGCTACAAGGGCTCTCGCTGACGCTATCACTTTCATACTAAAAATGCAATATTTAATCCAATAGATGAAAAGAAATATGTAGGAATTAGACAAAAACCCTATAGTTGAAGGGTTATATGAGAATTTGAAGTTTGATAGCTATAGCGATAACACAAGCTATACCGTTAGGCGGTCGGGGTGCTGGGCGGTGCTACAGATGCGTTTCTATCTAGCGGGTCCCATCGAGCTATAGTTATAAAACTAGTGGCAATTCTTCGCTAGTTCTAAGAATAAGTACTATTTTACATTCAAGAAATAACCAAGTACAGTCAGCAACGAAACTTGCCGAACAAAATAACGTTACAAAAGACACTAGACACATGAATTGTACATAAGTTACTGAACATAGTTACAAACAAAATTCCATTTACATTATACATTTCCAAAAGAAGCAATACAGTATATTTCCAATAGTGACCGGACATTATATTTTCAAAAGTGGCTGGACAGTAGACTTCCAAAAGTGGCTGATCAGTAAACTTCCAAAAGTTGCTGGACAGTATATTTCCAAAAAGTGGCTGGATAGTAGACTTCCAAAAGTTGCTGGACGTAGTATCGTCTAAAAGTGATTTGTTAGATCATGACCGGACCAATTTTCGAATTTAGACTCATGACAATCACCGAAAAAAGTACAGCACTGTCATCTAATACATTTGACTCTTTCATTTTGGTGGTGACATCATTGACATGTCATTTGTTTGTTTTGTTTTGTTTTTACCAGACTCTCGCTTCTTACGCTTTTTTACTATTTTGATTTTAACCGACGTCAAAAAGAGGAGGTTCTCAATTCAATTGTGTTTCATGACATTTATAAATAAAATTTACTAATTATTTTCTTTAATGGATAAGTTACACTCCAAGGGGTGGTGGTGGCTTTATTCAGGATTGTAGAAGTAAGTTTTATAAATTTTCAATTTAATAGTTTACTTATTACCATACCATACAAGGTTTTTTCGCGGTGTTACTTGAAGATTGTTCATATAACTCCAATTTATAAGCACTGAAATATTTGATGATAACATGACTGAATTCAATTATTAATATCTACTTACGTTTATAACTTAATTTAAAAAGTTTTTTGTTTTATTTTATTTCCTAGATATCGTGTTCTCAGAAATGCGTATCGATCGGACTGTAAGATCGAAAATATTGTTCTACCTGTCGACTATTTATGATGATTGTACATGTATTTATGACCTTGACTGTACTAAAATTTTCAGCGACTTTTGAAGATGACTGTATCCTCTAATATTTTTTTATTCATATTCCTAATCTTCCTAGCCTTCTAGTTTATTTCAAGAGATTTTTCCGTTGAACTGTTTCTTTTCTATTAAACCTTTTTTTTGACAAGTACGCTATTCTTCTTTTTGAATTGCACATTCCACGAACATTCTTTCTATCTTTTGTTTTTAATTCTGTACCTTGTCGCTTTACCGCCTTAACAGATTAGTCCAGCAGTTCAAACATGACGATAAAGTGACAAAGACCTAAAGTGTGATCATAGCAACAGAGTATGATGGGTCAGGGTTCCATTTTGTCGATAGTACCGCCGGCGCCGCCGTTTACGTAAACTGGGTTTTAAAATTTACAATGTAGAGATTAAGGTCAAATTACCGAGTTCATTATAAATGTTCATTGAGTTCAATGACCCATTATATAAACATTGCATTTTTTTATACATTTGAAAAATATGTATCAAGAAAAAATTAAGTTGGGGGTACACTAATACCAACATCAGGAAACGCTTTCTTATATCAGTCGCCAATCAGTCAATTATCAACAAAAAAAATCTAAAATAGAAATAAGTACTTATAAACATCAACTCGACCTCCTGTTTAAGTTTCTCGGAACGTTTCGTTTAGACCCTGTATAATAGGATTAATAAACACCGATTGCCGGTCCGGCGACAAATTTATACATATCAGCGGATTTATGTAGTCAGTCATGTTCAGCAAATTTTGATATTTTACAGATCAGGCTAATTATGTAATTAAATATGTTCAGCTACTTTTGTAAAAATAATGTACATCGACCTATGGTATTCCCAAATGTCTACAGAGATTTGTACAACAGCCTGTTCAGTTACATATGAAACTTTATGTGTGCAGGTGTTTTGAAAATTTGGATTTGTTCATGGACTTTTGTTGCTGACTGTACATTTCATGATTAAAGAAATATCAAGATTGTTTAGGTTAAATCTTTCGTGTTATACTTCCCAGCAGCGCCACTAAATTGTACAAGTTTCAAATTAGTCTCAAATGAACAAGAATAAATTGTTCTAAATGGTCCGCAGTCGCAAAAAATTGTTCTAATGATAGTTTCAGAGATAAAAATACTTTTGTGTGGCGCTGCCAGGAAGTATACTTCCTAGCAACCTCACGGCGTACAAATGTGCAAATCATTTTAAAATATCGGCCATAAATTGTTCGTAATTAGTTCGTAATTAAAAACCTCAAATATGCGTAGTTTTGCTGAAAAAAATACTTTTATCAATTACTTAAATTACAGATAATAATGGTCCCTTATTGCAGTGGTAATAGTTCTTTTAGATTAGAAGAAGAGATCAAACACTCGACAACGCTTATGTAAAACACACTTATCTAACTTATCTTATTGGACGTCTGGCGTAGAGGTACATAGTCTGCCTTCTACGCACAATCATACAAATATTTGTGTGCATGAACATGTGTTTTTGTCTTGGTCTGGGTGTTAAATATAAATAAATATATGGGATACTAGGGTAACGGATATAAATACATGTAATTATACATGTATGTAGTACTAGTATTTATGAGTAGAAATATATATAAACGTCCATGACTCGGGTACAAATGTTCGTATTCATCATACAAACGTTTGCCCCTATCGGGATTCGAACCCGGGACCTCAGAACAAGCGACACCTTGAAACTGGTGTACGCACCACTCTACCACAGAGGTCGTCAAGTATGTTTAATCTAGTATTTACCTATATAATTGCGCCGATTTTTATGTCGTTACCCATATTGCGCTGTTTCTTTTTTGTGTTTGTTACTGTCAGGAGAAGGTTTTTATAAAATAAAAAAATAAGAAAATAAATAAAAAACGCATGAACTTTGGGAATCCTGCCCACTGCTCTAACCACTGAGCTACCGATACTGGTCTCGGTAACTCAGTAGTTATAGCAGTAGCGAGAGCAAAACAATTTTTCCCTTGGGCGATGTACTTTGAATCCCTCAGTGCGCTCAGGATTGTACTCTAGAATCCCTCGCTATGATCGGGATTCCACTTTAAAATCCTTCGCTTCGTTTTGGATTCAAAATAGCGCCCTCGCTGTAAATATTATTGTACCCCCTTTTAATACTTACAATCTACTATAATAATTAAACCTTATTAGTGCTTTTGACAATTTGTAATTACGAATGCAACTTTATGGCGTTTGACATAACTGTCAGTTAGTTAAACATTAACCGTCAGCTATGAGACAGGATAATGTCTGTCGGGCCGGCTAGTTCAATATAATATCAAGCTACTGATGTATCTTTAAATCATAGAATTAAATAAATAAATATTTTCATACAATCACACCAATTATCTAGCCCTTGGACTTCTACTATTTAGTATTCTGTGCCCATAGTAAGTTTCATGAGAACTTGTGCTATGGATACTAGACAACGGATAAACATACATATATACTTATTTTTGTAAATACATACATAATATATATATATTAAACACCTAGACCAAGACAAATAGACATGCTCATGCACACAAAATATTTGTCTTGTCCGGGGATCGAACCCGGCACCCACTGCATAGAAGGCATATATACATCTATGCACATAATATAATATCATTGGATCTATGTATAAAATGTCATTGGTTTTATTTTCTCAGTAGTTCCCAAATCGAACGTATCGACATATAATCATTACTTGGTTAGTGTTCCATCTAATCTATGAAGCAATAAGAATAGTATTATTACAAAAATCCTTCATTCGAAGTTAACTACTTTAACGTTCCTTCTCTTTGCTTCTATAGTACAATGCCATCTACGAAGCTTAAAAAAAATACTAAGATTATTTTTCGTTAAACTGTAGTTAGTGTGTTATGTTTCAGAATGTCCAGATTTATAATTTTTAATAAGTAATACAAATTTGTATGATAATAATATTACTAATTACCTAGTGTCGCAACACTATTTGTTGGGGTATCGCTTGATTTTAAAAGACCACAATACCACCAGGGGTATCGTGGGTCCGCAGTGGCAATGAGCGAGCACTATTATTAGTAATATATAAGTCAATGATTATTATCTATAATTTAAGTAATTGATAAAAGTATTTTTTTCAGCAAAACTACGCATATTTGAGGTTTTTAATTACGAACTAATTACGAACAATTTATGGCCGATATTTTAAAATGATTTGCACATTTGTACGCCGTGAGGTTGCTAGGAAGTATACTTCCTGGCAGCGCCACACAAAAGTATTTTTATCTCTGAAACTATCATTAGAACAATTTTTTGCGACAGCGGACCATTTAGAACAATTTATGCTTGTTCATTTGAGACTAATTTGAAACTTGTACAATTTAGTGGCGCTGCTGGGAAGTATAACACAATCTTTCGCAATAATGTATAGATAGGTACATAAGTTTTAGGTATAATTCTGTTCTCCTATATGTTTATCAGTATTCCAAAAGGTCTTGGTCAAAGTAAGTCTAGCAGAATCAAAAAATATATGCTAAATCAAAGCGTGGCTGCGTTGCCCATCATCCTTGCTTTATATCAACATACATATTATGTTGTGAATTTTCTAACACCAACATTTAAAAACTACTTCATAAGATGTAAGCGCTCCAAAAATCGTTTTTTTGACGGCTTCATCACAAAATATGGAGTTTATTTGAGACTAGATACCTATTTGCCCGAATGAATTTTACCCAAATAGGTACCTACTTACTCAATTATGATGTAATTATTTATATAATAAGTACCTAAGACTAATTAGGTATAGATCATACTATTAGAAATACTATGATCAGAGAATGATTTTTTTTTTCTTGCTAGGTAGGTATTTAAAAATAAGTGTCAACTGCTTTCTGCTGCTGTTTTGACCGATTGCTCCTTTTTTATCGTTACTGCAATATCGAAGTATTCCGAATGTTTCGTAATACTTCAGAATATTTCGGAAGTATTCCAAGAGAATGATTCGGATTTTTTCCCGGCTGCAACTCTAATTGTGATTATGATAGTGATTTATGGAATTATGTGACTTACAGTCGCAATCCCTTGGGTATTTTTGCAATATCGAAGTATTCCGAATGTTTCGTAATACTTCAAAATATTTCGGAAGTATTCCAAGAGAATGATTCGGAATTTTTCCCGGCTGCAACTCTAATTGTGATTATGATAGTGATTTATGGAATTATGTGACTTACAGTCGCAATCCCTTTCGGAACGAACATGAAATGACACTTCATTTGACACTTCTCCATACATTTGAAAGATATTTTCGAGTGTCACTTTGCTTAGACAGTTCAATTTCGTCCATTCGATATCTTTCAAAACGCGTCCCGATCACGATCTCTATCAAATGTCAAATAGTGACGGCCTGAACTATGTAAATATCTTTGAAATGACGAATTGAAAGGGATTGCGATAGATTTTAAAATTAGACAATTAGCCCCCAGATAGTTAAAATATAAGTAACTACCGTCTACCATAGATGGTTTGTAACCAGCGTACTTAGCAGACGGCTCTAGTCTAAAATTCTTAAAACAAATTAAAACGATCGAAAGCGCAAAATAAAGGGACTCGAAATAATAAACTAGATTGCAACACAGTGTAGCGCACGCTGCGCACGGAACGGAACGGCGCTCTTCGCTGCGTTCGAGCCATTTATTTTGATTTTTTTGGCGGGAAAACAGTGTTTGGCCTATTATTTTGAAACTAAGACGCCCAGGTGCACATAATTTATGGTATCATTTGATTCTTAATACGAGACCTAACCTATACAGTTACAGTAATTCAAAATGTGTTACGTGTCACCAGCTTACACATACTTATCGGTTCGTAGCTCAGAAACTATTCGAGCTTAAGATTAGAAAAACTTGTTGCTTACTGCACCAATTCGACTCAATAAATTTTGAGCACACACTTTAATGATCGTAAGTTCAATAGTATTTGAGTGTGACGGTTAGTTTTTTTTGGTTGTCATTGCACCAATTGTGTACTAAATTTCTACTATAGTCTAAAACCCTAACTGGTTTGCCTTAACGGCATGTGTCAGCTGGGGACACGTTTCTCCAGCTAACACACAAAATAAAACTCCTAGTAACGAAGTTGTGGTTGCACCTAAAATATTTACTGACACGTTTAATTGCTCCTATTATGCCTGCTTAAAATATGGCATGCTTTGAATTTCTCTATGCCATATGAGGAAGCTATAGACTAGACTCTCATACATGTCGAAAGTGTGTATTGCCAGTGATGACTTATGGCCGTAAAACGTGGTCGGTAATCATGGGTCTGAAAAAAAACCCAGCGTGCAATGGAGAGAGCTTTTTATAATTTGCAATATAAACGCCCTAGCACAGAATACTTAATAGTACAAGTACAATAGGGCACTCACAATCTCGAAGGTCAAAGTGTAAAGCTTGACGTGCTGTTGACTGACTGTGTGGTTCATTTATTGGTCGTTCCTTCTTGAAGTTCATTGGTTCTTTCTGACAAAATTAACGAAAATACAAGATGGCTGTGTTTGTTAGTTCTTTTTTTGCCACGTTCATTAGATAGATACCTTATGCCACTTGCAACAAGGTTTATAATTAACGCGGGCGGACGCGCTGCTCAACTGTCAAAAATGACGTTTCATGTTCCTTTCTGTATTTCGTTTTGTGATGACTGATGAGAGTAAATTAATACTTAATTTAATTGTGACTGAGTGTGTGTAGTTTTGTTTGTAAAACTTAAAAATGTAAATAAAGATGAACTAAATTATGAACAGACAGTACTTACTTAGATAAAAAGTTTGCAGCAGAATTGTGATTATATTATTTTAAAGGCAATATTTTGTTGCATTGAAGTGTTCTCTCAATAACTCAATTAGGTAATGAAAGATAAAAACAGCAACAGTTCTTTTATTTGCTACCCACAATGATTTTCAACAAAGTGCTCTGTAGAATAAATTATTGAGCGACAAATTGGTAAGTAAAATAAAATTTATGTCTTAGATTAGTACTAATTTCTGATTTCATTGAGTTTTATTACAATATGCCTTTTGTTCTTACAACTATCCATCAATGATTTCAAAAGGATTTGCTAGTAAATAATATGCTAGTAATATAAACTCAATGCAATGTAAATGTGTTGCTTAATAATTATAACACTTTCCCAGTAACTAGCTATTGGTTTGAAGCTATGGTTGACCTGTGATCTGAATCAATAGATAAGGTAATTGACATATATTTCCATTTAACCAAAATAATTTATTTAACAATAATCAAGTCTGAGAAACTCAAAATGTAGGAAACTTCCAGACATATTACTTGTATAATTTTATTTATTTTTAGATTTTTTCCATATGGAATCGGTTTAAATTTGTCTATATTATTTTAAGACCGCAGCAGCACAATGGAAGAAGAAGAACTAAAGTATGTTCTGCGCCTTCTCGATGGTCTTGATGATACAATATTTGAGGTATATTTTTTTTATTTTTAATAAAACTAAGCTATAAGTGAATAAGTAAAATATAAAAAATACACCTTCACCAATCTTAATTATGTGCATAATAAATAAATTTCATACAATCACACCTATTAGCTAGACCATGTTAAGTTTATGAAGAACTTGTGTTATGGATACTAGATAACGGATAAACATATTATATACTTTTTTTGTAAATACATACATTATACATATTAAACACCCAGACCAAGACAAATAGACATGTTCATGCACACAAAAACAGGTTGTCCTATAATAAATAAGACTAATGTTATGCTTATTTTAATGATTCTTTAGTTGAGCATATGAAACATTTCAGGAATTTTTGAAATTTCACTATGATACTGAAGAAAAGAAAACACAGTCAGACTTGTCCAATGAAACAGCAGAATTTTTAAAAATCAATCTGAGAAATAATCCAGTGACAACTTCTAAAATACTGACTTACATACAAGATCATTCTTTAAATGAAACTGTCATAAACAAAACTCAAAGTATTTATTTAGATGTATTGAAAATTGAACTTTCTGAGAACAACTGTTCTGATAAACTGATTACATTAATATCACTAGTGAAATGGAAAGAGAAATATCTTAACATGTTTGTGCAACAAATCCTGTTGCCTTTGACTGAAGATTACTTTAGACAGTACAGAAAACAAATCTTGCTAAGTCTTGTGCCACATGACCGACCTGATTTGCTGAGCATTGCATCAGAGGCTATGCAGAGGAATGATCCACAAAAAGAATTCAAACTAACACCGGAGTATATGCTAGAACTCTGTTATCAAGATAAAACTCACTGGCTTCTGAAGGCTGCAGAAGTATATAAACATCAACTTCATGATATGGAGAATGTTACATTCAAAATTAATAATTTTACAAAACAAATACTTATTATGGTACTCATTGACCTGACTAATAGTGCTGAGACATATGATCTTTCTTCATTAGTTCATCAGCTGACCAATATATACTCTATTCTTGACACATATACTACATGTGATGAGCAGCTCCAGTTCTATTTAACTGAAATCAAAAGAGAACTCACTGTTATTAAATTTTGTTTAGAAAATAACTGTAAAATCATGGCAACTTCTATATTTAGTCAGGTTCTTTCACAGAGCGCTCTAACAGTTATTTCACAGGTTTGTAGGCTTTCCAAAGTTGATAGATATAAAGTATCAAGACTTCTTAATGCTAATAATGATTTTATGAGGGAACTGGTGTCATTGAGCAGCAAAACTGATCTCAAAAGAAGAGGAAGGAATAGCCTTAATTGGGATGTCCTCACTTACAACAGCTACTGTGCTATTACCAAAGTTATAGATACTATATTAAATACATCTGAAGGTGCAGATGATCCCCATGAGACTACATCTTCCTTAGAGGAAGTCAAACGCCTAATACTCTCGCTCCAACCTCTGCAATACTGTGTTGAAGTTATTGAAAATGTCTTCTCTTGTCTCTTTCTGAGATATGAATATTTTTCGTGTTATGAACAAAGTCAGGAATTTCCCTGTGGTACACATTCAGAGTGTTCCTACTTCTATTCTAAGAAGCAGAGTAAAAGTCCTAAAAACATCAATATCAATAATGCAGGCTTTATGTGCAATGCTTTCACCACTCAAATCGTATTGAATACCTTGAAGCTATGTTTGGAGAAGTTGGAGAATGATATAAATAAGGATGAAATGGACCAAGATGTTATGGTCCGATTCAAGAACCTCGTCAGGGTTGTGAACCACTCAATGTGGAAATTGCAGCTTGTTTCAACCTTATCGCCGGAAACAAACCCATTGCAGTTAAAGCTTTGCCTTGACTACGTCGAGGTCGATGGAAGTAGTGAAGAGGACGATCGTGAATACGACGTTAAAACTTTACGAAAAAAGACAAAGAGTAGAAGAAAGTTTATCAACTCTAAACATGATGTTGACCATCCTATGCATGCGTCTACTATATCTGCAAATGAAGATGGTATTTAATTATCTGCAATTATTGGATGTGATACCTTTTAAAAAGAAGTATTAAAATAAAATCCGGGGATTTTTTTTCAGCTTTTTTAGGTATCAAAGGAAATGGTATTGACTTCATTTCTACCATGCTAGCTCAACCTAATTGCTTGGTTGCTTTAGCACTTTATAACAATGATTTCTCCAAAGCTAATCATATTCTAGAGGTAAGATTTACATTTATATTATTTGAAACTCACCAAGCTTAAATGGTTCTTATTAAATGTTCAAATTCTTCATAACTGTCTCTTTCTCTTCTTGTTGGTTCATATAATATTTCATGACCTTTTATTGTTTTCATTAAGCCTGGAGGGTTCGTGATGAAATATTTTTTAGCCTTGTCTATAGTTTCATGAGGCTTAAAGAACTCACAAAATAAACAACAGCAACATTGCCCTTTAAAGAAAAATAAGCGATTAAACAACTGACTTATATCACGCATTCTGTATAATTATGCTTCAATTTAATTTAAATGTTTGACCGCTGGTGGTATAATGTCAATGTCGTAGTTTAAAGAAGTAAGCACTCGCTGGGTAATCTTCTACTACTTTTTGAAATAACGCTCCCTAAAAACTCTACGGTCGACCGGGAAGTTCGCCGATTGTAGTTTCGATGTTACATGAAAATAGAGATTATCACAGAGCTATATCGAGATAGACGGTAAAGGTGTGCCTTCCTTGCGTGTCAAAAGTTTGATACACGGTCAAAGTTTTACGACTTAAGTCCGCAGTCCGCTTGAGACCATTGCCATGAAAACACGCGTCACTCAGAAACGAAAATGGTTAATTGTGTACTACTTTCTTGCAAGAGCTCGTCAATAACTTTTACACATCACTAAATCTCGCTCGTGACGTCATCGTAGGTACGAAAAATTCGACACGCTAGGTTCTCATACAGTTTGAAGCGCTCTTTTCGTCTATCTCGATATAGGTCTATGGAGATTAAGCTAATGTCGAGACAAATGTCGTTGTTGCAGGCTCACGCTATAAATTAACGCATCCTTACAAAAACAAAAAAAACTATTGTAACTCACCTCTTGTGCACCATAACGGTATTGCTATTATAATGTACACAAACGTCCATATACTAATGATTCTCCAACAACGTCGTAATAATATTTTTACGGAATGTTTCTGTTGCCTATAGTCTTTGAATATGCACTTGATACCCCTAAAATGAATATCATTTTCACTGCATCTCATATGGATTTCCAATAACTTTTGTAAAGCATACAGAACTCCAGTTTTTACGTCTAAAAAGAAGAAAAAAAAACGCTTTCACGGTATATAATATAACTAGCAGATCCTTGCGGTACTACCCGCGTGGTGCCCATTCCCGTGGGAATATCGGGATAAAATATAGCTTAGGACACTCGGGAGAAATGTAGCTTTCTAATGGTCTAAGAATTTTCTAAATCGGTCCAGTAGTTAGTGAGATTAGCGCGTTCAAACAAACAAACTCTTGAGCTTTATAATATTAGTATAGATAATATAAAAAAAATCGAATACTACAAACTGAAATTTATCTTTATGTCAACAGTGTTTCACCACGTCAACAGTAGTGATAGAGATTGGAATAGGATGAACTATTGGGACAAGATTGATAATAAAAAAGTGAACCAGACATAGTCTCGTTTATTCTATAACACATTTAATTCGTACCATCCTGATCAATGTGATAAGTTTTAATTGCCGAGTTATCTATCATCGTTTCCATTTGATACTCATAAAGTAATTGATCATAGTCGTAATCCGTATTAATGTTTGATATGTCTCTCTTGTGGAGTGAATGCTTTGTCTGCTGGAACAATACGTGCATATCGTTATCAAATGAATCATTTGGAAAGGTAAACCACGCAACAAGCCCGTGACTAATTTTTGTTGTCTGTTTTAATTCAGTCACAGAATTATTCATTGATTACTGTTTTGCTTACACAAATATTGATATAGTGTAGAATACTTACCCAAATTTACATCAGATCATGCAAATGACTCAATATTATGTTAATTTTCCAGATTTGTTAGGCTAGGTTTGAATTTTGATTTCTAATTGAGTTTAGAACAACTCGTATTTCTTATAAGTTATGAACTCACTGCAGTCATGTGATTATATGCTATATCATCATCGTAGTCTATGGTATCAGGAGAACGAGAATCACGACGAGGGAATAATTTTGGATAGATTTCGTGCAAATTAGTCTCCTTCCTTTCATACTCTTGCCTGTAATTTTATATCAATTTTAGTTACTGTACTGATGATTATTTATGATATTAATGATTTTTTATGCAATTTCATATTCGTTTATGATTTTTTGTCCCCAAAACATGTCCCCTTTGTTTATCAATAAATTATTTAATCATTGAGAGTGGACTTATTATGGCCGAAGACTTTATCATAACGATACAACTCATGTTTTAATGTCGATGACCTCTCGAACGTGCGTTTATATCATTGCAAATACATTATAATAATAATTACAGTTTTGCCTCTATAGGTCTCTTAATGCGGTAATCATTGTTGATATTATAATAATGTGTATAGGTTTAAGTAAGTAATTAATAAAACAGCAAAACATTAAAATGGCATAAAAGATAATTTAAAACGTGAGATAAATTAGGTCAAATAGCATTGGCCGACAAATAAGGCGTTCAAATAATATTGTTGATATCACTTGTGGAACTCACTTAAATACTAAAGGCCGTGAGCGTCAAGATGACGGGATCAAGTCACTATTTGAAATGTATCACATTAAAGTGTTTGTGCTACATATGTACCATTTCTACCCTGAACCAGACATTTGTACCTTTAAAGGTAAAGGGAGTACGTCAAAACCTCCATGGTCCCGCCACTTTAACGTCAAAGTAGCGGACCTTCTGAAAGCGCTACTCGGAGGCAGGTAATTTTCACCCGAAAACTTAGTACTACATATGCACATGTATGTACTAAATTTTTAACACAATTGTAAGTGCCGAATGAAATTGACTTGATTAAAACATTGGTCCCGCCAATTTGATGATTCATGTTATCGCTGAATTCATATGAAAATCGTTACAACTCGAGCAAAATCAAATGTGGAAACCACTTTAATGGCAGGATCAGGGAGGTTTTTGACGTATTCCCTTTACGTTTAGTAGTACAAATGTTTTATGATTTTGTAATTTTTGCATTTTTCAATGCTATTTTTATACTTATGGTAAATTTTAAATAGAAAAATATTGGAAAAAAATCAACTCGGCCACAAGTGAATTCTCAGACGGGAATCGAACCCGCGACCTTTGGAAATCCGGTCCAAAGCTCTAACCGCTGAGCTACCGAGACTTGCGAACCACCGTCGAAATTCTCCAATACTTTTATATTTTTAATACGCTGTAGGCCAGCGTTGTTACATCAATGCTAGGAATATCCTTGCATTCGAAAGAAACATCTTTTCAGGTGTTTAACGATCGATTAAGATGCAACTGCCAATAACTTTTGGACCGGATTTCCAAAGGTCGCGGGTTCGATTCCCGTCTGAGAATTCACTTGTGGCCGAGTTGATTTTTTCCAATATTTTTCTATTTAAAATTTACCATAAGTATAAAAATAGCATTGAAAAATGCAAAAATTACAAAATCATAAATTATTGGCAGTTGCATCTTAATCGATCGTTAAACACCTGAAAAGATGTTTCTTTCGAATGCAAGGATATTCCTAGCATTGATGTAACAACGCTGGCCTACAGCGTATTAAAAATATAAAAGTATTGGAGAATTTCGACGGTGGTTCGCAAGTCTCGGTAGCTCAGCGGTTAGAGCTTTGGACCGGATTTCCAAAGGTCGCGGGTTCGATTCCCGTCTGAGAATTCACTTGTGGCCGAGTTGATTTTTTCCAATATTTTTCTATTTAAAATTTACCATAAGTACAAATGTCTTGTTCAAAGTACATATGTAGCACAAACACTTTAATGTGATACATGTCAAATTGGGGACTTGGTGCCGTCATCTTGACGCTCATTAAAGGCCTTACAGAAATTATTACTTTACTTACTGACGGTACTTACTACTACCAAATACTATAAGTATTAGTTATAGAAAGCATAACAGCAAAACACCTTTAGAAACTTATTATAATAAGAATCTATTAGTCTGCTCTCTAGGGCCTCGTTCGATTAGGTTAAAAGTAGCGTGCTATCTATCAATTGAACTATATTCTATTAATATAGATTAGTAGCTTAGCTACAGGGTGGAAAAAATCTTATTTTTGTAAATTTTTCAAAAGCGCCTTGAATAAAAGTGCTTTATCCGTCCCATTAAGTTTAAAAGTTGAGTTTTCATGTTTCCTTGAATTTAATTTTAATTTACTTTGTTAGAGAGAGTTGATACTTTTGATTGACTCTATCGATAGATGGTATAAAAGTAGAGAATGTTATTTTTTCAGATTTTAGCTGGTTCGATTCTTGGGTGTGGGAAGCGTATTTTTGACTTGCTTCAAAGTAGTTGTGTTTCTTTTAAAAAATAATGTTTCCTTTCAGTAAAATGAGCTAACTAAAGGATTTAAGATAGTCCCCTCCAGGGCCCATAGATTTTTTAGTATTATATTTTGTATCATACATGTTTAACTTTACGTATGTGTTTATATCTTGCTCGATATCAAACTCAACTAGTTTGTCTTTACTGATCATTTCAATATCTTCTCCATTTACTACCACATCAATCGTATAATGATTACTGTCCTTCAGTCTAAATTTGTGAGAGTCTTGTAAAACTCCAGAAACTACACAAACGGGCTCAAGAACCCATAACGCAACATAAAATAACATTTAATATTGCCTATAAGTAGGTCTGCATTCTTCACAGAAAATAGGAACTCATGTTTTTAGGATTTTTTTAGCTAAGTAAAATTAAAGCTTATGTCAGCCAATGTTGACAGCTTATGTCACATTCGTATTGCTTTACTCTCTGTTATAATCCAAAAGACCATAGCATTAAATCGTAGATTGATTTTCATATAGTATAGTAATCAATATTATGGAATTAATAAAAAAAAATACTTCGGATTGAATTAAGTGAATTTTGAAATGCCCAGCAATATAGTTTAGTTATGATGTATAAACTATATTTATACAATTACATTTTTATTTCCGCTCGACTTGGCGATTCTCACAATGCGACACAGTATATCTGAAAATGGCCTATATATTAGGAAGTGGTGGGTTCAACATTGGATTACTTAATTATTACCATACACAGTGTAGTCAAGCGTATCGTTGCTAACAATGTCGGTCTGTAATATCAAATAATACTAACTATTACTAACGTGGTAATATTGTTACATAAAGTTTTTGTTTACAGATGTTTGATCTGGCCGACTCAGAAATCGCAACTGAAGTAACTTTTACGGAACAACTCAGGCATTTAGTTGCAAAAATAAAAAATATTATATATTACAGGGATGATACACGATATCCGACAAAGGAACTTTCGTCCTTGTCTGTCGTGTCCACAGAGGTCATGGGTCTCGTGGAGGGTTTCTTAGCTTCCAACAGAGCTCCTAATTCTTTTGATATTCTTGAACTAGCGGCAAGACATCCGCACTTACAATTATACAGTCATCAAAATGCGCCATTTATAAATGCCGTCGATATCTTACTTAGCAGCGGCTTGAACAGGGAAATAACTTATGGTCTCATCAATGTTGTAGAACGAAAATTAGCCGAAGTGAGGAGCTCTACAGATGTTTCAGCGGTCAAAAAAACAAATTATATCCGATTCGTTGAAGATATTGCTAGCGTCGCATTTGAGATATTCGGAAACACAGAAAAATCTTTTGATTTTGTTGATAATATATGCGGAATGATTGTTGATTGTAGGATTCCCATAAAACATAAAGAATTTTGTAAAATGAATCAACTTGCTAAGGAGTTACGGCAATCTTGTGACGATTTAGTTGATGTTGTTAATATCAAAGAGGGTGCAGAAGTAGATCCCAATTTGCTTCAGAAGTATCATCAAATATACATGAATGTGGTTGCTGCTTCCGACAAAGACATTTGCAATGTGGGTGAAGTCTCAGGACATGGCACCAAAAAGACGAGGATTCCCTACCTGAGGATGTGCTACATGTATTGCAAAACAGTTTCACAGTTGGAACAAGAAGATCAATGTTCTGATGCCTCTGTAGATCTTCCGTACTTTTTTGTCTTAGGAAAACAATTACACGATGTTTTCGGCAATATGATCAACAATAAAGAGATACCTGTTACAAGTTTAGAACCGATATGCAAAAAACTAAATGTTAATTTAATACCCAAACTAATACTAAACTTTTGCCCATCAATAACACTCACCGGACCACATAAGGAAGCAGTTGAAGAGAATTTCAATAATCTTCTTCAGTCTGTGTACGACTTTAAAAATCCAGAAGAAAATTTATTCTTAGACCCTGTAACGAACTTTGCACCGTTACCACGATCACCAGATCCGCAGTGTCTAACATATATTGTTCTACATAATTGGGTACTGGCTCATATAATAAAAAAAATACACACGACGTCGAATGAAAATAGTTTACAACAGAGTATGGACGCTCGTACCAAAGCACTCAATAATTATATGGAGTTGGAAAAATTTAATTGTCTCAAAGTATTGTTCGAAGGAAATAAGTATCTAGCTTCCCTTCATACAACAATAGATTTAGATAAACTTTTCGTATACATGCCTCAGCTGATTGGAGCCGGCAAAATATTGAAATGTTTGAACATTTTGAACTCTCTATCGGAACAACAACAAATGTGCAGTGCCAATTTGAGCAATTTGAGGGATTTGATCCTTTTCAAACTTGCAACGAACCCTACGATCATAAATAATTGGAGATACTGCCAGTATTTGAAATGTCCGGAGTTAAAGCTTAACTTAATACTAAATAATCTAAATAGCTGGCCGGCTGATGGAGCAATGGAAGTGTTGGATTATTTAAGATTTCTTCTGAACCAAGAAATATTGGAGGAAGGATTATATGAAAAGTGTACAGACTGGATGGTTAAAATACCCCTTTATGATCAGGTATAATTATAATGTATTAATATTTTATTTGATCAATGTTCAAGGTTTTAGAATTCGATGCAATTATTTTTTATTATTTTCAGATAGCTTCTATAATGGGAGCCAACCACTGGTACATTATTTACGAAAAGTCAGTTGAAAATCCTGAACATATTATCGAAGTGCTCTTGGATAGTCAGCAGGTACGTTTTACCTTTGTCACATTACTAAAAAAAGACTGCTGTAATTATGTTTTATTCGTCTTTTTTAGTATAAGCTTTGCTTAGACTGGGCGGATGTTCATGATGTTTCCGAAAATATGAAAAACCTTATTGTAAAGAGCCTCTTGCAACAACTGTTCGAGTATACCAATCAGGCCACACCGGAATTCATCCAAGAATTGCTAGCGAGGCTCCCGGTAAACCAAGCTATGGATCTCATCCAGGAAGAGATGTCGAAAGTGAGAAATGTTGAAATACTCCAAGTTGGTATAGAATTTATCTCGGAAAACTCATTTGATTGGAAATCATTTGAAAATATTAAAATAGGGCTTCAAATAATGCTCGAAATCGAAGTGAGCATGCGCCATTTGTTCTGGGATCTTATTGAAAAGCCTTTGCTCATGATAGAGCAGTTCTTGATGAACGCGAAACTTGACGTCCTCGCCAAGATAATCAACAAAATCTGGCCAAACTTGAAGAAGGACCCTATCGGTGACAATTTATATTACAATATCAAGACTTTGGAAAGCGTCGTGATTTCGAGGAACGCAGTCGACGCGTTACTGCGGTTTTATGCTGAGAAAGCGTTGGATATGAAAAATCCTTTAAACACATGTCCAGTTCCTCCGAAACCTACAGACGATTCGCTGCTGCAGTCGATCGACTCTATCAACATCGAGGCGGCGAACAAGCCCTTCGTGATGCCCGAGCAGGTGCCGAGCAAGGACCAGTGGGTGGAGGACTACTCGGCCGACCGCTGTATGCTCTGCCGGACCTCTATATTTTCCATGATTATCCGTAGACACCATTGCCGGCGGTGTGGCAGACTTGTGTGTCACGCCTGCTCCAGACGAAGAATGCAGGTAAGGTTATAACTGAATGTCCTTTTTTATTTTTCAAATTGGTTACTTTGGTAACCCAAAGTAATTAGGATTCACAAGCGGTTTACTTATTTGAAATCGTCGATTTGTCTAGAAATTGTACTTCTTTCTAAAAAAGTGCTGTTTGCTAGGTTCCTACTTATCCCAGCGGCGTAAAGTTCCGCGTGTGCGACGACTGTTACACACAAACTATGAACAAGAAGTCAAATTCTGAACATGACAACTTAATGATGAGTAGCAACTCCGACTCGGCGGGTAGCGGCGTGACTTGTATGGATTGGTGCTTGTCAACAAACCCCGGCAGGAATGAAGCAGTTCGGGCCGAATTTAGTTACGAGTTTACGCCCAACGTTACTCTATGTCTCACCATTATGAAGATGCACTCGATAAATTTGGATTATCCAAGGTAGAGGTTTTTTTTTTACATAGGCTTACTCTTGGCCTAATTCTGAATCGTTAGATTAAGCAGAGGCCTAAGATGGAGCGAGCTTGCCTAGAAAAAGCCTATTCACTCGAGCTTTAAATATACCAGAGTTGTAGGCACCCGGGAATACAGACGCAGGCAGGAAATTCCACTCCCTGGCTGTGCGCATAATAAAAGACGAGGAAAAGCGCTTTGTACGCAGACGAGGTACATTATCTCTGCCACATTTCATCTAAATCCGTTCAGTACGTTTGGGGTAAAAGAGTTACAAACATCCAAACAACAAACTTTCGCATTTATAATATTATAATAGGAAGGATATACTTAAGGATCCATAGTAATAGTTAAAGATTGAAAATTCAGTTATGTAGTACGTCTGGATTCCCGGTGGTAAAAAGTAGCTGGCGGAATGAGCACATGCAGCTCAATAGCACACTCTGTAAAAAACACAAGTAAAATCTGTAGAAAACCGACAAGGTTTTTTTAATGCTATGTCTTAATAATTTTTCATTATATTTGAAACTTATTTTAGTATCTACTTAAGCCTGTTTCTGCAGGTTCCTACTCGACCGCAGCGATGAGGTGGCGCGCGAGTTGTCTCGCGGTGGCGACGCACGCCTGCTCGTGCGCGCGCGCCGCTCGCTGCTGCTCGCCGCCGCCGAGCTCTACTCCAGGACTCCACAGGAGAAGAAGTGAGTACATAAATAAGTTAGTTTCCCCCTGATCCCTGCTAGACCGCAGCAAGGAGGTGACGCGTGAGTTGTCTGGCGGTGGTGACGCGCGCCTTACGTTTGACGTTGATTCTAATTCGATCACAACTCGATTTCGTTGAGAGTGCTTACTTTTTTATAAGGTACTAGAGGCTGAACCGTGGGAATATCGGGATAAAAAGTATCCTTTGTTTTAATCCAGGCTACCTTTGATATCTGTGCCAAATTTCATCTAAATCCGTTCAGTAGGTTTGGGGTAAAAGAGTTACAAACATCCAAACAACAAACTTTCGCATTTATAATATTATAATAGGAAGGATATACTTAAGGATCCATAGTAATAGTTAAAGATTGAAAATTCAGTTATTATTCCTTTATTACAGCGGTGCAGGGAACATAAGTCGTCTAGCGGAAACGGGAGCAGCTCACGCGACGCGTTGCCTCGCCCACGCCGACGCCATGGCCACGCTAGTGAAGCACCAGGCGCACCACCTCATACCGCACCAGGGGGCGCATCCGAGTCAGTACTGTCACATCACAGGTCTCATACAACAGGAGACGCCATGGCCACGCTGGTGAAGCACCAGGCGCACCACCTCATACCGCACCAGGGGGCGCATCCGAGTCAGTACTGTCACATCACAGGTCTCATACAACAGGAGACGCCATGGCCACGCTGGTGAAGCACCAGGCGCACCACCTCATACCGCACCAGGGGGCGCATCCGAGTCAGTACTGTCACATCACAGGTCTCATACAACAGGAGACGCCATGGCCACGCTGGTGAAGCACCAGGCGCACCACCTCATACCGCACCAGGGGGCGCATCCGAGTCAGTACTGTCACATCACAGGTCTCATACAACAGGAGACGCCATGGCCACGCTGGTGAAGCACCAGGCGCACCACCTCATACCGCACCAGGGGGCGCATCCGAGTCAGTACTGTCACATCACAGGTCTCATACAACAGGAGACGCCATGGCCACGCTGGTGAAGCACCAGGCGCACCACCTCATACCGCACCAGGGGGCGCATCCGAGTCAGTACTGTCACATCACAGGTCTCATACAACAGGAGACGCCATGGCCACGCTGGTGAAGCACCAGGCGCACCACCTCATACCGCACCAGGGGGCGCATCCGAGTCAGTACTGTCACATCACAGGTCTCATACAACAGGAGACGCCATGGCCACGCTGGTGAAGCACCAGGCGCACCACCTCATACCGCACCAGGGGGCGCATCCGAGTCAGTACTGTCACATCACAGGTCTCATACAACAGGAGACGCCATGGCCACGCTGGTGAAGCACCAGGCGCACCACCTCATACCGCACCAGGGGGCGCATCCGAGTCAGTACTGTCACATCACAGGTCTCATACAACAGGAGACGCCATGGCCACGCTGGTGAAGCACCAGGCGCACCACCTCATACAGCACCAGGGGGCGCATCCGAGTCAGTACTGTCACATCACAGGTCTCATACAACAGGAGACGCCATGGCCACGCTGGTGAAGCACCAGGCGCACCACCTCATACCGCACCAGGGGGCGCATCCGAGTCAGTACTGTCACATCACAGGTCTCATACAACAGGAGACGCCATGGCCACGCTGGTGAAGCACCAGGCGCACCACCTCATACCGCACCAGGGGGCGCATCCGAGTCAGTACTGTCACATCACAGGTCTCATACAACAGGAGACGCCATGGCCACGCTGGTGAAGCACCAGGCGCACCACCTCATACCGCACCAGGGGGCGCATCCGAGTCAGTACTGTCACATCACAGGTCTCATACAACAGGAGACGCCATGGCCACGCTGGTGAAGCACCAGGCGCACCACCTCATACCGCACCAGGGGGCGCATCCGAGTCAGTACTGTCACATCACAGGTCTCATACAACAGGAGACGCCATGGCCACGCTGGTGAAGCACCAGGCGCACCACCTCATACCGCACCAGGGGGCGCATCCGAGTCAGTACTGTCACATCACAGGTCTCATACAACAGGAGACGCCATGGCCACGCTGGTGAAGCACCAGGCGCACCACCTCATACCGCACCAGGGGGCGCATCCGAGTCAGTACTGTCACATCACAGGTCTCATACAACAGGAGACGCCATGGCCACGCTGGTGAAGCACCAGGCGCACCACTTCATACCGCATCAGGGGGCGCATCCGAGTCAGTACTGTCACATCACAGGTCACATACAACAGGAGACGCCATGGCCACGCTGGTGAAGCACCAGGCGCACCACCTCATACCGCACCAGGGCCCTTATTCTCTATGACCACTTGGCGATTCCTTGCTCAAACCACGCCCATGTTCGTACTTGGTTTTGACATTTTCAAAAGTCGTTTTTTCCATGATACTCCCAAATTATAGAGTTATTGTACAATTACATGAAAGTCACAAGTTGTATAATTATTAAACAAGTAAAATAACTTTAAAATTTGTAAGTGTCATAGAGAAATCGAATTTTGAAAATTTTGAAATCGAATACGACATTTCCGTGGTTTGAGCAAGGAATCGGGAAGTGGTCATAGTGAATACGGGCCCTGGAGGCGCATCCGAGTCAGTGCTGTCACATCATAGGTCACATACAACAGGAGACGCCATGGCCACGCTGGTGAAGCACCAGGCGCATCACCTCATACTGCACCAGGGGGCGCATCCGAGTCAGTACTGTCACATTAAAGGTCACATACAACAGGAGACGCCATGGCCACGCTGGTGAAGCACCAGGCGCAGAATCACAGGACCTACACTTGGTAATGATGCGTATAGCGCGCGTAAGCAAGCTACTCGTAGATGGCTCTTTATCACCGCAACCTTTTATCGTGTGAGACTGCGTTCTTCCAGTTAGAATATCATTTAAGGGCCGATTTTTCGGTGCTCCTGGAGTCGTATTTTTTTATCACTCGAAATACATTCACATACGGAAGCGCAAGATTGTGATTCCGTATGCGAATGTAATTCAAGTGATTAAAAAATACGACTCCACATAAAAATCCCAGCTCAGACAAAACAAACTATTACATAAAAAAAAACTGCTTGAAAAACCGACTTCAAAAATTAAAAAGCAAAAAATCATTCCACTTTCGAGCTATTCTTCTTTCCTTTATTCTTCTTTCCTTAGCTGGCACCGACTCCAAAAGGCTTATTTTTTGCTTTTTAGTTTTTTTTTGTCGGTTACCGTCACTTTTTATTGTTTAATACAAACAATTATGAATTAAATCGGCTGCTAACTATTGTACGAGGAAAGAAAACAGAAATTTGGCTAAGTTTATATTGATTACAAAAATTTATTAATTGCAGGTCAAATAGTACGATCCCTGCTAGAAGCTGAAAAATGGGAACTAGCTTTAGAAATCGCCACAAAATCTGGTCTACCCAGGAACAGTGTGTTAGCGGCTTGGGGAAAGGCGTGTTTAAAAGCCGGTTGTTTCAAGCAAGCACGCGAGAAGTTTGCACATTGCTTCAAAAATGCCGTCAATGTTTTTGTGGAAGAGGATTGCGAGTATGGGAAGGAAGCTTCCGAGTCCCATTTTATGAATAAAAGAGTTCAGAGTTTGAGGTACTCTGAGAGATCTAGTTCGGTGTCGAGTGTGCAGTCGGAAGGGCGGCCGCGCAATAACCCGCCTCTTTTGAACGAGATTATAAATATGCTGGAAAATATGAACTATCCTGTCAACCAACAGCTTCTGAATAAAGCAGAGACGATAAAGGTGAGCTTGATTTATAAAAAAAAGTTGTTCTAGTCTTGTCGTAATGTAAATAATTGGTTTGATTTATTTGAGTCTGTTTTACGAAAGGAGTCCCATGCAATATAACTGGATCAAATTAATGTGGTTAGCTTATTTTCATATACTATACTACTAGAGCTTATTTTCGAATGTTGAAGGCGACTGCATCACCTTCAACATTAAAAAATTCGAAAGGTCGAAAATAAGCGCTGCTCTCAGGGGATTTCTTTCATGAGAAATACGCTATTTATTAGAATTTCAGTGACAATAGTTGTAAAATACCACCAACTTAAGTCTTCAATAGTTTTGTTTAACAAATTTGTGTGTTTATATTATTCAGATATCATGTTATTTTTTTGCAGAGTACCAATGAGAAATTGACTTCATTAAATGTTGGCAAAAAGAAAATACAGTTGACAGAACCAGCTTTGAACTTAATGCACACACTTGCTAGTGTCAAGAAGATAAAGCAAGGAGATTACAGCGACTTCCAAACAGCAGTCGTTCAGCCAAAGAAGAGTCTCGCCCAAGGTCTACTACGAAGAAGCAACAACCATTCAGAGCCAAAAACAGACCAAAATCACAAAAGACTTGACCCATTCTTTTATAAAGAATGCGTTTATTATCTCAGTAACTATGGATCTCACGTAGCCAATATAGCATTTTATTTGAAGCATAGCAGCATGACAGAAGTTATTACATACTGCTATGATAATTTAGTCGAAAAGGAAACATTTACGGACTGCGTATACATGGAGTGTTTGAAGAAGGACCGAGTGAATGAGTTGTTGAAGGCAATGAGCGATATGGACAGCACGTTGACAATGTGGTCGGTAAGTGAATATAAATAAATGTACTTTTATTTGACCTGTTCCACTTAAATGTTAGAGTTTTTGTAGCTGTTTCGGGATCCATTATTAGGCTCGCTAGTTTAACTTTTCAATAGCAGCAGTATAGTAGTTGAAGGTTAGGGGATTGTTGCTTGCTAGGCCACAAATACAAAATGCTGGTCTGTTGCTGGTTTTGCTTGGCTTACTAAGTTAATAAAATATCAGAATGTAGGTACTTTTGATTAATACTTGTACGGTACAGACAACCGCACAGAATAGTTATCATTAATTACATTTATTCATGTCATATGTGTGCGAGTGCGCCGAATCTGGGGCACAGCGCGTCAGTCGTAGTAGATCATCAAACCGCGATTCACACTTCATCAACTAAATAAGTATTTTTGTGTCAATAAAAGTATATCTTTCACTAGGGATGTGCAATATAATTTAATATCTGCCTACAAACCATAAATGTATGAAGAATAATTGTACAGTACTGCAGCGGCCAGCAAAAGAGGCTTTGATGGACGAACGTGTAAATGTGGGCCGAGGCGAAGCCGAGGCAATCATACGTAATCCATCAATACCTAGTTGTGGCCAAGGCTTGTATAGTACTATTCTCAAATAATGCGCGTAAATTAAAACTACTTTTCGAATACGTACATCTTATGTTTTGGCGAGCACTGTTCATTGAAATAAAACAACTTTTACGGATATCAAACGCGCTATATTTCCACGAACTAAGTTGTAATTGTCCGTATTTTTAGGTCTTTTAGGGGTTTTTTATTTTCCCGACGTTTCGGCACCTTTACAGCTGCCGTGGTCACGGGATGACGGGGTCAGTCATAAACCTAAAAATACGGACAATTACAACTTAGTTCGTGGAAATATAGCGCGTTTGATATCCGTAAAAGTTACTTTTCGAAATCAGCCGAACAACGAACAACAATAAAAAAAAATCCGCGTTAAAGTTTTCATCTGTTGTTTTTTTTTTCTAAAACGGCTTTCTAGTTGCAAGCCAGTTCGAAATTTAAATAAAACCTTTGATAAGTTACCTCCTTGGTTGTCATATTTTGGAGTAAAAGATCGTTCCTCTTTTAAATAACGCGAGATATGAGTTTACTTTGTAATTAATTTTGCCGCAAAACACGACAGAATCAGATATGGATTTTCATACAACTTTTTCCGGCCGCTGCTCGCATGTATGTGGCCAGTACAGCAATATCGATTTATCTCGAAGAAGGTTTTCAAAATAATATTTATATTTTAAATAATAATTATCTATATTTTAGTATTATATGCTGTTTGTTTTCCATGTAAAAATAAATAAATAAATAAAATAAATAAATAAATAATGCTCATATTTCCAAGCAAGTTTAAGAAAAAGACATTTTTCTTTTATACAGGAGTACATAATGCACATCTGCCGCACCCTAGAGATGAGCAAGCGCCTCGACGCGCTGTACGCTCTGCAGTGCGGCAGCGGCCAGCACGCGCGTGCGTCCGCCACTTGCGCGCTTCTATACGCGCGAGCGGCTCGCGGGGGGCCGCCCTTCGCCACGCTGCACGCCCGCCGCCACCAGCTCACGTGCGCGCTGCACCACCTGGGGCAATGCGTGCCCGTCGCCGCCAGTGAGTGCCGCCCCTCACCTCTGTAGTACTACGAGCGCGCTGCTGCACGCGCTTAATAGAAAAAGACAATAAATCTATTCATACAACGATGCTTCAACCACAATCTATATTTTGATAACATAAAAAACGATTGTTTTCTTATTAATAATCTGCTCTTAAGTTTGACAGCAATCTTGAGCTTCTATTTGAGATGCTGTTCTAATTAATACACACTTAGCATGTTTAAGTTTGTGGTATCAAATGAGAGTCCTTCATATTAATAAACAAAACTCTGCACTCAAGATCGCTCTTGACATTGTGATTGAGAGCGTGTTCCTCAAGTGCTGTAAAACCGTGACTTGAGACCGTGCGCTCTTGATAATTGACTATCAATTAATAACCAACTTAAAATGCTGCTCACATCTTGAGAGCATATTAACTGATATCATTTTTAGATAGGTATTGAGAGCTGTTTATTAATACAGGCCTTAGTTATGTGGATTAGATTGATACAATCTGTATAAAAAGGTAAAACGCGTCGCGTCGTTACGGGCTACCCGCTCTAGCCCGTGTTGGTGGACTGGCCGTTACGCTGTAGCTAAGCTACGCCAAGAGCGGATTCTCCTATGTCACCAGGAAACGAATGCATTAATTGCACATCAATTAAAAGTTAATATGTTTATTTGCAGAGACAAATGACCCAAAATCCCTCCACTTCAACTTGGATAAAACAACCATAGACAATCTGATGACGACGATGACTCGACAGATCGAGCTTTCCAAGTATTTAGCAGCATGTGAGGCGACCGGTCGACTAACAGAAAAGGTTCTCAATGAAGTGATACCGGTACAGAGCAGCCGCCAAGAAAATGACTTTAGGCCGGTGACGCTATTCGGGTCAACCACGGACAAGATAAGGCTGGTCGCTGTTGTATTAGCTACCGGCCAATCTATTGAGACGGGATTCGAGCTGGCTTTCAAGTAAGTTTTATCATATATTTAATCCGTAAAGAAAGAAATAACCTTGTTTTTCTTGTTGATATTTATTTACATTAAGGTGGAACGATTAAGTTACAAAAAGCTGAACGGTCGTTAGATGGCGCTACTTTCGCTATTTAGTAGTTTTTATTTTTTTGTTAATTTTTCTTTGTATCTTTTTAACTCAAAATACTTTTAGCGCATTCTATAAATAAATGTTGAATTTTCGAAACCAACATTTATCTTTTTGTAGTACATTAATCATCCAAATATCTCAAGAGAGTGTGTCTGTCTCCAAATTTTACTAATCACTCACACATGCATACTTTATTTCTGAGTTTCTTGTAGTAGAATATTTCGACCTAGTTAAAAATTATCGCGTAGCCCAGCGGTCTACGTACTCGACTAAGATATCAAAGAGTCAGGGTTCGAAACTTCTGATGATAGTTTTTTTTTTAATTTATTATTATTGTTTATTTAAATAACATTACAATATTAATTTTGATGTATAAATTGCAACAAATGCAATTGCAACTTTTTTAAATTGCACAAGTGACAAGAATGTAATTGATACTCTAAATTTTAAGATTTCTTAGTGAGTTTGCCCAATAAAATATCTATATTTTTTTAAACTACTGCTGAACAGATTTTGATTAAAATTGCAGTGTTTCCTCAATAAAAAAAAGTGGTGATGGTTATTGGATCATCATGTTACCGTTTTCTATACTTCTATACTATATAATATTATAAAGAGGAAAGATTTGTATGTATGTATGTAATTAATAAACTCAAAAACTGCTGGACCGATTTCAAAAATTCTTTTAGAATGCTACACTATCCCTGATTAACATAAGCTATATTTTATCCCGATATTCCCACGGGAACGGGAACCACGCGAGTGAAATCGCGAGCGGCTGCTAGTATTTTTAACCGACTTCAAAAAAGGAGGAGGTTCTCAATTGGGTTGGTATATATATATATATTTTTTTTATGTATGTACACCTTGGACGAATTAACCACTGGACGCGTAACGAGGACCGCATTCGCCTTTACCCCTCTGTCACTTACCCTGCCTTTTAGACACAGTAAGCAATATGGCGTTGTCAGTATGACGCGAGATCTCGAAGTGGAACATTATCTCAAAAATGGGTAAATACGCTGAGTTAATTTGTAAAAAACATACCGGACAATCAAAACATTTTTCTTTTCACGCGTAAGTATAATTTCAATCTATTAGAGCAGCAATTTTTCGTAAAATAAATAAAATTTGGTATGTAAACAAAATGTAATACGTCATTTCAAAAAGTAATCATTGTACGTGTAAATTCTTCAAAGATATTGGATAAGTAATTTGGTTGGGTTATATGTATCACTCATTCAATCAATTGTCATTTTTATGTCGTATAGGGCTTGAACATATCGATAAACATATCGATGTATGTAAATGAACGAACGAATCCAATTTTAATGTAGGAACTATTCAAATTAATTTCAGATTTACAGTTGAAGCCCTAACAAGAAGAAATTGGGTGGAAGCGGTACGCAGGGAGATAACATGGACGAGGACTCAGGTCTTAAATAACATCTAAGGCCTGATGATGGAGCCAGAAGATAACTATAGGAACTCGGTAATTAAACGACGCAACCCTACGAACTTTGAGCTCGTTATATTTTAAATATAGCTTCAAACTTTAAAAAAAAAGTTGTTTATTTCACCCGAATGGTTCCCGTTCCCGTGGTAATATCAAACAATCCTTCCTTAGTGCTTGCCAATATCGTTAAAAGAACCTGTATGCAAAATTTCAGTTTAATTGGTTTAGCCGTTTGGGCTGTGCGTTGCCTATCAATCAGTCACGGTATTGTTTTTTAGTATTAGACTCATGTTGTACATTATCATAGTGTGTTGTACATTAACATTTAAAATTTATCATAAGTATAAAAATAGCATTGACAACGCAAAAATTCAAAAATCATAAATTATTAGCTGTTGCATCATAATTGATCGTTAAACATTTGTTATTTTTCTCTTTCGAATGCAAGGAAGGATATTCTTACAGCGTATTAAAAATATAAAAGTCTCGGTAGCTCATTGGTTAGAGCAGTGGGCCGGATTCTCGTGGGTTCAAGTCCGTTAAAATTTATCATAACTGGTGGTTACATTGATTATTTGTTTCTAACATAGACCTTGTTAGGTCACAGCAAGAATAAAATTAATTATATTTATATTATATAATGTATGTACGTAAGCTATATTATACTATTTTTTAATCTTTAATTATTTTTATTTTAATATCGTTTTATTATATTCAAGTAAAATAATCTTAAAACTACAATAAACTATTGGTTGAAATATCTTGCAATTAGTATTTCAGCTAGTAGTTGCTAGAAAGATACTGCCTTGGCTTTTTCTTTAATATAGGTAATTTATATGCGATGTTTTGTTGATAACATCTGGAAGTTTGTTTAAAACTGTCACAGCGTATGCTAGACCATACTCTATCCAAATTTAGGTTTAGGTTGTACTAATTTTGTACGGTGGCGTAAATTTTGAGATCTTTAATAAAGTGAAAACAAGTTTATATTTTTTCTTACAAATATGCATATTTCTTAAATGTAAATGGATACTAGAGTTGAAATTAAAATGTTTTAGTCTTAACGATCTTTGACAATCCTATAATGTCGATGATTATTTTCAGTAAGTTTTAGTATACTTAGATTGTTGGCTTACGAGATATCACAGCTCGAGATTACCCATATTTTGTTTTATATAAAAAAGCTCGAGTGATTGCAGAAGACGTTAATGTAAATAATGAATTATATTATTATATAAACCAAATATTAATGTTTTTTTCTCACTTAAAAAGTGTTAGTAAGTAATTTGTAAACCCACCTGGCTAGCGACTACCATCTTATCTAAGTCCGTTCCGGCAGTTAGAGGTAAGATAGCCAGTTTCGAGATTCCGGGAGAGTCGCGCTTCCATCTTAAGCCTTATCAGTACTTAGTATCAGCTTGCATGTATCTACCCATTTTTCACAAATAAACCCAAACACAAACGCTTTGGAAACCATATTTTATAGTTTTTATGAATTTGAGGGATTTTTTTTAATGAGATTTCAAATTATTAGGTGCTTTTTGTTTTTCTACGTAATAAACAATGTACTTACTAATTTCTTTAAAACACACTTGATTTATTAAACTCTATAGGTTCAGTCATTCGCTCTTTACTTATCGTGCTTTTTATTTTTCCACGAAATAAACAATTAACTTACTAATTTCTTTAAAACACACATGATTTATTAAACTCAAACGGTTCATTCATTCACTCCTTACTTATCGATAAAAAAAATATCGATTACTTCAAGCACTACTGTCATTATTTGACATTAGTAATCGCCCCTCACCCCCGCAAGAATTGGTTGATCGTGATTTCATACATTCTTCTCGGGTTTCGTGTCCAGTGGTTAATTCGTCCAAGATGTACACCGATTACGCCGAGATTTCTAAACCGATTTTCATGATTCTTTTTTTGTTCGATGCAGAATAGATGCCAATTGGTCCCATAAAAATTTGGTTTCGTTTGACCCAGTACTTTTTATGTTATGAGCATTTTTATATATTTCATTTCATTGTTGACTTGGTTATAATATAAACGATAATTTTGTTTATAATGTACATGAAACCTTATCTAATCTAGAAAAACCCTGCCTATTACCTAATAGCCTATTACAGACACCAGGCTATCTACTATCTGTGTACCATACTTCATCCAAATCCGTTCAGTAGTTTCGGAGCCTATTCAATGCAATTGCAAACAAACAAATTTTTCCTCTTTATAATATTAGTATAGATTAATACATAAAACATGTAAGTAAGCAAAAATGTCCCAAAAAAATATTACTATTAAGTACTTACCTCATAATGAAATTGTATTATTCAACAAATACTTAATTCGTAAAGTAGCGCAGCGAACACCGGGGTTGCAAATAATAAAATATCTATTGTGTTTCGTTTTCCGATGCCTGAGAGGTTATAAAATAAAAAGTGCTAACCTCTTGTGTATCTTAAATATGTACTATGTAATGTTAAGTACAATCTAGATAAAAAGTGCTGAGATAGCGCTCACATTCATTCATGCGCTGTACGGTGAAAATGGTTTTTGAAGGCTAACTGACCAATAATTGAGGCAAATTTAATTACATTTGTTCATTCGAGCAAACGGCTTTTCGTGTAAGAGTCTTTCACGTTATTAGCTTTTCGCGCAAATGTCCTGATTCATAGTCGAAACATCAATAGTCAAGTGATATGTGACGTCAAATTCATGTTTTGTATTTGGTTTAGTCTATGTTTATCTCTATCCTATCATCATACTTATGATGTTTTGAAAGGCTAAGTAAAAATATCATAAGAATTAGTACTTGAATACTTAGATTGTTTTCTTAACTTTCTTAACGGTAAAATCAAAATTAAGTCTGTTATTATCATTTAATACGTTAAAATTGTAATATTAATAATAAAATAAATCATTAAGATCGTTAAATCATTAGGATGTACGTAAAATAAATAATTTCTAGTCAGAAAATAAGATTCACTCAAAACTGAAATATTTCAACCCGTTTTGAAAGATTTCATAAGTTTCGTTTATATTTCATTTTCATTTCACTGAAATTTTAGTCAGTAGTATTGAATTGACCATCCCTAGTCACAACAACACAACGAAAAAACACTATATACAAATGACAAATACGGAACGGTCGGTGTTGTCAGTACGTAGATGTGATTCCGGACAATTTAATACCTATTTGAAAATATAAAATATTTAAATATTAAGTACGTTACATAATACAAGTAAATTTTATTTGCACAAAGCAGATAAAATTTTCTTTTCTTTTTTTTTGTTTATAAAATCTTATTTTCCATTTTTTGACAGTGATGGGAGAAAAAAAGTTTTACGCATAAAAAACAAAATGTAAAGTCGTGTTTAGCATTTTTTCGAAATCGGAGTCAGGATAAATCCTACAAATCACAACTTTATATCATAATCCCAAAGTAAATTATTACTGACGAAACTCATCTCTTTTGGGACGCAACGGCAACACAGCTGAAAAATCTAGTAAAGAGAAATTTAAACAATTATTAAATCGAGACAAACGTAAGAGCGGCAACTTCGCGCGTTGCGCGTCTTAGCCGCATGGAATGGCAACGTCGCGATTTTGGATACGTACACGACATTTGTCACATACACACACGTAATATTTGCAAAAAATTTGTGTTCATTTATAGGTGATTTCTGAATGAAACAATGTTTGTTTATTAATTAAGCGCAAATGAATACCCGAAAAGAAATAGTTGCACATATATTTAAGTATTAATTCTGTTAATCTACCAAGATTATCTCGACTGTTTTTTGTATGAAAATCGTTCCACCTTAATTGATACGTACTTCTTGCATAGGTCTTCCTTGCTTGCATCAGTTGTAACATTATTACTAACTAAAATTATTGTCGGGGTAGCTCATATCCGATAGTTTAGTCCACCTCTTACTAACATATAAGCAGACAAGGAGTCTACGGTGGTTAAATGAAACGATTGAGGGGACTGTATAAAGAACATGTAGTGCTAACACGAAAAACTATCGAAATAATATCGAAGACCTAATGTCAAAAAATGTATAGGAAAATGTAGTTCGCTCAATATGTCATATATTTTTTTATTACTTTACTTCCTATTACTCGAAAGTTTTTCGTGCTAGGCCAACAGACTTCCGCCGTCAAAATATTAGTAGGTTTTGATGGGGGATAAATAAGGTATAAAAAATATAAATCCTTTTCAGAATTATCACGGAACATAAGCTCGATTCTATGAATATATACACGCACGTAGCAAAGTATTTGGTTCAATCGGATAGATTCATGGAAGTGAAAACGCTGGCTAAATGCATTCGGACATCTAAAGAAATTGCCGCCAAGTGAGTATTTTTAAATAAATACTTTTATTCTAATAATCCCTAAGTACAGATGGCAGAACTGTGTGATTTCCCCAATATAGAATACTTACGCCCTTTTCACACCTCCGCTGCGGAAAGCTGAAGCGGCAAGGTAGCAGAACTGCTCTTGCTCTAACTTTAGTTTTCTTGAATAAGTTAGAGCGAGAGCAGTTTCACTACCGCTATGCTGCCGCGTTCCGGGGCGGGCGGAGGTGTGAAAAGGGCGTTAAAAATAGAGAAGTTACTTTTATATTTTTATACACCACCTGCATCTGTATTAATGCCCGGAGGGAGCTAATGATTAATGGAACTTCCCTTGGGTAATTATTATGATAACATTTAGTTTGGAACGCCAAAATGTCAACAAAAGCTGGTGTCGCTGCGACTTGAGCGAATGTCACGACTGGCATTGCGTGTGGCTGTATACTGCACTCAAAAGTGTTAGGGAGTAAGTTTGTTTGCCGATCACCTGAAGAAAAATTAAGGAATTATAATAATACAACTATATATATTTACGTGAAACATATAATTTGGTATACAAACGTAGACAATTATATGTTACGGGTAAATATAGTGCATATGTACAGTCAGCAACGAAACTTGCCGAACAAAATAACCTTACAAAAGATCCTAGACACATGAATTGTACATAAGTTACTGAACATAGTTACAAACAAAATTCCATTTACATTTTAAATTTCCAAAAGTAGCTATACAGTATATTTCCAGAAGTGGCCGGACATTATATTTTCAAAAGTGGCTGGACAGTAGACTTCCAAAAGTGGCTGGACAGTAAACTTCCAAAAGTTGCTGGACAGTATATTTCCAGAAGTGGCTGTACAGTAAACTTCCAAAAGTTGCTGGACGTAGTATCGTCTAAAAGTGAATTGTTAGATCATAACCGGACCAATTTTCGAATTTAGACTGATGACAGTCATCGTAAAAAGTACAGCACGGTCATATAATACATTTGTCTCTTTAATTTTGGTCGTGACATCATTGACATGTCATTTGTTTATGCCAGCCTCTTGCTTCTTACACTTTTTTACTATTTTAGATTTTAAACGACTTCAAAAAGAGGAGGTTTTGTGTTTTACGACATTTATGAATAGATTTTACAAATGATTTTCTTTAATGGATAAAAGTTACACTGCAAGGGGTGGTGGTGGCTTTATTCAGAATTGTAGAAGTAAGTTTTATAAATTTTCAATTTAATAGTTTGACTTTTTCGCGGTTCAAGGTTATTTCGCGGTGTTACTTGTAGATCGTTCCTATTGCTCCAATTTATACCCACTGAAATATTTGATAATAACATGACTGAATTCAATTATTAATATCTACTTACGTCTATAACATTTTTTTTTGTTTTTTTGTTTCCTCATCACGTTCTCAGAAATGCGTATCGATCGGACTGTAAGATCGAAAATATTGTTCTACCTGTCGACTATTTATGATGATTGTACAAATATTTATGACCTTGATTGTACTAAAATGTTCAGCGACTTTTGAAGATGACTGTATCAAACATGATATATAAATGATTTACCTTATTGCCTTAGTTAAAATTACTCATGTGTGTTGACAGTCGGGCTTATCAAAATCGAGTCCTACGCTTTCTATTTTTAACCGACTTCAAAAAAAGGAGGAGGTTCTCAATTCGGCTGGTATAATTTTTACTTTTTTTTATTTTTTTTTATGTATGTACACCGATAACGCCGAGATTTTTGAACCGATTTCCGTGATTCTTTTTTTGTTCGATGCAGAATAGTTGCCAATTGGTCCCATAAAAATTTGGTTTAGTTTGACCCAGTACTTTTTATGTTTTGAGCATTTTTATATATTTCATTTCATATTTGTTACTTGGATGACATGATATATTCCTATTTTCCTTTAAAAACAGTGAAATAAAAACTTTTTATAAAAAAAATGAAAACCGACTTCAAAACACTAAAAAGCGAAAAATAAACCTTTTGGAGTCGGTGCAAGCCAAGGCAAGAAAAATAAAATAGTAGGACCGCAAAGTAGAATGCTTTGGCTGGCACCGACTCCAAAAGGTTTTCATATTTTTTATAAAAAGTTTTCTCTAATAATCTTCATATTTCTAATCTACCTAGCCTTCTAGTTTATTACAAGAGATTTTCCGTTGAATTGTTTGTTTTCTATTAAAACTTTTTTTTACAAGTAGCTATTCTTCTTTTTGAATTGCATATTCCACAAACATTCTTTCTATTTTTTGTTTTTAATTCTGTCAATATACTTAAGTGTTTTATATAAGTGGCTGCAATCGCTACTTAGAGGAGATTATTGTAAAAAATATGTTCAGCAAGTTTTGAGTACTATACATAAGAGTGGATTTATGTAGTCAGACTTGTTCAGCAAATTTTTATATTTAACAGATCAGGCTAATTATGTAATTAAACATGTTCAGCTACTTTTGTAAAAATAATGTACATCGATCTTTGGTATTCCCAAATGTCTACGGACATTTGTACAACAGCCTGTTCAGTTACATATGAACCTTTGTAGAGTGCAGGGGTTTTGAAAATTTGGATGTGTTCATGGACTTTTGTTGCTGACTGTACATCTTAAGTTTTGGCGCGCACTGTTCATTGAAATCAAATGACAACAGCCGGACCGACGATTTAACGTGCCCTCCGAAGCACGGAAGCGCTCAGTTATAATGCCACTTTACGGTCACCCATCCGACACTTGACCGGGCCGAACTTTGCTTAACGAACGTGATCGAATACGGTCAGTCTGTCAAGCGCGGCCATGAGCGCTTCGTCGTGACCTGTCCGCTGACGAGCTTTTACTTTCTACCCCGGAAAGTATGTACTTTCCTTTTCCAAATGTGATCTCTTTCGTTTGCCACCTTCTGTTACTTCTCGTAGTTCAGGCCATCTTTGCTTTAGATCTACCTCTAGTTGTGTGTGGTTCAAGCCAGTTGCAAAACGGTCACGGAGCTGTCTCTCAAGCATTGTCCCTTCGTAGCCACAGTCCCTCGAGAGTTCTTTTAAGCTATTAGCATAACGTTCCATAGTTTCGTCGGTTTCTCTCGTGGAGTTTCAAAAATCTATTAAAGCTTTATATCGTGTCTTCTTTGTTCTATATAGATCAAATAGCTTTAATTTTATTTCGTCGTATGTTGCTGTGTCAAAACACATTTCAGGTGTTATGCAGTTTATAATTAGGTCTTTTTGAATACTTACAGTTTATTTGCCCCATATTTGACATTTTACTTCAAATAGCTCGATAAAGTTTTCTACAGTGGTTGTGTCTGGGTTAAACTTAACGCCCTTGAAATGTTTTACAATGTTTTGTTTTGATGTTGGGGGTGCTTCGTTATCATCGTAGCTTTTAGTGCTGATGTATGTTGAGAGTTTTCCCTGATGTTGTTGCTGTTGTACGAGCTGCTGTAGTAGGACTGTTAGTACCTTCTGTTGTTCTTGCTGTACTGTGAGGAATGCCGCGAAATGTTCAGCGTTCATGGTGTATCCCTGCTGATACTGTAATATATTGAAAGAACGTTGTTTTAGTAGCAGACGTAATTTTATATTTTTACATGACGTTAGTCAGAATGGCATTATTCTATTCTCAATACAAAAGCTAAAAGACTATGTATGCTAAAGTATGTTAAAGGAATGTAATTGGTTGTTACAGTTACTATGAGACGAGGTCAGATTGTGTTGAATTATGGTTTAGATAGGCAAAGATGGGTGGGTAGGTTGGGATATTAAAGCATACTTTTAATACATTATAAGTATTTATGGTGATCTATTGCTTAAAAAGTGTTTCTGATAGCTCTGTACCAAATAACACAGGGAAAGAAAAATAGCCCTTTGCTAATTTCTTTCGATTCATCTCCTTTTAAGGTCTCCTCGCCCCGTAGGATTTAGTTTGTTTGAAATTCGAGGTTTTACTTGTAACAGCCTAGAGGTCTAGACTGAATAATTTAAACTTGATTAATTTTCAGTCTGATGAGCGACCAAGTGCTGCAAGCGGGCGTGGCGGCGGTTGTGGCCCGATGCGAGGCGCGCGGGCAGCTGCACGACGAGCAGGCGGAGATACTCATCGCAGACATACACAGCGTCACCATCAAGGTGCTTTGAGAACAGTTACTTATTGATTATTAATTACTATGAAAACCCTTTGTTCCTAACAGTTCACACTTCAAGTCCCCAACGTGTAATAATGTAACTTTATGGAAATTTTGAAAATAATGCCCAACAAGTTACTGTGTTAGGGACAGTTTTTAACTTGTCACCAACGAATCACACCCAGTGGAAAAATTTTGGTGACATAGGTACGGTAATTCTGACCACGAAAGTTCAGTAAAGAGTTCATTAAAGAGGTGTTAATTTTATGTATCCTCTTGCTTTTTTATATCGATGCCATTATTAATTATTTGCAGATATCCTGCTACCTGACCTGCCGCAACGTGAGCAGCGCGTACATACTAGCAGCCCGCAACGAGCGCACGAACGACCTGCGCCGCGTGCTGCAAGAGGCGGAGCGGCTCGGCAACGAGCACGTGCGCAACGCCTGCCTCAAGCGGCTCACCTCCAAGACTCCCTCCAGCTGACCTCATAGCGTGAGCCTCCTGCACTCGCCGCATAGTATCCGACCACCTGCGCCGCGTGCTGCAGGAGGCAGAGGAACTCGGTAACGAGCGCGTGCGCAACGCCTGCCTCAAGCGGCTCACCTCCAAGACGCCCTCCAGCTGACCTCATAGCGTGAGCCTCCTGCACTCGCCGCATAGTATCCGACCACCTGCGCCGCGTGCTGCAGGAGGCAGAGCTACTCGGCAACGAGCGCGTGCGCAACGCCTGCCTCAAGCGGCTCACCTCCAAGACGCCCTCCAGCTGACCTCATAGCGTGAGCCTCCTGCACTCGCCGCATAGTATCCGACCACCTGCGCCGCGTGCTGCAGGAGGCAGAGGGACTCGGTAACGAGCGCGTGCGCAACGCCTGCCTCAAGCGGCTCACCTCCAAGACGCCCTCCAGCTGACCTCATAGCGTGAGCCTCCTGCACTCGCCGCATAGTATCCGACCACCTGCGCCGCGTGCTGCAGGAGGCAGAGCTACTCGGCAACGAGCGCGTGCGCAACGCCTGCCTCAAGCGGCTCACCTCCAAGATGGCCTCCAGCTGATCTCACAGCGCGAGCCTCCTGCACTCGCCGCATAGTGACCGACCGACCATAGTAGATGTGAAGCGAAATGAGGCACTGATCCAAATTAAGTATAATGTCTAAAAAAGTTATTACAAAGCACCAATATTATATTGTTGAAGAATAGTAAGAGCTCTATATATCATAATTTAAAAGTAGTACCGCAGTAAATGAGCTTTATAAAAATTAAAAGGGATGTCAATAAAATAGTGCGTTGTCATACTAATATTAAAACATAAGTCAGATTTTATGAAAAACAAAATTGATTCATTGACATTGTTATATACTACATACTTAATATATAAAGTCACAAATGTGAAATTTATTGTTTTATTGTATTTTGAAGAGAATCATTTTCTCTTTCAAAATTTATTATCAGATTTTTTTTTGGTGTCTACTGTTATTGTGGTTTGTGGTGCTTAACTGTATTTAAAATTGTGATATGTAATGTAAAACTTAATAACATTAATGCTGAGTGTAGATATTTTTGCATGAATTGTATATAAAAAACTAATCTATTTTAATGTGTAATCCTAAAACTACTAGGTATGCAATATTGATAACTCTTAGTCATGTTTATGTCGCAACCACATGATTAGATCAGCCATTTAATTAGAAGGTTGATTGTTAATTAAACTAGCGTCACTCAACTTTTCACTTATTAACTAGCCCTTTGTAGAAAATTAATGTAAAATCAGGCAGGCAATTTAAATTTGGTTATTTTTACCACTGTAGTGCTGGTAGTCACTAAAACTAAATATGGCATGAGACAGCTCGCACATGAGGCAGTGTTATTGTATTTTTTTTGTATAATTTTTTTATTTCAATTTTATTAAAAAAATTATGTGAGAAAACATGACTGTTCCTGATATTACACCACACTGGCTTTCATGAAAAGTTTGAGTCTTAAATGACTAAACCCCAATAAACAAAATGGCTAAATGACATTCAAGCAAATCGTTGAACACTACATAGATGTCCTTTGGCCATTTAATAGAATGCCAGCATTTTTGGCATTCCAATTGGGTGGTATAATCAGATGGTTGCCACATTTATATATTTTTTTATAACTATCAGTCATAATTACTTTAAAACCATAGTAATTACTAAAGTATTTTATTTAGCAGAATTCACCTATCTCACGAATCTAATTTTTGCAGTATTAATAACATTGAAATAATTTATTTGGTTGATCTATGTACAATCTGACCGGCACACTTCGACTTTGAGAGCACCCTTACATTGCTCTTGATAGTGGCGGTGTTCGTAGTGCAAATGTAAAGCCATCGCTGCTGTTAACTGTACCTACTTATGGTTATTAATGACATCATTGGAGGTGAACTTTAAATACAGATATCTTAATATATAATAATAAAAATTGTCATTAAAACTGCAATATTTCATTCAAGTTTGTGGATAAATATTATTTAATCACCCAAATTAAATCATAATTTTTAGACTAACAGCTGGTCTCATAATGTGATATTGTCTGTTTTGTTGTTACCTCTGAAACTATCCTTTCTTTAATTAAAAATAAATAAATATGGCTTTATCATTCATTACTTTGTTTCATTGTCTGTCACCCATGTTTTATGTAGATGATTATGGTCATGGCAGTGTTTATGGTGTTAATATGAAAAGAATGAAATTGATTAAGAGTAAACATTTTATTTGAAAAATCATTAAACTTAAAGTATGTATTTGAATTCATTTACGTTGGACATATGGTCAATGACTAAGTTATATCCACATCTCTAGCAAAAGTAGACACAACTTCCAACTCTTCACATCTCACTTGCGAGAGAAGAGCACAGTTCAAAAGAGCTTGTCACACATGCTAGGACATCACGGTACTGCACTTTAATAAATATTGTTCAGTCACTATTTGGGTCACATTTTCAGTCTTGACACATTGTCTTTATTCGAAATTCTTATTGTGTAGCCATTGCTTTCTTTTTAGGCTTTTTTAGACGCTTCAATCCATTGACACTTGTTTTTAGGAGGTTTGAGTATGCTGTACTGAATTTTTCCACGTCTCTTTGCTCTACAACTGTAGCTATTTTGTTACTTCTAAATTGTGCTCGAATCAAACATTTGTAGCTGGGATTTTTGACAGCAGGAGTACCATCCCTTGGGTCTGCTTTAGTGCGACCATCGTCTGAAATAAAATAAGTAATTATAATATATGACACACTGCAAATTTAATTTGGGTTTGGAAATTGTATAGATACTATTATACTTACATCTTTTCATAGTCATAGTTACAGAACCTTCACCACGAGCTCTTTGAAATAATTTTGTGAGCTCCACAAGAAACTAAAACACAGAAAATACTTTATTACACAGAAAATAGGGTCACAAGAGTCAAAATTACATTAACAAAATTCAAAATGGTATTCTCACCTCGTCGTTTCCTAGTAACACCATAGTTCTAACAAGTTGTAAATGTTTATTATAACTAAGTATCAATTAATAGGTAATCAAATTCAATGTGAATTGTTAAATACTTCGCACATTTTTAAAATAACTTGTAAATTCAATGTTTCCCATCCGACGAACCACACCGACACGTTGACAATCAATCAACTGACAGTGACACTGACAGCCGTCGGATACGTCAATGACATTGACAACGATACTTTTTTTAGTGAATTGAATTTAAAACCTTCCGCCTACTTAACTCTGATCTTTGAAAAAAAATATTGTTTTTTTGATGTAAGTTTGTCATAGTTCATTATCTTTTTCATAATTCATACCAAGCAGGGACCGGATACCGATATTTTTTTATTATCGATATCGAAATATCGATATAAATACTGATATTTAGGTATCGATTTATCGATACTGATACCGATATTTTATTTCAGTACACGAATACCGATACCCTTGGAAAAGTATCGGTATTGATACTGATACTGAAATACCGATATAGTACCGATAAAATGCCTTTCGTGCTTTCATTTTTTTAATTCCACCCGCACTTCGCACGCGACATCTGCATCTCAACGCCGCGTGTCTTTAAACGATTATACGAGTGATATTTCTTTTTTAAGTGTTTTGTGTATTGAACCCAGATGACTGGTTGGTATTTCTTATTTGTTTGTGTCTGTTTTGTAGAAATGTAAGTGAAATATATGTGTTATCTAAATGTTTATAATAAACAACAATGACATAAAAGTTTTCGCAGCGTCCGCCCAATAATGACGTTTATAGGCAAATTTTTGATACCTAGTGTAATGCCTTTTTTTTAAAGCTGATTTGTACTTATTACATAAAATTATAGAAAAACGCAAAATAAGAAAGTGGGCATTTTACAAATACGTTAATAATTATGAAAATATATATTATATCGTCAGTGGAAAGGCAAAATTACTGAAACGCCAAAACACCATTTCGAAAAAAAGCCATTTAAAGTTTTTTTTTCACAAAAAAAATCATATCTTTTTACCATATCATCCGATTTTAATAAACTAACTTGATTTAGGCAAGTTTTTTCGTCTTTTATATTTAATAGTATGATGGCTCAGGTTTCGAATGAAAGTTTAGGAAATAATTGGCGGTTCAGTAAAAGCAGCCTCATTTCAGAGCAAGGCAGATTTACTCAAAGTCGTCAAGTTAAATTTTATATGTAGTTTAAAATTTCTGATAACACAGAAATAAAGAAATTGAAATATGGCAAAAATACTTATAATATAAGTATACTGCTAAGCTGGTAAACCAGAGTCACTTCCGGGACACGTCTTCCATTTTCATGCGTCTATGACAACGTCTTAAAAGGTGATCAGTATTTATGTTACTTTGCTATAATGACTTAAAAGTAAGTTTGTCGTACTTCTATTGCGGGTAAAATGACGTTATATGTTAATAATACTTTGGGACTACAATAAAAATACTAAAGACTGATTGGTTGATTTGGAAAGATATCTTCCATTTTACTGAAGTACACAGATTAAAGTCGGTAATATAGGTACTTGGAACATTACGTTAACAATACAGACGTCATTATAAAAAAAGTGGATAATGGAACATTATTTAAAAGAACAGCAACAAATCATTGAGATCATAACTCCGCCTAATGTTCCTTTGAATCAAATTGAGGAGTATATGCCGATGCAAAACTAACACTTAATTATGTGATGGGCAGAAGAAATTGTATTCCTTCGCCAAATAGAGGAAATCTGAATAAGGGGAAATTCAGTTCTCGTCGTAAGGGGACGGTCAGCGCCTCAGCTGTGGAGGTTATGGATACACACTAATAAACAGAGGTCACATAAACTTTCTCTAAGGAAATTTCAACCACTGCGCCACTCCATGATCCAGTCGGCGACGGAGTGGTTGATCGACGTAGGTAATTGTAATTGCGGAACCCTACTGTGTATCAAATCGTTCCTACTGGGCTTGTGATACTGAGGAGAAGGGGGCAGTAGTGATCCCATCCCACAGACACTATTCTTCTCCACTCACAATTAAGGAAATGGGACCGGGATACGTGGTTGCCACTTGGAATGGGTTGAATATAGTAGGATAGGAACATACTTCTCGCCATACAAAGATTTATCAGATCTACAAATTTGGCTGAATAGTCCTTGGTTGGTCTGTGCAATGGGATTGGCAGTAGTAAACTCAAACTCAAATACTTTATTCAGTTTAGGTTGTTACAAGCACTTAAGAACGTCTGAAAGCTACGAAATTGGTTTACAAACCCTACGGCAGGAGACCTTGTAACTCGTCAAGGGCTGTTTTTTCACCCTGATTCATTTCACACAACATAACTGTAGTGTAGCAAACTGGGGATCTACCGCACATCTTTTCGAAGATGAGGTGATAATTGGTGGATCACACACAATCAACTTCACCTCCTCTGCACTAGCCAACCTTGTAAAAAAGACGAAAAGCCAAGCCGTGTCCGTCGGCTATAATACGCCTCAATGGCAAGAGTAAGATATCCCCCCACCAAGAAACGGGTATATTGGTGGAATGAGGAGGTGGCCACTTCGCGAATATCCTGTGTAAGAGCCAAAAGATCCTGTATGCGTCACCGCTATAGTAGAAGAAGAAGGGATCTTGACATAGAGGAAGAGCTGTATCAGGTTCATAACACAGCCAAAAACGGGACGGCCCTACAGAATTGGAACAAAGCAAATCACGCCAATCAGCATCACCGACCGACACTCTCAATACCGAACTACTGGAGGAGATAATTTCTACCGTTTCCATCAAAGCTGCAAAAAGTTCCTCTCCTCACTGCCGCCGCAGCGATGAATAATGTAGGTATAAATTGGAAGATACGCTCGAGGAATTAGAGCTGGCCATGCACCGACTAAGGGGGAAAAGAAGGACCCGGGGTCCTAACGGCGTGCCAGAACGTATTCTCTCCATAGCATTTAATCACCTCGATTATTATGTTGAGCTCCTGAACACGTTCCTGGAAGCCGGCCTATTTTCGCGGGTCTGGAAACAGGGTAAATTTCGTCTTTTGACAAAAGATGGTCGATGGCCGGACGATCCCTCGGCCTACCACCCTATAGGCCCCTTAATGAGCTGGTTAGTTTTTTTTCAAGATTAAATTAGACAGGTTAATACAGCATCTAGAGACTAATGGGTCAAACCTTTCCAATAACCAATACGGATTCAAGAGGGGAGCGTTATTGATAGGTTTCGTCTTATTGGGTTGGAAGTCATGGTCCACAAGAGCGAAGTCATTCTGTTTCATGGGCACATACCAGGGTAGTAGGTCTTAGGGTAAATATTAAATCCCATTTAAAATGTAAGGGCTGGTGTTGGATAGTCATTTAGAGAAAATTTACTCCCAATTCCCAAACAAAGTTGCTGATAGCTCACAATCTTGCTCCATAAAAGTAAGGCTAAATTACTGAAACGCCCATTCCCTCGATAAAAATGATTTGCCATATCTTCTTAACGCCTACAAAGTTCCTCAGTAGCACTCAGAAAGTAGTAAAGCAAATTTACTTAAACGCCATACCTTTCCCGATTGACGTAATCAAAATTACTTATCTTAGATTATCTCTAATCACAAGAAGAGCAAAAATACTAAGGCTGCATCGATAAAAAAAAAGCATTAAGTCAATTTTACTTAGAAAGACAATTGTGAATTTATAGGAATTAAATATGACTTAAACGCCACTCGTTAAAAAAAGACCGAAAAATGTGTCGCTTCAGTAATTAGCAAACAAAGAAAACCGCCTTTATATCGGTTACTGAAGCGCCACAAAAGTGCTCTGATTAGAATGATACCTAGATAGATCGACGCAGAAAAATTCGCTGATTCCGAATATATATATAACTCATTTTGGCCAAATTGGCGTTTAAGTAATTTTGCCTTTCCACTGACGATATGTATATGTATACTCTGCTTTATCAGCTGCTTATAATAATTACTCTGCTATAGCATTAAAGAAATAAAGGAAATGAAATAAAGATCTAAAGGTAATTGGAATTTAATATAAACTTTATTTACCTTTCGACAAACCTTGCACATTTTCGGCTGACAGCGTAAGTACCTACACGTGGCTGCGATGTCGTCCTACATCAAAGGCGTTTGTTAACGGTATAGAATCTATACTTTAGATTGTACAACTGTGCTATTAGTTTCACCTATTCTAGTCTAGTACCTACTTATCCAATCTGTACGGTTCACTTTTCATAATCTATGATTTTCATACAAAATACCGGGTCAGTAGAAAATAAAGTATCAAAATTAGTTTTGGTTGGTTTATGTTGATGTTCTGTTTACTTACTGATGATAAGTCACTTCACTATCTTTTTGCTTTGCAGCCAATCGATTTGTGCACGTTTTAACACGCAAACGCAAGACGGCATTTGTGTAGGCACAATTTCACCATGCGGTCGCGGTGAGCGTAGACTAAATGAGTTGTTGTCTGTAGATAACAACGCATGGCACAAAAATCTGATCCGTGATGTCTGTTCTATTCATTTATTTATTGATTAAATCTTAAAGAAGACCAACAACTAGTCACAAACAAATAGCATTCGTAATAACAGTAGGAAGTCATTTACAGGTCCTCGCATATACATGACTGGCTGATCTACAAAAAAGAGATACAAGCTTTTAAAAACAAATAAGACGTTATACTTAAGCACACTAAAGCATACTCAAAGTTATTTGTAATTACTAAAGAGAAAAAAAATCTGTAAGTAGGTACTTAATGCACAAACATTAATAATATCTTTAAATCAGGTGTTCATAGGCAATAATTATAGTCTAAGCAAACTAGAAAGCACAAAAATACCTACAAGAGTACAAAAATGAAACAATTACTCAACAAGCTACTCGGCAGCATACGCCTCGCTTTCAGAAAATCTGTAATAATACATCAATATCAAATTTATTGATTAATTAATTAAACTGCTACATGCACGCCACATAAATGTGTTTCGCCTGTAATTAGTCGTCGTCTCAGCCACATGACACCCACTGCTGGGTATAGGCCTCCCCCAAGGATCTCCACAACGATCGGTCCTGCGCAGTCCGCATCCAGCGGCTTCCCGCGACCTTCACCAGATCGTCGGTCCACCTTGTTGGGGGCCTACCCACGGAGCGACGTCCTGTGCGCGGTCGCCATTCCAGAACTTTTCCGCCCCAACGGCCATCGGTTCTTCTCGCTATGTGTCCCGCCCACTGCCACTTCAGCTGAGCAATCCTTCGAGCGATGTCAGTTATTTTAGTTCTCCTACGGATGTCCTCATTTCTGATTCGATCTCGTAGGGAAACGCCGAGCATAGCCCTCTCCATTGCGCGCTGGGTGACCTTGAGCTTTCTTATCAGACCCATAGTTAGCGACCACGTTTCACTACCGTAAGTCATCACTGGCAACACACACTGGTCATAGACTTTCGTCTTGAGACACTGCGGTAAGTTGGACGCGAAGATTTTACGGAGCTTCCCGGATGCTGCCCAACCGAGTTGGATTCGACGGGAGATCTCTTTCTCGAAGTTGGACTTACCTAACTGGATTGTCTCTCCAAGGTAAACGTAGTGGTCAACAACTTCGAGTGTAGTGTTCCCAACGTGAACTGGAGTGGGTACAACATGGGAATTGGACATAATTTTCGTCTTATCCATCTTCATCCTAAGACCCACTCTTTGGGAAGCACTACGGAGATCTTCGAGCATTGTGTTCAGGTCCTCCAAGGTCTCAGCCATAAGGACTATATCATCGGCAAAACGAAGGTGTGTCAGATACTGGCCATTAATGTTGATGCCGAGTCCTTTCCAGTCCAAAAGCTTAAAGATGCCCTCCAACGCAGCTGTGAACAGTTTCGGAGAAATGACGTCTCCCTGTCTCACACCTCGCTGCAGTTGGATGGGACTTGTGCTCTGGTTCTGTAATCGGACCGACATGGTGGCATGTTCGTATAGGTACCTTAACACCTCGATATACCTATAGTCCACTTGGCACCTCTGGAGAGACTGCAGCACCGCCCAGGTCTCTATCGAATCAAAGGCTTTCTCATAGTCCACAAACGCCAAGCAAAGTGGCAGATTATACTCTTCGGTCTTCTGTATAACCTGCCGCAGCGTATGGATGTGGTCTATGGTGCCAAAGCCTTTTCGGAACCCGGCTTGTTCGGGAGGCTGGAAGTCGTCGAACCTGCGGGCGAGATGATTCATAATGACTCTCGAAAACAACTTATATACATGGCTTAGAAGTGAGATGGGTCTGAAGTTCTTCAAACGGGTGTTATCTCCCTTTTTAAAGAATAGAATCACCTCACTTATATTCCATGCCCTCGGCGTTTTGCCCTCGACGATGACGGAATTGAAAAGCTTCTGGAGGACTTTGAGTATCGGCTTACCGCCCGCTCTCAGAAGTTCTGTAGTGATTCCGTCATCACCCGCCGCCTTATGTTTTTGAGTTGTTTCAGAGCCATACTAATCTCGTACAGGCTGACGTCCGGGATATCTTCGGTGAGGTGTCGGGTAAGCTTGGCTCTGGGGTCTTTAGCCTTGCTTTCAACAGGTGTCTGCGTGGAATATAACTGTCCATAGAAACTCTCGATCTCCCTCAGGATTTCAGGTTTCGTAGAAATGATGCGACCGTCGTCAGTTTTCAGCTTCGTCATCTGGCTTTGCCCAATAGACAGATCTCTCGCGAACACTTTGGAGCCTTTATTCCGCTGGATAGCCTCTTTAATACGGTTCGTATTAAATTGGCGAAGGTCGCTTGTCAAAGACTTAGAGATCTGCCTATTTAGCTGCCGATAACGATGAGCATCCGCTGAGTTCTGAAGCCTCATTTCACGTCTCTGATCCATGAGTAGGAGTGTGTGGTCGGAGAGTTTCTTTAATTTGGGACGGCGGCGGGTCTTGAAGTACTTGGACCCTACCGTGCGGACAGTATCCACCACCGTGTTGTGTAGATCGTCCACATCTATGCTGTTCTCAAGGGATTCGAAGCGGCTTTGCAGCTCGAGTTGAAAGCTCTCGGGGTTTTGGATATGGGCCGGTAATGGTCGGAGCGTAGATTTTATCAGCCGCGATCGTTCCAGCTTCACGTTGATATTCAATGTGCCACGTACCATTCGGTGATCGCTCCCTGTTTTGACGGTGTTGATCACAGTGACATCATTGAATATTTGCTTCTTCGTCGACATGATAAAATCTATCTCATTCTTGACTTTACCGTCTGGACTGATCCAGGTCCACTTTCGGCTTTCCGGCTTTTTGAAGAAAGAGTTCATCATGAAGAGGTTCTCCTTCTCCATAAAGTCGGCCAGCATCTGGCCTCTGTCATTCCGTTGCCCAATTCCAAATTGCCCCACTCTCAACTCGTCACCGCAACGTTTCCCCAACTTAGCATTAAAGTCCCCCATCACAACGGTGTAGTGCGTTTTGTGACTATAAATGGCTCTACAAATGTCCCTCATACATAGCCTCCACTTCGTCATCTTGGTGTGTCGAGGTCGGAGCGTAAACCTGTATAACATTCAGCGAATACCGTTCAGATATTCTGAGTATCAGGTACGCTACCCTGGTCGACACACTTCCGATGGAAATCACGTTGTTGACAAGGGACCTGTGGACGATGAAACCGACACCACCTACGGACTGTTGGTCGCCCTCCCGGTAGTATAGCAGGTTACCGGAATTGAGAATTATCGAGTCCTCTCCCTCTCTTCGGACTTCAGACAACCCTATGATGTCCCAGTGTAACCTGCCAATACTTTCTTCCAGCTCTGTTAACTTCGCGTCAGTTCGCAGTGTGCGCGTGTTGTATGTTGCCAGGTGCAGTGTCCGTTGTTTGTGACAGCCTACCGTAGCCCGGGGATTCTTCGCACCCCCTGCCCTGCCGTTACCATGGCCGCTGTCATAGCCAGGAATAGCAGGGCTGCCGGGAACTGGGGGCCGATTTTTATGAGTTCCTTTCATGGGGGGGTTTGCCATAATCGCCACGCTTGGCAAGCGGGTTGGCGATCGCAGTATGGCCAAGTTTGTAGGAAACGCTGCTGCCCGTCTCCTAAAGGCTGAGTCCCTTAGTCGCCTTTTACGACACCCACGGGATGAGAGGGGGTAGTGCTATTCTAAGCCGACACTACGCAGGCTGTAATTAGTAGTACCATAGAAATCTTTAATCTCCTTAACAAAATATATATAATAAGTTTATTGGCCCGGGTACCAGGCTCCATACATTTTTGATCATCCTCCTTTAGATTTTTCGCATTCACAGTGCTATTTTTATATTAAGATAAATAATAATAGAAAAAATACTAGAAAACATCGGCTCACCCGTAGCACCTCAGAAGGGACTCGAACCCGCACCCTTGGGATTTTTTCGCCGCTCCCACTAGCGACTCGGTAGCATAATTGGTCAGGGATTCCGGCCCGGTGCGGGTTCGAGTCCCGTCTGAGGTGCTACGGATGATTTGATTTTTTCTACTATTATTTATCTTAAATTAGTTTTGGTTGGTTTACGTTGAAGTTTTGTTTACTTACAGATTACTTACTCTTACTCCACTATCTTTTTGCTTCGCAGTCGATCGATTTATTTTCGTAGGCACAATTTCACTATGTGGTTGCGGTGAGCGTTGGCGGGCGAGTAAATAAATGAGTTGTTGTCTATAGACAACAACGCATGGCGCAAAAATCTGATCCGTGATGTCTGTTCTATACGCTAGTACTTAATTATATTTAAATGCCAAAAATAAAGTAGAAATATGAAGAAAATATGTAATTTCACAGGTGAAACCGGGTGGGATCTATTGTACACCTATTCGTATTACTATTATAGTGGGTAAATTAAACGATGATACAAAAGTCAGCAGCAAGGGATCAAGATTTCGAAGCAAAGATTTTCAAATTAAATTACGTGATGCATCGGCATCGCTAAGGTAAATTTTTCGATACCTAAAACATACAAAATCCTTAATAACTCGAAAAGTAGGTACTAGGCCAATTTCCAAATGATATGTCAATCGACGCGGCGCACATTTATAAACTAATTACCTACACAACTTAACTAAGTATACTTACTTTTACTTTTGAAGAAAAAAATTGGGTGAGCAACGAAAATCTACAAATCGACGCGGGGCGGTGAGAAAAATATAATGTTTAGAGCTAATGAAAGAATAGAGTAAGTACTACTTACATTTAAATCTTTTTTGCACACTAGGCACTTTGATTTGGAACAATTTTTGTTAATGTCAAAGTATTTGTAAACAGAGTTCTGTTTTTGCCGTCCCATTATAAATTAAAAATAATAATTTTAATAACAAACGAAAGTAGACGTGCGCGAGAATAATGAAACATCAAATGAAATGAACACTAGTCTTTGCTCGCTGCTTGCGCGCTGTTGCCGTATCGTGCCTCTCCGAACTCGCAGTCCGCACTCGGCGCCCGCGGTACACGTGTCGTGCGATCTGGCAACGTCGCGTCGCAGTCTAGCATATCAGTACTAGGTATCGATAAAATTATCGATACTTTTATACTAGTACTTATATTAGCGATACAAATATCGATATATATCTCAGTTAACGATTCCATTATCGATATTTTCTTCAAAATATCGATATCCAGCAAATATCGGTATCCGGTCCCTGATACCAAGTCAAAAAAATCTATGAAAGAAATATGATTACCGGTATCCAATTTAAAATTTATGATATGAAGGAAAGTATGTAGGTATGTTTGTAATTTATTATCTGACCAAATGGACTTGTGTTCACAAAAACAAGTCGCTTAGCGCGGAATACACATGCTACCTAGTAGCACATAAGCATACTAGTTTCGAACACGTGCCACTTACGGTCGGTTTCAATAACTTATCTACCGTAACCTTAAGAAATAGGCTTACTATAGGCGTACCTGTTGTTCTGGATAGATTATTGAAACCGGCCATTAGTAGCAAGCAACTAGCGAGTGTATACGAAAAAAGCATGCTAGTTAATAAGCTTGCTACCTAATCGCAAAGCGGTCTATTTTTCGTGCTAATTAGCACACGGTGTGGGTGGGCGTGGGTGAGTGGGAGGTAGGTAATAAACAAGAAAACTTCTATTTTTGAATCACTCATCGCGCGAGTGGCGTAGCAAACGAGGAGGCGGTAAGGCGATTAGCGACCTTGCATGCGTGTACTTACATAGCACGCTTTTCGCTTTGCCATTCGCGCGCTCGCGTTGGGAGGTGGTACTACAGGCGAAAAGTGAAGCTACGTATATACGTAGCTTCGTATATACGGGCAAGGTCGCTTTTACGGAATACGGAAACTCAAACGTCGCACGAAAATCCGTTGAATGTCTGAATTTAATTCGTTTCGCAAAGTAACGTCCATTTTGAAGCCTAAATAATGAGCATGTGTATCTCAGACATGCTCGAAAGTAGTATGCTAGCTGTATGCTAGTAAGCAGCATGCTCAAAGTTGTTTTACTTCTTTCCGTCACCGTATAAAAGATAACCATTTTTAATTTGCAGGTTAGTAATGCTGCCTTTTAATTTTGTATTATATAAGTATTTATCTGTATCGTAGTCTAAGTATCTACTATGAATATTTATTTCATTGTTCTATGATGTTGTCCTTTAAGGGCTGGTATTTCAATATCGATTTATCTTGAATTGATCCAGGATTAAAGATTTGTTCGACTTACGTTCGGTTTCAATAACCTATCCTCAGTCTACTTTCTGGCTCCGCCTGAAAACCAGCGTCACATTAATATGTAACAGAAGCTGAGTTTCGGCTACTATGATATTATTTGTTACTATTGTTTCTATGTGTAAAACTGTTTGTTAGCCGAATTAAAGTTTTTCTTTCTTTCTTTCAAAGGCCTTTGCGCTTCATGAGCATGCTTCTTAGTAGCATATACTCGAAGATCATGCTTCTTAGTAGCATGCCACCTAGTAGCAAGCGAGCATGCTTATTTAGTAGCATGTGTATTCCAGCCATATTCAGTAGCAGCGTGTTTCGATAACAGACGAAACTTCACTCACGTCACGCCCGCCCCGCCAATCGGACTGTATCTTTATTACTTGTACATTACTATTTAATTTGTGATCTTTATCGTACTACTACTCACACCGTCACACCTTTTTTTTTTAGTTCAGTGTAATCTTATGTTATGTAGTAAGGTGGTAGTAAGTGTAATATTGTTGGATCGGTCGACCGGTAGTGCGCTGCTTGGGTATTGACGTCAATAAACATTTAGATTCTTAGGTATTCTAAGTTATTTCATTTCCATGTATAATCAAGGTAAGACAATTTTACAAAATTGTAAGGATAAAATTAACAGATAACAGTGCAGTGTCGCAGTATTTTTAGTTCGCAGACAAATATATAGAGACCGGTTTGTTGACCGTGCATTATCATTTTTATCAAATTGAAATAATCATCTAACACGATGACATTCACAAAAAAATCCGGTTGTTAAATCTTGTTGATAAGCACATAAGCACAATTTGAAATTGTAGGTGTAGATAAAACAATGTTCCTATCTACCAACTTATTTTAATCCAAAATGTTAAAATAGCAACAGTAGCTAATACTAAACTAAAATTGATTAAACACAAGGGACATCACACACGTCGGATAGGTAATGTAAAAAAATGATATTTTGCGAAAAAAGCTAATTTACCTACTTTATATTATAATAGGTTGTATGCTCATCCGCCAATCTCTGATCGTGTAGCATTTAGAAACAACTACTTTCATATATATAATTTATTCGCTTCATTTTGTTATAAACACATAACACAACCTCCCCTTAAGTTTGGGCACATAGAATAAAAGCATCTATAAAAAAAAAAGTTGTACTCAGTTTTTTGTCATTGTAGCGCTGCGATAAGCTGATAGATAGCCCTGAGCCGAGCTTGGTGGACGCTTAATAGTTATTTTTACTATTATTGATATTATTTTACGTTTGTTTTCTTTGTTTTTCATTGCATAGGTAGGTTTAATATCGAAATAAACGACGCTAACACTTAATAAAAATAAAAAAGAATTTGAAAAAAAAACATTTTTTTTTCATAATTTTGTTCTAAACACGTAACACTACTTCCTACCTTAACTTTGGGCACAAAGAAAAAAACACGGTATATTTGTAGGTAAATTAAATATTTAAGTATTTTTTTTTATTTAAATCTAAATAAACTAGTGGACAGATCGCAAAATTATTACAATGCATTGCATTGACCACAGTGGTTCTGTGAGAACAGTAGACCGCGTTTACAAAATTAGGGCGGATTATAGGTATATTTAAATGCAAATTTTAATACCTACCTACCTACAAAGTAGTTTGAAAGTTGAATTTTAAATATAATCAGATGCTTGAATTTTCCAAAAGGCTTAGTAGACTTGTGCAAAATAGGGGTAAAAGTTTTAGCGATTACTCCCGTTCCCCTTGGTCCTTGGAGGTAGATCGTCTCGCGAAGGCGGAGAGGAATGCGTAATAAAATTTCCGAAAAGGTAAAAAAAAACCATACATATTAACGCTACAGCAAACTTTTCCCTCATTGTCAAGTAAATTCCATTTGTGAAGAACGAAGTTTTTAGTGTGCCTCTAAAATTAGATTGAAATCCGTCGATAAATAAAGCTACAGCAATCTTCCCCCCTATTTTACCCCCAAACAAAAATAGAATTCGATAAACATTCATATAATACATCAAGGGACATGTGCGCCAATGTCATCAAAATCGGTTGATAAATGCGGCCTGCAGGCAAGAAGAGTTAACAGAATCTGAATCTGAGAATTCACTTGTGGCCGATTTGAATTTTTTTCAATATTTTATTTTAAGAGTTAACAGACTGACAGACAGACTAAAGCATTTTTGGCTAATCTTGAAAGTGAGACGATTCGCTCGCTCCGTCTCCGTCAATTATTTTTACGAAAAGCCAGTTTTCAACTTTTTTAGCTCAATACGCAACTGCGGCGGCAGCCGTCGCTGGCGTAGTAGGAGGTGCCTACTGCGTTTACAAAACCTACCAGTTGATGAGCAAGACGAGGCTGCCTCGAGCGGAGGACTGGCGTCACGTTGGCACTCTCAAAGACATCTATGTTTACCCGATCAAGTCCTGCGCGTCGGTCAAATTGGAGCGCGGTGAATGCACTTATTTGGGATTGAAAGACGGCTGGCTGAGGGATAGGTAAATTTCTACACTGTATTTTTAAATACCTAGATACCCGGGAAACTTAGGCGGGTAAATCTGACATCGCAAAAAAGCTGCTTCATTAAAAACAAGAGATAGGTATTCTATTTAAACAAAAATGTAGGAAACCAGTTATATTTTATTTGCCAATCCCAACGTTTTTTATGAGTAAATAGTACACCACCCTCTATCCCTGAAGTTTCTATGGTAATCAATGGTGTTTAAGTACTATAGTGTTTGTATCTATGGAAAAGGGTACAATCAAGCTTGTCTCACACACAAAGGAGGGCAACACTAGTAGCTGTCATTGTCAACGATAGATTGACAGATGACATATAGATATAGCTGGAGGATAAGGGTAATTCTTAATGCCATGAAGTCCTCCCCCGGGATTGCGCTCCAGGTCGAATGTGCCGATCCACCTCTTGATCTTAGGCGCCAATATTTATCAGATAGATTTATCCCACCTTACAGATAATGCACCATACTGGGTACAACTTCATGTAAACACAAAAGATTATTAAAAATACTAACATTAAAATCAAAGAACCAGGCTCTTCACCAGCATTATAAAACATACGAAAAACTTTTAAGAAAAATTGTTAATACTGCAAACAAAATACAATACTCAAATAAATTAAAAACATCGTCAAATAAATTTAAAACAATGTGGTCAATCATAAATGAAAGAACGAATAAGAAAGTAAAGAAATCAGAATGTAATATAACTTTAAAAATAAAGATACACTAATTACAGAACCAAAGACTATTGTCAATACTTTTAATAACTTCTTTTCTTCTATAGGCGACGTAAAAAACTCAACCGCTACTGGCCAAACGGTCCTAAATACTACAGAAAATACTTTTTACTTGAGACCCGTAGACATTGCTGAATCATACAAAATAATTAAACAGCTTAAAAACAAAAACAGTTATGGTATAGACGAAATCCCTCCAAAATTAATTAAATATTGTGCAACTGAGTTGGCTTTACCATTTTGTTTGCTTATAAATCAATCTTTTTCTGAAGGATCTTTTCCCGATCTTTTGAAAAAGGCTATAAAAGGCCATGCACAAGAAAGGGGACAAAAAAGTATCGCCCAATAGCTATTTTACCCACAGCCTCCAAAATACTTGAAAAAGCTATGTGTGATAGAGTCTTCCTTACGAGTTGAAAATTGTTTACGGTTAGGATAACCATAAAATGTAATATTATAATTAGTATTTTCTTTTGTGATGGAAATTGACCTAACTGATATGTTAAGCTCACTTTTCAATTTGACGACTCTGTATGAAATAAAACAGGGAGAAAAAAATAGCCCTTGACGAGTTTCTTGCCGGTTCTTCTCGTTACAAGGTCTCCCGTCGTAGGGTTTGTGAACCGATGGCGTAGCTTCTTTGACGTTCATAAGTGCTTGTAACAGCCTAGACTGAATAAATGTGATTTTGATTTTTTTGATTTTATAATTTTTGCGAAAAATATAATATTTTCGATGACAGTCAAAATGGCTTTCGTAAAAATAGATCAACGATTTTAGCAATTTATAAAGATATTCAACAATAGTGATTGACATAATTAACAATAAACAATATCCGGTTGGCATACTATTGGATATGTCAAAAGCATATGATAAGGTTTAATTTGACATATTATTAAGAAAACTATATGGAATAGGTATTCGTGGGGTGGCTCATAAATGGTTCGAATCATTTTTGCGTAACAGACAACAATTTGTAGAAATTCAACATTATAACCACTCCACCAAAGAAATACAAATAACTCGCTCCAATAAAAAAAATGTAAACGCATCTGTTCGCAAGGCAGTGTTATAGGGTGTTTATTATTTCTTATCTACATCAATGACCTGCCAAAGACCATTATAGAACATTGCGTACTATTTGCCGACGATATCTCCATACTCATTTCATGTCCAAACAATAGCGATCTAACTGAAAAGTTTAACTCTGTGATAAGCAAAACAAAAGACTGGATAACTGACCATAACCTTGAAATAAACCTATTAAAAACCAAAGTAATGACCTTTCAGCCTATTCAGAAAGAACCTCAAGTAATAAACTTCCACCTTAATGGCATTTAATTAGAAAAAGTACAAGTATTTCCATTATTGGGTGTAGAGATAGATACTAATATAAATTGGAACCAAAATATTCAAAAGTTAAAAACCAAATTACTTATCTAAATTTATCTATGCATTTCGAATAATAAAAAAAACTACCGACATACAAACAACAACATATTATGCGTATGCATACGCGTGGTTCAGCTATGGCATCATAATGTGGGGCAACAGCACCGATGTTCACAGCCTGTTCATACTGCAGAAAAAAATTATAAGAATTTTAGTAAATATCAAAAGTACAGAATCATGCAAACCATATTTTATAGAACACCAAATACTTACCTTACCGTTCATCTACATACTTGAAATCTGCAAATTTGTAAGAAAGCATCCTGAAATATTTAAAAAACACATAGATTATAACCCCAACTACACTTTACGTGATAAAAACAAGTTAGTTATACCTAGATCTCGAATAAAATTACACTCAACAAGCACTTACGCCATGGCCATAAAAATATATAATAAACTACCAGAACAACTAAGTAATATTAATACAGATACACAATTCAATAATAAACTTAAACAAGTACTATTTAAGAAAGCATACTACACAGTGAATGAATATTTAAGTGACAATCTTCATAAAATAAAAGTGAATTGAAAAATTGAAATTGAATTGAGAAAGTGAATTGTATGATATATGTCTCCCTCTTACCAAAAATTGTTATGCCCCTCAGGGCCCATAAGATCCTAACACATTTTGTAACACCTGTACCTACTTATGGAAAGCAATAAAATTATTGATTAATTGATACACAAGACTCACCCTAGGACGGTTATTAGTTATAGGAAATTGTTATCCCTGTCACATCCCATTGTACAATTCGACTCACACCCCTTATCCCAAACTAACTTTAATGCTATAACACTTATTCCCAACATCATTTTGAACTTCGGAATAGATAAAGATGATCCTGCAGCAAACATCAAATTCTTGCAGCGTTTGGATGAGGATTGGCAACAATGGTTGCCGATATTCACCGATGCTTCCAAGATGAACCCAAATGGAGGCGTTGGACTGATCCAACGCCTAAATTTTGGAACCCAGACAGCTGACTGTCTGGGTTCCAAAATTTAGTATTGTTCTAAATTTTAAATGTCCCGTAGAAGCTTCAGTTTTTACAGGTGAAGCCGTAGCCATTTTGGAAGCGGTCTCTTTTATTTTTTCCCATAAGCTGGATCAATCTATAATATTTACGGATTCCAAAAGTTGTCTGGAAGCCCTTTTGTCTAACCAATTTAAAAGCAAATCACCCTCTCCAGTTATCTTACAAATTAAAAACGTACTCCTCGAGTGTCACACTTACAACATCGCTGTAGCCCTAGCTTGGGTTCCCGGACACAGTGGCCTACGAGACAACGAAATAGTGGATGGATGGGCCAAGGAGGCCACAAACACTGGCAACCCTTCCCGCTTGCAGAATTATTCCGCAGACACCATGCAATTGGCTAAAACTACCCTTGATTGTGAATGGGAACAGAGATGGACGCGGAACTCTAGGTTGATAGGTCGACATTACCACTCTCTACAACTCAGTATACCAATAAAACCGTGGAATTGGATTTCCAAAACTTTACAAAATACATTATTACCGAGCAATCTTTTATAAAAAAAAACCGTGTATCTCTCACTACGGGACATTGGCGGAATTTCTGTGGAAAACGGAAGAAAGCCATAAGGAAAAAAAATGCGGATAAGGGTTCGGCTTCAGGATCCCGGGTGTGTATTGTGTGTGTACGTTATATACCAGGATACGTGTGCCTGTCTTAGTGTGACGGTGAGCCAGTGGAAACTTCTGTAGGATTGTAAATCCTACAAGTACCCTACTTGAATATTTGTTTGTTACTTATATACTTAAATATTTGTTTGTTACTTATAACTTGGGGAGATAATTAGACGGAAAAAATTTAAACATACAGCTGTCATTTCTTTTTTCTTAAATTATTTAAATGATACTATATACAAACACATATCCCCAAAACCAACTTCATTAAGATTTGCTTTAAAAAAATAAGACATGGACATTTGACACTCTTCATTAATTTTCGAGGAAACAAAATAAACAAAGCAATTTTTACAACTCACGACTTACATTTTTTTTTAACAATTCGACATAACATTTTATTTTAGTACTGTTCACACTGTGGCAAATTATCGTGGGTCACGTCACGAACCTTTTTATTTTAGAAATAATATTAATGATATCATATTGCAGTATAATTCTACTATTTAACTATATAAAATCCTATCCAATCCTACAAATAATATAAATTTCGAAAGATTTAGAGGATGCTTGTTTGTTATTCTTTCACGGAAAAACTACTGAACGGATTTAGATGAAACTTTACAATATATAGCTTATACATCAGACAGAAATCAGGCTTATCTATACTATATTATTTATTATCTATACTTTATATTATAAAGCTGCAGAGTTTGTTTGTTTGTTTGTTTGAACGCGCTAATTTCTGGAACTACTGGTCCGATTTGAATGATTCTTTCCGTGTTGGGTAGTCCATTTATCGAAGAAGGCTATAGGCTATATTTTTTTTATCAAAATTAGGGATCCGTAATAAAATTGCTATTTTGTAACACAAGGTGTAAAATCAAAAACCTATTTTTGCGTGCGCTGCAAAAACTATTGACAATAGAACAAAATGTTGTACTACGGGTTTGTAGATCCCATTAAGACCTACAAAAAAGTCCGCGAGAACATATATCTAGCTATCATGGTTTAATCACAATAACCGATTTTGTGTTCAAAATAATTATTAAATCGTCTGAAGATAAAAAAAACTACGTTAAATATGTATCGTAATATTAATCTTTATCGAAATTAAGCATTATGTCATCAAGAGTATTTATGTAGAAGTAAAATACTTTTTGTTTCATCTCAATCGGATATTTCGTTTAAAAGTTATCACGTGTGTAAGATGCTAAGAGTTGGTACCTATTAATGAGTTATGGGCCAGTTTTTTATTTTATTAACCGACTTCAAAAAAAGGAGGAGGTTATCAAGTCGACTGTATTTTTTTTTTTTTTATGTATGTTCCACCATAACTTCGCCAGTTGTTAACAGATTTTTAAAATTCTTTTTTTATCTGGAAGAAAATGGTTTATGTGTGGTCCCATTTAATTTTTACGAAGATCTGGCTAGTAGTTTTTTCATGATCCTGAAAAATATCAATCACCTTTTGGCAAGTAGTCGTATACCTAGATGACATCATTGTTGTGTATGGGCTGATTTTTAGTGTAAGTAACGGCACATAATGTAACAAAAAAATCTGAAATAAAAACATTTTATAAAAAAAATCAAACCGACTTCAAAAAGTAAAAAATAAAACTTTTGGAGTCGGTGCTAGTTAGCTAAGGCCAAAAAAATATAGTTAATAGAAGTGCAATGTAGAATGCTTTGGCTGGCACCGACTCCAAAAGTTTTATTTTTTACTTTTTGAAGTCGGTTTGATTTTTTTTCAACATAAAATCCTGTAATAATCTTTTTTGAAATATATTTGTTAATGATTGTAAGTATAAGATCTTTGAAGAGTATTCGTAATTCTTATGTGTCTGGCTGAATGTCGAACAGATAGACAGCTATTGCCTGCGACTTATACAATTTAACTTAATCTATATTTTTCTTAATATTATAAAGCTGAAAAGTTTGGTTGTTTGTTATGAACGCGGTAATCTCGGGAAATACTGATCTGATATGAAAACTGTTTAAATATTCAATAGTCCATTTATTGAGGGAGACTATAATATAGGCAATATTTTATCTCGGTATTTCCACGGAAACGTGAAAAACGCGGGTGAAACCGCGGCGCACGGCTAGTAATATTATAAAGCTGAAGAGTTTGTTTGTTTGAACGCGCTAATCTCAGGAACTACTGGACCGATTTAGAAAATTCTTAGACCATTAGAAAGCTACATTTCTCCCGAGTGACATAGGCTATATTTTATCCCGATGTTCCCACGGGAACGGGCACCACGCGGATAAAACCGCGAGGAATCGCTACTAAATTATAAACCACGCGGACGGCCACTTGTATTATAAATGCGATAGTTTGAATGGATGTTCGTTACTCTTTCACGCAAAAACTACTGACGGATTTAGATAAAATTTTACAGTATATAACTAATACATGAGAATAATACAGTAGCTAAAATTGATCCCGATATTTCTACGGGAACGGGCAACACGTGGATGACACCGCAAGCGGCCGCTTGTTTTATTTTATTCCGATTTTTCGATTCCTTTGAACTAAATGAGTATTAAATTTATTGTGATTTTCACTAACTTGGCCTACTAAGTATTACTAGAACTTAAAAAGTACCAGAACTAGAAAACTCATGGTTCTTTTGGTCGTTTAAAAATGTTTATTATAAAAAAAGTTGCTAAACCCTGTACTCAACTTGTGACATTGACAGTTGTTCTTTGTTTACATTTTTGGAGAAGATAACAGGGTTACAATATTACACTTTTAAATTACGTAGAATAAAAGTATAGACCGTATACACTATTCTAGTTTTTATTTCACATCGATCGGTGCAGTATTACCAAAGTTATAAGCGTGGGAAGTTTACGTAGGTTTTGTAAATCTCGTCAGTGTTCGCGAGTACCGTGTGACGTCATCTAGTCCATACGGCACGGCAGGCGACCCCGCCTCACGTCACGTAGTACATTTCGCGGGTAAGTTGTCTGCTCTCGTGCTCTCTGGTGTTATTTATTTATTTTAAATAATGCTGATTGATTAAGTATATTGTGTAAATTATTGTTTTAGAACTAAAATGGAAGAAGGATTTGAAAAAGGCCAATCCGACAACCTTCCCATAGTCCACGATATGATGGTGGCAGAATGTTTTATAAAAAAAATAAAGATTACTGTGATTACATTGAATACTGTAGTTTTTAACTTATAATCAATGTTTCTTCTTGAAATTATAATGATCATTAACTTTGGAAACGAAAGGTTCAATACATCGTTAGTTTCAATACACTGCGATCGAGTGCCTACATACATACCTACTAAAAAGCATGTACCTAGTTACTAGCAATAACCAAGTACCTACCTACTACTTAGTATTTCACATGACAAGGTATAGGTATAAATAGTATTTTAATACTTAGACATCGAAATGATCCTCACAGCAAGATGCTGTCGTGTTTGGTCCTATCCTAATGGATGCGCTCTTCTCATCGCATTTGTCCATTTTTTTCTCATTTTCGGATCCGTAGGAACGTGAAAAAATAACTTTTCGGGTGTTTTCGTGGCCGTATTTTTACACTGAGGCACACTACAATATTTAATAGATGGACTCATGTTGTTTTTATTGTTTCTTAATCAAAATAAACAAAGTAGTTCCGCGCGGGTCGATCACATTCGGGTAAATGCTTCGATTCACCGAGTTGCTCGCGCGGAGATGGACGACACGTGACGTCATGAACAATATCGCGCTCGGTTCGCGGCTTAGACCGAAAATATTAACTATGCACTTTTATATCTCGGCCAGTTTTAAAGATAGAAAAACAATACAAACACAGGTATTCTTGTAATTTTTTGTAGAATTTTTTGGCATATAAAACAAAAAATCATCTCAAGGTATCTTCTCCCTATATAATTTGTGCTAATTATCTCCCCGAGGGTAGGTAGGTACCTATATGAATGGTATTTGAATATTTTCGAACTTCTGATGAATTAAAAAAAGGTTGTTTTATGATTTGCTTACGGTTTAGCGTCGCGTCGTTTTCGTATTTAGTATAGGTACCTACTTACCTATCAAAATATGCTCAGCACTTTTGCATTTAAAGCACACCGGGGTAAACGAGTTATTGAGTGTAGCCGACGCGGAGCGTGCATTGGCTAGGTATATCCAGCAATGATAGAGAGATGATGGTTACGTTACGCGTGATTAGGCTGATGATGATGATTTATTATATCTTTTATCTCTTACCTTACGCAGAATTCTGATGGTAGTGGACAAGAAGAACAACTTTGTGACAGCAAGGACATACTCGGAGATGCTCCTGGTGCATCCCACTGTGAGAAACTGCATCCTCACTCTGAAGCATACCGACGTCGACCCTATACATGTCAATTTGGCTGAGGTATGAGCCTTTATTATAAAGTAATCTACTTAATAATTATCTACATAGGTACATAATAATTTTAAGTAATTGTGAGGTACTTAAATTATTTATTTAAACATACCAAATGTGTGAGAGCAATAGACGCTGAGCGTCTATTCGTCTATCGGTCTCTATACAGACCGGTGCGCGGTGTACCATACTGGCAGTAGTAATAAATACCTACATTACACTGATATGGGTTCGATATAAAAACCTTGATTAAAGTTGTGACAGGTATCGGAAGAATTAGAACCAACGAAGTTATTATAAGATTAGGTATACGTAATCAGAATATATCGAAGTCTTGGACAAATTATTCGTCCTAGATCAAAGTCTATATAACTTCGCTTCCATTACGCTGTGCTTATACACCCAAACACGGAACAATCATGTTTGTCCCAGGTGTCAATCGATCCCACGACCCTTGGTTCAGTAGGCATGACCGTACGTACCACTGCACCATCTGGCCCGTTTCTCATTTTAACAATTTGATTCTCAGGTGATTGCACTTCAAAAGCCTGAAACTGCCACTGTTAGGGGTGTCGAGGTCCCAGTGTTTGACTGTGGCCGGGAAGTTAGCCAGTGGTTGTCCAAGTAAGTTCTTATGACATTTATAGAGATGCTATCAGGGTAGGTACTTCTCACAATTTGCCATAGTTTAAGGACGTTCGGGAAGAGTCCAGGATCCGCCTTTCTCGAAATTAGCGCTCGTTTGGAGGACGATTGGGAAAAAAGAGAAATTTTAATCAATACGAGACGACGGATGCGCGGTAGTGCTGATACTACCCACTAATTAATTAGTGGGTAGTATCAGCACTACCCACTTGTACCATTCGCCATTACTACTCAGCATCAGCAGCCTGTACATACCTTCCTTTTTACTACCCAGATGTACCATTCACCTCATGGCTTATATCTAATCCACACTATGTACTCCACTCCACACATGTAATATCGGAAGATTTTCAATTTCGATAATGATTTCCGATATTCGATCTCAATATCGGAATTACACAAATTCGTTACAAACTGCAAATTTTCTTTGTAAATTGCACATTTTCTTTATAAATTGCATATTTGCTTTATACATTGCACAAATTAGGTATGAGCTGGGATCTTAATTGTATTCTTATTGTTTAATTTATTTATTTAAGTATTGACTGCACTAATTTATAGAGCGAATGTGAATGGAAATATTGGGAAAAGTCGGCCTTGACGAATACACCAAGATCAGATAGAGGATGTTCTAAAATAAGGTCAGGTAAGAAGTACCAAGAATAAGCGAGCTCGTATGGAAAGATTGATACATTTTAGGAAAGTTATGGAAGTATGTCAACAATTCGTCGTCTCAACCACATGACAACCACTGCTGGGTATAGGCCTCCCCCAAGGATCTCCACAACGATCGGTCCTGCGCAGTCCGCATCCAGCGGCTTCCCGCGACCTTCACCAGATCGTCGGTCCACCTTGTCGGGGGCCTACCCACGGAGCGCCGTCCTGTGCGCGGTCGCCATTCCAGAACCTTTCCGCCCTAACGGCCATCGGTTCTTCTCGCTATGTGTCCCGCCCACTGCCATTTCAGCTGAGCAATCCTTCGAGCGATGTCAGTTACTTTAGTACTCCTACGGATCTCCTCATTTCTGATTCGATCACGTAGGGAAACGCCGAGCATAGCTCTCTTTCGCACGCTGGGTTTCTTGAGCTTTCTTATCAGACCCATAGTTAGCGACCACGTTTCACTACCGTAAGTCATCACTGGCAACACACACTCGTCATAGACTTTCGTCTTGAGACATTGCGGTAAGCTGGACGCGAAGATTTGACGGAGCTTCCCGAATGCTGCCCAACCGAGTTGGATTTGACGGGAGATCTCTTTCTCGAAGTTGGACTTACCTAACCGGATTGTCTGTCCAAGGTAAACGTAGTGGTCAACAACTTCCGAGTGTAGTGTTCCCAACGTGAACTGTAGTGGGTATGACATGGGAATTCGACATGATTTTTGTCTTATCCATGTTCATCCTAAGACCCACTCTTTGGGAAGCGCTACGGAGATCATCGAGCATTGTGTTCAGGTCCTCTAGGGTCTCAGCCATAAGGACTATATCATCGGCAAAACGAAGGTGTGTCAGATACTGGCCATTAATGTTGATGCCGAGTCCTTTCCAGTCCAAGAGCTTAAAGATGTCCTCCAACGCAGCTGTAAACAGTTTCGGAGAAATGACGTCTCCCTGTCTCACACCTGTAATCGGACCGACATGGTGGCATGTTCATATAAGTACCTTAACACCTCGATATACCTATAGTCCACTTGGCAACTCTGGAGAGACTGCAGCACTGCCTAGGTATGTATCGAATCGAAGGCTTTCTACTCCTTACTCCTCAGTCTTCTGTATAACCTGCCGCAGCGTATGGATGTGGTCTATGGTGCTAAAGCCTTTTCGGAACCCGGCTTGTTCGGGAGGCTGGAAGTGCTTATTTCACGGTATACATTTTATACAAAATTATGTGCATTTCTGCAGATTCAGATTTGTGTGTCGATGGCGAGGTCAAATATTCAATTAAGCAATTAGTATTTAAAAGAACTGAAAAAAAGACTTGATTCGCTAAACTTTCCCTGTCCACTAGACACAAATGTTTAATTTTGATTTTCATATAAAGTTGTATGAAACCGGATTGAGGGAATGTGTTTATCTCACTTTGAACAAAACTGAAGCTTTTCCTGAATTTTTGGGACTATTATTCGTAATTTGACTTATAAATCGACCGACATAACTGTTGATACTTTTTAAAATATGAGACTGAAAGTAAACATGCTTGTATGAAAATTGTGAAAATACAGTCAAAATAAACCAATTTAATGTAAGATACTGTTTGCCTGTGTTAGATAAACTCTTTTTTCACCTATATTTTCGTACATTGCTTTTTTATTCATAACAAATCTCGGAAGATCAAATTATGCTCAAATTAGAAATAAAATAAATAATTAACGACGAGGTGGCAAGTAGCAACAGTAATATGGTTAAGCGCGCTATATCGTTTAAAGCCTATATTTTACCTCTGTGTGTTGTCTCCGGGTGCATTCTGAACTCAAGTAACAGTAAGTAATTGTCTGATTCCGATATTATGATATTGGATCAAACAATATCGGAATTGTAAAATCGGAAATAGCGTTCCGAAATTCCGATATTACGAGATGCCCTACACACTTTGTGACTTCCGCCTAGCCTAGATTTTTAATTAGACTATATATCATTGTATCGCGCTTCTTGAATATGAAATGAAATAGGTAGTACTTACCTATGTTTTTTCAAGGGAGTTCAGAGAAATATCTTCATTTCACCTAAATGTTTAGGTACCTACTTAAATATATTCTATCTATACCTAGCTTGGCACGCTCGGAAATGTATTCGGATTGGATTGATACCGGTATCTACTAAACTTATTTTCTAAGAAAACCTAGCATGTCTTTCAGGTCCAATGTTAATTCTTTGTTGTTATTATTTCAGGTTGATTGACAACTCATCGGATAATTTTAAGTTAGTTTACTATTCGTCTCAAAACAGTCGCCCTTTGAGGACTGGAAACTTATTGTATTCCAACTTTACAAAGGATGACACTGTAAGTTAAAATTCGTAAAAAGTTTGATTTAGTGCCTAGTTTAATAAGAAAGGGCAAAGGGTTTCCGACACGTACGCTTCGATTCAGATATTGTTAATTAGTCACTTAAGGGCGCGCTCTAGGCCAAAAGCAAAAGTAATAACTGCAACGGCGAACTGCAAAGTAAATGCTGCCTTATTTCTATGAGAAATAAGGCAGCATTTACTATATAATTCTCCGGCCCCATTCGGCCGGTCCGGAATGAAGAAATGAAGGAAATTCTTTTTTTAAACGATATTTAAAGGTTATTTACAAAAAATATATAACATAAGCCTTATCTATAGTGTAATTATACTAAAAAGTTCCAAGCCTTATTTTAATGTATTAATTGAATACTAGCAGTTTATCGTGTTAATTAGTGATTTGGAGGCAACTTCGCAATTTTTTCAGCAAACTACAGATTTTTTTTTTCTATCGAGAAAATTTTCTTGATAGAAAAAAAATCTGTAGTTTGCTGATCTTAATTTAAAATTCAGTTTTTCATAATATTGATATTCCAGACGATCATGTAAAGCAATCTGATTTTCGTTGGCTTATAGCGGGCCCTTAAGGGAAGTAGGACAGGACTGTAAACCTTGCTCTTCATAGACTGTGCTAAAGCGAGTCACACACTACGCAGATACGATAAGATATCTGTATCTGAGCGTATATCTTTCAATATCGCTCTCTATATAATTCATATGAACTAACACACACAGCGCAGATAATTTATATTTAACGTAAAGTATCTGTGGGCACCGACAGATGTTGAGATTATTATCTGCGTATACAAATATATCTGCAGATAACATCTGCAGATACAAGTATGGCATCATATTTTATCTACATGTAAATACAGGATATATGCGCAGGGGCAGAGACTGCCTGCGGTGGTGAGACAGAGCGGAGGGAACCCACGGCTCACGGTATTTCATTTAGGTCGAAAGTGTTAATTGAGGGTACGAGACTTTTTCTTCAATTCGTACATCTTTTAAATATTTATCGATAGATCACTTGATCCTAGTGACCAATCATCTCAAGGTATTTCTTTAAAATCAATAGTTAAGTTGGTATTTTTTTTTGTATGGATCGCGATACCTTTCATGAGCTCTTGTGGCCGAGTCTCAACTTTCCCGCTTTGAAACTTTTGAGAATCAATATTGCCTATACTACAATACTAGACTATCAGCACGGGCCCATACTTGCCCATTCAACTTTATATTTAAATTATGTTTTCAAAGGAAACAAAATTCACAACAAAGATCATCTCATGATGTTGAACTGGTGATTAAAGGTACAACTCCTCAACGGTTAGAAGACGATATATTTTTTAATATTTTTGATACGTAAAGATTTATAGTTGTATTATTTTCCTTTCTGGCCACGTTTTCCTTCTTACGCTTTATATGGCGTTCTATCCAAATTCTTCGCGTTTTAGAAAGTGAAGCAAGACGTGCATCAAATTCAAAATCAGAATGATCTTCTGACGAGCTGTCTAATAAATCGAGAAGCAATCAACGCGTTTTTTCCGTAAAACGCGAACTCATTTTTGAACACACTGTATATACAATCCTTACCAAAAAACAAGTCTACTCAGTCTGACTGATTCCGAGTGAATGTATCATCTCGTATATTATCGTATCTGTTTAGTGTGTGATGCTTTCAGATAAATAAGTTTTTATACGCAGATAAAATATTATCGTATCTGCGTAGTGTGTGACTCTCTTAAACTTTTAACTCACTAAACACACACTAAAAATAACAATTATTGGGTGCCTCTGATTCTTCTATTTTAACTTCACTTTCATAGTAAATTTTTCAATTAAAATGATCTAATTTAACTGCAACATTGGGCTTATTCTTAATTTTTTTTACTAACATATTTAAGACGTGCATTCTATAATTATGATAGTTTTAATAAAGATGCCTTCTATAAATTAATTATAATCGTGTTTTTGTGCTAGGGTGCTTTACCGGATGAAGTCCCTTACAATATAATCAACCAAGCTTCATTGGATGACCTAAATGCCCGTTTAAAAGACTGCAAAGTTTCCCCTGGCAACTTTAGACCTAATTTCGTTGTGTCAGGAGTGGCAAAACCCTATGAAGAAGACGACTGGAAGTTCATCAAAATTGGAGAAAACGTTTTTGAAATACTGAAGCCATGCACCAGGTACCCGACTTAATTATAATCTTCTACTCATCGTATCAACAACAAACTTAAAATGTTATTTGCAGTGTTGCTCTTTACGGGTAACATTAGGAGAGGCCTAGTATGCCTGATGATGTATAAAGTTTCAGTAATTTAAATTGATAATACGACATATCAATGAATTTAATGCGAATATTATAATATCATTGGCCGAGCCCGTACACTAATGAATTGATATACCTACTACTTATCATATTATGATACAAGAAAGGTCTTTCGTAACATACCTTAAAGGTATTTAGAGGTAGAAAAAGTTGCAAAGTTGTTACTAAGGGACTGAGTGGGCTGTCCCTTCGTAAAAATATAGTTCATTCATACAATACCCTACGAAGTGGTATGAGTTGACATTTAAATAGGTACTTGTACTATTTCGTATTCTGTGATACTGTCAACGCTTTCAACAACTATCGCTCAGTACTGTCAACGCTTGCAACACTCTTGCTCTGTTGATAAAGCAGTATATGGATATGGAAGAGACAAAGCAATAGTTTTTAAAAACGATTATGGTTTGTCATACTAGTACTGAGGGTACCTAAAGTTAATACTTAGTATCAGTTTGATAGTTCAAAGGATTTTCTTGCATTAAGCTCAACGATGATTATTTGTAGGTGTGTGTTGACAACTATCGATCCAGAGACTGGAGTGAGAAATGCAAAATCTGAACCACTCGAGACCCTAAAAAGGTATGTATTATATTGTAGTGCTGCGTCGCTTTATTTACATCTAATAAATGAGTAGCTATTTGTATGTACTAACTTATGCTTCTACTGATTACACATTCCTATATAAATGAGAAGCTACTTGTATGTACTAACTTATGCTTCTACTGAGTACACATTCCTACATAAATGAGTAGCTACTTGTATGTAAGTACTAACTTATGCTTCTACTGAATATACATTATTCCTACATAAGTGAGTAGCTAATTGTATGTACTAACTTATGCTTCTACTGAATTTACATTCTTCCTACATAAATGAGTAGCTACTTGTATGTACTAACTTATGCTTCTACTGAATATACATTATTCCTACATAAATGAGTAGCTACTTGTATGTACTAACTTATGCTTCTACGGAGTTCACATTCCTATATAAATGAGTAGCTACTTGTATGTACTAACTTATGCTTCTACTCAGTACACATTTCTACATAAATGAGTAGCTACTTGTTTGTACCAACTTATGCTTCTCTACGAGTACACATTCCTACATAAAATACCTCGAAATTCCACGACTGTTTCTGATTCTACCAAATGTTTTTACGCTATGCCTTTTCACTGTGTTTGAAACATTAGGATCGTAGTACTTAAGCTTGGCACATCACGCTGAGTAGAATTCATAGTCTAGAATACCATTAGGTTGGTGAACATTGCCACAATCAATAAATAAACTATTTATGTTTACAGTGTGCGTATTTCCCTTTCCGTGTTCAATTCAAGACAACGGATATTTAAAATCTGCACGAATTTGTAGCACGACACATGCCCACGAAAACAGTGTTCAGTTCACATCTATCGATTAATTGCGCTTTGATTTAACAAAACCGTATAGGTACATCTCCTAATGCAAAACCGTGTTGATTTCTTGCGTTCGTTTGTGCTCAGAAAATATCGTTTCGAGTCGGTGGCATTTCAATAGAATGGTTAAAGTTTAATATACCTACAGATATTTTGAAAGTTTTCATTTGAACTGTCACGACTGCAAAAATATCGCTAAAATAGGGAGAGCAAAACGAACGTGTCGCACATAGTTATACCTACCTACCATTTTTTTACAAGCTTTTTTAAATTATTAATTATTACTAATATATAAGTTTTCGTCATATCATATTATATCTTCTATTTTATTTAACCACCCTGTTACATTGATATTTAACGTGATCAATTTATTTTTAACTATGTATCTACCTGAATACTGTAGCGTATCTTCAAATCAACATGATTTTGTATTAGCTCAGATCGTTTCAAAGTAGTGTTCAATTCAAAGTCAAAGTCAAAGTCAAAGATTTTTATTCAAATAGACTTATAGATAAGTACTTTCGAATAGTCCAACATTTTTTTTCCCTACCAGCCATTCAGGACATCTTTTAACTGATAAGAAGAACGGCCGCAAGAAACTTATCAGCCTTAGCAGAAACAACAACATTTACAATGGAATATGTTGTTGCCAAACACAAATCTACAATCTTGAAATATATTTAATAAAAGAAGAAAATTTTCTCATACTCATATTAGAATATTTTCCTCTTTCACTATTTACAATAGTATGTTTAATGTTGGTATCACATCCATGCATTTTGGTCTTTTAAATAGTCATCTACCTTGTAATAACCTTTGCTTAAGAGCGTTTTATTAACATATATTTTAAATTTATGCAAAGGCAGCTCAATAACTTGTTGTGGAACTTTATTAAAAAAGGCTATGCCTTTCCCCAAAAACGAGCGTCTACATTTTTCAAGCCGAAATTTTGGAACGGCAAGCTTATTCTTGTTTCTAGTATTAAAATTATGAACATCGCTATGCTTTATAAATAAATCATGATGTTTCCTTACATATACTAAATTATCATAGATGTATTGTCCCGCCAAAGTAAGTATATTAATCTCTTTAAACAAATCCTTAAGAGAATCTCTACGTCGGAGTTTGTAAATGGCGCGCACAGCTCTTTTTTGAAGTATAAAAACATTTTCTATATTAGCTGCTGAGCCCCACAACAACACGCCATAGGACATTACACTATGAAAATAACTAAAGTAAACCAGTCTTGCCGTTTCAATATCAGTTAAGAGCCTTATTTTCCTTATTGTGAAAGCCGCAGAACTAAGTCTACTCGACAAGGCTTCAACATGTGGATCCCATTGCAGTTTTGAATCCAATGTAATACCAAGAAATTTTGTACTCTCAACTAACTCTACTACATCCCCATTCAAATTGATAAGCATATCGACCTGCACTACATTAGGTAATGAGAATTTAACAAACTTGGTTTTAGTAGGGTTAAGAGACAAATTATTAATGTTGAACCAGTGTGCGGCTTGAGAGAGAGCACTATTTACTTCGTCAGAACAATTGTTTCCTCTATCAATTTTAAAAATTAAAGATGTATCATCTGCAAATAGTACTGTCTCACATAATTTACTCGTATAGTAAGGGAGATCGTTAATAGAAATTAAAAACAGCAAAGGGCCCAATATTGAACTTTGGGGCACGCCCATAATAATGGGGGCTCCAGTAGAAGCAGTATTATTGACAATTACTTTTTGATTTCTATTATGCAAGTATGACTGCAAAAGGCTAACCGATTTTTTAGAGACACCATAATGTTCTAGCTTCTTTAAAAGTGTAACGTGATCAACGCAATCGAAAGCTTTAGACAGGTCACAGAATATACCAATTACGTCTTGCTTGCCCTCCCAAGCCTCAAAAATATGTTTAAGGAGTGCAATGCCAGCATCAGTGGTATTTTTACCTTTAGAAAAGCCGAACTGATTGTTATGAAGGATTTGATTTATTGTTAAATAGTCTTATAATTGCGAGTATATAATTTTTTTAAAAAATTTACTAAGTGCCGGTAGTATAGATATCGGCCTAAAATTTGTCACTTTGTCAATTTGTCAATTGGTCACTTTTGTCACCCGATTTAAAAAGAGGAATAAGCTTACTACATTTCATTAAATCGGGAAAAGTACCTTCATCTATGCATTGATTAAAAATGAAAGCTAAATATGGAGCTATTGTATCAATAATTGATTTAATAATGTTGGTTGATATGCCCCATAGATCTTCAGTCTTTTTAATATTTATAGACTTGAAAGCTTTTAAAATGTCTTCCCTATTAATATGCTTAAAATTGAAAACTTTATTACACTTATCAACACACGACTCCAAGAGGGCAGCAGCAACGTTTGGACAGGAATTTAATTTACTGGTAGTTTCCAAGGGTACCCGAGAGAAGAAATCTTCAAAAACACGGGCAACCTCAACGTCAGATTCAATTAATTTATCACCTACTTTAAGACAGAAGTGGTTGACATTATTTTTAGTTTTACCAGTTGTTTGATTAATAATATTCCAAGTAGCCTTTATTTTATTATCCGCTAATTTGATTTTATTTGAAAAGAACATCGCCTTAGCAGCTACACAAACATTTCTAAACATTTGAGAATACTTCCTGACATATCCAATAAAAATTGGGTCACAGGAAGTATGCTTTGACGCATAGAGGTCATATAGTTTTCTTCTACTTATGTAAATTCCCGGCGTGGCCCAATCACTAAACTTTACTTTATCCGAATTACAATTGATCACTTTTTGCTTAAACTTTTTACTAAATTCGTGTTCAACCACATGAAATAAATCATTATAAAGATAATTAGATTCCATAATAGGAACTGGTAAAGACTTAATTTTATTAATCACATTGTTTCTGAATTCATCTATGCCCTTTTTAGTTATTGGCCTGCATACAATTTTCCGCTTAGGACAGACATGATGGTGCTCTATAGAGGCTTGTTGTCCACTATGGTCCGATTTAATAACATTTATTATAGATTTCTCAGTGACTACACAGTTTGAAAAAATGTTGTCTAAACAGGTGGCAGATGTGGGTGTTATTCGAGTAGGCTCATTAAAGGTATGAGATAAATTAAATGATGTGAATAAATTTAATAATCTAATTGCGAGCTTCGACAACTTTGAGTCTAAAATGTCAACATTAAAATCCCCACATATGACAACCTTTTTATTACTTTTACTAGTTATTCTTAAAAATTCCTCCATAGTGGACTCAAACTCTGGGTAATTACTCTGTGGGGGACTATAAACACATATTACAATAATTTGGTCTAGTTCCACACAAGACAATTCAATTATTCGCTCAATTGAGAGGGATATTATATCTTTGCGCTCTTTGTACTGAAAATTATTATGTAAAATTATAAGAGACCCTCCTCTAATAGCAGATTGCCTACTAAATGAACTTACAATTCTATAATTATCCAGATTTAAAAATAATTCGTGACATTTTAACCAATGCTCAGTGATACACAACACATCAACATTTTCACAGTTTAAAAATAAACTTACTTCTAGGTCTTTGTCAGAAAAGCCTTGTATATTAAGATGAACAATTTTTAAACATTTTGGCTTTCCTCTTGTCAACACTGGGCTAGAGCACACCTCTGTTGTCTCTAATGGTAATTTAAATTAACCAAGTCAGTGTTGGGATTCAATAGAATCAAATTACTTGGAACAGATTCCAAAGTTATATTACAAATGTCAGAATTTAACTGCTCAATAAAAGCAGAGGTTTTAATAGCCAGATTATTGGCTAAATGTTTAAAATAAAAAGATAGCGTGAGCGCTATTTGTCTCTTATAATAGTGAGGCAGATAGTAATTATCTTTTGTCAAGTTAAAATTATTTAACAAAGGATTTATGTCAATTATATGTAGCTTTTCAGGGTTATGAAAGGCTACTGTGCTTAATGTTAAGTTTAAGTTGTATCTTAACTTATTTTCCAGCTCTGTGAAACTTTGACTGTAGGGAAATGTAAACATTACAACTTTCCTAACATTTAAGGAGCATAGGGAGTTAACATAAGATATCAACTTTTGTTTATTGACATTGTCCCTATTCCCCATCAAAATTATTATATTTGTGTTGTCCCTATAAGATTTCTTAACAATTGTTTTCATTATATCATTTATACTTGAGCCAGGCATACAATAGTTAACAATATTTTCCTTAGATTTTTTCTGGATTAAATGGCCTAAGTTCTTCCCAATGTCGTCACAAAACATAATTGTATTAGTATCACAAGTTTTAGCAGGGGACATACTTTTATCGTTTTGTAATAAACTATCAGAAACAGAGTAGGTTAGTAAATCACCCACCTGATCAAATTGGCCTGACGACTCATTTTGACCTAAACAAGTGTTGGCAATTATACAACTACAGCTGCGTTTCTTACCTAGTGACTCAAACCGATCTGTATTAAAATTACAAAAGTCTATCATGTCATTTGCAGCCATTTTTTGATAATTTAGCTGCTTGCGAGAGAGCTCACTCAAGTTAGTATACATTTCCCTCAGTGAAAGCTCCAAATTGTCAATTTTGTTACTTAATTGAATATCTAACAATTCACTATTTTTATTGTTATTACATGATTCTGTTTTAATCACATTTAATTTTTCTAACAATTGCCTACGTTCTTTCCTTAAGTCATTATATTGATTATAATAATTTTGTCTTTTAACCAATTTTTGTGTTTTCTTAATATATCTATTAATCTTAATGTATTTTTTTAATTTCTTCCCGCTACTGAATTGACAATTATTATTATTGTATGAACATGGTCTATTAACATACTTGACACATTCTAAAGGTGAATCGTCACCTGTTGCAAAATTACATTGAGATAACTCATTGAACAGGCTTTGAGAGTGCTTTTCTTCTATAAAACTTTTATTTTCTTTCTCTAAATCAAGTGCTTTCTTTTGAGAAAGAGACAATCTAATTTCAAGGTCAGTAATGCGCCTCAATGCCTGTTCATGAGTGTCAGAACAATCCCTAAATGACTGAATGAATTCAGATGAACACTGCTTTGTTTAAACAAAACGATTTAAAAAGAGTGTTCAATTGACGCCAACTGAACACGGTTTTCGTTAGCAAATGCAGCGCTACAAATACATGTGGATTTCAAGAAACCGTGTCTCGAATTGAACACGGAAAGGGAAATACGCTTACTGTGTAGTCTGCTATTATTAAACTGTTTGCTCCAAATTATTATTCCATTATTACTTATTTCTTGCCTAATTTGAAAGTTGCCTGTAATTTAAAAGTGATTATTTTGTTCCAGTTATAGACTGAGCGACGATCCAGTGATTCTTAAAGTAGCTGGTAACAAGCCCCGCATGGGCCTACAGATCTCACTGAGATCCGGGCATGGAGGACCAGTGTCACTTAACGACCCTATTTACGTAGCCTAAGTTAAATGTACATATATATCTAATAAAGAAATCAATTAGGTACTTGAAAATTGCTTCTTTTACTACATAACTTGTGTATTTACGTGGGTTTCGTCACATTTGATGTGATTTTCAAAACGTAGATTATATCATGTTTAATGTCTATAACGGACTACACATTATCAGTATATTGCCAATATATTGACAATATAATGACATTACTATCAAGCAATGTGACGGAATGATGAAAAACGATAAAATGACGAAAAATTTTGATATTTCGTAAAAATATCGATATACTGTCAATATATTGACAATATACTGATGACCTTGGAACGCATATTATTCCACGGTATCGACCGCGACTAGGGATGCCCGAGTTTTCGCTTTGATTCGATCTTTTGGATCGCATGAGAGCGTAACCCAAGCGTATGAGTAATGAAGAAGATGTCCATGACCACTTAAATAACTTTATGAATATTGTGGACAAGCTCGCGGATAAGGACTTGAAAATTCCACCGGAACTGCTCAATATTATGCTGTTAAACAGTCTACCAACAACATTTGAAAACTTTCGTATCGCCATCGAATCAAGGGACACATTACCTAATCCTGACGATTTAAAGATAAAAATATTGGAAGAAAGTCAAGCAAGGAACGTTGGCGAGCAGCCCGGAGACTCATCAGAGGCGTACTTTTCCAAAAAGAACAAAATAAAACCATTTTGCAAGAACTGTAAGAAAAAGGGACATGCCACCGAAGCATGTTGGGGAAACAAAAAGAAAACAGAGAGAAAAAACAAACTTCAAGGCAAGAACTTCAACGTCTGCCTGAATACTGCAAGCTCAAACATCAAAGCTTATGGTGTTTAGATAGCGGCTGTTCATCTCATATGTGTGGCGAAAAATAAAAATTTTCCACTATGATTCCCGAAGATGGTACCTTAAAGCTGGCATCCAAAAAGCACACCAGCTAAATTGAAGGCAAGGGAAAAGTAACAGTCACCGCAGAAAAGGAAGAGTTAGTAATTAAAATTAGTAGTTAAATAAAGTGTCGTTGATGTAGTCATCAACGACACTTTATTTGTCCCCGATTTATCAGTAAATCTACTGTCTGTGGGTAAAATAGCCGACAGAGAGTATAAAATATTTTTTGTGCTCTCTGTCGGCAAAGTAACACTAGAAGCACAAAGAAAAGATGGACTCTACTACCTAAAATTTAAAAAATAGACCGCAATCCACACCCAAAAAGAAAAAATAAAAGACATCATGGAGTGGCACCGCAAACTCGGCCATATAAATGAGAAGGATCTGATCAAGATGGCTACAAATGACTTAATGTACGGACTGAAAACTAACAAAGAAAAATTTAAAACATGTGAATCCTGCATTAAAGGCAAACTATCAAGATTACCTTTTACAAGACATGATGATCTCTACACGACGCAAGAGCTGGAAATAATTCACAGCGACGTTTGTGGACCTTTTGAGTGTGAAACACTTGCAGGCTCAAGATATTACGTGACCTTCATAGACGACTTCACCCGTTACTGTCACGTCTATTTCATATAGAAGAAAAGCGACGTATTTAACTGCTTCAAGCACTACAAAAACGAAGTTGAAACATTTCACAACAAAAGAATATGTGGCGTTACTTATTTTAAGTCTAAAGTTTAATTTTTGTTTGTACATATTTGTCCGTATGAAATTTGTGTATATAGTTAATTTTATTGTATATTGTATGGTCCGACTTGGCTGGTGGCAACCCTCCACGCGCCTGCGCGCCGTCTCCGCGCCTGCGCGCTGGCCGCGTGGAGGGTGCTTGAGCCGCGTTGTTGTGACATAACGGCCGACATTTTAAAAGGCAATAGTCCTTGTTTCGTTTTCATAATTTTATCATCATTCATCGTGTTGTTCCCATATTTTCTTCACCTTCTGAATCTGTGGTCTGACTTACTGTAAATACTTTCGTGTGTGCATGTTCAATATATCTATTTCTACCAAAATCTGTTTCTTTCTGTCAAGCCTTTAGTTCCCATACTGGTGACCCCGAAGAACACAGCTTATAAATATGTCTAAAACGCGAGATGATGATGCTGAAGCAGCGCGTAGCAAAACGAGCGCGCCCACCGGAAGTCCATCCTCCGGTCAAGAATTGTGCCGAGTCGGAGTTCGAATCCCACCATTTTGGCCGGAAGACCCTGAATTTTGGTTTGCGCAGATTGAAGGACAATTTACTTTGTCTGGAATAACATCTGACATTACAAAATTTAATTACGTGATAAGCAACCTCGAACATCAATATTCGAGAGAAGTGAGAGACCTTATCATTGCGCCACCTGAAAATGAAAAATATGCGAAGTTGAGAGCTGAAATCATTAAAAGGTTTACCGCATCGCAGGAGAAGAGGGTTAAACAACTGCTGATGCACGAAGAATTAGGAGATAGGAAGCCTTCTCAATTTCTTCGGCACCTACAAAGCTTGGCTGGAGCCAACGTACCGGAAGATTTCGTGAGAACCATTTGGAGTAGTAGGCTGCCTACCAATATCCAAACAGTGTTAGCGGCGCAACCTTCGAAAAGCCTGGAAGTGCTGGGTGATCTGGCTGACAGAGTAAGCGAAATTGCCCCCATGTCACCCCATGTTGCTGCCGCCTGTGCTCCATCCCCGGGATCATCGTTGGATACCATGGCCAGAGAAATAGCCGAGTTACGGAAGCAGCTGGACCAGATGAACATCAAGTTCAACGAGGGAAGTCGATCCCGTCGTAGACGCAGAACACCATCGTGCTCGCGGTCTAATTCACGTAACCGTTCTAATTCCCATTTTAACAAGTATCCTACATGTTGGTATCACTGGAAGTTTGCTAATAAAGCACAAAAATGCATAAAGCCGTGTGATTTTAAGCCGTCGGAAAACATTGCGGGCGGTCGATAATGGCGACAAGCGATTGCCCTACTAGTTCCGGTCGCTTATTTATTATTGATGGTAAGTCTAAGATGCGGTTTCTCGTTGATACTGGCAGCGATCTCTGTGTCTTCCCTCGTAATAAACTTAATGAGCGTAGATCAAAAACCGATTATACATTATGCGCGGCAAACGGAACGACAATCAACACGTACGGCTATGTTCACTTAGTACTAAACCTAGGGCTGCGCCGCGACTTTGCTTGGAGATTTGTAGTAGCAGACGTAACCAAAGCAATAATTGGCGTAGATTTTCTGAGTTTTTATAATTTGATGGTTGATTGCAGAAGCCAACGTCTTGTTGATAGTGAGACTAGGCTCTCAACCACTGCTTTGCCCGTTACATCTTCCGAGAATATTTCATCAGTCAAGCTAATAACAGGTAATACTAAATATCATGAAATCTTACAGGATTTCCCTGATATTACACGCCCTGCTGGCGTACCTAAATTTATTAAACATAATACCGTGCATCACATTAAAACCACACCAGGTCCGCCAGTATCTTCAACACCCCGTAGATTGGCACCAGATAAGTTGAAGATTGCTAGAGAGGAGTTTGAAGGTATGTTGCGAAACGGAACCGCTAGGGTTTCTGACTCGCCATGGTCATCTCCTCTCCACCTGGCGCCAAAGAAAAATAATGGTTGGAGACCTTGTGGTGATTACCGAGCGCTCAATGCTCGAACTATACCTGATAGTTATCCTATGCGCCATATTCAAGATTTCGCTCACAATATTTCAGGATGCACGGTGTTCTCAACAATTGACCTTGAAAAAGCTTACAACCAAATTCCTGTCAATCCTGGCGACATCTCGAAGACCGCTATTACTACCCCCTTCGGGTTATTTGAATTTCCCTACATGACGTTTGGTCTTCGAAATGCAGCACAGTCTTTTCAGCGTTTTGTAGATGAGATGCTTCGGGGCTTAGATTCTTTCGTGTACGGGTATATTGATGATTTTCTGATTTATTCTCCCGATCCAATAACACACGTGGCTCATCTACGTGAAGTTTTCACAAGACTGCAAAATTATGGTATGGTCATTAACTTATCAAAGTGTGTCTTTGGAGTGTCTGAGGTTCGTTTCTTGGGCTACCATATATCCGCTCAGGGTACGAAACCCTTACCCGAGAAGGTGGATGCCATCACTAATTTCCCAGCCCCCAAGACCGTTAAAGAGCTTCGCAGATTCCTTGGCATGCTTAACTTTTATCGTAGGTTTATTCCAGCAGCAGCCGAGTGCCAGGCACCACTGAATGCTCTGTTAACTGGTTCGGTGAAAGGTTCCCATCCAATCAATTTTACTCAGGCTGAGCGGGAGGCCTTTGACGCTTGCAAACAAAGTTTATGTCAGGCAACGCTACTAGCACACCCAGGTGTCAATACTAAGTTGGCTGTTGTCACGGATGCGTCAAATACTGCAATGGGAGCCGTTTTGCAACAGTTAGAGCAAGATGCATGGCAACCCCTAGCATTTTTCTCCCGTAAATTGAGTTCAACACAGCAAAAATACTCACCATATGATCGTGAGCTCCTCGCTGTATATGAGGCTATCAAATATTTTCGACATATGGTGGAGGCAAGAGATTTTATTATTTACACAGATCACAAACCACTCTGTTTCGCTTTCAACAATCGTAAAGATAAGTGTTCTCCCCGACAGTTCCGTCATCTGGACTTTATCTCGCAATTCTCCACAGATATAAGACATATCTCCGGTAAAGACAATGTTGTCGCGGATACGCTGTCGAGAATTGACGAGATCAGCCAGCCGGTAGACTTTCCCAGTCTTGCCAAGGCCCAGGAAGACGATGTGGAACTGCGTAGCGAAATATTAAATGAGGAGTCATCTTTGCGTTTGAGGAAGATGGCTATACCAGGCTGTCAGTCAGCTTTATACTGTGATGACAGAAATGGCACTCTTAGACCTTTTGTGCCAGTAATTCTTCGGAAAAAGGTCTTTAATAGTCTGCATTATCTTAGCCATCCAGGTGCTTGTTCCACTTTAAAATTGGTTTCTGAACGTTTTGTTTGGCCCAATATGAGAAAGGATTGTCGAGAGTGGGTTCGATCATGCATTCCTTGCCAGAAAGCAAAGGTTATTAGGCACGTTTCGTCTCCGCTGGGGACCTATAAGCTACCCTCCGCAAGGTTTAGGCATATCCATATTGATCTGGTGGGTCCACTGCCAGTGTCTCAGGGATATCGCTATTGCCTCACGGCAGTCGATCGTTTTACTCGATGGCCTGAGGTGATACCACTCCCAGATATTACTGCCGAAACAGTAGCAAAAGGATTGTTATATGGGTGGATAGCTAGATTTGGCTGTCCCACGGATATCGTCACTGACCGTGGACGCCAGTTTGAATCGGCTCTGTTCGGGACCCTAGCGCGCATTGCAGGTTTCCGACATAGGAGAACCACTGCTTATCATCCTGCGTGCAATGGTCTCGTAGAAAGGTTCCATCGGCAGTTAAAGGCTGCTATCACCTGCCATGAAAACAGTAATTGGGTGGAAGCTCTCCCACTGGTGCTTTTAGGGATAAGGAGCGCCTTTAAAGATGATCTTAAGGCCTCATCAGCCGAGTTGGTATACGGTGAAGCTTTACGCTTGCCAGGCGAGTTTTTCGATACTGGTGCGCAAGGCACTACAGACTTAACTGAATATACGGCGCGGCTACGTTATTTCGCTAGAAATCTCCAACCAACGCCGGCGTCTCGCCACACTAATCGGTCAGTATTTATTCACAGTGATTTACCTAATGCCAGTCATGTGTTTCTTAGGGACGATACTGTACGTAGTCCTTTACAGCCAGCTTACACTGGACCGTACGAGGTTATTAAGAGGGGTGATAAAGTTTTTAAGATCAGTATCAACGGTAAACCGGTCACAGTGACCATAGATCGCTTAAAACCCGCATTCATATTGGCGAATCAGACCGCTAATACTACTACGCATCAACTTCCAGTGAGCACTAACGTAACTCAAAATGATGGAAAATGTGTAGATCAGAGAACACGGTCAGGACGAAAAGTTCGTTTTCCAGTTTATTATCGCCCGTAAGACGGTCTCTGGAGGGGGGTGATGTGGCGTTACTTATTTTAATCTGTGGTCTGACTTACTGTAAATACTTTCGTGTGTGCATGTTCAATATATCTATTTCTACCAAAATCTGTTTCTTTCTGTCAAGCCTTTAGTTCCCATAAATAAAACACCTGCAATCCGACAATGGCACTGAATACCGTAACAAGGAATTTAATGATTTCCTCAAACTACATGGCATCCAAAGAAGATTGACCACTGTTTACACCCAACAGCAAAACGGGATCAGTGAGAGGAAAAACGGATCATTGCTAGACAAAGCCAGGTGCCTGTTGATCGAAGCCAATGCTCCTAAAAAGCTCTGGGCAGAGGCAATATCTACGGTAAATTATCTTATAAACCGAAGCCCTTCAAAGGCATTAGACGGCGATATACCGTTCACGAAATGGACAGGCCGAACACCGTCTGGCAATTATCTTGAAGTTGGCAGGAAGACCTTCGTCCTAAATAAGACGAGGAAAGCTAACAAAGAAAACCAAAGAGGGCGTTTTCATGGGATACTAGATGACCTCAAAAGGCTACAGAGTTTACATACCGAAAGATGATGACGTAGTGACGAGCAGGGACATCAAGGTCATAGACAAGATGTTCTTTCAAGAAGAAGACACGAGCTATGATAACCTTGTAGAAGAAAAAGAACTTCATATACCTGAAAAAGAAAATAAAAGTAAACAAAACAAAAACAAAGACGGAGAAAAGTCTATAGAAATTGAATTTACTAAACAGAAAAATAAAAAACCCTTGCAAAATACTGAATGTCAAAATGAGGAACTAAATGAAACCGAATCATTTGATGATGCATCTGAAACGCAAGGAGTACCTGACAATGGGAGGCTACAAAGAGAAAGACACCCACAAATGTGGACTAAAGATTTCGAATTAGGAGATCTCGAAGAAAGTAATTTACTCACGGAAATATCTCACCTATCTCAATATAATAATCAATAATGTCTATCATTTCTTCCCAATAGCAATTTTTTATAGAGCTGCCCCAACACTGGTGATGACAATTAAAATCACCTAGTACCAAAAAGGGCTTAGGTAGGCCAGAAATAATTTGTTTGACTTCATTAAGTATGGGTAAAGATGGATGAGAAATATATAGGGAAACAAAACAAATATTGTAACATCTCATGTTTTGGCGCGCACTGATCATTGAAATAAAACAACTTTTACGGATATATTTCCACGAACTAAGTTGTAATTGTCCGTATTTTTAGGTTAAAACAAACCTAAAAATACGGACAATTACAACTTAGTTCGTGGAAATATAGCGCGTTTAATATCCGTAAAAGTTGTTTTATTTCAAATATTGTAAGTTTTTATGGCTATAATGGAAATTTCTTTATGGTGAGATTGTACAGGTATCATAGAATGGGATATTGAGTCTTTAATAAGTATGGCTACTCCCCCATAGCCATCATCTCTATCCTGACGAAGGGTAGTGTATCCAGTAGCCTTAAATCTTTGATGCGATTTAAGCTATGTTTCAGATATGACAAACAAGAAAGGATCAAACTTATTCAAAAGATAAATAATTTCACTCTTTTTGCCAAGACTACCTTGGCAATTCCATTGTAATACTTTAGCGTGACTGTCCATTTTGAAGAAATTGCATTAAATTAGTAATGATAGAGGCTGCGTTGGACGGTGAGTTACTATTGCTGTTATTATTATTACTTAAGCAAGTTAACAAGTTGAGGATTAAATTAATAAATTCGGATATATTTTGAGACTCAGATTCTTTTTCTGTTTTACTATAACCACACCCATTACTGGGTGGTGGCATATCAAATTCCTTAAGAATAGTGTTATGTGCTTCACTGTCATATCCTTGACTTACTTTTGGAGGGGAACGGGGTTTGAGAAAGACAGTTTTTTTATAAGATATAGTAATTATATAATTTTGAACCGATTGGTTAGGCTTTGATATAGTATAAGAGGAGTTTTTAGCAGGAAATATTCTGATCATCATCATCATCATCATCATCAGCCTGTCGCAGTCCACTGCTGGACATAGGCCTCTCCAAGTGCACGCCACTGAGATCTGTTTTCGGCTTCTCTCATCCAGCTCCTACCATCCGTCTTGCGCAAATCATCACTCCACCGTGCCTGAGGACGTCCTATACTACGTTTGCCGAGACGCGGTCTCCACTCTAGAACTTGTTTACCCCAACGGTTATCGGTTCTACGGCTAATATGGCCAGCCCACTGCCACTTCAGCTTGCTAATCCGGTGGGCTATGTCGATAACTTTGGTTCTCTGACGGATCACCTCATTTCTGATACGATCTCTCAGAGAAACGCCGAGCATGGCCCTTTCCATAGCCCGCTGAGCAACTTTGAACTTGTGGACCAGCCGTGCCGTCAGTGTCCACGTTTCGGCTCCGTAAGTCATAACGGGTAGGACGCACTGATTGAAGACTTTCGTCTTTAGGCACTGTGGGATCGACGACGTAAGGACTCGACGTAGCTTCCCAAATGCAGCCCAACCCAGCTGAATTCTCCTATTCACCTCGTCCTCAAAGTTGTTTCTACCTAACTGCAATGTCTGCCCGAGGTACACATATTTCTGAACAACTTCGAGAACGGCGCCGTGTATCGCAATCGGTTCCGGTAGAACATGTTCGTTGAACATGACCTTGGTTTTGTCCAAGTTCATCCGTAGGCCGATGCGTAAAGAAGATTCAGCCAGGTCGTTCAGCATCTGTTGTAGGTCCTGCAGCGTTTCTGCCATTATGACGATATCGTCAGCAAATCGCAAGTGAGAGATGTGTTCGCCATTGATGTTGATACCACGTCCTTTCCAGTTCAGCGTCTTGAACATATCCTCCATTGCATTAGTGAACAGTTTCGGGGAAATAACATCCCCCTGTCTCACTCCTCGATGCAACGGTATGGGCCTCGTTTGCTGATTCTGTACTTGGACGGACATGGTGGCGGCTTCATACAGACACCTCATCACTTGGATGTATCGCCAATCTACTTGGCAACGCTGCAGGGACTCCAGAACGGACCAGATTTCAACCGAGTCAAAGGCCTTCTCATAGTCCACGAATGCTAGACATAGGGGCTGATTATACTCTTCGGTCTTCTGTATAATCTGCCGCACTGTGTGGATGTGGTCTATGGTGCCGTATCCGCTCCGAAACCCAGCCTGTTCCGGTGGTTGGAATTCGTCGAGTCTTCGCGCAAGACGGTTCGTGATCACTCTTGAGAACAGTTTATAGGCGTGGCTTAGAAGGGATATGGGTCGATAGTTCTTCAGCAGGGTCTTGTCTCCCTTTTTGAAGAACAGTACGACCACACTCCTACTCCACGCCTCTGGAGTTCTCCCGTCGAAAAGGACAGCGTTAAAAAGCTTCTGGAGCTCCCTCAGTACGGCCCAACCAGCAAAAAGTGGTTTTTAAACTATCCCAGGAGTATCATTGCTCTGGATTAAATGAGAATTATATCCGCATATAAGTCCGGAAAAAGGCCCACTTTATAAGTCTACTTTTGCTTATAACGTATTTATAATAGACCGCTTAAATGCCGTTTACGCCTATATAGCTCCTGTAATAGAATTACGTCAATGCAGTTACTCCTGCAAATCTCAATATAAGTAAGTTATAATGAAAAGTCAGACTAAGAAGCTCCTCGTAATGCTTCTTTAAGCCATGTTTTGTGAACAGTTGAATTGTATCACGCTGTGTTGTGTTCTGTCAATGAATTTTTTAAGCAACTTGAATTAATATGTATCTTAATCAGAATTTATAATTGTCAACCATAGTAGAAAATCAAAGTTCTTAGTCTTAATGTTACAATATTCGTTGGGGAATGTGAATTCTCTGTGAAACTTATCATGATTTCAAATAAAATTTTGAAGCGCCTCTTCAAGTTGACTTATTTACATTTTAATATTTATAATTTTATTAAGAAAATACAATGTGGGGCTGCCATTTTCTCGGTGAGCATTTCTAAGTGTGACATAGTGCCATTATAAGTTTAATTGGTTCTATATTGGCGAGTGTCAAAACCTGAAAAAATTCGCCATATTGTTACTGATTAGGGTTCCACATTGATAATGTGGAAAAACAAAATCGATTGAGGTTTCAAGTTATAAGAAAATTATAAGGGTTTCATTTAAAAATTGTTTTTATTTCCAGAGGTCTCGGGTTCGATTCCCGAACAAGACAAATATTTGTGTGCATGAACATGTCTATTTGTTTTCTCTGGGTGTTTTCTATGTATATTAAATATGTATTAATTAAATAAAGTGAGTATATGAGTATGTATGTATGTATTTATCTGTTATCTAGTTTCCGTATCACAGTTTCTAAATGAAAACTACTTATGGTTCGCGCATATTATGCTGAGGCGCCGTATTGACGGATTTTGAGTACAATGTACTGTCAGACGTCGCGAAACATCCACTTTCTTCTACTACTCGGTCGAGCTAACATGACACCTGCATGCGAGTTATACCCGTCTTTTTACTCGATTCTGTCATGCCTGGAGAGTGAGAGGGACGGGTATTAGCTCGACCGAGTTGTAAGAGAAATATCCGCTTGCTATAGCACACTGTGTCGGGGAGCAGCGGGAAGGGGCGAGCCGCATCGTACGCAACCAAAATCCGCGGCGATAGTTCATATAAAATACATACGAGCGATTTGAGCGGATTTTTACGCTGCGACCCTTATCAGACTATTATTGTGCCAATAGTGCCCTGGGGGTGAAACAGTAATTTGTACGTTTTCTCTATTTGTTTCTAGTAGTGTTCGTGCATCTTTAGGCAACATATCGTTTATTCTCATATTTATAATTTCAAGCAAGGAGTTTAATGCAGCATGAGAAATATTGAAGTCTAAAGCCCAGTTTTTTTTTAATAGAATAACGCATTTCTAAATTTTTGTTGTGATCTGATATTTCTTCCTCATTATCGCTGAATAATTTTTCATTATTACTTTCGTAGTCCGGACCGCTTCTACCTAAAGTAGAACTACAGTTATCTTATCCAGAACCCTCACCAGAACTCGCGATGCGGTCTTTACCAATTAAATTTAAAAAATCAGTGCTCGCTTCAGTTAACGTATCTTGATAGGATTTTATAAGAACCACTTTTTTTCCACCTATTTAAATCCATTTTGAATATCGTAGACAAAAACAAATGCAATCTTAAGGACCGATGTCAAATTAGGATTTGCAAAACTTTTTAAAGTGCGTTTTCGTCTATAGTGGTTGTTTCAAGCAAAAGTGACCTTTTAAGAGATTTAACCAGGATTGTTTGAGACTACTTAGACAACAACACTACAGTGGAATGCCAATATAAATATGTCTAGGCTTATAACGGCTTACGATAAATCTATATAGAGAACATTTTATCCCAATGAGTGCTGTTATAATCTTAGTGATTTAACATTTTTGAAACGTGGGTATGAAATCCACTTAATCCTTAATTTTTTGCCAATGTAAAACCTGACAAGAAATATAAATACTATTCAGTAGTTTATCTGGAATTTACTTATATTAGCCATACAATATTTGCTTATATTAGGTTATAAGTAAAGTTAACTAGAATGATTGGTCCTCAGTGTATTCTATCCTGGTAGATGCTCCTAGAGGAGTCTTAAGATTTAAATGCATTTAAGATGTTTTCTTATAGGCGCATATAAGTCTTAGTTACCGGAGTAATAACTCCTGAGAGCAATTAATCTTATGTCATGCTTTTATAGGAGTCTTAATCTAGTGAGCGCAACGAAATATGATCCTATATACCAATATAAATCCATATAATAGGATTAATCGCACTTAAGTAAAAGCAGCACTAATTAATGCTGTTTAAATCGCAGTAGCAAATACCAAAACCATCATCGGAGCTTTATAAGTCCATATAGCATTAAAATATTGCGTTCTAGGATTATTTTGCTAGTTGGGGGGTTTCCCTCCTGCTTTTAATAGCTCTGTCGTAACGCCATCCTCTCCTGGGGCTTTTCCATTCCTAAGCTGCTTCAGAGCGATCTCGATTTCGCCAATGCTGACTTCTGGCAGGTCTTCGGTGAAATGGCGTGTTAGTGTGGCTCTAGAATCCTCATTTTCGGGATCAGGTCGAGATGCATGCGATGCGTATAACCGGCCATCTTCCGAAATGACTGCCGGCTTCGAAGAAACGACTTCTCCACTTGCTGTGGTCAACTTCGTCAGGTGGCTTCTTCCAAGAGATTGTACGAACACCTTTGACCCCCGATTTTGCTCGATGGCTCTTTCGATAGAAAGAGTATTGGAGCACCGGAGGTCGCGCCGTACGTGCTTGCTGATCTCTCGGTTTAGAGTCCGCTTTGCTGACGAAGTGACGGGTGGGTATTCACGTCGTTCTTTCATGAGCCCTAATGTCTTTTCCGAAAGCTTTGACTTCTTGCCCTTACGCTGCATTTTACAAAATCTCGTGCCTTCCTCCCTGAGGATCCGAACCACATTTTCGAGGTTCTGGTTAACGTCTGTTGTGGTTTCCACGGCAGCAAATCGGTTCTCCAGATTTAACTGGAACACTTCAGATCCTGTCATGGTTTGAAGCAGTGTTGGTCGGAGCCTGGCCTTCATCAAACGGACACGTTCGGCCTTAAAGTTGATATTCAGAGTGCCTCGGACAAGTCGGTGATCACTACCGGTATTAAACCTGTTGATCACGGAGACGTCTCTGAATATGTGCTTTTTGTCCGTCATGATGAAGTCAATCTCATTTTTGGTCCTAGTATCGGGGCTTTGCCACGTCCACTTTCTTTGGGGCTGTTTCTTGAAAAAAGAGTTCATCAAGAAGAGTCCCTCCCGTTCGAGGAAGTAGACGAGCATTTGCCCCATGGGATCCTACTACCGATTCGCTGCAATTCTGTACTACCACTTTAGCGTTGAAGTCCCCCATGACAACGGTGTACTGGGTCTTGGTAGTGAAGTGGAGAGCCCTCGATATGTCATCGAGCATATCCTCCACTTCATCGTCCGAATGTGTCGAGGTCGGTGCGTACACTTGCACCACCTTGAGGCTATACCTCTCGGAGAGCTTTACAATGAGGTACGCTACCCTGTTCGACACACTGGACACTTCCACAACATTGTCAGAAAGAGACTTATTCACCAGAAACCCAACGCCACCCTGGGATTGTTGGTCTCCCTCTCGGAAGTACATTAGGTGACCCGATTCGAGGGTTATGGTGTCCTCCCCCTCTCTTCGGACTTCACACAACCCTAATATGTGCCACCTAATTTTCCCAAGTTCCACCTCGAGTTGCGCCAGATGCGAGTCTAGCCGTAGCGTGCGTCCGTTGTACGTCGCCAGGGTCAGTTGGTTTTGGTGGCCTCTCGTAACCCGGAGATTCTTAGCACCCCCTGCCCCGCCGTTACCATGGTCGCCACCGTGACCAGGAATAGCGGGACCGCCGGGAATTGGGGGCCGTGGCTTTGTGACTGTGTGCATAGGAGGGTTTGCCCATAATCGCCACGCTGGGCGGGTTGGCGATCGCAGGGCGTAGCTTATCGCACCGGTGACGCTGCTGCCCATCACGGGCCTGTCACATTTAGCTACGCCTAATGGGATGGATATACCGCCATCAGTCGGTCGCCAGAGCCTCGTTCGTCGGCCAGCAGGATGCACCACGTGCAGGTGAGGTTGGCTTGGGGCAAAAGATGTTGGTGTCCCCCTTACATCCTATTCTGATGCTTCAAATAAAATAAATAAATTTATTTATTTGCAGAGAACATAGTATGATAAGATAATATAAAATTATAAAGTACAATATGTCCCACTCTCAGAAGAGTATGCAAATTAAATTACAATTTTTAAATTACTTATTACATTTTCATTTCATTATGTGAGTAGTATGTCACATTAATAAAAATAAAAATCATACATTAACAAATCATACATTATTAGATTAAATTAGAAAATGTCAAAGCAGAATATTAATTATAAAATGACAATATTACCTCATAAAATCGATTAGCACATTACATAACAATGTCAAGTAGTATGTCACATTAATAAAAAAATAATAATTTAATCATACATTAACAAATTAAAAATTATTAAATTAGATTGGAAAATGTCAAAGTATAGTATCAATGTCAATATGAGTACATTATCAATTAGTACTTTACATAGACAATGTCAAGACCAAAAAGCACTTCATTGAGAAATGAATTCGTTCAAAGTATAGAAGGACTTGTCAACGAGCCAGGTTTTTAAATTCTTCTTTAAAATGTTGCAGAGGTAGTTCCCGAATGGTCCTTGGAATGTGGTTATAAATTCTTATCGCATTAACGAAACAGTTTTTTTGGTAAAGTACGCTTTTACTGCGTAAGATGTGCAGTTGTGAGCCATATAACTTTTGATTTCTTGCTGTCTGTTAAATTCCGGGCAAGATTTATTGGTAGCAAAATGTGAACCTTCACATGAGCAAAAAAAGGCATTAAAATTTTCTTCTCTATTACAAGAGTCCCCCAGGTGATTGTCTCCGCATTTAAAACATCTAGGTTTGGATCTACACTGGGTTTTTGTGTGTCCAAACCGACAACAGTTAAAACATTGAATGGTTGGAAAAATGTATAGGTCTACAGGTAATGCATTAAAGCACATAAAAATTCTTTTTGGTAGTACCTGACCATCAAAAGTTACTAAAATGGACTGTGAAGGCTTCCAGATTGCTGATCCGTCCTGAAATACTTTATAATTGATGCGTCTCACTTTAATTATTTTTCCGCAGCCAATTGGGACCGAGATATTTTCTAAAACTTCTTCTGGAGACCATTCTGCAGGGACTCCACGAACAAGCCCCATCCTAGTTACACTAAATGTCGGAATAAATGCTTTCATTTTGTGAGTTTCTAAATGTTTATTAGTTGTTAGCTGATATGTAAGATGAAAAGGATATAGAGATCTTATTACGGCCAATTCGTTTAACACTTCCGTTGATAATATCATTAATGCGATTATTTTTCAAAAATCTACCAAAAGTAACAGGATGAAGAGACGTGCCATCCTTAGGATCAGATCATGATCATGTATTCTCTGAATATGAACAACCAATGGTGTAATGTCCGTTTCATTAAAAAGTAAACGACCTATGGGTGCGAGTGCAGGTGTAGGCGTGGGTGTAGGGGCAGAAGTTGTTGTAACACCGGGCTTGAAACCGGCGCGTTAAATTCTTTAACTATTGGTTGTGTTTGTGAATTCACACCTTGGTCTACTATACATGGAGCTAAATCGGTACATTGACAATTATTATGTTTTTTTTTATCAGAACCTAAGTGTTGGCGCCTTTTTTTATTGCACTGCTTACAAACATGTAAGCGACTACGCTTACGTGCTCTTGTAGTAAAAGAGCAATCGGTTTCCATTCCCGACTCATTCGAAACTACAGTAATATACATTCCTGCCGGGGGAACAGTGTCCCCCGGGTCAGGAGGATCATTCATTAGGACTTACCAAATTTCCGCTACTTACACTATATACACACATATATATATATATATATTGTGTAAATTTCAGTTAGTTGTATATATTATTTATATACAACTAACTGAAATTTACACAATATTAACAATTATTATTATACAAACACTATAAATTAAGCAATTCTGATCACCGTAATTAATAAATTAAAATTTCAAGCTAAAAACGCATCCGAACAGTTGAACGTTTCCCGCCTTTTTTCTGACCACAATATATTTTTTTTATTCTTTTTTATTTTTTCTTCTTCAATGGCTTGTACGGTTTGTACACTTGCCAACGTCAAGTAAAAAAAATTGGGAAACGGAATGAATTTTTAGAAAGTAGGAACATAACGGAATTTGGATGGGATCAGGAAGGCTTTTTTTATTAGGTAAATATAGATATAGATATAGGGAATGATTTACAGTTTTATATTATTAGACATAAGGAAGGATAAAATACATTTATATATGCTGCTATCTATAACAGATAACAGAGTTACAATATTGGTTAGCAATGGAACTCGGAGCGATATTAATTCATTAACCTTGCTCTCGAATACATCATCCATAAAGTCTTATTGATAGATGGGGGGCAGAGCTAATTGGAAGGCACAAAGTTATTGGGTACGCCGACGACCTTGCCATACTAGGGCAGTGTGAGAGCGAAGTGATAGAGATGGCAAAGGTATTAGAAGAAGAAGTGAAACAGCTTGGTCTCAGAATCAGTCATGAGAACACGGAGTACCTCCATATGAAGAGATACAAGGATCATAGGGCCAAGAGAAAAGATCTTATGGTAAAAGGAACAACTTTCAGAGGTATCAGCAAATTTAAGTATCTCGGGTGCACGTTTACTGACACTAACCAAAGGGAGGAAGAAATCGTTAACCGTATAGTCAACGCGCTAAGATGTACCGCAGCCTTGCACAAAGTCCTGGTGTCCAAGTTGATAAGCAGAGCTACAAAAATTCGCGTCTACAAAACGATAATAAGGCCGATTTTAATGTATGGGTGTGAAACTTGGACGATAACCCTGAAGGAGGAAAGGAAACTCTTAGTTGCCGAACGAAAAATCCTGCGAAAGATACTGGGACCAACAAGAGGAGAGGACGGGTTGTGGAGGCAAAGTTTCAACCAAGAAATAACACAACTGGTGTCAGAGCCGAATATCATCGGGGAAATAAAATCTGCCCGACTTCGCTGGCAAGGGCACGTGGAGAGAATGGGAGAGGATCGAGCTGCCAAAAGAGCGTATCTTGGACTACCAGCCGGACGACGTCCGGTTGGTCGCCCAAGATACCGCTGGAAAGACAAAGTTGCCAAAGACCTAAAGGAACTGGAAGTACCCGACTGGTCAGGCTTGGTACATAACAGGAACGCATGGCGCATTTTGATGTCGGAGGCCAAGATCCACTTCGGGTCGCTGAGCCAGCGAAGTAAGTAAGTATAATTTAGCTAGGCTGCTAGGGTTCCACATCAGGTGTGTCAGGTGTTTCCGTCAATAGAAAATGTTCATTACGTTAAACAACTTTTCTTAAGACGCTATGTCTGTATCTCATATAGTTTAACTTGGCTGCTAGGGTTCCACATCATGTGTACCAGATCTTTAAACTTTGTATGTCAATAGAAAATGCTCATCACGCTAAACAATTTTCCTTAAGACCGTATTTATATATCTCTCATAGTTTGACTGGACTGCTTTGGTTCCACATCAGATATTGCGATCTTCAAAATAAATTATAGCCTATATGTTGGCGAGGACCAATAGCTGTATAGCAAAAAAGTTTCATTAAAATCCATTAGGTATTTTTTGCGTGAAACGCTGACAACAAACAGGCAGACAGACAGACAAAAAATTCAAAATGCATATTTTTGGTATCTGTTTCGTTTAAGAAGACCCCTAGAGGTATTTTTTTCTATTAATTCTTTTCAATGTACAGAATTGGATCGCTTACAGTTTTATTATAATTAACTATATGGGTATTGGAAATATTCCCGGAAACATTGGAAATTTACTGGGAATATTGCCAGGAAAATTGGAAATTTTCGCCATAAGTGATAATTAACCTCTGGCATATTCAATATTGCCAATAGAATGGTTAGCATACAACAAAAAAATACTTTAATACAACACAAGCAATTTTCCCCTAAATTTCCGCTTTTGGGAATATTGCCGGGAACGCTTCTGGGAATATTCCCAATGTTTCCAATATTCCCGGGAACGGCACATCACTACTCGCGACTGTGCAAATGGTATTGATAAAATTTCGTTTAAGCTGCTTCAAGACTGTCGCGATGTTCTTATTCCACCAATAACCCATATCTGTAACTTGTCATTCAGTTCGGGGCGCTTTCCCGATACTTTGAAGTGTTCCATTATCAAACCAGTCCACAAGGGGGGGAGTCGAGCATGTGTAAACAATTATAGACCTATATCACTACTGCCTGTACTATCGAAGGTTCTGGAAAGATTAATGAACATCCGTTTAATAAAGTATCTCGAAACCAATAATCTTCTTTCCGAATCGCAGTTTGGATTTCGTTCTGGCAGAAGCACCGAGGACGCAGTACACGAACTTATCGATCATGTAGTGATAAATATGGACAAAGAAAGTAAGTGTTTGGCTATTTTCCTAGATCTTGCCAAAGCTTTCGACACAGTCTCGATTCCTCTACTGTTACAAAAGCTGGAACGTCTTGGTGTGAGAGGTACAGCCCTCTTACTGTTCGAGAACTATCTTACTAATAGGTTCCAGCGGGTAAGAGTTGGCGAATGGGTTAGTTCCAAACTTCCGATTACTTATGGCGTGCCACAGGGCAGTATCCTCGGCCCTACGCTATTTCTCGTTTATATCAACGACCTCGGTCAGCTCAGGTCGGACAACGGCAAGATTGTTACGTTTGCCGATGATACTGCTCTGGTGTATTGCGAAGGTGATTGGCAAGATGTTTTTAAAAAAGCACAGAATGGATATGATGAAGTTGCACAGTGGCTACGTAGCAACATTATTTCATTAAATACCGAGAAAACCAAATATATCACATTCTCTATGAAAAAATCTAGTTTACCCCCTGAATCGCTTAATCTGAGAGCTCACACTACCCATCCTTTTAATAATGACCAATGTAATTGTCCTTATCTTGAACGTGTTTGCGATACTAAATATCTTGGTGTTATAATCGATAATTGTCTTTCGTTCACCAAACATATCGACCAACTTGTGAAAAGAGTACGAAAACTCATATTCATCTTCCGATCGCTTAGATCAGTTATGGAGAAGTCAATGCTCAGGACTGTGTACTTTGCACTCTGTCAGTCTCTACTTAGCTATTGCATTTCAGCCTGGGGTGGTTCAGCCAAATCATATATGCTACTATTAGAGAGAGCGCAGACGATAGTTTTGAAGGTCAGTGATTTTCTTTCTTATCGCCATCCAACAGAGGACCTTTTAAAGTTTTGGGATATCCTCTCAGTAAGGAAACTTTTCTCTCGGTTGTACTCAGGAAACACGCTGAAATTAATTACAGCGATAAGAGAAGAATTGACAGAGTCTGCATCACACGGGCATTCAGAACTAGCTTCTCACATCACTTTTTTCCTTTTCTTGGTTCCTTCTTATATAATAAAATCAACAAAGATTTAAATATTTATCCACTGTGTAAATTTACCACTAAACAAAAAGTGATTCATTTTCTTAAGAGTCTATCATACGACACTATTGAAAAATTGATAATTCCATTAAGATAAAATGTACGTATAATAATTTTTTTTTTTGTTAATTTGCGGAATTTGTGTAATTAGTTTAAGTAACAGTGATACATACCTTATTTAGAATGGTACTACCAGTAGTGTACGATTCCGTGAGGTGGGAACCTGGTGACCAGTAATACAGGTCTTACCTAGTACAGGCACCAGTCTCCCACAATGGATTTAAGTTATACTGTACCTAGTTCTTAGTAAACTGCTCTATTGTGTGGAGATAATAAAGTTATTTTATTTTATTATTATTATCTCCCAATTCAGTGCGACACTCGCATAATGAGTCCTGTACAATTTGTAGCCTTGTAAGATGGACAGGTGTACACGTATGACCAAGTCTCATTCTAGTAATGATTGTAGTAGATACCTTACCAAGCTTCATTTTGGTAAACCAAGGCTTAGATGGAATTTCAGGTTGGATAAGTTTGTAATAACAACCTTTGTATTGGCTGCTAAGATGCCACTGGAGTTCCCAAGATCTTTTGAGGTAAACTTTTGCCTGTGCACATAAATCATAGGAATAGTTTTTGTAAGGATATAAATCTCCACAAACTACCGCATCTTTTGCTAGTTGGTCAGCTTTTTCATTGCCTGAGATATCACTATGACTAGGTACCCACACAAAGTTTACCTCATAACCGTCTAATATACATTTATGAAGTAAATTTCGACATTCTATGATAACTTGGTAACTTAAATTGCTTTTGAAAGGAAATGTTTGCAGAGCCTCTAGTGCACTTTTAGAATCAGAGAAGATAATAACCTTCCTTAATTTTAACAATACAACATATTCTAAGGATTTAAAAAGGCCAAAGCACTCGCCAGTGAACACTGAAGACTCAGGCGGAAGCTTAACCTTTTGGACAATTTGGTACTGTTTATGAAATATACCAACACCAACATCACTGTTATGATTTAACTTGGATGCATCGCAGTAAATATGATGATGATCCTGCCATTCTTCAGCCAATAAGAAATTAAAGTTGTATGTAGTTTTGATGTCATTTTTATGGAAATTTATGTTGAAATGAATATTTGGTGAGAGAATTAAACATTCATAGTTTTTTGAAAAAATTGGAAGGTATGATGACCTGTGTGTTGGAGCTTGAAAGGAGCAGAACTTACTAAAGCTTACAATAAGGCAAGGCACTTGTTTGTGAGACCAATATGAAGAGGATTCCACGAGTTCCAGGAGTTTTGAAAGTTTACTATAAAGTGGATGTTTATGTAGTTGAAATGCTCGAAAAAGATATCTGTCACAGAGGTACTGCCGTCTAAGTTTCAGAGGTGGATCAGAACACTCCACTTGAAGAGCATTTGTGGGACTAGATTTCATGGCGCCAGTAACAATGCGGAGGGCTTTTGATTGTATAATATCCAGTTTATTCATTCCTAGTACGCTGCACGGTTCTAGAAGATAAGTCCCATAATCTAAAATGCTTCTTACTATTGAGTTGTATAGTTGTTTTAAGGAGGAGGGATGAGATCCCCACCATACGCCGGATAAACATCGTAATATATTAAGCATTCTTTCACATTTAGCAATAATATAATAACAATGCGAAAGACCAGATAATTTACTGTCTAAAATCATTCCTAAAAATTTTACTTCATCAGTTGTCGGTAACATGGAATTATCATAATAAACGGAGACAGGTGGAGGACATCGCATTCTAGAAAAAAGTACTACATTGCTTTTGTTAATTGACAGCTTAAGGCCGTTACTCTCAAGCCAGTTTTTAAGGCAATTTAGAGAATATGTAAGAAAAGAACACAAGTTTTCTACCGATTTCCCTGAACAGTATACCAGCAAGTCATCAGCATATTGTAATATGCTTATATTATCTGGAAGGAAGTCCTCTAAATCATAGGTATAAATATTGTATAAGGACCAATTTTAACCGTTCTACCATATAAAATGTTAATACCTAATGAAATTAATGAGTATGTATTAAGGAGTTGGAACCTGTAATTAAAAAAAAAATTTTTTTTAATATGCTTAAATCAACATGATCATATGCAGACGTAATATCCAAGAACGCAGCCAGAAGCGAATGATTTAAAGAGAAGGCTATTCGAATGTCTTCCAATGAATTCCAATGCTGTCAATTGTACTTTTATTTTTTCTAAAGCCAAACTGGCTGTCACTTAGCAAAACTTTACTTTCAATAAACCATTCCAATCGAATTTTAACCAGATTTTCAGCAATTTTAATAAGGACTGGAGATAGAGCGATGGGCCGATATGAGGAAACATCACCAGTGAGCTTGTTTGCTTTTAAAATTGGTATAATCTCTTGTATCTTCCATGAAGAAGGAATATCACCGTAAAGCATCATAGAGTTGATAAGATTCAAAAGGTATAATAAACTACTATCCCCTAAGTGACTAATAAAAGAATATGGAATGCTGTCACAGCCTGGTGCAGAGTCCTTGACATAGGACAGTACACCCTTGAGTTCAGCTAAAGTAAAAGGAGCGCCGAGCCCTGCTAGTTCAGTTATGGAAGGGGTTTGCAGAAGTGCACTATCACATGGAACATATGGAGGGGCTAATCTATCCAAAAATTGTTCAGTTAATTGTTCAGGAATATGTTTAGGAGTGGATTCTTTGAATGATGATCGAAATCGGCGAATATTGGACCAAACTAGTGAAGCTGGAGTATTAGGTGAAATTGAACTACAGAAATTCTTCCAACTTTCCCATTTCTTTTGTTTAAATAATTTCCGTGTACTGCTAATGTTATCAGACAAGATATTAAAGTTCTCAGATGTAGATTCTAAGTTATAGTTTATTTCAGCCTCCTTCCTTTTGTTCACAGCTATAGTACACTCCCGATCCCACCAGGGAGGAGATGGAATATAACTAAGATGGCCAGTTTTGATCGGAAAAACTTTATTAGCAGTGTTTATTAACACAGATGTTAAAGCAGTAGCACAAGTTGACAGGTTACTTTTTTCTATAAGAGGAAGTGCTTCTATGTCTTGTTCAACTTGTGACTTAAAAAGATTCCATTTATCCTCATCCAATTTATGTTTCAAGCGGGGAGGATTTTTCTTTGGTTGATCTACTGATATATGCAAAAAAGTAATTACTATGACATAGTGGTCACTACCAAATGTAGAATCTAAAGTATCCCATGTTAAGGAAGAAGCAAGACTAGGAGAAATAATGGATAAGTCGGGCACACTTCTGCCTTCATCTGGCTTAGTTCTACGAGTGATTTTCCCTGTATTCAGTAGGCATAAATTATTGTTATGTAACATATCTAACAGTCTACTGCCATAGTACCTAGATGAAGAGCTACCCCATGAACAGTGTTGAGCATTGAAATCTCCCATTACCAGCAGTGGCTTTGGAAGGGATTTTATAATGTTTTCAATTTCATCATATGTATGTGAATTAGGGTGGGGAATATAAATAGATACAAAACAGATGTTATTTATAATAGCAGCAATAATAGAGAAATCATTACTATGATTAATAGGAAAATGTCTAAAAGATAAAGAATGTTTTATTAGCAAAGCTACACCACAACCAACAGTTGGGTCTAGCCCGAGCCGGTCTTCACGAATACACGAGAAGCCGGGGAGTTTAAAATTTAAGCCTGGTTGAAGCCAGGTTTCTTGGAGAGAAACAACAAAGGGGTTGTACTTATTGATTATATGAATTAAATCAGTTTTTTTACTGTTTACACTTCTGCAATTCCATTGAATTACAGATTTCATTAAGTTTATTTAAATTAACATAGTTGTCAGATTGTGCATTGTTGGATGGTGAAGAAATAAGGTTACTATTAGAAAGAGTTTTAATGAGAGTTATTATCAACTCTTTAATTGGCAAGTTAGAGAGTGAAGAAGATACAAAATTATTATTGTTAAAAGCACTCCTATTGGGAGAAGTAGGAGTTCTATACTCATTAATTATTGCTTCATGAGCAGCTCTGTCATAACCTTTGTTACTGATACGAGGAGATTTTGGTTTCATAAAAACAGTTTTTTTATAAGATGTTTTATTTGATGATTCGTTTGAAGAATAAATTAAATTATTATTTGAAGGGTAAACTAAATTTGAGGTAGAAGGTGAAGGAGCAGAAGTAGCAAGAACATCAGCATAATGATTTGTAGGAGGCAGGATGAAGTTTTAATGCCTCGGCATAGGATAAACAACTTTTTGCCATGCTTTCCTTGATGGCCTTTTGCCTAAAAAAATCAGGGCATTTTTTACTTATAGCAGTATGCAAGCCTGAGCACAAACAGCATCTCACCTCCTCTTCATCAACTGAACAGTTATCACCGGAGTGCCCTGACCCACATTTGAAGCACCTTGACACAGACCGACATTGGGTTTTAATATGGCCATATCGGCAACATTTGTAGCACTGTATAGTAGGGAAGATATATAAGTCAACAGTGAGGGCATTATAACATAGGTAAACTCTTTTAGGCAATACTTGTCCATCAAAGGTTAAAACTACAGTCTCAATCGGTGAAAAATCGGTTTTGCCATTAATGGTTACTTTTTTCTTTAATCGTCTAATTTTCAGAATATTTCCACACCCCATGGGAACAGAAATGTTGTCCATAATGTCCTCCTCGGACCAATCTGCGGGGACACCTCTCACTACACCCATTCGAGTTATGTTGTGAGTTGGAATGAAGGCCTTGTATTTATTTAATTTTAAAAAGTTGCTATTTATAAAATCATTAGCGTCTTGATGCTGTGAGAAAGAGATAGTTTATTCCTTCCTATTTTCTTTAAACTTCCATTAATAATATTTTTAAATGTATGCCTTTTCAAGAAACGGCCTAGAGCCACTGGATGAATTACTGTATTCTCATCAGGAGATGTTTGCTCACGCTGTATGTAAACAATATATGGTGACGCATCTGAAGCTTGGTAAAGTAACCTAGCTACAGGTGAATGAGAAGTTATGTCGGTGTTTTGAGTTACGGATGTTTGCACGGGCTGGGAGGGTTCAATCATATTACTTCTCGGTAATTGTTGTTCACTGGATATCGGACTATTACAGCGGCAGTCAATTTCGGTAAGATCATTATGTTCTGAAAGTTTATTTTGACTCTTTCTCTTCCTTTTATTACAATATGTTTGCACATTTTGCGGCCTGATGACCTTTTACGTTTGGGGTTTTTATTCGAGTCTGAACAGTCAGTATCGAATATGGATCCCTCAGTATCCATTCCAGAGGCAGAGGCATTAGTTATTGTGACAAAATGAGACGCCTGGGGGACCGTCCCCCCAGGGTCTTCGGGCTCGTTCATGCAAAAAGATAAAAAAAAAACTTACCGGATCTCCGAATATATACACTTACAGCATTAAATAATATACAATATAATAAAATACACTTACATACAGAAAATTTACATCCACTATCCAATTAAAATAGTAAAAAATCAAAATAGCAAGAAAAAATAGCCCGCCTTCGTCGAAGTTTCCCGCGCTTTTTCTTCCCACAATTTTTTTTTTTTTTTTTTTTTTTTTTTCAATGGCTTGTACGGTTTGTACACTTGCCAACGTCAAGTAAAAAAAATTGGGAAACGGAATTAATTTTTAGAAAGTAGGAACATAACGGAATTTGGATGGGATCAGGAAGGCTTTTTATAAAAGGTAAATATATATATATATAGGAAATGATTTACAGTTTTATATTATTAGACATAAGGAAGGATAAAATACATTTATATATGCTGCTATCTATAACAGATAACAGAGTTACAATATTGGTTGGCAATGGAACTCGGAGCGATATTAATTCATTAAAAAAATCATCTCTTTTGAATTTCGGACATGCAAAAATAATATGATTCAAATTTCCCTCGTCCAACCCGCACTCACACCGGGGGTCGTCCACAATACGGAGCTTGGCAAGATGGGATGGAGTACATGTGTGACCTAATCTCATGCGTATAATGATAGAGGTTTCCATCTTGCTAAACTTTAAAACAGAAAACCATGGTTTAGTAGGAATATTATTTTGAACTTGAGAATAAAATCTGCCTTTACTTTGTTGACTGTAATCCCATACACTTTTCCAATTGTCTTGTAAAGTTAACTTGGGAAGGGCTAATAAGTCCTGGCAATAATTTTTATAAGGGAAGATATCTCCGCATGTGACTGCGTCATGAGCAAGTTTATCAGCAATAACATTGCCATCTATGTCTGTATGTCCAGGGATCCAAACAATCTCTATGTGTAATCCCCGATCAACACATTCTTTAGCAATTTGTCTAATATTGAAGATTAGGGGAGAATAAAGTTTTAATGTAAATGGATTCTTTTCCAGTGCCTGAAGAGAACTTTTTGAGTCACAAAAAATTACAGTTTTATTCAGTTTCATGGTTTTGACATATTCAATAGCTTTTAAAATTCCAAGACATTCACCCGAATAGACAGATGACTCTGGGGGTATCTTCACTTTATGCACAATATTATATTGTGAATGGTATACTCCTATACCAACACACTCTGATGAGGTAGATTGCTTATAAGCGTCACTAAATATAAAATGGAAATCTTTGAACTTTGATTGAATAAGCTGTTCGAATTCAATTTTAGCGTTTTTATTTTTATCAATTAAATTAAAATGAATAATGAGCGGATAAATAAGCGACTCATAACTTACAGTGAACAATGGAAGCAAGTCAGATCGATATGTAGGTGAGTTTATAGATATATGTTTTTGGTAACTAACCAAAAGGCATGGAGGTGATTTGTGCGTCCAGTAACTTGAAGTTTGATATAATTCAAATAAGTACTGTAATTTAGGAAAAAGTGGATGATTAGAAAACTGTAAAGTACGAAAAAAGAAATTGTCGCACAAAAATTGTCGTCTGAGATGTAACGGGGGATCGCAGCATTCGACTTGCAATGCATTGGTAGGACTAGACTTCATGGCTCCAGTTATTATTCGTAAGGCTTTATATTGTATAAGATCTAATTTCCTAAACGCTGCAATATTTCCTGGTTCCAATAAAAATGTACCGTAGTCTAACACGCTACGTATAAGGGCGTTATAAACTAATTTCATCGAGTCAGGATGAGCTCCCCACCAAACGCCCGTTAAACATCTTAACATATTTAATAAACGCTCACATTTATTAATAATATATTCACAGTGTTGTACACCCGTAAGTTTAGAATCTAAGATTATTCCTAAGAACTTTATATGAGCCAATACCGGTATGACTGTATTATCATAATTCAATTTTATGTCTGGAGGTTTATTCATGCGTGAAAAAAGAACAACAGCACTTTTAGATGGAGATAGTAAAAGACCATTTACGTCCAACCAGCTCTTTAAATTCGCTAATGCAGCTGACAAGGTGCAGGTTAAAGTATTTATTGATGAATTAACACTATATATTAAAAGATCATCTGCATATTGTAACATTTTTATGTTCTCATTAACACAAATATGAGACTGTAGATCATAAGTGTATATATTATACAAGAGGGGACTAAGTACTGATCCCTGTGGAAGGCCTTTGGAAACAGTTCTAGTGAAAGTGACATCATTTATATATAAATTTATTTTTCTTTCCGAGAGCATATTCATAATGAAATTTATAAAAATTGGGGGAATTTCTAATGATTCTAATTTATTTCTAAGTAAGTTAAGAAGTACACTATCGTAGGCAGAGCATAGATCAACAAATACGGCTAAAAGTGAATGGTTAATAGAAAAAGCAATACGAATATCAGTGGTGAGAATAGCTACGCTATCAATTGTACTCTTGTCCTTTCTGAACCCATATTGGGTATTTGCTAAGAGACCTTTACTTTCCAAATACCACTCTAATCGATTTTTAATAAGATGCTCAGCTAACTTTAATAATACTGACGATAGTGCTATAGGTCGCAATGCAGCCACATCGGTTGGTTGTTTGTTAGGCTTTAAGAATGGCAACACTGTTTGTTCTTTCCAAGATGGAGGAATATTCCCTGTTTGCATCACAATATTTATTAAAATTAAGTAATAATTCAGTGTATCATCACAAATATTATGAAGAAATGTGTATGGTATGCCATCATTACCTGGAGCAGAGTTTTTCGAGTAATGGATGATACCTTTTAACTCGTGCAGAGTGAAAGGGGCGCTGAGACCTGTTTGGGTATATTGTGTTATTAAAGAAGTGGGCATACTGTTATCAAGAACCCAGGGAGGGGCCAATTTATCAAGAAAAGCGTCGGCTAAACCAGGCGGAATGGTTGCAGAAGATTTATTAGTAGTGGCAGATTTGAATCTATTAATTTGTTGCCATACTAAACTTGGAGGAGTATTGGGGGAAATCGAGGAACAGAAAGAGCGCCAGCCTTCAAACTTCTTTTTTTTGAAGATCTTTTTTGTTTCAGCAAGAGCTTTAGACAATAATTCGTAATTGTCATCCGACATGTTATCCCTATACCTAAGCTCAGCTTGTTTTCTGTGTTCTATTGCACTGGTGCATTCACTGTCCCACCAAGGGGGAGAAGGAATCTTATTACAACTACTTTTTTGGGGAAATAATTCGTTGGCAGCCTCAATAAGAACTTTACTAAAAGCCTCAGCACTTTCTATCTCGGACCCATGTTGAACAACCGGGAGTAAAGAAAGTTTAGATTGAACAAGAGATTTATATTTTACCCATTCTTTGTTATCCTTGTCAGGAAGCTTGTGTTTTAAATGAGAGGTCCTTCTGATGTTTATAGGTTTATCAAATGGAAAGGTAATCAAAATGGGATAATGATCACTACCATGTGTGGATGAAAGAGTATCCCATGATAAAGAACTTGCAAGTGATGGAGTGCATATGGACAGGTCTACTGCACTATCAATTTCATTTGATTTTGTTAATCGTGTAACTTTACCTGTGTTCAAAATACACAAATTATGATAATCCATTATATCTATTATTTCTTCTCCATAATTATTTGTTTTAGAGCTACCCCAACATTGATGATGACAATTAAAATCACCTAACACCAAAAAGGGCTTAGGCAAGTTAGCAAGTATTTGTTTAACTTCATTAAGTATTGGAAAGGATGGATGAGAAATATATATTGATACAATACACATACTATAGGTAGGTAGGTTCATGACCATAATAGAAATTTCATCATGATGTACTGTTATGGGGAAAAGAGAATATGTTATTGAATCCTTAATAAGTATGGCTACACCACCCCAGCCATCCTGTCTATCCTGGCGGAGTGTTGTGTATCCCTTGACTTTAAACCTTTGATGTGGTTTAAGCCATGTTTCAGATAGAACAAAAAATAAAGGTTCAAATTTATTGAGAAGATGAATAATTTCACTTTTTTTACTAAGAATGCTTTGACAATTCCACTGTAATATTTTAGCTCGACTGTCCATTTTGACTTTGTAGGGATTGAATTATGGTTGTGATAATAGAAGCTACGTTGGTCGGTGTATTAATATTAGTACTATTAGTATTAAAGCAATTGAACAAGTTTAGAATCAATTTGATAAGTTCAGACACTGAAATAACTTGTGACTCGGGTTCTTTGTCAGTTTTACTAAAACCACACCCATTAGCTGGGGATGGCATATTGTAGTCCTTAATTAAGTCATTGTGAGATTCTACATCATATCCAGGACCTAACCTTGGTGGCGAACGAGGCTTGAGGAAAACAGTTTTTTTGTATGACATTGATTCTGGTAAATTCTGAGCAGATTGTTTAGAAAATGTGGGCTTATTTGATGAGGAACTATTAGCAGCAACATAAGAATATAATTTTGACACACTCGGGAAGCATTTAGATGCCTCAGCATATGAGGTGCAATTATGAGCCATATAATTTTTTATCTCCTGCTGTCTTTTGTATTCTGGACATGATTTATTAGTTGCAAAATGAGAGCCTTCGCAAGAGCAACAAATTGCATTTACATTCTCTTCTTTATTGCAGGATTCACCAGTATGATTTTCTCCACATTTAAAACAACGCGGCTTAGATCTACATTGAGTCTTTGTGTGACCAAAGCGGCAACAATTGTAACACTGTATGGTAGGATAAATGTACAAGTCCACTGGTAATGCATTAAAGCATACAAAAATCCTTTTTGGTAATACCTGTCCATCAAATGTAACCACTACTGCTTGCGAAGGCTTCCATAGTACTGATCCATCTTGAAAAACTTTGTAATTGATACGTCTTACTTTAATGATTTTGCCACATCCAATTGGAACAGAAATATTGTCCAGAATATCTTCTGGGGACCACTCGGAAGGGATTCCTCGAATAAGCCCCATTCTAGTCACATTAAAAGTTGGTAAAAATGCTTTCATCTTTTGACTTTCCAGATTTTTATTTTGAATAAAAGAATTTGCAGATGTGTATGTAGAAAAAGAAATAGTAATTTTATTGCGGCCAATACGTTTTATACTACCATTCACAATATTTTCAACTCTGGTGTTTTTTAGGAACCTGCCAAATGTCACAGGGTGTAGAAAGGAGCCATCATTTGGGGCAGATTCAATTCTCTGAACATGGATTACAAAGGGAGCAATATCTGTTTCATTGTAGAGCAAACGACTTATAGGTGAGGGTGCGGGCGGCATGGGGGGAAAAGATAAAGATGAAGAGGCAGGAGTGGAAACTGATGTATTGGGTTCCGTAACAGATTTTTCCTTAACATTGTCAATCCTTGGAGATATATTACAATGACAATCATTATGATCTACTTTAACATCGGAACCATGAAGATGGCGCCGTTTTTTGTTACAATGTTTGCAAACGTGTAAACGACTACGTTTACGCGACCTGTTTGAGATGGAGTTGTCAGTTTCCATTCCTGACTCATTGGACAAGACCGTAACAAATAATCCAGCCGGGGGAACTTCGTCCCCCGGGTCCGGAGGATCTTTCATAGTAAAGGTTTTGACTTACCAATTTTCAGCTACTATACACAACACATAAAATATACAACTAACTATAAAATTTACACGAAATATACAATAATTATTATACAGATGCAGTAAATTAAGCAATTCTGATCACCAGTATCACGTTAATTAATTAAATAAAAATTCAAACCAAAATTCGCGTCCGAACAGTTGAACGTTTCCCGCCTTTTTTTTTCTTCCCACAAATTATAAAGTAAGACGTTGACAATCAAGCAACTGACAGTGACACTGGCAGCCGTCGGATACGTCAATGACATTGACAACGATACTTTTTTTGTGAATTGAATTTTAAATTATCTTCCGCCCACATAACTCTAATCTTTGAAAAAAAAAAAAAAAAATTGTTTGTCTTGGGGTTGTAAAGTGATAATCAGGATGTAAGTTTGTCATAATTCATTAACTTTTTCATAATTCATACCAAGTCAATAAAATCTATGAAAGAAATATGATTTACATATGAAAGAAATACACATGCTACCTAGTAGCACATAAGCATGCTAGTTCGAACACGTGCCACTTACGGTCGGTTTCAATAACTTATCTACCGTCCGTAACCTTAAGAGATACTATACTTAGAGCTTTGTTGCCTAGATATTTTTGTTATTCAGCCCAAAATAAATAACAGCGGTTGCTAAGTAACGTAACCATAAAGGCGTACCTCTTGTTCTGGATAGATTATTGAAAGCGGCCGTTAGTAGCAAGCAACTAGCGAGTGTATACGAAAAAAGCATGCTTGTCAATAAGCTTGCTACCTAATCGCAAACCGGTCTATTTTTCGTGCTAATTAGCACACGGTGTGGGTGGGCGTGGGGGGTAGTTAATAAACAAGAAAACCTCTATTATTGAATCACTCGGCGCGCGAGTGGCGTGGCAAACGAGGAGGCGGTCAGTCGATTAGCGACCTTGCATGCGTGTACATACAAAGCATGCTTTTCGCTTTGCCATTCGCGCGCTCGCGTTGGGAGGCGGTACTACAGGCGAAAAGTGAAGCTACGTATATACGTAGCTTCGTATATACGGGCAAGGTCGCTTTTACGGAATACGGAAACTCAAACGTCGCACGAAAATCAGTTGAATGTCTGAATTTAATTCATTCTGCAAAGTAACGTCCATTTTGAAGCCTAAATAATGAGCATGTGTATCTCAGACATGCTCGAAAGTAGTATGCTAGCTGTATGCTAGTAATAAGCATGCTCAAAGTTGTTTTACTTCTCTCCGTCACCGTATAAAAGATAACCATTTTTAATTTGCAGGTTAGTAATGCTGCCTTTTAATTTTATATTACATAAGTATTTATCTGTATCGTAGTCTAAGTATCTACTTTGAATATTTATTTCATTGTTCTATGATGTTGTCCTTTAAGGGCCGGTATTTCAATATCGACTTATCTTGAATTGATCCAGGATTAAAGATATGGTGTATTTCAATAAACGATTGAAGTTAAGTGATACTTAAAGTCCATCCTAACTAGCCAATATTTAAGCAGAGGAATTCAGTGACTTAAGTGCCGATCCGGGATTCGTTGCTATGGTAACATATTTTTTACTTGCAAAAATATATTTTAGCTTTACATTTAGGTATTTATTTTTACAGAATTAGTAAATAAAATACTCACATTAGGTTATGTAAATTCATAATTTATTTAATTACCTTGCTACAAATTATTTAAACAGTGAATATATTTCACTACAATTCATGTGGAGAGAAAAAGTGCCTGCCTCTTTAAAATGGACCTACTGGCAAAGATATTGTAGTTTAAAGAAGAGGCCTACTGGCACATTGATGGTGTCAAAGATAACCTGTTTAATGACTGATAATTTTGCAGACTGATCACTGGTTGTATGCTATGCATAAATTATATCCACGGAGTCGTAGAATATTTGGTTCATCATCCACTCGGTACCACTAATTAAACAATATCCTCATTATCAAAAAGATTTTACGGTAATCGCCAATGGTGTAAAATGGTGAAGAAAGTTTACAGATAGCAGTAGGTAGGTACCTGTAAAAGGCACTATAATGGGTATAATGAATGCGTAATTTCTTCAATAAAAGATCAATTGTAGCGTAACAATTATTATATTGTAGAAATAATGGATAACAAGAATATTATGCGAAATTTTGAAGATGATGCGTAATGTTATGTAAAAATTTCGAGGTGACAAGAAATCCTAAAATGAGAAAAATTTTGGCGCTATTTTTCATTGTGGAGCCTTCACAATGATTCTCATTGGTCGCCGAACACAAACGCGCTGCCAATGAGCGCTCAATGTCACCAAAATGACATCAAAATTCATAGACAATTATCATATTTTGTTTGTTATGTTGCAATATTGCGATGAATCCTAGATTAGCTAAGGCGAGGAATATCCGGATTGAAATACGCTATTGTCTTTCATAAGTGATACTTAGCTCAAATGTTGGACTTAACTTATGTCATACATAAGATAAGGTGACATTGAAATACCGGCCCTTTCTACTTTCTGGCTCCGCCTGAAAACCAGCGTCACATTAATATGTGACAGAAGCTGAGTTTCGGCTACTATGATATTATTTGTTACTATTGTTACTATGTGTAAAACTGTTTGTTGCCCGAATTAAAGTTTTTTTCTTTCTTTCTTTCTTTCAAAGGCCTTTGCGCTTCATGAGCATGCTTCTTAGTAGCATATACTCGAAGATCATGCTTCTTAGTAGCATGCCACCTAGTAGCAAGCGTGCATGCTTATTTAGTAGCATGTGTATTCCAGCCATATTCAGTCAGGTTATGTTAATGCACGCTTAGCACGGCGTGTTTCGATAACAGACGAAACTTCACTCACGCCCGCCAATCGGACTGTATCTTTATTACTTGTACATTACTATATAATTTGTTATCTTTATCGTACTACTACTCACACCGTCACACCTTTTTTTTTTAGTTCAGTGTAATCTTATGTAGTAAGGTGGTAGTTAGTGTAATATTCACTAATATTGTTGGATCGGTCGACCGGTAGTGCGCTGCGTGGGTATTGACTTCAATAAACATTTAGATTCTTAGGTATTCTAAGTTATTTCATTTCCATGTATAATCAAGGTAAGACAATTTTACAAAACTGTAAGGATAAAATTAACAGATAACAGTGCAGTGTCGCAGTATTTTTAGTTCGCAGACAAATAAATAGAGACCGGTTTGTTGACCGTGCATTATCATTTTTATCAAATTGAAATTATCATCTAACACGATGACATTCACAAAAAAATCCGGTTGTTAAATCTTGTTGATAAGCACATAAGCACAATTTGAAATTGTAGGTGTAGTTAAAACAAGCAACAGTAGATAATACTAAACTAAAATTGATTAAACACAAGAGACATCTCACACACGTCGAATAATGTAAAAAAATATATATTTTGCGAAAAAAGCTAATTTACCTACTTTATATTATAATAGGTAGTATGCTCATCCGCCAATCTCTGATCGTGTAGCATTTAGAAACAACTACTTTCATATATATATATATAATTTTTTCGCTTCATTTTGTTATAAACACATAACACAACCTCCCCCTTAAGTTTATTTATTTATTTGTTTATTGGGCAGTCAACAAAAACATGTAGGTACTAACAATATGACGTAATAAATTAAATGTAGAATCTTAGTCTAAGTACAGTTTCTAATTATAGAAAGCCACGACATGCAATTACGAACTTCAAAAAATAAAAATAAAAAAGACAATGTAAATACGCACATAGAATAAAAACGTCTATAAAAAAATTGTACCTACTCAGTTTTTTTGTCATTGTAGCGCTGCGATAAGGTGATAGATAGCCCTGAGCCGAGCTTGGTGCACGCTCAATAGTTATTTTTACTATTATTGATATTATTTTAAGTTTGTTTTCTTTGTTTTTCATTGCATAGGTAGGTTTAATATCGAAATAAACGACGCTAACACTTAATAAAATAAGAAAAGAATTTGAAAAAAAAAAAATTTTTTTTATAATTTTGTTCTAAACACGTACCTAACACTAACTTTGGGCACAAAGAAAAAAACACGGTATATTTGTAGGTAAATTAAATATTCTAGTATTTTTTTCATTGAAATCTAAATAAACTAGTGGATAGATCGCAAAATTATTACAATGCATTGCATTGACCACAGTGGTTTTGTGAGAACAGTAGAACGCGCTTACAAAAATAGGGCGGATTATAGGTATATTTTAATGCAAATTTTAATACCTACCTACCTATAATACAAAGTAGTTAGAAAGTTGAATTTTAAATATAATATCAGATGCTTGAATTTTCCAAAAGGCTTAGTAGACTTTTGTGCAAAATAGGGGTAAAAGTTTTAGCGATTACTCCCGTTCCCCTTGGTCCTAGGAGGTCGATCGTCTCGCGAAGGCGGAGAGGAATGCGTAATAAAATATCCGAAAAGGTAAAAAAAATCCATACATATTAACGCTACAGCAAACTTTCCCCTCATTGTCAAATAAATTCCATTTGTGAAGAACGAAGTTTTCAGTGTGCTTCTAAAATTAGATTGAAATCCGTCGATAAATAAAGCTACAGCAATCTTCCCCTCTATTTTACCCCCTAACAAAAATAGAATTCGATAAACATTCTTATAATAAGTACATCAAGCGACATATTGTGCGTCAATGTCATCAAAATCGGTTAAAAAATGCGGCCTGCAGGCAAGAAGAGTTAACAGAATCTGAATCTGAGAATTCACTTGCGGCCGAGTTGATTTTTTTTCAATATTTTATTTTAAGAGTTAACAGACAGACTAAAGCATTTTTGGCCAATCTTGAAAGTGAGACGATTCGCTCGCTCCGTCAATTATTTTTACGAAATGCCAGTTTTCAACTTTTTTAGCTCAATACGCAACTGCGGCGGCAGCCGTCGCTGGTGTAGTAGGAGGTGCCTACTGCGTTTACAAAACCTACCAGTTGATGAGCAAGACGAGGCTGCCTCGAGCGGAGGACTGGCGTCACGTTGGCACTCTCAAAGACATCTATGTTTACCCGATCAAGTCCTGCGCATCGGTCAAATTGGAGCGCGGTGAATGCACTTATTTGGGATTGAAAGACGGCTGGCTGAGGGATAGGTAAATTTTTACACTGTATCTTTTTAAATACCTCGATACCCGGGAAACTAAGGCGGGTAAATCTGACATCGCAAAAAAGCTGCTTCATTAAAAAAAAGAGATACCTACGTATTCTATTTAAACAAAAATGTAGGAAACCAGTTATATTTTATTTGCCAGTCCCAACGTTTTTTTATGAGTAAATAGTACACCACCTTCTATCCCTGAAGTTTCTATGGTACCTCATAAAAAATTATAAGTACCCTACTTAAATATTAGTTTGTTACTTAGGTAGGTAGGTACCTATATGAATCGTATTTGAATATTGTCGATCTTCTGATGGTCTAAAAGGTTGTTTTATGATTTGCTTACGTATTTTTTATTTTATTATTATTTATTTCTTTTATAAAAAAGCACTTATATCTAATACATACTTTTACCTCGCAAAACCATTTCCATGGTTTGTCTGCGAGTGAATACTGAAGAGTTTACTAACATCAAAATAGTCAAAGTCAAAGTCAAAGATTTTTATTCAAATAGACTTATAGATAAGTACTTTCGAATAGTCCAACATTTTTTTCCCTACCAGCCATTCAGGACATCTTTTAACTGATAAGAAGAACGGCCGCAAGAAACTTATCAGCCTTAGCAGAAACAACAACATTTACAATGGAACATGTTGTTGCCAAACACAAATCTACAATCTTGAAATAATTTAATAAAAGAAGAAAATTTTCTCATACTCATATTAGAATATTTTCCTCTTACACTGTTTACAATAGTTATGTTTAATGTTGGTATCACATCCATGCATTTTGGACTTTTAAATAGTCATCTACCTTGTAATAACCTTTGCTTAAGAGCGTTTTTTTAACATATTTTAAATTTATGCAAATCACTTGTTGTGGAACTTTATTAAAAAAGGCTATACCTTTCCCCAAAAACGAGCGTCTACATTTTTCAAGCCGAAATTTTGGAGCGGCAAGCTTATTCTTGTTTCTAGTATTAAAATGATAAACATCGCTATGCTTAATATATAAATCATGATGTTTCCTTACATATACTAAATTATCATAGATGTATTGTCCCGCCAAAGTTAGTATATTAATCTCTTTAAACAAATCCTTAAGAGAATCTCTACGTCGAAGTTTGTAAATGGCGCGCCCAGCTCTTTTTTGAAGTATAAAAACATTTTCTATATTAGCTGCTGAGCCCCACAACAACACGCCATAGGACATTACACTATGAAAATAACTAAAGTAAACCAGTCTTGCCGTTTCAATATCAGTTAAGAGCCTTATTTTCCTTATTGCGAAAGCCGCAGAACTAAGTCTACTCGACAAGGCTTCAATATGTGGATCCCATTGTAGTTTTGAATCCAATGTAATACCAAGAAATTTTGTACTCTCAACTAACTCTACTACATCCCCATTCAAATTGATAAGCATATCGACCTGCACTACATTAGGCAATGAGAATTTAACAAACTTGGTTTTAGTAGGGTTAAGAGACAAATTATTACTGTTGAACCAGTGTGCGGCTTGAGAGAGAGCACTATTTACTTCGTCAGAACAATTGTTTCCTCTATCAATTTTAAAAATTAAAGATGTATCACTGCAAATAGTACTGTCTCACATAATTTACTCGTTACAAAGGGCCCAATATTGAACCTTGGGGCACGCCCATAATAATGGGGGCTCCAGTAGAAGCAGTATTATTGACAATTACTTTTTGATTTCTATTATGCAAGTATGACTGCAAAAGGCTAACCGATTTTTTAGAGACACCATAATGTTCTAGCTTCTTTAAAAGTGTAACGTGACCAACGCAATCGAAAACTTAAGACAGGTCACAGAATATACCAATTACGTCTTGCTTGCCCTCCCAAGCCTCAAAAATATGTTTAAGGAGTGCAATGCCAGCATCAGTAGTATTTTTACCTTTAGAAAAGCCGAACTGATTGTTATGAAGGATTTGATTTATTGTTAAATAGTCTAATAATTGCGAGTATATAATTTTTTTTAAAATTTTACTAAGTGCCGGTAATACTGATATTGGCCTAAAATTTGTGGGGTCACTTTTGTCACCCGATTTAAAAAGAGGAATAAGCTTACTACATTTCATTAAATCGGGAAAAGTACCTTCATCTATGCATTGATTAAAAACGAAAGCTAAATATGGAGCTATTGTATCAATAATTGATTTAATAATGTTGGTTGATATGCCCCATAGATCTTCAGTCTTTTTAATATTTATAGACTTGAAAGCTTTTAAAATGTCTTCACTATTAATATGCTTAAAATTGAAAACTTTATTACACTTATCAACACACTACTCCAAGAGGGCAGCAGCAACGTTTGGACAGGAATTTAATTTACTGGTAGTTTCTAAGGGTACTCGAGAGAAGAAATCTTCAAAAACACGGGCAACCTCAACGTCAGGTTTAATTAATTTATCACCTACTTTAAGACAGAAGTGGTTGACATTATTTTTAGTTTTACCAGTTGTTTGATTAATAATATTCCAAGTAGCGTAGTAGTGTTATTCGGGTAGGCTCAATAAAGGTATGAGATAAACTAAACGATGTGAATAAATTTAATAATCTACTTGCGAGTTCGACAACTTTGAGTCTAAAATGTCAACATTAAAATCCCCACATATGACAACCTTTTTATTACTTTTACTAGTTATTCTTAAAACTTCCTCCATAGTGGACTCAAACTCTGGGTAATTACTATAAACACATATTACAACAATTTGGTCTAGTTCCACACAAGACAATTCAATTATTCGTTCAATTGAGAGGGATATTATATCTTTGCGCTCTTTGTACTGAAAATTATTATGTAAAATTATAAGAGACCCTCCTCTAATAGCAGATTGCCTACTAAATGAACTTACAATTCTATAATTATCCAGATTTAAAAATAATTCGTGACATTTTAACCAATGCTCAGTGATACACAACACATCAACATTTTCACAGTTTAAAAATAAACTTACTTCTAGGTCTTTGTCAGAAAAGCCTTGTATATTTTGATTAACAATTTTTAAACATTTTGGCTTTCGTCTTGTCAACACTGGGCTAGAGGACACCTCTGTTGTCTCTAATGGTAATTTAAATTAACCAAGTCAGTGTTGGGACTTGGGATTCAATAGAATCAAATTACTTGGAACAGATTCCAAAGTTATATTAAAAATGACAGAATTTAACTGCTCAATAAAAGCAGAGGTTTTAATAGCCAGATTATTGGCTAAATGTTTAAAATAAAAAGATAGCGTAAGCGCTATTTGTCTCTTATAATAGTGAGGCAGATAGTAATTATCTTTTGTCAAGTTAAAATTATTTAACAAAGGATTTATGTCAATTATATGTAGCTTTTCAGTGTTATGAAATGCTACTGTGCTTAATGTTAAGTTTAAGTTGTATCTTAACTTATTTTCCAGCTCTGTGAAACTTTGACTGTAGGGAAATGTAAACATTACAACTTTCTTAACATTTAAGGAGCATAGAAGAGAGTTAACATAAGATATCAACTGTTGTTTATTGACATTGTCCCTATTCCCCATCAAAATTATGATATTTGTGTTGTCACTATAAGATTTCTTAACAATTGTTTTCATTATATCATTTATACTTGAGCCAGGCATACAATAGTTAACAATATTTTCCTTAGAGTTTTTCTGGATTAAATGGCCTAAGTTCTTCCCAATGTCGTCACAAAACATAATTGTATTAGTATCACAAGTTTTAGCAGGGGACATACTTTTATCATTTTGTAATAAACTATCAGAAACAGAGTTGGTTAGTAAATCACCCACCTGAGCAACTTGGCCTGATGACTCATTTTGACCTAAACAAGTGTTGGTAATCATACAACTACAGCTGAGTTTCTTACCTAGTGACTCAAACCGATCTGTAATATATAACATCGATACTAAACAATTACAAAGACTAATAGGTATTAAGTATTAAGTACAATATTAATATATATATATTTTATTACAGAGTAATACTTATTCAATATTGTCCATATAATGTGTTTTTTTAATACATTTTTAAGTTTTTTATTATTTTCCATGCTTATAATGTCGTGTGGAAGTGCATTTACCAAGTAAGGCAGACGTTTGTCAAGTGTACGGTCACCAAAATAATTGTCAACCCTTGGTACCATGTACCTGCCTCTAGACACCGCTCTGGTGCGGTGATTGTGTTGTAGCGGAATCAAACGTTCTCTGCATCCATGGTTGTTATCCATTATGATAGAGAGTATGTTATATCCAGGAATGATAGAGAGATGATGGTTACGCGTGGTTAGGCTGATGATGATGATTTATTATATCTTTTATCTCTTACCTTACGCAGAATTTTGATGGTAGTGGACAAGAAGAACAACTTTGTGACAGCGAGGACATACTCGGAGATGCTCCTGGTGCATCCCACTGTGAGAAACTGCATCCTCACTCTGAAGCATACTGATGTCGACCCTATACATGTCAATTTGGCTGAGGTATGAGCCTTTATTTTAAAGTAACTAAGGTACCTACTTAATAATAATTATCTACATAGGTACCTACATAATAATTTAAGCAATTGTGAGGTACATACTTAAATTATTTATTTAAACATACGAAATGTGTGAGAGCAATAGACGCTGAGCGTCTATTCGTCTATCGGTCTCTATATAACTTCGCTTCCATTACGCTGTGCTAATACACCCAAACACGGAACAATCATGTTTGTCCCAGGTGTCAATCGATCCCACGACCCTTGGTTCAGTAGGCATGGCATGACCGTACGTACCACTGCGCCATCTGGCCCGTTTCTCATTTTAAAAATTTGATTCCCAGGTGATTGCACTTCAAAAGCTTGAAACTGCCACTGTGTGGGGTGTCGAGGTCCCAGTGTTTGACTGTGGCCGGGAAGTTAGCCAGTGGTTGTCCAAGTAAGTTCGTATGACATTTATAGAGATGATATCAGGGTAGGTACTTCTCACAATTTGCCATAGTTTAAGGACGTTCGGGAAGAGTCCAGGATCCGCCTTTCCGAAATTTGCGCTCGTTTGGAGGACGATTGGGAAAAAGAGAAAATTTAATCAATACGAGACGACGGATGCGCGGTATTAATTAGTTGGTAGTATCAGTACTACCCACTTGTACCATTCGCCATTACTATTCAGCATCAGCAGCCTGTACACACCTTCCTTTTTACTACCCAGATGTACCATTCACCTCATGTCTAATACTCCACAGTAGAGCATGTAATATCGGAAGGTTTTCAATTCCGATACTGATTTCCGATATTCGATCTCAATATCGGAATTCCAATTTAATATCGGATTGCACAAATTCGTTACAAAGTGCAAATTTTCTTTGTAAGTTGCACATTTTCTTTATAAATTGCACATTTGCTTTATACATTGCACAAATTAGGTATGAGGTGGGATTGAGTACAATAAATTACAATAGAACCGATCTTAATTGTATTCTTATTGTTTTATTTAAGTATTGACTGCACTAATTTATAGAGCGAATGTGAAGGGAAATATTGGGAAAGGTCGGCCTTGACGAACACACCAAGATCAGATAGAGGATGTTCTAAAAAATTGGCCAGGTAAGAAGTACCAATAATAAGCGAGCTCGTATGGAAAGATTGATACATTTTAGGGAAGTTATGGAAGTATGTCAGCACTTGGGAGGTCTGTAATCTCTGCCTAGTGCCTACTACTCTGGGATAAAGGCGTGACATTATGTATGTATGTGTAGGTATGTATTTATTAAATCACGTTTTGTTCTATAGGCACTCCCGATGACAAAAAAAGCGAGCCATTGCGGTATTTTCATACCAACATGCTCACTTCACGGTATACCTACGTTTTATACAAAATATGTGTATTTCTGCAGATTCAGATTTGTGTGTCGATGGCGAGGTCAAATATTCAATTAAGCAATTAGTATTTAAAAGAACTGAAAAAAAAAATTGATTCGCTAAAATTTCAGTGGACACAAATGTTTAATTTTGATTTTCATATAAAGTTGTATGAAACCGGATTGAGTGAATGTGTTTATCTCACTTTGAACAAAACTGAAGCTTTTCCTGAATTTTTGGGACTATTATTCGTAATTTGACTCATAAATCGACCGACATAACTGTTGATACTCTTTAAAATATGAGACTGAAAAAGTAAACATGATTGAATGAAAATTGTTAAAATACAGTCACTTAGATCATAAATCGTGCCTGCAAAATAAACAAAATTAATGTAAGATACTGTTTGCCTGTGTTAGATGAACTCTTTTATCACCTCTATTTTCGTACATTTCTTTTTCATTCATAACAAATCTCGGAAGATCAAATTATGCTCAAATTAGAAATAAAATAAATACTTAACGACGACGCACAGGAAGGTGGCAAGTAGCAACAGTAATATGGTTAAGCGCGCTATATCGTTTAAAGCCTATATTTTACCTCTGTGTGTTGTCTCCGGGTGTATTCTGAACTCAAGTAACAGTAATTGTCTGATTCCGATATTGGATCAAACAATATCGGAATTGTAAAATCGGAAATAGCGTTCCGAGATTCCGATATTACGAGATTCATGCCCTTCTCCACACTTTGTGACTTCCGCCTAGTCTGATTTTTAATCAGACTATATTATTATATCATTGTATCGCGCTTCGTGAATATGAAATTAAATAGGTAGTACTTACCCATGTTTTTTCAAGCGAGTTCAGAGAAATATCTTCATTCCACCTAAATGTTTAGGTACTTAAATATATTCTATCTATACCTTTTCTAAAAAATCTTGGCGCGTGGCGAGCTTGGCACGCTCGGAAATGTGTTCGGATTGGATTGATACCGTTATCTACTAAACTTATTTTCTATGAAAACGTAGCATGTCTTTCACGTCCAATATTAATTGTTTGTCGTTATTATTTCAGGTTGATTGACAACTCATCGGATAATTTTAAGTTGGTTTACTATTCGTCTCAAAACAGTCGCACTTTGAGGAGTACCGGAAACTTATTGTATTCCAACTTTACAAAGGATGACACAGTAAGTTAAAATTCGTAAAATCTTTGATTTAGTACCTAATTTAATAAGAAAGGGCAAAGGATTTCCGACACGTACGCTTCGATTCAGATATTGTTAATTAGTCACTTAAGAGAAGTAAGTATGACTGTAAACCTTGCTCCTAATAGACTGTGCTAATACCGTCAATGAGCGTCAAGGTCAGGAGAGGCCTCCTAAGCTTTTAACTCACTAAATACACACACTAAAATTAACAATTATTGGGTGCCTCTGATTCTTTTAATTTAACTTCACTTTCATAGTAATTTTTTCGATTAAAATGATCTATTTCCACTGCAACATTGGGCTTATTCTAAAAATATTTAACTAAAATATTTAAGACGTGCATTCTATAATTATGATAGTTTTGGTAAAGATGCCTTCCATAAATTAATTATAATCGTGTTTTTGTGTTAGGGTGCTTTACCGGATGAAGTCCCTTACAATCTAATCAACCAAGCTTCAGTGGATGACCTAAATGCCCGTTTAAAAGTCTGCAAAGTTTCCCCGTGCAACTTTAGACCTAATTTCGTTGTGTCGGGAGTGGCAAAACCTTATGAAGAAGACGACTGGAAGTTCATCAAAATTGGAGAAAACGTCTTTGAAATACTGAAGCCATGCACCAGGTACCCGACCTAAATATAATCTTCTTCTCATCGTTACTTAAATTTAAACTACAACAAACTTAAAATGTTATTTGCAGTGGTTATAGCTCTTTACGGGTAACATTAGGAGAGGCCTAGTATGCCTGATGATGATGTTTATAATTTCAGTAAGTAATTTAAATTCAAAATACTACATATCAACGAATTTAATGCGTATATTATTATATCATTAGCAGAGCCCGTACAGTAATGAATTGATATACCTACTACTTATCATATTATGATACAAGAAAAGTCTTTCGTAACATACCTTAAAGGTATTTAGAGGTAGAAAAAGTTGCAAAGTTGTTACTAAGGGACTGAGTGGGCTGTCCCTTAGTAAAACTATAGTTCATTCATACAAAACCCTACGTAGTGGTACGAGTTGACATTTAAGTAGGTACTTGCACTATTTAGTATTCTGTGATACTGTCAACGCTTTCAACAACTATTGCTCAGTACTGTCAACGCTTTCAACACTCTTGCTCTGTCGATAAAGCAGTATGGATATGGCAGAGACAAAGCAATAGTTTTCAAAAACGATTATGGTTTGCCATACTAGTACTGAGGGTACCTACAGTTCGTACTTAGTATCAGTTTGATAGTTCAAAAGAATTTTCTTGCAGTAAGCTCAATGATGATTATTTGTAGGTGTGTGTTGACAACTATCGACCCAGAGACTGGAGTGAGAAATGCAAAAACTGAACCACTCGAGACGCTGAGAAGGTATGTATTTATTTACATCAAATAAATGAGTAGCTACTTGTATGTACTAACTTATGCTTCTACTGAGTACACATTCCTATATAAATGAGTAGCTACTTGTATGTACTAACTTATGCTTCTACTGAGTACACATTCCTATATAAGTAAATTAGTAACTACTTGTATGTACTAACTTATGCTTCTACTGAGTACACATTCCTACATAAATGAGTAGCTACTTGTATGTACTAACTTATGCTTCTACTGAATATATATATGTCGGGGATGGACCGAGATGCGGGTTAATAATATCATCGTCATACATGCGGGCGTTAGAAAATAATTAAACAGTCACTTTAAGATCACAAAACACGTATAATCGGTAAATCGCAATCACCGAAACAAAATAAATTCTTAAACCCCAACTTAACAATTATTGGTACACAAATCAAAATGTAGGTAGGACGCGGTATTCTCGGAATGCGCGTGCGACACCTGTGAGCTTTCGCCGTCCGTCGTGCCTCCAGCCAGACTGTCCCGCTAGATACCCCCTAGCGTTTTTTTTCGCTGTTGCACCGCACTCCGATTACACCCGAGCGTAGTAAGTTATAATAGCATTCTCCTATGCGCTACGCTCGACGTCCATACATCCCGACCCGACACGGCCATTCTGACCAGTCATGCGTCTCTGCATGACGGTGCTGAACAAGACTAGCAACATGGGTAACTTAGCTGTTCGGCCTTTCTGACCAACAACTTAGCGGGGTCATCAATGAAATTAAGTTTTAGCTAGAAACTAAATTAAGGTCACAGTTACAACATTTCTTTTAACACAAATTGAATCACCATAACTTCACCATCTATCTGAAATTTACAGTTGTAAATAACCTGGCAGTGCTCCACATCTGCTACTTTACAAACGACAGTAAAACTTGATTTTTAGCCACTCTGCAGTCATGCTTAGCTAGCATTCTGCGAACACAACATAACCACCTGCACTAAAACTTAGTGCTTACTACCACTTAACTAGCGGCAGCTAGACGCAGTGCTTAACCAGCACTCCGCAACTACTGCTTAACCAGCTGCAGCAAAATAAGTGCTTAACCAGCTGCAGCAAAATAATTTCTTAACCAGCACTCTGCAACTACCACTTAACCAGCGGCAGCAAAATACAGTGCTTAACCAGCACCCTGCAACTACCACTTAACCAGTGGTAGAAAAATACAGTGCTTAACCAGCACTCTACAACTACCACTTAATCAGCGGTAGTAAAATACAGTGCTTAACCAGCACTCTGCAACTACCACTTAACTAGCAGTAACAAAATACAGTGCTTCACCAGCACTCTGCAACTACCACTTAGCAGCGGCAGCAAAATACAGTGCTTAACCAGCACTCTGCAACTACCACTTAACCAGCGGTAGCAAAATACAGTGCTTAACCAGCACTCTGCAACTACCACTTAACCAGCGGTAGCAAAATACAGGGCTTAACCAGCACTCTGAAACTACCACTTCACCAGCGGTAGCAAAATACAGTGATTAACCAGCACTCTGCAACTACCACTTAACTAGCAGTAACAAAATACGGTGCTTCACCAGCACTCTGCAACTACCACTTAGCAGCGGCAGCAAAATACAGTGCTTAACCAGCACTCTGCAACTACTACTTAACCAGCGGTAGCAAAATACAGTGCTTAACCAGCACTCTACAACTACCACTTAACCAGCGGTAGCAAAATACAGTGCTTAACCAGCACTCTGCAACTACCACTTAATCAGCGGTAGCAAAATACAGTGCTTTACCAGCACTCTTCAACTACCACTTAACCAGCGGTAGCAAAATACAGTGCTTAACCAGCACTCTGAAACTACCACTTAACCAGCGGTAGCAAAATACAGTGCTTAACCAGCACTCTGCAACTACCACTTAGCAGCGGCAGCAAAATACAGTGCTTAACCAGCACTCTGCAACTACCACTTAACCAGCGATAGCAAAATACAGTGCTTAACCAGCACTCTGCTACTACCACTTAACCAGCAGTAACAAAATACAGTGCTTAACCAGCACTCTGAAACTACCACTTAACCAGCGGTAGCAAAATACAGTGCTTAACCAGCACTCTACAACTACCACTTAACCAGCGGTAGCAAAATACAGTGCTTAACCAGCACTCTGAAACTACCACTTAACCAGCGGTAGCAAAATACAGTGCTTTACCAGCACTCTACAACTACCACTTAACCAGCGGTAGCAAAATACAGTGCTTAACCAGCACTCTGAAACTACCACTTAACCAGCGGTAGCAAAATACAGTGCTTAACAAGCACTCTGCAACTACCACTTAGCAGCGGCAGCAAAATACAGTGCTTTACCAGCACTCTGCAACTACCACTTAACCAGCGATAGCAAAATACAGTGCTTAACCAGCACTCTGCTACTACCACTTAACCAGCAGTAACAAAATACAGTGCTTAACCAGCACTCTGAAACTACCACTTAACCAGCGGTAGCAAAATACAGTGCTTAACCAGCACTCTGCAACTACCACTTAGCAGCGGCAGCGATAGCGATGGTGTTATCGTTCAACTCTCGACAGTCGACTACCATTCGATTCGAGCCGTCCATTTTTAGCCAGGAAAATAGGACTGGCAAAAGGCGAACTGCTCGAGTGAATAACCTTCGCTCGTAAGAGCTCGATTCAATCTTATGATTATTTTTTTTTTAAGAAAAAAATATTTTATTTATTTATTTATCGTTTATGGATAGCTAACAGCTTATAAACATACATATAACAACAAACATATAAAACTAATAGCTATTGACAAGCTACCACATGTAGTATTCAAAAGAATTTGATCTTAAAGTAAACGTAGCCCAGAAGGGGCAGGTGCGCAAAAATATTAAACTAAACAATAAAACATTAAACTAAATTTTAAACAATAACTTAATAACAGTCGTGATGCTGTTGAAAAATAAATCAATATTGGCGTCAGCGTTATTGATGGCGGAACAAGCTCTAATAAGGAAACTGTTATGCCTGTAGTTGGTGTGCATAGAAGGAATACTAAATGGTCTATATGAATCGTTGCGGGGTGCTCTTGTAGGTATTTTAAAACGAATCCTATCAAGTAGATCAGGACAATCCACTGAACCTCTAATCAACTTGAGTAGAAATGTAACATCTGCAATATTACGTCTAACAGAAAGTGGTAGCAAGTGGAATTTAGTACAACGGTCTTCGTAAGATGCTTTAGGAATTTTGAATTTGAAATTTAGGAACCGAGTAAATTTTTTTTGGATCTTCTCTATATCATTTATGTAAGTTGCGTAACAGGGGTTCCAAATCTGGCTGGCATACTCGAGATGGCTACGGACATAAGCACAATAAAGGATTTTAATGGTTTTCATGCGTTTAAAAGGCTTAGACAGACGCATAATAAACCCTAGTGAACGAGATGCCTTGTTGATAGTATTGACAATATGTTTATCAAATAGCAGTTTAGAATCAAGGATGACTCCCAGGTCTTTAACTTCTTGACGAATTGATAATTTTTCGTTTTTGATACTGTAACTACTAATAAAGGGATTGATTTTACGGGTAAAACTTATAGAAAAACATTTAGATACGTTCAAGTCTAGTTTATTTAAGTAACAGTATGAGTCCAACCTTCGGAGATCATCCTGAAGCCGAACAGCATCGTCATTATTATTAACAATTTTGAAAATTTTCATGTCGTCTGCAAATAAGAGATGATTAGAATGATGGAAACACTGACCTATATCATGAATAAAGATAATAAAAAGCAAAGGACCAAGCAGAGAGCCTTGCGGAACCCCAGAGGGTATGATAGACCACATAGATGTAAATCCACTAAGCACTACCGCCTGAGACCTTCTGTCGATGTACGATGAAAACCACCTGAATAGATTCCCCCTAATGCCTACCTTCATAAGCTTTAATAATAACATTCTATGATCAAGACGATCAAACGCCTTGGCGTAGTCAGTGTAAACCGTGTCAACTTGGTTGCCCAAATCCATTTGATCCGTCAAGTAATCTGTGAACACGGCAAGGTTAGTCACAGTGGAACGATTTTTCAAAAATCCGTGTTGCTGAGTACTAAAGCTTAACTTTAAACAGTTGTAAACCTGGTCGTACACTAACCTCTCGAGTACTTTGGCAAGTTGACACAGCTTGGAGATCGGTCTGAAATTTTCCACACAATCCTTAGGACCTTTTTTAAGTATTGGCGTTATATAAGCTGCTTTCCATTTGGCAGGCATAATACCCTCGTTAAGGGATCTCTTAAAAATAATCGAGACGGGATAGCATAATTCATCAGCACAGTTTACCAAAAACAAAGCAGGTAGATCATCAGGTCCAGCGGACTTGCTGACGTCCAGGGATTTTAGAAGTTTGCGGACAACATCGGGTTCAACTTCTATTGAACCAATGTCACAGCCACCGGTTACGCCTTGCTCATGATTATCACGCATTGAGTCAGAGACAGGGTCATCACTATACAAAAAGGTAGAACGAAAATATCTAGAAAAAAGTTCACAAATTGCTGCGCCGTCGTAACACGGTTGACCTTGATAAGACATACACGCAGGGTACGATGATGAACTACGCTGATTTTTGTTAAATGCCCACAACGCCCTCGGATTATCTAGTATAGAGTCTTCGATACGAGAGATGTAATTATGATAGCACTCGTTTTCAACCTCGTTAGCTCTGTCGCGAAGTACTTTGAATGAGAGTTCGTCTTGCTTATTACCGTACACCTTAAACTTACGATGGAATTTTAATTTTTCTTTTAATATTTTTAGTAACGCGGAATTATACCATGGTGGAAATATGTTGGGCATAGTCCGTTTTTTTGGCACAAAATCGTTAATTAAACGATTGATAATGTCGTAGAAAGCGTCCACCGCAGCATCTACAGTACCACAGTGAAGCTGTTGGTCCCAATCAATTTCAGACAATTTAGACCGTATTGACGTATAATCAGCTCGGTTAAACATGCGTATGCTACGCTTAGGAACCTTAAGCGGATTAAGTTCAATAAAATTAACGGAAATATCAAGCGCTTTGTGGTGGGGGTCTTCCGGAACAAGGGGATCAAGGCTACCAGAAACTGACACAAAGTCGTTCGAGATGACTAGATCCAATATTCTGCCTAGGTTGTTGTGAATATAATTAAATTGATCAAGAGAACACAAATTTAAAGTATTGATAAAATCAGAGCATGCGTCGCCGGGTAGTCGAGCCGCTTGTAAGCCATGATCAGTGGGTTCCCATACAATGGAACTCATATTAAAGTCACCGATAATGAGAAATTTATCCAGTGGGTTATCGTTTCTAATTAAAGTAAGTTTGTCCATAAAATTATACAACTGCGTATTTTGAGAATTGCCTCTATTTTCATCACATAAATAAATAGTACATAAATGTAGCTGAAGTTTTAACTTATGTTTACTAGAAGAGTCATTAAAAGAGATAGTTAACCATAAATCCTCAGCACTGGACTGCCACTGGTGCTTACAAGTAACTAAAAGACCGCGGCGAGCAGCGATTAACACTCCACCGCCTCGAGTCTGCCCCGTTCTAGAATAATCCCTGTCGCGACGCCAGACTACATAACGGTCGTCGAACAATTCGCTATCAGATATCCCATCCAAAAGCCAAGTCTCGGTTAAAGTTATTAAATCGTAGTCATGTAACAACATATTACGCAAAAATATATCAGTTTTCGTTCTCAGCCCCCGAACGTTCTGATAGTAAATGTTTAAGTTAGCCATTTGTAATGCAATGACAAAAACTAAATAAGCAAATAATATAAATTCCAGAAACTAGTACGTAAAAATAAACAAAACTTACCACAAATATAAGTCCATTAGAAGGTAACTTATTCAAATTGAAATGCAAATGCACCACCAACCACAGGCCAACAGCTATCACTGATATTAAAATGTTTCGAAAACAAACACAATATATGTAGGAATAAACAAACCACCACAAATATCTTATTTTAATTTCTAGTACAATAATCGAACAAAAAGAACAAAAAGAAGCGGGTAACAAGAATAAACTGCACGCAAAAATTATCGGTAAACAGGCAGGGAGGTTCAACCTGCGGCCTGCTGTGCCGACGCAAAGAATCATAGTATTATGAATAGAATTATTAAATAGTTGGAAATATTTAACAAAGCTCAAAGGAAAAAGTACAATGTAAATTATAACGTTTAACTTAAATATAAAATTATCATGATAAGATGCTTTACCAGTAAATTTGAACATTAGCCAAAACAAACATAAAGAAAAAATATAACTAATCAAGTTTGGGATGCGTTTACGTTGATTTTTGCGAGATCCTTTTCTTTTGTTATTGTAAACAACGGGGAAGTGGAGTCCTTCCGAACAAAGATCTTGGCATGTTTGACCCAAACAAACTGAAAATTATTCTCACTTGCCAATGACTTAGATCTAGAAAGTAGTTGCTTCATGTGACCAGTCAAATGGTCATTGACATATTGTCTACATATTCTCAAACAGGACTCGAACCTGCGACCTTTGTGTATCCGGCCCACTACCCTAACCACTGAGCTACCGACCATTCAATCTTATCGCTCACTATTTGTCTTTCACTTGGACTCAATCTTTAGGGTCGACTACATACTGTTTTATTAGGATCGTTTAGTCTAATCTAGTCTTCGCCATTAAATTAGAAGTACCACTAATAAATTCACTTTTAAACTCGTTGAGTAAAGAAAACAACTGAGGCTGATTTTCAGAAGGACAATCAGTGTCCAATGTAGTAAATAAATAGCAAGAGTCTATTCTACTCACTAATCCTACTTTGGACTTAATAATTGGTGATTTTAGTGACTCTATTTCTAGCTTTATATCCGACTCTACATGTGACTTTATCTAAGTCTCTTCATGTGGCTCTACATGTGGCTCTACATGTGACTCTACATGCGACTCTACTTGCAACTCTACCTTCGACTCTGCCTGTGACTCTACCAGTGACTACCAGTGACTATACCAGTGACTGTACCAGTGACTCTACCAGTAACTCTACCACTGACTTTACCTGTGACTCTAACAGTGACTCTACCTGTGGCTCTACCTGCGACTCTACCAGTAAATCTACCAGTAAATCTACCAGTGACTCTACCTGTGACTTTACCACTGACTCTACCAGTGACTCCACCAGTGACTCTACCAGTAACTCCACCAGTGACTACTAGTGACTCTACCAGTGACTCTACCAGTGACTCCACCAGTGACTCTACCAGGTACTCCAATAGTGACTCTACTAGTAACTCTACCAGTGAATCTACTAATGACTCTACCAGTAACTCCACGAGTGACTCTACCAGTGACTCTACCAGTGACTCTACCAGTGTCTCTACCAGTGACTCCACCAGTGACACCACCAGTGACTCTACCATTGACTCTACCTGTGACTCTATGTGACTCTACCAGTGACACCACCAGTGACTCTACCAGTGACTCTACCTGTGACTCTACCTGTGACTACCTGTGACTCTATGTGACTCTACCAGTGACACCACCAGTGACTCCACCAGTGACTCAACCTGTGACTCTACCTGTGACTACCTGTGACTCTACCAGTGACTCTACCAGTGACTCTACCAGTTACTCTACCACTGACTCTACCACTGACTCTACCACTGACTCTACCACTGACTCTACCACTGACTCTACCAGTGACTCTACCTGTGACTCCACCAGTGACTCTACCAGTAACTCCACCAGTGACTCTACTAGTGACTCTACCAGTGACTCTACCAGTGACTCTACCAGTGACTCTACCACTGATTCTACCAGTGACTCTACCAATAACTCTACCTGTGATTCTACCTGTGACTCTCAAAAGAAAAATGGCAATTTGTTGAAAGTTAGTGACTCATTTGTCATATTTACAACAACGCCTTGCTTAAAACCTCTTAATCATTGTCAGGCAGGCATCACATGAAATTTAATATCAAGAGTAACGCCACTTACATTTCACAAAATTTTATTTTTGCTCTCCACGCTACTCTGACCAATGCCTGTCATAGCAACAATATCTTTAAAATGTTTACCGCTTTAGAAGCTATTGACAATTAAATCAATGACCATTCAGCACGAGACTCATAATGAAATACAAGGTACTGACCAGATATCACAAGACGACGACCGGTGGGCGCACTGACCGAGCACACGTCTACTCATTTCCCCGTCGTTGTAGTCCTAGAGCTTCCAGCGCCATCATAGCATTCGACCTCTTTTGTTCTCGATCCCACTTCTGATGTCGGGGATGGACCGAGATGCGGGTTAATAATATCATCGTCATACATGCGGGCGTTAGAAAATAATTAAACAGTCACTTTAAGATCACAAAACACGTATAATCGGTAAATCGCAATCACCGAAACAAAATAAATTCTTAAACCCCAACTTAACAGTTATTGGTACACAAATCAAAATGTAGGTAGGACGCGGTATTCTCGGAATGCGCGTGCGACACCTGTGAGCGTTCGCCGTCCGTCGTGCCTCCAGCCAGACTGTCCCGCTAGATACCCCCTAGCGTTTTTTTTCGCTGTTGCACCGCACTCCGATTACACCCGAGCGTAGTAAGTTATAATAGCATTCTCCTATGCGCTACGCTCGACGTCCATACATCCCGACCCGACATATACATTATTCCTACATAAATGAGTAGCTACTTGTATGTACTAACTTATGCTTCTACTCAGTACACATTTCTACATAAATGAGTAGCTACTTGTATGTACTAACTTATATGCTTCTCTACGAGTACACATTCCTACATAAAGTACCTCGAAATTCCACGATTGTTTCTGATTCTACCAAATGTTTTACGCTCTACCTTTTCACTGTGTTTGACATTAGGATCGTAGTACTTAAGCTTGGCACATCACGCTGAGTAGAATTCATAGTCTAGAATACCATTAGGTAGGTGAACATTGCCACAATCAATAAATAAACTATTGATGTTTACTGTGTGCGTATATCCCTTTCCGTGTTCAATTCAAGACAACGGATGTTTGAAATGTCAGTTCAAGTCTATTGAACACGTTTTGTAATCGATTAATTGCGCTTTGATTTTACAAAACCGTATAGGTACATCTGACTTGAACACTGATTTGAAACGATCTGTCCTAATGCAAAACCGTGTTGATTTCATGCGTTCGTTTGTGCTCTGAAAATATCGTTTCGAGTCGGTGGCATTTCAATAGAATGGTTAAAGTTTAATATACCTACAGATATTTTGAAAGTTTTCATTTGAATTGTCATGACTGCAATAATATCGCTAAAATATGCAGAGCAAAACGAACGTGTCGCACAGTAGTTATACCTACCTACCAATTTTTTTACAAGCTTTTTTAAATTATATTAATTATTACTAATATATAAGTTTTCTTCATATCATATTACATCTTCTATTTTATTTAACCACCCTGTTACATTGATATTTAACGTGATCAATGTATATTTAACTATGTATCTACCTGAGTACTGCGTATCTTCAAATATGACTTTGTATACATGATTTTGTATTAGGTCAGATCGTTTCAAAGTAGTGTTAAATTCAGATAAACATGGCCTTGTTTAAACAAAACGATTACAAAAGAGTGTTCAATAGACGCCAACTGAACACGGTTTTCGTTAGCAAATGCAGTGCTACAAATACATGTGGATTTCAAGAAACCAGTGTCTCGAATTGAACACGGAAAGGGAAATACGCTTACTGAGTAGTCTGCTATTATCAAACTGTTTGCTCCTAATCATTATTCCATTATTACTTAGTTGTTGATTAATTTGAAAGTTGCCTGTAATTTAAAAGTGATTATTTTGTTCTAGTTATAGACTGAGCGACGATCCAGTGATTCGCAAAGCAGCTGGTAACTCGCCCCGCATGGGCCTGCAGATGTCACTGAGATCCGGGCATGGAGGACCAGTGTCTCTTAACGACCCTATTTACGTAGCCTAAGTTAAAAGTACATATATATCTAATAAAGAAATCAATTACTTGAAAATTGCTTCTTTTACTACATAACTTGTGTATTTACGTGGGTTTCGTCACTTTGATGTGATTTTCAAAACGTAGATTATATCATGTTTAATGTCTATAAGTATGTAACATTTAAGGAGGAAATGAAATCTATGATCAAGTCTCTGATGTTAGCACATGAAAATGAGCTCAAGAAAATTAATCCAACTCTTCAAGACATTAAAAAAACAAATCAAAATATTGAAAGTTCTATAACGTTTTTAACTGGCCAAAACGAAGAATTAAAAAAGAAAATTGAGCAGCTAGAGTTACAACATAAGAGAGATAGAATACATATCAATGCTCGAAGAAAAAGTTGAAGACTCACATAGAAATATGAGGAAAACAAGTATTAAAATTAAAAACGTGCCGAGGATAACTAATGAAACAAGAGAAGATTTGATTAAATATGTTACCTGTCTCTCAAAGAATATTCAATGTGATATCCCAAAATCTGATATAAGAGACATTTATAGAACTGTGGGGAAAAAGGACAGCAAAAATACTGCAATAATTGTTGAAATGAACTCCACTATGTTGAGGACTGACTTTTTAAAAATGTCGAAAACGTTTAATATTTATTTATTTATTTATTTATTTATTTATTTATTTATTTATTTATTTAGCACCAACAAGATATACATTTGTAAATACAATAATATAACTAAAATACAAAGTTACAGATCTAAATGCTATCTCAGTTACAGGTACTACACAAATGCATAATGAGAGTAGCCGCTATTTATTTAATACCTATGATAAAAGTGTAATGTATTTATGATTTTACTGTAGTACATAAATTTTATTATTGAAAATTAGAATAACAAAAATGAATGTCAGAAGGATTAAAAAAAAATAAAAAAAATATTAAGCACAAAGAAAAAATTCGAGCAAAGCATTTAGGATTTACGACTTCTGAAGATGAATATGCCTGTCTACGTTGCAGAGCAACTGACACCTAAAGCTGCTAGACTCTTTTTTCTTGGAAGAGTTTCTTAGTTAGTCAAAACTAAGAAATGTAAATTCTGCTGGACGTCTTTTGGCCGTGTTTTTGTCAGAAAAGACGAAAACTCCTCGAAAATATGTATAAAACACGAGGATCAAATTCATCACCTGCAACAAACTGCATGACTATGCTGTAGAAGATATATATGTAAGCTGTATTCATCTAAGAATTTTTTAGCTATGTTTGTCACTTTCTACTGCCAAATAGCTTATATTTTTAATTTAGTAAATAATTATGCTTGGATGGACCTAACTCATCCGATTGCCTTTTACATAATTGCGCATATACCTAGTACCTGTATACTTGGATGCTGCTGTTTTGCTTTTGTTTTGCTATCCAGATCTAGTTTTAATTTACAGTTTTATATAAATTCAATGTTGTACAAACTCACACTACATATTGGTTTACACACACATTTTACACTCTATGCAAAAAATTGCAAACAATCAATATTTTTTATCCTTCGCATACACCAATACACACAAGTTACATTATTATATTATCCTAATCTTACTCACATACCTAACACAGGCATATTGCATTTATACGTTTATACATTAATTTACTCTATGCCCTCTTATATACTTATCTTATCTTATACACGGTATTGCCCTCTCGGTACTACAGACAGTACCTACACTAATTGGAATGATTACAGCACCATATTTTCATTACATGGATAACAGTCCAATACAAATTATAAATCAAATAGACAACACTGAAATAGCGAGATCAGTCGAATGTACTGTACAAGACCTAACGAAGTTTATGGTGTTAAAATCATCGAGTTTAACCATACTGACCCAAAACATAAGGAGTATACACAAAAATATAGACGACTTGCAAATTACATTATCGGCGTTAAAATTTGAAGCAGATATCTTAATTTTAACTGAATATAGACTCCAAAATTTTAAGCATCTCCCTATTATTTCAAATTACACAGCACATAATACAACCCATCACCTAAACCAGAATGATGGCGTCGTTGCTTATATAAAAAATAATGTCCAAATTGTAATAGTCGAAGAAATCACTCTAACTCACGCTTCGTGTCTTCAAATTAAACTACCTGATTTCACCATACTGGGAATTTATCGCTCTCCATCAAACAATAGTGCAGATCAATTTATAGACTCTCTAGATTTACACTTGGATACAATTACTACACATAAAAACGTAGTCCTCACTGGTGACATAAACATTAATATAATTCCAAAAGAAGTTGAAACGTCTTATGAACATCACAACAGGCTAAACTATCTCAACATCTTATCAACCCATGGTATTTTGCCGGGGCATTTGCTGCCAACTAGAGTAAATAACTGTCTCGATCATTTCAATTTAAAAATTGATAAAAGAAAACATGAAGCGTTCATAACTGTCGTTAATACGTCCGTGACAGATCACTCCATGGTATTACTTAATATCTCTTATACTCCGAATATATACCCCAATCTCCCAAAATCCAAAACTGTGTTTGATTATGAAAAAGCTTATTTGAGCTTAACTACGACTTATCCATTACAACTAATACACATTCATGACCCAAATATGATGGTTCATAATTTAATTTCTTACATTAAAAAGTCTCTATCAGATAACAGTAAAGTCGCATAATCAATCATAGATCTAAACGGGCTCTTAAGCCCTGGATCACAGATGGCATACTGCGTTGTATTCGACTACGTAACAAAATGCAAATGAAACTAAAAATGGATCCCTACAATCAGATATCAAAACAAATTTTTAAAAGATTTCGCAACTTCTGTAGCAATTTGATAAAAAAACTAAAAAGGCAATACCAAAGAAAACAAATAGTTGAGTCATCTAAAAACGCAAAAGCAATGTGGACAGCTGTAAATAAAATAACCCATTTTAAACCACCTAAAACTACTAACATAAATCTTTTGTACGTCGAGTCTCTGCCTTTTCACTCAGTAAATTATGTGAATGCCTTTTTCGCCAATATTGGAAAAACCTTAGCGGAAAATATTATTACCAATACTGTACCACCTTTAACAGATTCAGACACTGTGAATACACAACCTACATCATTCTTCCTTGTTCCAACTGACGAACATGAAGCAAGAGCGATTATACTTGGGTTAGATTCGGGGAGTAGTCCTGGGTGGGACAACATACCTACTGCGTTTCTTAAACAATGTCAACACATAATTGTCCCAATTTTGACACACTTAGCTAATCTATGTTTCCAAATTGGTACATTCCCTAGTCTCCTTAAACAGGCTATTATTACGCCAGTGTACAAGGGGGGCGACGTAAGCGATGTTAACAACTTTCGGCCAATATCTGTGCTGCCGGCTCTTTGTAAAGTTTTGGAAAAACTCATTAATAATAGATTAACACAATATTTTAACAAGTTCAATATTTTATCAGGTGCCCAGTTCGGCTTTCGTAAAGGTTTGTCAACCGAGGATGCTGTTACAGCTATAACGTCATTGATCGTTTTTAAGGTGGATCAGGGTAAAAAGTGCCTCACAGTATTCCTCGACCTAAAAAAGGCATTTGACACCGTTTCCGTCCCCATCCTCCTACAACGGCTGGAAGCTAGTAGAATCAGAGGGAACTCACTCGCTCTCTTTGAAAGTTATCTTTCTGGAAGGACTCAACGCGTAAAAATTAGTGAGTATATAAGTGAGGAGGAACATGTAAGCTACGGAGTTCCACAAGGAAGCGTCCTCGGCCCAACCTTGTTCCTAATTTATATTAATAGCTTGTGTAATCTCCCAATAGAAAACGGCCAAATATTTTGTTATGCTGATGATACAGCCATTGTTTTTGCTGGTGTCTCTTGGGATGAAGTACATAATTCCGCAGAAAAGGGTCTAAGGCAAATAGCACAATGGCTTCATCTTAGCCTCCTCTCCTTAAATGTAACAAAGTCTAATTACATGTGTTTCTCAATAGACAAAAGGACACAACCACCGAACAACTTTACATTAAGAATACATACTTGTGACTCCCAAACATCTAATTGCAACTGTCCTTCTTTAAACAAAGTCGGTAGTACCAAGTATCTAGGTATTATGGTTGACGAAAGGCTATCTTGGCACTCACATATAGACCTAATTATAAGTAGAGTCCGTAAATTCATTTGGATTTATAAATCATTACGACACGTAGTTACCAAAGAACTTATAAATAAAATATACTTCGCACTAACGCAGTCAGAATCAGAATCAGAATCAGAATAATTTATTGCGTTTCATGTGGTACATTTAAGATCTTAGAGGTAGTTATTAGAACATACACATGAGCCCTGTAAGGACATAACAATATTAAATCTAATTACTTAAGATCTAGTTAAAAATATTCAAACAAAATTAAATTAAATTAAAAATATTATCTTTAACAATAAATACACAAACAAAAAAGAAAAACAAAACAGTAAGATAAACATTGGATATTAAATTAAATTATTGCGTATTAAATATTTTCAGTATTATCAAGTTATAAGTTAACTTTTTATTGCATAGGTTTATAAAATTCGTTGAGTTTATAATAACATTTCTCTATTAGGTAATTATTTAGACATTTAACATATTTATTATAGTTATCGATTTCTCTAATATAATTTGGTAGGCTATTGTAAAGCTTTATCGCCATAGAGTAAGGTCCTGACCCAACTAATGTCATGCTAGTCTTAGGTAGTACAAATTTATTTCTTTTTCTTAAATTCATTGCTCCAGTGTAATTATCATCGCTTTTTATAAATAAGTTTAAGTTATTTCTCACTAGTTTACATGTTTCCAGTATGTACAATGATGTTACAGTTAAAATATTAAATTCTTTAAAAAATGGTTTACAGCTTGTCATTTGGTCTATATTGGCCAGTATTCTTATACATTTTTTTTGTAAAGTCAATAACTTAGGGACATCCGTGCTATTGCCCCACAGTGGTATGCCATAGCGTAACCACGATTGCGCATATGCTAGATACGCTATTCTCGCAGTATTTGTATCTGTGGTTCTTTTTAGCTCATTAAGTGCATAGGCGAACCTACATAATTTGTTACCTATGCACTCAATGTGATACTTCCAGTGTAAGTTGCTATCTAGTTTAACACCGAGTAGTGTAGCATTATCCACTTGTTCAATATTGTTTCCGTTTATTGTAAAGTTAAGTTGTAGTGTTTGTTTTTGGTATGGCTGAAATAACATTATTTTAGTTTTATTGAAATTAATATTTAGATTATGATCTTCTAACCAAGATATCAAATTAGTTAGGATTGCCTGTAGTTTAGCATTTAGATTTAGGTCATTGGAAGCCGGAAAAACTATAGACATGTCATCAGCAAATAGTATACTGTCTTCTTCTAGTACTTTAGGTAAATCGTTGATGTAAACCAGAAATAGGAAACAACCCATTATGCTTCCTTGTGGGATAGACTTTTTGACTATGACTTTTTCGGATTGAATTGTTCTAATTTGGTTGCTAACAGAACATGTATGCTGCACTTCTACATATTGAACCCGGTCTTTAAAATACGAAATTAGCCAGTTGTGGGCTTTACCCCTCACTCCGAGGTCATATAATTTTTGTAATAAAATATTTGGTAATACTCGATCAATTTTAAGCTACTGTATACCAGTTTGGGGTGGATCTACAAAAACAAAAATATTAGAGCTAGAAAGGGCTCAAAGACCATTATTAAAGATTATGCACTTTAAGCCTCGTCGATTTTTGACAGAAGGTTTGTACCGATATGCTGAATTACTCACTGTCCGAAAATTATATATTTTAAACGTAGTACTTAAGGTTCACCGATCGACTGGTTTTAACAATGCGCTAAATAAGAAAAGGAAAAATAATGTAATACCAATAAGACACACGAAAACAGTTTTTGCTAGTAGACAGTATGATCGACAATCAGCACGTATATATAATATTGTTAATAAAAAACTAAGTGTGTATCCATTAAAAACCTATGATTGTAAAAGCATACTTCAGGCTTGGTTAAAACAATTATCTTATAGTGAAACTGAATGCCTTTTAGAGGTTAAATCATGAATGTCATAATAAATTAATATAATAAAAGATTAATTAATCACTAAGTACTGACACATTCAAACACTCATACATACACACACACACACACACACACACATCATCATACACTCACACATGCATGCACTATAATTTTTTGTAATTAACTTATAATTATTACCCTAAAAGTTACCCTTAAAAACTCAATCGTTTGTATCTATTAAGTTTTAGGAAGAGCGGACACTCCTGACACAAGTGTTTTTAAAATACTTAAAAGGAGTGTTCCAATATCTTGTGTTCAATGTTGATTGAGGAACTGGAATAAACATATTTTTATTATTTTTTTATGTCGACAATCGACATAAGTTTTGAAAATTGACAATAACCGTTTTTCTTTTAAAACTTGTTCTTTTTCAAATAATTCTGGTACCTACCCATCTTCCACCAATAAATACTACTCGACTTTTCTTATTCGCATAGATACGTTAACCAGCTGCACCATAATTAGAAGTGAAGTTATCCGACAGAGAACCAAGGTGACCGACATAGCTCAAAGAGTAAGCAGGCATCAACCTAATAGTGCTATGTTTTGACTTACAGCCGTTCCCAATAACCTATCTATAGTGATAGATAGTGTTACTATAGTTTTGTTGCTTAGTTATTTCTGTTAAATGACGGGAAATAACAAAGATTGCCAAGCAAATTAACCACAGACTGTGGTATTCTCAGTAAGAGATAGGCCCACTGTGGTCCACAGTGGGCCTATCTCTTACTGAGAATAGTTTATTGGGAATGAACTTTAGAGTGCAAGAGTTTTGGATGGTTTGTCGGCAAGATCTTTTTACAAGTGTTATAGCCAATTAGGCACATTTGTGCTCCGGTGTCTAATTGAAAAAGATATGGTAAATTTTAAATAGAAAAATATTGGAAAAAATTAACTCGGCCACAAGTGAATTCTCAGGCTGGATTCGAACCAGCGACCTTTGGAAATCCGGTCCAATGCCGGATTTCCAAAGGTCGCTGGTTCGAATCCAGCCTGAGAATTCACTTGTGGCCGAGTTAATTTTTTCCAATATTTTTCTATTTAAAATTTACCATAAGTATAAAAATAGCATTGAAAAATGCAAAAATTACAAAATCATGAAAAAGATATGTTTTCTGATGGTTATTTACCTCAACTTGCATTTCTCCATGCACTGTACCGGTATCATTGCTTCTAATCACTTTTGCAATCTGAAGGTTTTCACTGGACAAAAAGCTGTTATCTTTTTCCTTGACTTTTTTTACGGTAATGTGCTGGTCACATTGCAAGAAGAACCAACAGCCGTTGGGGCAAGCGAAATCTGGAGCGGAGACCGCGTTAGGGTGCCCTGCAACTAGGTTGAGAGACGACCTTCGAAAGATGGCAGGCAGGAGCTGGATGCAAAGAGCTCAGGATCAGGCTCAATGGCGTTATTTAAGAGAGACCCATGTCCCAGTGGACTTCTACGGGCTGACGATGATGCCAATAAACAGTAAAGTCAAGAACAACAACTATTTTCTTAATTACTTATTTTTTTTTTGTCATAAAATACCCAAATAACCTATTTAAATCGATAATGAACCTACACCGCGCTCGGCGTTATACTATACAACACACAGCTATAAATATATGTAGATTTAAAGTCTTATTTTTTACCTCCATGTATTGCTTCCGGATCTATTTAAGAACTCAAATATAAATATTTCTCTGATTCCGATATTTCGATATTGGATCACTCGATACCGGAATTGTAATATTACGATATTCCGAGATTCCGGTATTCATGCCCTAACGATTACCTTATGCAATCGCATGATCGAAGAATCGCACCCGAAATTTAACAATTCAGCAAATGAATTACGATTTGTTCGAATGAAATGTGCGCAGCAACATTAAGTACAAGACAGCATGACAGCATGAAATAAATTTATTGTCTACACTTGTACATTATTACATAATTTGTGGAAATTATTTTAGACCAACGTACGCCTATGACCTTCGCGATTCGACACCATAGATAGAGCTAGTTTTTTATCATATCATGGCCGTGAATTTAGCGAGTTTGGACTTTATTGCGTAACATCAAGAGCGTTGACGCGGACCTTCATGAGATAAATGTTCATTCATATCAATAAACACAATTGCTATCAACAACTACATTCTCAGTCGATACGATAGCTTCGTTACGGTAACTCGTTCAACCCGACACCATGTCAAATCAAGGTAAGAATACTTACAGAAGTTATATAAAAATATCATTGTTTTATTATTTATAGCATAGTGGACTATGCACTCGACTCGAATATTTTTATCATTTGAATAAATTGAGATTCATTTGATAACTATCTGTTGACGAAAATAATTTCTGTTTACAGTACAGTACAGTCAACAGCAAGTTAAGATAGGCTTTACACTACGAAAACCGGCACTATTACGAGTGAGATAACGTCGCTCTTAAGGTCCAACAGCTGTAAAGTCTGATGTTTTGTTGTGTGTACATTTCAAATGTCAATATAATAATGTCGGTGATAAAATGTTAAATAAACAAAACCATATTTTTTATTATATGAGTACAGCCGGCGGCGCAGCGATTAGAGAAGCACCTATATTAGTAATATTATTAATTACTTACTTATTGTTATTGCTTATTAATTCGTAAAGCATCATAAAATAAAATAAATCGACCCGGCGAGTGAGCTCGCCTGCGGGCCCAGTTGCCGGAAGACATAAGAATGATGAAATTGAATGAAGCAACAATAAAATTTTCCGTTAGGTACATTCGGGGAACTTTCCGGTTGACCAGTAGTTTTATTTTGGAAACGTTTTCTCGGAAAGTATTTATGTTAAAGAAATAATTTATTATTCAAATGAAATACAGACCTACTATTTGTGGTATAAACGTTTTCTATATATCTATAACTTTTTAAATAAAGCTCAACTTGTTGGTCAACCGGGAAGTTCCCTGACTGTACCTTAATGAAATGAAAATTGATTTTGATTTTAAAACATACCTACTGCAAGAAAGGATATCAGGCATTCTGGTCCAAAAAAAAAGTGAGCGGCCAGACCCGAGATTAACTTCAATAGATAGTTCCTATTAAGGTCTAAAAAAAAATATATGGACTTAACCCTGTCACCGCATGAACTGAGTAGCTATTTCGAGTTAAAAATTCTGGACAAATAAAATTGAGCGGCCAGACTCAAGATTATTTCCAATAGGTAGGTATCGCGCTTTTAAGTTACAGAAAAAGTGTATAAGAGCGATCTGTGGCGCAGGGTTCTTGGAAAGTTGTAAACCTCTATTCAAAGCTCTAAAAGTGTTGCCACTTCCTTGTCTTTACATACTCGAAATCTGTGTTTTTGTGAAAAAGTATCCTTATCTTTTCAATGTCAAAAGTGATTTCAATTATAGGGGCAGAAATGGTAAAAAGCTATGTATTCCAAAAAAGCGATTACAATTTTATTGTTTTCGAATAATTGTTTCTGTATGGCTATCAGTATTTATAATAAATTGCCTAATGATATCGTCCAAATGACATTCAATAAATTCAAAAAGAATTTATTTAATATGCTATTAGATAAAAATTACTATAGTATTAAGGCCTTTATGAATGATAAATTGTGACTTATTTTTAAATATTCCGATTGTACTATAATTACACTGTGACAATTGATTTATTATTTTATTATCTCTTTTTTAAATTTTTATTTTTAACATTGTTTTAATTATTATTTTTTGACGCACTATGTAAATCTATTGTATTTCAAGGACGCTTAATTTTAATGTAGTTTTATATTAATTACACTGACATTTAATTAGTTTTAATACAGTATGTGCTCTTTTGACTGAATTGCACTACCAAATTTAATATTTGCACGCTGACGTATCAGCAGAATATGTCGGTCATTATTTTATGTAACAACCCTTGTATCCATATTCTTGCAAATAAATTTATTATTTGTTTTATTTATTTATTTATTAATATGAACTACCTATTAGAAATAATCTTGGGTCTGGCCGCTCACTTTTTTTTTGGACCAACTTTGTATGAAGATTGCCTGATGTCCTTTGATTGAATTCTTTTTTGTATCCAATGACAAGTGATTTTATAAAGCTCAAACACTTTGGTTTTTTACTTGCTTTGGATAGTATTTTACCTATATTTATTTTTACTTGGGGCCTGTTTCACAATCTAAAAATAAGTTCTGAGTAGCTTACTTCACAGATGATTTGACAGTTGTGATATGAAAAATATGCCAAATCCTCTGTCAAGTAAGCTACTCAGAAGTTAGTTTTAGATTGTGAAACAGGCCCTTTAGACTTTTTTATTATTTCTTAGCTCAATTCGTGACATTCGTGGCTATCGGGGCTGGCTTGCTGGGAGTAGTTTATTGCACTTACAGAATATATCAAGAGGGGAGAAAGAAAAAGCTACCCGAGAAATGGAGACTTGTTGGAACCCTGAAGACTCTGCATGTGTACCCCGTGAAGTCATGTGGCGTCGTTCCGCTGGAAAAAGCTGAATGTACATTTCTGGGGCTTAAACAAGGCTGGCTTCGAGATCGGTAAGCAAAAGTGAAGACCTATGATGGGTATAGGTCTTCTTCTTCTTAGTGTTTATTGATGGTTCGCACAAGATTATTTGAAAAGTCATTTCATTTTCTAGATGCTCTTGCAGCCAAACCAGCAAAGACTCAAGAGAGGCGATATGCTGCCTTTATAAGGGGAGATGGAGCAGTGGCTCTACTTTACCTGATTAAAGTCTAGAGACTGCTCGCAGGTTTAAAACAATAAAAAAAAACTAGACAAAAATTCGGGAAAACTATTCGCTCTGTAAAAGGAAATCTGACGATAAAATTTTCAACTTTGTTCCAGAGTTTTATGTGTAGTCGATGATTCGTACAACTTTATAACAGCGCGAGTTTACCCAGAACTTTTACTCACCGAGCCCAAAGTGCAGAATTCCGTTATTACCCTCGAGCACCCGGCTATGGATACTCCGCTTCAAGTGGATTTTGCAGAGGTAACTACCAGAAATATTAGCGGACACGTAAAATTTTCTCCTTTCTCTTCATAAAAACTTGCAAAGCTATTGAAACCGATTTTTAAACGAAAACAAAAGAAGGAAGATTAAGTAATCCCTATATGTAAGTAATATCGCTTGTTAGGTCTTTAATTGAATTTCACTGTTTTAGGTAGCAGCAGTGACACCTTCTAAAACTGCAACGGTGTGGGGAAATGAAGTACCAGTATACAACTGTGGTCTAGAAGCTAGTCAGTGGTTTACAAAGTAAGTGTGATTATGAAAAGGCCCTAGGAAAATACTTCAAATAAGCACAATGTCCAATTTTATTCAATGATAGGTGATAGAAGATATGGCATTCTTATTTAACCTACCTAATATTAAATCTAGGTAATTCACCAAAATTTGTGATCCCTATTTGAGAAATCTTGTCACAAAGGACATACTACTTGAAGACAAAAAAGTTTTCACGCCTCTTGCTCGAAAAGTTGGTCATTATAGCGGTCCAGACTCTGGACTTAAAATTCAATTCTACGCCCTCTCTGGACTCCAGAGAGGGCGTAGAATTGAATTTTAATCCAGGCAATAAAGTAATTTGAAAATGGAACAAACGCGACCTCATTAGTGCAGGTTCTTTAGCCACTGTTTTTTTTTAGAACTCTATTAGTTTGCCTGTTTTGCCAAGCGCTATGTTGATACCCCTGCTTTATCTACTAAGAAGGTTAGGTAGATATGTTAGTATTTACATAATATATATGTATATGTATAAAAATCCTCTGCATTTTTTAAGTGTTGTAATCATGCCTAAAACTGGAAAAAGATTATAATGGTTGCTCGTTAGCGCCTTCTTGAAGAACAGAGGGGTACCAACATAGCGGCAACGAAAATATACGAGTTTCATCGTAGGTATATTTTCAGTGCTAACGCTCTTTAATGTGTGCAAACTTTATGGTGTACAGAAGAAAAAAATGTTGATGGCGCGAAATCTTTACATATATACAAATTTAATCGTAGATTATGCACTAAGGGCACTGAGCAAAGTAATCACTACGTTTTTAATTAAGGGGATAAAGCAGTGTCTTATGTTACGGGCAGCATATTGGATTCTGAGCGAAAAAAGGATTCTGTAGTTAATTCCCGAGCGAAGTGAGGGAATTATAGTAAGAATCCTGAATGAAGCGAAGTATTCAAGTTTTCCCAAGGCACTTGTACTATTAAGTATTCTGTGCCAAGGCTAAAACACTTTTATCCCCGAGGGGCATACTTACTTTATACACCTACTGTGCCTACTATGATGCTAAATAAAAAAGAACTTCTAAATTATAAAACGAATACCGTAGGAGGGGGCTGAATTTGAGACTTTTTAGAAAAAAGTAAAGTCTTTGATTGAAGTGACAATTTTATAGTTAAAAAATCCTTGGACCAGGAATGTATGCCTACAACAGCCTTGTTTTTTTTTTCAAAACTATTTTTCATAGAAGTTTTTTTTTGACACTTAGGCCGCAAACTGGACGGCCGCGGGTGCCGTCTAGTTTGCGGCCTTAAATGTTATCATAATAAAATTACTTGTACATTACTATATAATTTGTGAATAAAATTACCCAAGGGAAGTTCCATACAACCACAGAAGGTGATCTGTGCATACAACATTAGCTCCCTCCGGGTATAGCTTACTTTCAAATTGAGGATACTTGATATTTAATGTGCTACAGATGCAGATGGTGTATATAATAATTAATGACCTACTAATTTATTTTACAATACTTATTCAAAATGTCATCTTCCAGTGAAAACGAAGATCCTAATTTAGAGATTGAAGGAAAATAAAAAAGAAACAGTTATGAATGTGTTGCCGTATATTTAAATTTATTTTGCCATAATTTTTTTTTAAAGCTTAAGAATTTATGAAGTGGTTGTTGTGGAGGATAGAAAAACGTATTGATTTGTTCTCGGAAGGAGCTAAGTATCCTAACATATTTTGATGAACTTTCAAAAAAATATGAATGTTCATCCCTTTAGGGCACATATAATGCAATGATACGAACATAATACAATGTACAAATATTGTCGGTACTTTTGATTTTTAATAAAATAATAATTGTTTGACATTATTTTGGATTATACTATTTTCTCGCAATCGTAGTGAAAAGTAGAATGTAATACACGGCGCTAGAAACCTATTGTACCTAACTCGGCTTCTATTACCTAAAATATACGTCGTTACAATAGGTCAATTTAGCCCCTTGTATAACAATCTACTATTATTTATCTACCTCAATGATTAGCGATTCAGGGATTTCCTTTAACTTTTTCTTTTCAGACTATTAAATCGAGAATCGAAGAGCTATCATTTGGTCCTGTATGCAGCACAAGTTTGCCGTCCTAATAAGGATCCCAGAAACAAATACTTCAATTTCTTCAAAGAAGACACGGTATGAAATAATTATTATAAAATTTATAAATAATAATAAATTTACAAGTAGATGCTACAGTCTGCTACACCTTTTCACTACCATGGTGGTATATTCGTATATTGACGGGAGATAATTGTACTTACTCCCTTTTCGAGTAAGTAGGTAATACTATTTACTTAGCTTTACTTCTTCTCATTTATGAACTACATTATTTGATCAACCACGTGACGTACCGTACAGTGGCGGGTATGTCTACATCTGTCAGCACGCTATCGCCTATTTCCGTTCGCAGGTCCTGACGGAACGTTATCGCAGTTGCACCGCCGCTGCCGCTGATGCTGCCGCATGCTGAAGCGTGTCGACAGACTTTCTTGCTGTAGCAAATGGCGGTGCTCAGCGACAGAAAAGGATAAGGCGATAGCATGCTGATATATGTGGGCCAACCCTTAGGCGATATTCGCTCGATTTGGATACTTTGTACTGCCTTAGATCACCTACTGATAGCCGTTCCAGGGAGTTTTTCGCGCCAAGTGGTAATAATTTTGCGATAGGTAGTCGGGTTGAAAGTGGTGAATTATTATTCACTTACCTATCTCTTAACCGTCGAAGATACATAATTTAATAATTTAATCTTAACTCTAAAGGGAGCGTTCCCCGACGACGCTTCGTACCACCTTGTCAACGAAGCCTCCGTGGAAGACCTGAACACCCGGCTGGTGGCCCCGCTGACTGCGCGCCAGTTCCGACCCAACTTCATACTGTCCGGCTGCCCGCCGTACGACGAGGACAACTGGAGCTTCATCAAGATTGGAGACAATGTGTTCGAAGTTATCATGCCTTGTTTACGGTAAAGTAATGAATTGCAGTAACGTGGTTTTCATAGATAACTATATGTTTTATGTGTATAAGAAGATACATTTATTTTGGTGTTGAAGTATTATCTTAGTTATTTTTATATATTATTGCTATCGAATATAACTTGTAAAGGGTACATTTCAAAATTGCGATAACAATAATTTCGTGTGTTGGTAACCGTTACCTTTTACCCTCACGCTTGCCTTGTAGTCCAAGTTTTTATTGTTTTATTTCAAGTAAAGTGTAAAATACGATATTTTGTTTTCCAGATGTGTTCTCACTACTATTGATCCAGAAACTGCTTCCCGAAATTCACAAAATGAACCGCTAAAAACGTTGAAAGGGTAAAAAGCAAACAAATCAAATTATTTTTTATCGTGTTCCACTTTCCAGTAGGTATAATAAAATTATTATGGTGATGTAATGGACACATATCAAAAAAAGTTTGTGATCAGTTAATGATTTTCATAAGTAGGTACATAATAGCTGTTTTCCTAGAGGTATTATAGTAAATCTTGACCGATATTTTTTCAATTTGGTACCTTTCAAAAGCTACAATGTTTAACATTTCGACTGTGTATTTCATTTATTTTGTGAATGTTTTTAAACTACTTACTTAAAAATGTCATACAATAACGGATTTGAACCCTTTGGCCTCGTCATTGGTCAGAAAATTGTTTTTTTTTTCAAAATCGCGCCGAACGAATGGTACCTATGATAAATATTAAACAAGAAAATATGCTAGAAAAAAGCAACTTGTCTCATGCCGCAGGATTCGAACCCGCATCCTTGGGAATCCGGCCCAATGCAATTCCTAAGGATGCGGGTTCGAATCCCGTCCTTTTTTATGTATATTTTCTTGTTTAATATTTATCACAGCAAAATAGCATTGTAAAATGTAAAAATAAAAAGTTATAAATAATACCTATTTTATTGAAGGGAACGTAAAGATCAACAAAAAATATTATGCAACATAATGCCTAAAGTGTCAGGTTAGTGAGATAATTGGAGTTAAAGATATGTGGTTAATTCGTCCAAGTATAAAGGTGATAGTTTGGTTCGGCATTATTCATTTTTAATTCTAATTATCTGGCTAACGTGACACTCCAGAGCATTTTATAATAAAACATTTTTTTGTTCCTTTTTGTGTTCAACGTGATAGATAAAGATAAAGGAAATTGAAAAAAAAAATGGTTTCTCATACGGATTTGGACGAGGCCAGCCTCCATACAAAAAAGTTCAAACCCTTTTGCAAGTCTTTTGTTCAAGACTGCACAAAAAGTAAATAATCGTTGCACAAAAAATAAACACCATCGAAATGTTGAACATTCTTGCTTTTGAAAGATACCAAATTGAAAAAATATCGGTCAAGATTTACTATAATAATCCCTCTACGAATACAGGTATTTTGTACATTGATAGATCGCACACTTTTTTATTGTGAGTAATCACAATCTTATTTTGTCGATGTGCGAGGATCTCTTCCAGATAATCACAGACGTTAATTTTATTTTCACAGTGATTAAAAAAATCTTACTTCTGTTACCATAGTTTCCTTATTATTTTTTTTGTTTTAATTTCCAACAAAGCAAAAAGTTAGACCGTAAGCGTCTGCTGACCACCTTAATTTCTTTCAGGTACCGGCAACATGATAAAGAGGTGGTCAGGAAAGCCTTCGGCAACGCCCCTCTTATGGGGCTGCAACTGGGGCTCCGCTCCGGGCCGGGCGGCGTCGTAGCTGTGGACGACCCAGTCTATATCGCCTAGATCGGTTACATACAGCAGCTACAATAAATGTGTTCTATGCAACAAGCCCTTGAAGCCAATACCGTCAATTAAAAAAAAACAGGAAAGCCTTCGGAAACGCCTCTCGTAATTCACATGGGGCTGCAACTGGCGCTCCGCTCCGGACCTTGCGGCGTCGTCGTTGCTGCGGATGTGGACGACCCAGTATAAGTGTCGCCTGCCTATTATAGATCGGTTACTATAGGCTGTAAATGTGTTTTATGCCCTTGAACGCAATACAGTTAAACATTTTCCAAAAAAAAGCGCTAAATAAAACTAGTCTGCCTCTTAAAAGAAGTCCCGCGTATTACTGGAACTAAAATTATCTCGATGGTAATCGAGCTTATTTTCGAATGTTTAAAGAGTCCCCTTTTTCAGCATTTCAGCAATGACTCGGTCACGCAGTCGCAGCACGTGAGCACGCGGCGGCGGCGGCGCCGGCGCAATAAAGCGAAAAAGTAACAACGTTATTTTGGAATGTCGATACTTGCGAAAAAGACACAGTGACTTTCTATCTTAGGCGGCTGATCACTTATTTTTTCACCGTGACGTGAAACTTGTACTTGGGCGATATCAGTATCGCCCAAGTACAGCGCCACTCTCAGGTAATTTCTGTCGTGAGACAGATTCTAAGCCCGTACTTTTACGTGAAACAGTTCTTAACCGGGCTCCCTTGACTAAAAAAACCTAATTGCCACTTACATGATAGGAAGAATACAAATTACTATCTGACCAAGACATTAGGCGCATGACAGCTGAGAAAAACTTAAAAAATCTAACTAAAAACAAAAATTTCAAGAAGCGGTAATCAATCAGCACGGTGATAGAAGTGGGCTGCAGGTGCCAAAAGTGCAAAACCGCATTCCTGTCATGCGCCTAATTCTCTTGGTCGTGTAGTATACCTACTTTTTTTTTTTGTTTTGCAGTGGAGACCCATCAGCATTTATTACATTATGAGATTTTGTTCGGTAGCTAATATAATAGTAATTTTAAGTCAAATGCTTTGTTAGGTATATGTTAAAGGTTACCTTATTTTGTATAATTTCTGTTTCATATTTTTATATTAAAAATTAAATATTGAAATAATCATACGAACTTGTTTTACTTGAAGTTTCTTGTTATTTAAGTTAAAGCCGTCTGAATATGTAAATAACATAGCATGCATACCTACGTATGTTGATGGATGCTGCTTCATATCAAAACAACACTAAACGCTCAAAATACTACATATAACATTATTATCTTTTGTTTACATTAGGTACATAGTCTCCCGGTATAAAGGTATTTACATAACTTAGTGCCGTGAAGATATTCATTCCACGATGACGGCATTATCATAAGGTGACCTAGCGAGTGTTTGTTATAATATGTACCTACTTATGAAAAATATTCAATACCTACTCAATTCGTTAATTCAAACACCATGATTAGCTAAGGTATGAAAATGTGTTATACTTCCCAGCAGCGCCACTAAATTGTACAAGTTTCAAATTAGTCTCAAATGAACAAGCATAAATTGTTCTAAATGGTACGCTGTCCCAAAAAATTGTTCTAATGATAGTTTCAGAGATAAAAATACTTTTGTGTGGCGCTGCCAGGAAGTATACTTCCTAGCAACCTCACGGCGTACAAATGTGCAAATCATTTTAAAATATCGGCCATAAATTGTTCGTAATTAGTTCGTAATTAAAAACCTCAAATATGCGTAGTTTTGCTGAAAAAAATACTTTTATCAATTACTTAAATTACAGATAATAATGGGGGACCATTATTACCACTGCAATAAGGGATTATTGCAGTGGTAATAGTTCTTTTAGATTAGAAGAAGAGATCAAACACTCGACAACGCTTATGTAAAACACACTTATCTTATTGGACGTCTGGCGTAGAGGTACATAGTCTGCCTTCTACGCGCAATCATACAAATATTTGTGTGCATGAACATGTGTTTTTGTCTTGGTCTGGGTGTTAAATATAAATAAATATATGGGATATAAATACATGTAATTATACATGTATGTAGTAGTAGTATTTATGAGTAGAAATATATATAAACGTCCACGACTCGGGTACAAATGTTCATCATACAAACGTTTGCCCCTATCGGGATTCGAACCCGGGACCTCAGAACAAGCGACACCTTGAAACAGGTGTACGCACCACTCTACCACAGAGGTCGTCAAGTATGTTTAATCTAGTATTTACCTATATAATTGCGCCGATTTTTATGTCGTTACCCATATTGCGCTGTTTCATTTTTGTGTTTGTTACTGTCAGGAGAAGGTTCTTATAAAATAAAAAAATAAGAAAATAAATAAAAAACGCATGAACTTTGGGAATCCTGCCCACTGCTCTAACCACTGAGCTACCGATACTGGTCTCGGTAACTCAGTAGTTATAGCAGTGGTGAGAGCAAAACAATTTTTCCCTTGGGCGATGTACTTTGAATCCCTCAGTGCGCTCAGGATTGTACTCTAGAATCCCTCGCTATGATCGGGATTCCACTTTAAAATCCTTCGCTTCGTTTTGGATTCAAAATAGCGCCCTCGCTGTAAATATTATTGTACCCCCTTTTAATACTTACAATCTACTATAATAATGAAACCTTATTAGTGCTTTTGACAATTTGTAATTACGAATGCAACTTTATGGAGATTGACATAACTGTTAGTTAGTTAAACATTAACCGTCAGCTATGAGACAGGATAATGTCTGTCGGGCCGGCTCAATATAAAATTAAGCTACTGATGTATCTTTAAATCATAGAATTAAATAAATAAATATTTTCATACAATCACACCAATTATCTAGCCCTTGGACTTCTACTATTTAGTATTCGGTGCCCATAGTAAGTTTCATGAGAACTTGTGCTATGGGTACTAGACAACGGATAAACATACATATATAGGTACTTATTTTTGTAAATACATACATAATATATATATTAAACACCTAGACCAAGACAAATAGACATGCTCATGCACACAAAATATTTGTCTTGTCCGGGGATCGAACCCTGCACCCACTGCATAGAAGGCATATATGCATCTATGCACATAATATAATATCATTGGATCTATGTATAAAATGTCATTGGCTTTATTTTCTCAGTAGTTCCCAAATCGAACGTATCGACATAATATGTATAAATATTATATTATAATCATTACTTGGTTAGTGTTCCATCTAATCTATGAAGCAATAAGAATAGTATTATTACAAAAATCCTTCATTCGAAGTTAACTACTTTAACGTTCCTTCTCTTTGCTTCTATAGTACAATGCCATCTACGAAGCTTAAAAAAATACTAAGATTATTTTTCGTTAAACTGTAGTTAGTGTGTTATGTTTCAGAATGTCCAGATTTATAATTTTTAATAAGTAATAGAAATTTGTATGATAATAAATTATTTCTTTACGCATCGTTCAATATATTCCCTAACCGAAAAAAATGCTCCTTACGTATTTAAGCGATTGCTGATCGTTACAAAGATAACGATAAACTAGCTTGTTTCGGATGAGATTGGCATTTTTTTACAAAAGCGATGCGATATGTTGAGTTGGTAGTGTCAATCGCTACTTTTTACTTCCAAAAAAACATAAAAAAGCTATTACTAATTAACTAGTGTCGCAACACTATTTGTTGGGGTATCGCTTGATTTTAAAAGACCACAATACCACCAGGGGTATCGTGGGTCCGCAGTGGCAATGAGCGAGCATTATTATTAGTAATATATAAGTCAATGATTATTATCTATAATTTAAGTAATTGATAAAAGTATTTTTTTCAGCAAAACTACGCATATTTGAGGTTTTTAATTACGAACTAATTACGAACAATTTATGGCAGACATTTTAAAATGATTTGCACATTTGTACGCCGTGAGGTTGCTAGGAAGTATACTTCCTGGCAGCGCCACACAAAAGTATTTTTATCTCTGAAACTATCATTAGAACAATTTTTTGCGACAGCGTACCATTTAGAACAATTTATGCTTGTTCATTTGAGACTAATTTGAAACTTGTACAATTTAGTGGCGCTGCTGGGAAGTATAACACATGAAAATTGTTACACTATTTAAAAAATGCAGACACCTGTACAGACACCTGTACAGTACACTGAGAGAATGCATTATTTGACAGCTCCTAGCGATTGCGATTGCTTGGTCCTCCTCTACGCGGCCACACTATATTTTATAACATGTTTTCGTGTAAATGTTTTGCCAGTGGAAACGGGGGGTAGCTAAATTGCCCTTTTTTTCTTTATTTAATTTAAGAACTTTTATCTTAAAGAGACATGTAGTCTATAGCTACCTACGTGTACTACAAATGGCATATTCCTGCCCACGACCGCGGGCCCACGATCTGCTGGGACTTTTAAAAAGTGATCGTTGATAACATCAGCATCACCCAAAGCATCACGAAGACCCTCGCTCTTATCAGGCTTGACCAAAATTTGTTCTTTTAAATTATTTCAGTTTTTTTTAAATCTTTTACATTAGAGTTAATAAAATGATTATAATACGACGACCTGTTTGGCTCAGGGGTACTAACCCCACCTTCTGCGCCAGAGGTCCCGGGTTCGATCCCCGGACAAGACAAATATTTGTGTGCAAGAACATGTCTATTTGTCTTGGTCTGGATGTTTAATATGTATATTATGTAGGTATTTACAAAAAAAATATATAAGTATGTTTATCCGTTATCTAGTATCCATAACACAAGTTCTTCATGATACTTAACGTGGGCTAGATAATTGGTGTGATTGTATGGAAATATTGATTTATTTAATATGCTCGTTTTTCATTGTCAATACTTTTAATCACTATATTATTTAGATCTCTGTAGCACTGCCCGTCCACATTCGACTTCGATTCACGGAATTTATCACGAGCCTCATCTCGCAGATCAATTATAAACTAGACCGTGTCGGTTATCCAAGGAAGATTGTAATTAGGTTTAATTTTCGTAGACATAAAAGGAGCATGCTTATCAATGAGAGACAACATGAGTGAATTAAACCTATCCACCATGCACTCCACAGACGGCTGCTGGGAAACTGACTCCCAATCAAGCGCGTCAAGATCCTCATTCAAATTATCAGGGTTAATTTAATTCGTTTAACAGGTCTGTATGTAACATATCTTGTTATCGGTTTAGCCTTTTTTAACAGAACGGTCAAGTTAATCATTGCGTGACCTAAGGGACCAGAAACATTAGAAACAGTAACGTCACGGGTTTTGCAGTTTGTGCACACAATACTTGTACTATTAAGTATTCTGTGACACAAGGTCGATTAAAGAACTTGCGTTAACAGAGAAGTGAGTAGATTCAGTTACGATCTGCTGAAGATCAAAACTATTTAATAACTCATTTACTTTTAGAGCATTATTGTTATTAGCGACATCAAACATATTAATGTTGAAGTCGCCTATGAGAGCTATATAATCTGTATGGTTTCTTGCTACCACACAAACTTTTACTGAAGTGAATCTTGAAATATTGAATTGAAATTAAAGTACTTGAAAATCTTGAAATTAGAAGTCCGAACTGTTTTCTTTTGTTTATTGAAGTAATGAGTCACACAACATGAACATATCGATATTGAATGCGAACTAATTAGTTGTAAAAATTAAAATAAAATATTCATTTACCAAAGTGCTGACAACGCGCTAAGTAACAATAAAATTGTGCGGTTAATGACCGTACATAATCATAATGAGCAAAACTTGAGATGGACTCCCTCAGAGCATCAATAAATTTGTCAACATTAAGCCACTATGGCCTATACGCCGTTCCTATTAATACAAAAAATCCATTTACTTTCGTGGATAGCCACAGTTGCTCTATACCAACAGGATGTTTTATAAACCGAACACGCAGATCCTGCTTAACATAAAAAGCAACTCCGCCTCCCCTTCCCCAACGCATGCTACGCGGACGCGGTACATTCCGCAATCCGTAGCCGGGTGCAAAAGGCGCACACGCCTCCCGATCCCGACCCGCGGGCAGCCAAGTTTCGTTAAGCTACTATGTCGGCATCAAATCGATTCATCGCTATAAGGAAGTTGTCGTGATCTGTGTTAAGTAACCCCGCGTTGTAAAGTGCTAATTTTAGAAATTTAGTTTTAAACGTCATTATTATAAATTAAAAAATATATAATCAATATTTTTAGCAATAAAATATGTTTTAGGACATAGTAAGTAATAATAAAAAGTACAATTAGATTTCATAATATTAATAAAGTATATTTAAAGATGTTAATACTATCTCATAAATAACAATTGATAAAATAATTAGAAAAATACATTAATTGAAGTAAAAAATTGATTTGACTAGTTGTATTGTAACCTTGACTGAACGATTTTTTGCATTGCTGTGACACACTCTACACTTTTAACTACAACAAGGCATTTTAATTTAGATAATTACGGATTCATGTCAGTAATTGACAGATAATAAATTATTAAAATCAAAGTCGACAAATATCATCAAAATAGTAGATTATTAACCAAGGGGATAAAGCAGTGTCTTCTGTCGCGGGTGACGATTTAAATCGCGAGCGTAACGAAGGACTCGAGGTTTACTCCCGAGCGTAGCGAGGGTGTTAAAAACTTAAATCACGAGCGAAGCGAGGGATTTAGGACGAGTCCTGAGTGTAGCGAGGGATTTAAGTTCACCCAAGACTAAGACAGCTTTATCACCTAGGAAAATACTCTACTTTTCGTACCATTTGCGAAAAAATTAACACAATAATAATATGAGATGTATTTGAAGAAAACACAAACGCGGCAAATTCCTAGACTAATATTTTTTTGTCGGAAAAGCAAAGGCATCAAGCTCATACGGCCTCGTCGGTTTTCGTAATTTTATTTAATAATCATAACTGCATAATAAATGCGTATTCCTTTTTCAAAAAGATGTGTAATGCTTTATATACAAACTCAATGGTGTAAACACAGATGTAGTTCAGTATAAATTTCGGTAAGTGTTCCAAATTTAAATCACATTCTCCCCCTAGAGGATGAATGAAATTCAGTACAATTTTCTTTTCACCTCACACGCTCTGAAAAGGAGGTTTTGTCAATCAGTTTAGGCGTAGAAAATAGCTTTTTGCCGCCTAGCGCGGCAAAGTATTTTTTTTATTTAATACCTAAAAATATGTCATAATGCGTTCCGAATCGCACTATTGACTTTTTTGTTATATTTGATTCTTATTTTAAATAGCTTTAAATTAATTATAATACTCCGTTTTGGTTTAATTATATTATTTTAGTTCATTGAATCATAAAAACAATAACAATATTAAACTATTTGTTATAAGAATTTTATATTAGGCTGGGTGAGACTTCACAACTTATTAGGTATTGGATTTCAGACTGTGACATAAATCTTTATTTTTAAATTGTCTTTGTCTTGTACCTCATGTCAATGTCAACATTTACGGAATCGTTTTTATTCTTATTAATAAGTAACATTATATTCATACTTTAAATAACTTTGAATTAACTATAATACTCCCTTTTTTATTATTTTAGTTTTTTATATCATTAAAACAACGAGAATAAGGTATATTTAGATTAAACTGTATGTTTAAAGATTTTTTTACCGGAAGTTGACCGCCATACCGTTGGAAACAACCATAAAATGTTCCTCGCTGTTGCGAGGTGAAAAACTGTGTGTTGCGCTCGGCAGAAAAGTTTTTAGCGTCTTGTACCTTTGAAATCCTCGCTTCGCTCAGGAATCAATCTTTCGCTACGCTCGTGGTTCAATCCTGGAATCCTTCACTTCTGATTTCAATAGAGGTAACTCGCCGCTAAATAACCAACTTTCCAGCCTGGCATAACAAATAACTATTCCGTTTTTAACAGATTAAAAATGACTATTGTTATGTTCGCTTTTTTTGGCATAGAATGTCACTTTTTTGAGCAAGTGGTATGAAAACACTATTTAAATCGGCCTCGGTGCGCAAGCGCGAACGAGGGGCGTCAACCACCTCGTGTACTATGCATATGCAACTGATAAGACCTGCAAGTGTCGTTCCGCGAAACAACTTTTTCACGTCACACGCTCGAAAGAGGAAGATTTGTCATTAAGTTTTTTTCGTCGCTTTTTGCGGCCTAGCGCGGTAAAGTACTTTTTTAATTTAATACCTAAAAATATGTCATAATGCGTTCCGAATCGCACTATTGTCTTTTTTGTTACATTTTATTCCTATTTTAAATAGCTTTGTATTAATTATAATACTCCGTTTTGGTTTTATTATATTATTTTAGTTCATTGAATCATAAAAACAATAACAATAAGATTAAACTAGTTGTTATAAGAATTTTATTTAAGCTGGGTTAGATTTCACAACCTATGATTGGATTTCGGAAAGTGACATAAATGTTTATTTTTAAAAATTGTCTTTGTCTTGTACCTCATGTCAGTGTCAACATTTACGGAATCGTTTTTATTCTTATTTCTATGTAACAATATATTCCTACTTTAAATAACTTTGAATTAACTATAAAACTCCCTTTTTTATTATTTTAGTTTTTTATATCATTAGAACAACGAGAATAAGGTATATTTAGATTAAACTTTATGTTTAAATATTTTTTTACCGGAAGTTGACCGCGGAAACAACCATAAAATGTTACTCGCTGTTGTGAGGTGAAAAATTGTGAGTTGCGCTCGGCAGTAAAGTTTTTAGCGTCTTATACCTTTGAAATCCTCGCTTAGCTCAGGATTCAATCTTTGGATCCTAGGATCCTTCACTTGCTCTGCTTTCAATAGAGGTAACTTGCCGTTAAATAACCAACTTTCCAGCCTTGCATAACAAATAACTATTTCAATGGCGTGGTCCGCCGCGCACCGCCAGTCTGCTTGTGACCACGGCTATTGCAACATAGTTGAACTTCTTAACTAATGTCGCGTTTTAGTCCCGTTGTTCTAATATATAATTATAATGGAACGCGAAAGTTAAAAATCTTTTTCAAGTTTTTAATTCCCTTTTTCCGTTCTTATCAACTAAATCGATCAACTGGAAACTGATCAACTATTTTACTTCCTAAGTAAATCTTAGCTATTTGGTTGATCGGATGGGAAATAAATATTATTTACATCTCTCATGTTCGGTAAGTAGGTTCTTATTACCTCCAAATGGGGCTTGTAGGTGACTAATTAGCGCTCTAGGGTAATAATGTAGCTAGAAAAGCCTCGAAAAGCTAGCTAGGGCGGTAAGTAATTAAAAAAAACACTTCTTTCTTTCAAAAAGTTCGCGTACATCTAACAATCATACTGGCAATAGACATCATGCATTCAGCCCAATGACCAAAGAGGTCACTTTGCTATCAGTCATCAATTTTAAATATCGAACGGCGAAGCTCAATATCGATTTTAAAAAAAATTAAAAAATTCTTTTATTGATTCTTTTTAATGAAAAAAGGCGGGAATAGAAAACTTTTACTTTAAATATTGTTTGTTTTTGGGATTTGTTCTCATTTCACAATAAATTTCAACAAATAAAATGTTTTATTCTTGTAATGCCGGTTTTTTTTCTACTTACCTCACAATCGAGATGTAAAGCAGAATAGTTAGCTCGGGTGTAAGCATCAATTGCACCCTAGAACTATAGGCGCCCTCGCTGCGCTCGTGCGCCTAAATATCTCGGGCTGCAATTGATGCCTTACAGCCTTGGACGAATTAATTCGTCCAAGCTTACAGCCCTTGGCTACTAATCTACTATTATTGTAGTTGAAGAGCTGTTGCCTATAAAAATTATTGAAAATTTAAATACAATCAGAACTTCTCAAAATATCCAAAATAACTACTGGTTAGTTATGCAACCCTGGTATTTTTAGAATGTAGTTAATGTTAGTACATTTGTAGGCTAATCACATATAGATATAAACCATAGTAAATTACATTTTAACCTAGTAGAATTATTGTCGTGGACGAGCGCTTAGTCACACAACTGACACTTAGTAAATGCTGGCTGGAAAATGCCACTACGTCCAATGATACGCTGAAGAACCGTTGATCAGTACAAATAAACAATTATTTATTATTTAACACAGTATATTTTATTATTAAATAAATGCACTGAATCAAAGTCACTTCAATACAGATACACTAAATTATCTGCACTTTGAATAATTTAAAATCTATTATTCCTTAAAACAGTTCACGCTTGACACTTCTAATTCGCTGCACTTGTTTGAACACTTCTTATTACTCTTCAGAACTCTTATTTTCAAACTCTTCTTTGAACACTTCCGGATGCGCTTACTCAATACACTTTTTAAGTCACTATTGCATGCTATACGCTGCGCTGCGTGCCGCTTTTATACCGCCCGCGGAAAGTCGAGAATCGCATGGAATATTCGCGACGTGTGCGTCTCGAACGTTCCCGACAATCCACGAGCGGCCGAGAGAGCGAGACTCTATTTCTGTCTCGCTCACTCGCTTCCGCGGGAGAAATTTGTCGCAATATTCGTCCTTATTTAATGCAGCGCGACTCTTTTATGAACTTTTTGTTTATCAATGTTCGCGCGGCGTTCAAACAACTATTTCACTGTTCGTCGTCGCTCACAATCTCCCCCGCGGTGCATAGCACCTCTCTTTTTGGATGCGACGACGTCCAGCTCTGAAACACGGCGGGGGGCACTTATCATCACTTCGGTGATCTGTTGACATTGGTGGCTCTTCCTTTGCTATAGCTGATTGTGGCTCTTCATTTACCTTAGCTGGAGGTATATCGGAGTGCAGCGCTGTGTGATGCCATCTTCCACACTTCTTACACGTGGCAGCTCGGCATTTGATGCGCGAGTGTCTAAATCTCAAGCACTTAAAACATAGATGTTCCTTCTTTGCCATGTCCCATTTCACACTCATGCTGGCACCTCTAAATATCTTGCACTGCAGCAGGTAATGGTTTCCTTGACACGCCGGACAAATATTCGCGTCTTCCCTGAAACCTTCGTGAGTGACGCGAACGTGGTACATCTTATGGGGCCCGCTGCCTTTCTGTTCCGGGGACTCTTCAGGTGGAGCCAAGTGGGGGCGCCTCCAGTTTTCTTTCATTATCCCTTCATTCCTCCATGGTCCACAATGCTTATGCTCCCAAAACTCTTCATGAGGAGCTCTATGCGGGCGTCTGGACTTCGCTTCCGGGAACTCTTCAAGTGGAGCGAAGTCTGCACATACAGCTGCTTCTTCTTCCAGGAAGTTGCTGATGAGTATCAACTCTGGTAACACTTCATATTGATGTTTCTTGTAAAATTCAAACCAGCGAAATTTCACAACTGATGGCATCTTGTCAATAACAGATTTCACAGTTTCCGGAGAAGTTAAATAATTTTCTTTCCCAAGCGCTTTAATAGTTGCGACGGCGTTCTTCACTTGGCTGGCGAATATGCATATGTCGCTTGGGTCCGCTGCTACTCTTGGAAGCCTCTTTAGCTTTTCCAGTTCTGCCAATGCTAGAGCCGCAGGTCTGCCGAAGCGCGCTTCTAGTCCCTTCAAAACTTCGTTCGGATCTTCTGCAGTGAACAGAAGACTCTTCACAGCTTCTCTGGCGCTTCCTCGTAAAGCTCTTCGTAGTCGTGCTAAGTTCTGCGTGGCGCTGAAGTCTTTGGCAGTATCTACATAAGACCTTTTAAATGCCAGCCACTCTTCGCTGGCACCGTTAAAGTGTGGCAGCTCAACACTTTCACAACTCTTCCACCTTTCGCTGAGCTTGGCAATCGCCTCAGCTAATTCTTGCACGAGGCTGGTCTCTTTGACTGGTTCTTCTATAATCATTTCCTGCGTGACTCGTCGGTCATAGTCACGGAGACACTCTTCGGCGTTTTTACCCTTCTCACCTTCTGCTTGAAGTTCAAGCAGTTCCAATTCCATTAATTGCAAGTTTGTTCGCGCCATCTTCAGTTTTGCTTCGGCTGCTTCAACTTCTCTTCTGGCCACCAAAATCCTTGCTTTGACCTCTGCTCTTTTTTTGGAAACGGCATCGGAACGTATGCCGACACTACTCCCCCGCAACGACCCTTCGTCATTTAGAAGTTGAGGTATGAGTTCACCGTCAACTTTGGATAATTGAGCATTGTCTTCAATGCGTCGCACTTCGTCACTTTTATGTAGGGGGTTGAGCTTCTCTTCAGGTGTTGATGAAGAAGTATCCTCTTCACGATGCTGTATAAATTCGTGATATGGTGCGGCGCGAATTGACTCTTTAGCTCTTCTTTTACTTCTTGAACGCTTCGAAATGGACGTAGATTTCGGCATGCTCTTCGTCTCCAAATCCGGCTCGAAGGACCAAAAATATGTCGTGGACGAGCGCTTAGTCACACAACTGACACTTAGTAAATGCTGGCTGGAAAATGCCACTACGTCCAATGATACGCTGAAGAACCGTTGATCAGTACAAATAAACAATTATTTATTATTTAACACAGTATATTTTATTATTAAATAAATGCACTGAATCAAAGTCACTTCAATACAGATACACTAAATTATCTGCACTTTGAATAATTTAAAATCTATTATTCCTTAAAACAGTTCACGCTTGACACTTCTAATTCGCTGCACTTGTTTGAACACTTCTTATTACTCTTCAGAACTCTTATTTTCAAACTCTTCTTTGAACACTTCCGGATGCGCTTACTCAATACACTTTTTAAGTCACTATTGCATGCTATACGCTGCGCTGCGTGCCGCTTTTATACCGCCCGCGGAAAGTCGAGAATCGCATGGAATATTCGCGACGTGTGCGTCTCGAACGTTCCCGACAATCCACGAGCGGCCGAGAGAGCGAGACTCTATTTCTGTCTCGCTCACTCGCTTCCGCGGGAGAAATTTGTCGCAATATTCGTCCTTATTTAATGCAGCGCGACTCTTTTATGAACTTTTTGTTTATCAATGTTCGCGCGGCGTTCAAACAACTATTTCACTGTTCGTCGTCGCTCACAATTATCTTAAAGTTATTTGGTCCGTGAAGAACTTGGAACATCATTTGAAAATAGAAAACTCTAACAGTCGATCTGGGGCCGTACTGCGCAAGTGGCGTCGGCATCGTAATCGGCTTCTTTTGACAGATGGATGCAACACCTTGCTGCTTCTTTTTGACACAAATGAAAACTTACCAAATACTTACTAAGAGCAATATGTCACATCCTTCTGTCAAATGAAATCTATGTCGATGCCGACGACAATTGCGCGGCAGGGCCCCTGGGGTCTGTTTCATAAAAAATATTAGTCTAATATTATGAGTCATACGCTTATATTATTATATGAAATTATTAGTCTGTTTCATAAAAGTACAAACTAATATTAGTTATGAGTGTAAACGCTTATATTATTAGCTAATATATAGTGAACTGTTTCATAATCAATTTATACTCATATTATCAGCTAATAATATGAATTACTTTTCATGTCTTTCTAGTTTAATAAATCAATTTATTAGTGTTTCGAAAATACTTTTCAATTAGTGATTCAGGGTCAAATAAAGAAGAGAATGTTATTATGAGATGCCCGAAGATATTTAGAAGGAGAACTTTATACTGGCATGGATATGATAAAATGAGCAAAAACTGATTAGATACAAAGATGTATTTATTTTCCAGCTTTTCACATTGTTATTTTTTCTTTTTATTTTATGTCGCTTAGCAACCACAGTGTCCGCAACACTCCCCGGCAAAAGAAACCGGTAGGTTCATTAGATTGATGAATGACATAAATTACTTACTCAATTATATACACAGTTAAAGGAAAAAAAAAATATAATAAACAATAAATGAAATCTTTCAACGATAACTGAGCCTTATTGGGGATCTCACAACTCGTCCAGAACGAGTAGTAGTCAAACCTGTACTGTCAGAGTCCTCAGTAGTAGTTTTGGGAAGCTTGTCAGAAGTGTCAGTCTGAGTCTGGGGTTGGTCAAGCTGTTTAAAATTGTCTGAAGAAGTAATTTCAAGCGGGTAGAGGCGCTGTGCAGGCCTCACCTTTTCTCCAGTGGCAGTTCGTACTCTAGCAACTCGTGTTTGATCATCCTTGCTCAGAAAAACTTCTATTATGACTCCTATTGGCCAGTTAATTCTTCGGAGTTTATCTGTTTCTATAAGTACAATATCGCCCAATTTAAAATCGCGAAATTTAGAATTTCTTGGCTGCACGAGTGTGCTTAAATATTCACTTCTAAAACGTTGACGGAACCCTTCGCGTAGTGCTTGACAGTACTTTGCTCGAAGATTCAAAGTCTTCCTGTCAACCTGGTCAAGATCAGATACATCATGTTGAAACAAAGGTTGCACGAACATCGCAGGTGTAAGAGGTCTGAGCCCATCAACACTGGTGTCTACATAAGTAAGGGGACGACTATTAATCGTAGCCTCACAGTCACACAATATCGTTACCAACTCTGTTAAAGTAACAGACGCCCGACCCAAGAGTCTTCGAAGCATCGCTTTTATGACACCGATAAGACGTTCATAAAACCCACCCCACCAGGGGGCGCTAGGGGGCAAGAAATTCCATTTTATTCGTGCAATGGAAGAGTAACATAGAATCTCATTCCAATCTAAAGTGCTAAAAGCATTATCAAGACCTCGAAAATTAGTACCATTATCACTGTATAGGCAGGAAATTCTACCTCTGCGCGCTATAAAACGCCGTAAAGCCATAATGAATTCAGCAGTCGACAGCGATTCAACCACTTCAATGTGTACAGCTCGGTAGGTGGCGCAAGTAAAAAGAACAATCCAAGCCTTCCAACCGGACCTTAATACAAGAGGACCAGCTAGGTCTACTCCTGATACTTCAAAAGCAGAGCTAGCCTCCATGCGCCCTTCAGGTAGACTTCCAATTGGTGGCTGATAAGGCTTAGCCTTAAAACGCTTACATTTCACACAGTTATTGACTACCTTTCTGCATAACCTACGCAAACCAACAATCCAAAAATGTTCACGTAGATTACACATTAGTGTCTGAACACCAGCGTGATGCAGAACGAGGTGTCGTTGAAGCACTAAGCGTTGCACTATCGGTTCACTGGCTGGCAGGACAATAGGATACTTAAAATCTCTTCCCTCGCTGCCTAAGCCTAGCTTAGTTTCGATTCGTACGATATCTTCATTATCAACAAAAGTTTGTACGTTGTTACTTTTCAACATACTGTCACTGTGTTTGTTTTGAATCAATCTGATGATAACCTTTTCTGCCCGTAGAAACTCATTATACGTAAGCTCCTTTATAAACGGTTCTGGCTTCCTTTTAAGTCTCAAAATCCAACCAATCATTCTTACGATCTTACTGTACACAGAAAAATAACGCAATCTTTCCAAAAAAGAATCACATTCAGTGAGCATGGCCTTTACTGATCTTCTCCGCTCATTCTCTACTACATGGAAGTCAATTTCAAAGTTGACGTCTGGCCAGTTTTGTTCATCTAATCGTAACCAGTCAGGTCCTTCCCACCAGCGGCTTTTGAGTAGCCCTTTTGGATATATTCCCCTAGACGGCAAATCCGCTGGATTCAGGTTACCGGGAACATTTCGCCAATCTGAAGGCGAGGTAGTTAATAATATTTCATGAATTCTATTTCTGACGAACACACTCCAATTTCCGTTTCCTTTGATCCAAGCCAATACGGCACTTGAGTCCACCCAATAGTGGACTGGACAATTTTCCAGAGCCAGTGATTTTATGACCGTGTTTGCTAGCCTGGCACCAAGTGTCGCAGCGATTAACTCGAGACGCGGTATGGTGATGTAATTCATTCTCTTGATCGGCGTGACTCTCGATTTAGCCTGAATTAAGCTCAAATCGACTCGTTCGCCGTGTCTGGCACGTAAGAAGATGCACACTGCATATGCCACTTGACTTGCGTCACAAAAAACATGAAGTGAATTTTCACATTCATAAAGAGAAGACTTAGTAAGCCGTCTTGGAATCACTATTTCATTAATTAAATGTGCTTGATCTAGCCACTGCTTAAATTCGACAGATAAATCTACAGGCAATTCCTGATCCCATGTAAGAATCTTTTTCCATGCCTTTTGTAGCACCATCTTAGGAACTATTGTTGTTGCATATACCACGCCAATAGGGTCGAATACTCTCTGCATAACAGATAGACGAGTTCTTTTTGTCAATTTCTCGTGCGTTGTTTTTAATGAATTAGCATTTAAATGCAGTGAATCGCCTTCGATATCCCATAACACACCTAAAATATGAAGCCGATTTGTAGTTGAATGAAGCCTCTTCTTTGCCACCAAGTAATTGGATTGTGGACGCGGTACATCACACCATGGCAGTGATACCTCGTAACGCCCTTTCTCGTTAATGGTTATGGTCCTCTCAAACTCTCTAAGTACCTCTGTGTCATGTAGACTTTTCGCCTTTTGTTCAGCGGGGTCTTTTATCCCTATAGTCTCTATTTCCCATAAATCTGAAATATTTATGTGAGAAAGACAGTGAAGTGCCGTTATCGTATTTACTAATGAGCTGTAAATTCCCGTAATTGGGCCTTGAATTGTCCAGCCCATTTTAGTTTTAATTGCGGTCAGAGTACTACTTACGTGAACAAAATCACTAGACAAAAGAAGACCTGAAAAGTCGGCGCCTATCAAAAGTTGTACATCGTCGGGACAGTCTGTCGAGTCGGTCAATATAATGTTGTGTCTCTGTAATTGTTGAATTATTTCATTAGATCTAACTTTCGGTAAAAAACCACAAATATTTTGTTGTTCCACTGTTGACATTTGCATCTCAAAATCATTTGTCAAACTTTTGACACAAATGTTATAAATTTGACGTTCTTCCGTATTTTCTTCTTTTCCGCCAAATAGACAGTGCGTTATAAACTCTTTTCTTACCGGTTTCAAAACTAACTTTTCAACAAGATCCTTTCGAATATACGACCTCTGCGCACCACTATCTATTAAAGCACGCACTTTAATTGACATCTTGCCGTCGCTGGATGCAACTTGAACGACGACAGTCTGCAGAAAAGTGGTAGATTTCAACTTGCAATGCAAACTGTTGGCCTTTTCAGGTTCTAGTTTGTTTTTACAGGTACTCTGTCCGTGCATATCAGGGCACATCAATGTATAGTGGCGTTTCTTACAAAATAGGCATTTAGGAAAACTTTTGCATCGTTTAGCAATATGGTTTTGTCTTAAACAAATTAGGCATGCCTTTTTAGCTTTAATGTGCTCTGTTCTTTGTTCAAATGTCATCTTCGCTGCTTTATGACACTCTGCGCTGCCGTGGGTGTCCTTGTCGCACCAGATGCATATTGTTGAGTTTTTACGAGTTTCTGGTTTCGTTTCAGCGACAAAACAGCAAGTGGGTGCTTTTGGTTCCGAAATAGAGTTATTAATCATACCTTGGTGGGCAAGTTGAATCCTTTCCTCCGATTCTACTTCTAGTCTAAGAAAATCGACTAGTTTGGATAAATCATTCTGAATTTTACTGTCAGAAGCTCTATGCCGGTTCCATGCTCGAAGCACCTCATCAGGTAAGGCGGACTCTACCATCGGGAATAAGATAGACGCATATTTATCTTTTGTGACACCAAGAGTTTCAAGTGCTTGCAAGTGCGTTTGTAGGCTGTCATACAGTGCCGTCAAGTTCTTTGTATATGATGGTGACTGCCCTTTTTCTTGCATCAATGATAGTAATCCTCTTACATATGTCTCTATTAAAACGTCGTCTCGGGCAAATCTGGATTTGAGAGCATCTAGAGCCTTTTTATAGTTCTCCCCACATGGAGGGTAGCTCTCCACAAGCTGCCTGGCGTTAGAATTAGGTTCCATCGATTGGAGCAGGTATTGAAATTTATCTGATTCGTTTATGTCTGGATCTTCGTGAATCTTTACAAATTGGCCCCAGAAAAGCAACCATTTTTTCACTTCTCCATTGAATCTAGAGATTTCTAGCTTAGGCATCTTGACTTTATGTTCTCGCAGACGCATGACGCTCGAATTGGCACAGTTGGCAGATAATACTGTTCCAGCATCATCATCATGATAAGAATTGTCTCTAGGTTTACTGAAGTTTTGGTAACTAATCCTCAGCTGTGACCATCTGGTTTTATACGGTACTGCCCTATCTTGGTCTTCCTGGTATGCTGTTTCATCAAAGACCTCGCTCTGGCACCACAAGTTCCTCACAGCCACTTCACAACTAAACAGTTCCTCAGCGCAGTCGGAGAGTCTACTATATTTACCCTCCACAATAGTTCCTTGGTCTGGCACGTCCTTGTACTCCTGGAGAGCTTTTTCAAGGGCATCCGCAGCAATTGTGAACTCCTTGCGGAATTGGGTTCTCTTTCGTTTTAAGGCCTCCATTTATTATTTATTCTGCACGTCGGTGTAAATACTGTATTTTATTTTATTTGAAATATATTTTCACGGTCGCCATATGATAAAATGAGCAAAAACTGATTAGATACAAAGATGTATTTATTTTCCAGCTTTTCACATTGTTATTTTTTCTTTTTATTTTATGTCGCTTAGCAACCACAGTGTCCGCAACAATGGAGTTTTCATACAAATTCAACAAACTATTAGGCCCTTATTTTATACTTGAATAGAAAGGCGGATGGCGATGTTTTGTTAGAATAATATATTCATTTACAGACTGAAATTGTGTATTTTCCACCGATTATATGAAATCATGATTAGCATCATCAGCATTTTAATGGCCCCAGTTCTCCACCAGCCTGTCACAAACAGGCCTTCCTTATAGATGGCTAATAGGAAAGGGGCCCCACCACACGCTCGCAATGCGGATTGGTAGGTTTTAACGATTGCAAATACAGTGATAATATATTTTAGGGCATCCATCCCGTGCTAAACCACTGCGAAAGTTGCTTAGCCGCTTAGGACACAGCTAGAACCATGATCGATTTATATACCTGAATTTTCACCTAATAAAAAAATATAAATGTCAGGTAGTCAATAATATTAGTAACGTCAAAGAACCCATATTATTAGCGTCATCGAAAAGTTTATGAAACAGAAAAATACTAACTAATGAAATTATTTTAATAGTCTAATAAAATTAGCGCTTGATAATAAGATGACAGGTTTATTGTCGAACTATTTTGTGATCGCAATACCTCCATCCTCTCGCACCAAAACGTCATGACTTCCTCTACCTCGACGTTTCAAGCAACTGTCGCTGTCCATATCATCTTTTACGTAATTGGGAATTAGGTTCTTCATGACTCTTCAATCAGATAGTTGTAAAAAAACGATCACAATATATTATGTGACCTGCAACGGCTGCAACCAACGAATCGCACAACTTTAGAACTACGCTCTCTCCCAATTGAAATCCAGAAGCTGTAGGAAATGTATTCTTGCCTTGGTAAATAATCATATCACAAACCAATCCATTCGGATTAGCTAAAACAAAAGCTTTTATTCCGGTGGGGTTAGGTTTGCCTGGACAATATTGTCGCATTGTCGCAAGCACCGGTGAAAGGTATTACCATTTCATCGACAGATAATTTTTTTTTGCTGTCGTCTTTGTGCCAAACATCCTCGAAGCACACGTTCAATCAAAGGGCGAACCTTCCACAATCTGTCAGCTGCTCTCATTTCAGGGGTTACATCAAGATCGAATACTAATTTCGGTGAATTTCGTAGTTGGGTAAATCGGTCTCGAGACATAGCTTCAGTGATAGTGGGGAAGGCGTATTTCTTATTCCAATACATTCATATATGAGGATAGTTTATGCAGGCCATCAGAAGCGTGATGCCTAGAAAAACATTGCATTCTTCGCGAGTAAGTTTTGAGGAATGGCCTTTATTAACATTAGCATTTGATTAGTTTTTTCAACAATTAAGTCGATCAAATAATCATTAATATATATTCTTGCACGTATTCAGCTAGATTAGATTCATCTTGTATTATTGAAGGTAAGTATGACGGTTCCTGCACTTCTGGCAATGGTACATCAAAAGGTCTATGAGACCAAGAAGCAGCACCTACTGGTCTACCAACTGGTCATAGAACACCACCGCGAGTGCGTACACCGCGTCGAGTTCTAGACCTAGTACCTCGTGTAATACCACGACGGCTTCGCCCAGATCTTGGTCTTCGCACCCTAGCACTTGGTGAAGGTGACCGAGAACGGGACTTATCTTCGTGAGGCTCTTTGTAGGAAGGATTTTAATCATCACTGACATCTTCAATTTCGGAGACGTCGAGAAGATCAGCAATATCGTAGTCTTTTAATACTACAAACAAGAAAGAACCGTTTCAACGCCTCGACCGGATGTGCGTTATGCAGGACAAATTAAGCAGTTAAAAATAATGTTCTACAACCTTTATACAGAACAAAATAATTTAAGCGACAGTACATAAAAAACGAAATGACTTCCGGCTCAAAAAACTAATTGTTATTAATAAAGCAATATTTTACATCAATATGAAACTCACTGTAAACTGGCAAATGTTAAAATAGCATCATTGAAGTTATTGCCTATTTACTGTCATGTCTTAAAAATAGACCAATCACAGCTTACATTTTTCTGTGATCGACTGATGTCAAAACAAAATTATCCAATGAAAGAAGCTTATATTTAGGCCTGTATTTTAAATACAACAAATACAAATACAAACTTTTTTATTTGGTACCAAACACAGGACATTTACAAATTAACATTATATTTTACTCCTAGGTATAACAAAGACATGCGGTACAAGAACAAGAAACATTTAAAGATATAAAAATACAAGAAATTTTGTGTCGCACGTCAGTACCAAATGGGTGTCCAGTTCAGCATTAAGTCAGCGATAAGGCTGACGCTGATTTTTAACTGGATCCCTTAAAAAATGTTTTATTGACATGTGGACGTCAATGCGATAATAAAAAAATATATAAATATATACTACGGCAAAGATAATCAATAAATAGGTAGTTAAAAAGAGGATCCAAAAACGTAAATGAGTTAACTAATAAATTTAAAAAGAATATAAAATAACGGATAAATAAACTACATATACAACAGTACTCAGCAATAGACTGGCATACCCCAGACCCACTATTAAATGTGAGATTTGTCCAAATTTATGTTTCCTACCTCCCGCTGTGCATTCAAGAGATATCTACGCAAATGAAGCTTGAAGGTGCCAATAGTACCGATATTCTTGAAGGGAGGAGGAATGTTGTTCCAAATCTTAGATGCGGCGTAACGGAAACTACCCCTAAACGCAGCAGACTTGTGTGGATGTGTTACTAATTGCTTAGAACACTGTCTTCTAGCACACTCCCTACTGCTACCAACCCAACCAAGTCTGGAATATAAGTAGTGCGGTTGTTGATGTTTAATTACACCGAAGAGAAGACATGCCAAGTGGAGCTTGCGTCTAGATTTCATTTTTAATATAAAGTGTTTGTTCAGGTACGGAGTGACATGATCTCTATAAGGAATGGCAAAACAAAAACGTGCACATGCATTTTGAACTCTTTGTATGAGTTGCTTGGTACGAGCTAACAAACGAGGACCGTAGACTATATCAGCATAGTTAAGCTTTGACAAAACTAGAGACTCCACCAACTGCATACGTAGTTCCTCAGTTAAGAATGGTCTGATTTTATACAATACTTTGAGGCGATAAAAGCAGTTTCGAACACAACTAGATACATGTTTCTCGAATCTCAAGTTTGAATCAAAGCTCAAACCAAGATTTCGCGCAATTTCTACTCTCTCTACAGGCTCGCCCAAGAGCATGACATTCAGAGGTACAGGGAGGTCGCGCTTCATCCTTTCCGTACCGAACAGCATGTACTTAGTTTTGGACGGATTCAAGACCAAACAATTCTTATCCGACCACTCAGCTATAGCACCTAACTCCTTATTAAGGTCTTCCACTGCAGATTCAAAGTCTTCTGGCTTAAATGATATGTAGACTTGTACATCATCCGCATACAAGTGATAGCGACACTTTTTTAAGCATTTAATTATGTCTGCACAATATAAAATGAAAAGAATTGGGCCCAGTATAGAGCCCTGCGGGACTCCTCTAGTTACTGGAGTCATGGTAGAGTACAGACTGGTCCCATCACTTTGCGCAAGTTTAACGATTTGTTTCCTATTAGACAAATAACTTTGGAACCAAAGAATCGTTTTAGTATCAAAGCCATAATAAGTCATTTTGCCCAACAAAAGGTTCGTATTTATTGCGTCAAAGGCGCGGGAAAAGTCCAATAGAACCAGCAGTGTACACATTCCCTTATCCTGCTCTGCCAAAATACTGTCCGTCACGTCAATTAAAGCGGTAGTAGTACTTCGGCCCTTCCTAAAACCCGATTGGAGCGATGGGATAATTTGATGTTGTTCTAGATACTCCGTTAGCTGTGTACATACCACCCTCTCCAATACCTTAGAAAGGCAGGGAAGAATACTGATAGGGCGCAGATCATTTACGTCGTTTGGACTATTGTTTTTAGGCAATGGAAGAATTTTTGCTATTTTCCATATATCCGGAAAGGAAGATGACGAAATTGAACAATTTATGATGTCCGTTATATATTCTAGCGACTGAGGGAAGATCATGATAATCATTTTTAAATTAATGCCGTCGTAACCCTCCGCATTGGACTTTAGACTTAAAACATATCTAGAAATAACGTCTTGACTAACAGGTTTGATGGTAAATGTTGAATCAGAGTGGCGATGTTGTTCAAAGTAACCTTTATACGTGGCATCAGTGTGCAGACAGCCCGGTACATTTAGGAAATGACAGTTAATTTTATCAGGGTCATTGAACTGGATTGGCAGATCTCTGCATGACTCACGAGGTAAGACAGTGTTTTTAAGATGTTTCCACAATGTTTTGGGATTCTTTATTTTGTTATTAACATTGTAGCGAAAGAAAGCAACTTTTTCGTGAAACAACGAGGATATAACTAAGGTTTTGAGCTGTTTATAATAATCTTTTTTTGACTCGGACTTATCCTTTCGATACCTAGAAAGCGCCCTATCTCGTAGCTTCATCATCAGCTTTATTGTTTCCGTTACCCAAGGATCCGAATTTTCCTTGATTACAATACGCTTGACCGGTGCAAGTTTATCGAAGATAGTCAATACATTAGAATTAAACATTTGTACCATGTCGTTCGGTGTAAAGAGGCGATACCATTCACTCCAATCTTGTTGGAATAGTTCAGAGCATACAAGTTCCGCATTCACGTTATTTAGAGACCTAGTCTGGGTGGTGTACGGCTTAAGCTTATCGCGCCTGATGTAGAACTCGCATACCAGCACTGAATGACCAAGTAAGTTTCCCACAGCTTCAACAGACAGACACCTAGAATGCAGGTCCGTACAGATGAGATCAATTAGGGTTTCGCTAGTGTCCGTAAAGTGAGTTTGTACTTTGTAAAGGCCGTTCTGTTATAGTTCAAGTCACTCTTCGAAAATAGTCGGCTGTAACGGGCTAACCTATTTTGTCCGTTGCGAAGGACGTGAGGTGTCGCTGGAATGGTGGTGGTGATGGAACGCTGGCTTACAATGATAAATTTAAAAGTACAACAATTTGCGATTAGTCATTACATCTCAAATGAAAAGCAGATGCTCAGCTAGATACACGAAAATATCGAGCGAGTCCCGTGAGATCAGGTGAAGAAGATCAATCTCAGTCACTGTAAATAAATATTTTTTTACGTTCACACCAATTAACCTAGCTCCAAAGTAAGCACAGTACTGATTGTGTTATCGGATACTAGGGTAACGGATATAAAAACATATAATACATTGATAAGTTTTTATGTGCAGAAATATATAATTAACATCCATGACTCAGGTACAAATGCTCGTATTCATCATACAAACATTTGCCCCTACCGGGATTCGAACCCAGGAGCTCAGAGTAGGCGACACCTTAAAACCGGTGTACGTACCACTCTACCACGGAGGTCGTACTTTACTTTAACACTTTCGTTGTTGTTTTACGATGTACTAATGTACTACGAACAGTCTATACAAAATAAGCAAACTTCTTTCTGTTCGTAAGTTATATATACTAAATTTGACTCTAAAATTCCATAAATCATTATCATTTAAGGAATCAATTCAAAGCAAAAGAAGAAATGATATTGTCGCCCGATTACCTCCTGTACGTACTGCTTTTGCTAGAAGACAATACCCATCCCAATCAGTGCATATATTTAATAAACTAAATAAAATACTCAAAATATATCCTCTACATGTGTATTTATGCAAAAAATGTGTGACTAATTGGATAGAGACACCTACTTATGATGAAGTGGAAAATATTTTAACTAGAATTGCCTGACCATACACACGCACACACACAAACATACACACACACCATATACCATACACACTCACTCAGCACAATATACTATGCCTCATGTGTAACATCAACTACATGCCTTACTATAAGAAGAAGAAATATTATATTATTCGTATTTTTAGTTTCTTAACTTTTTATCTTTTGTAAGTTATGTAACAATAAAGTACATCTTTGTAATCTACTGTCATCCACTAGGGAAGAAGCGGGTCATTCCCAATACAAGTATCTTTTGATAACTTACAGGGAAGTCTCAGCAATGTACTGTAACATGATTACTGAAATAAATGCATTTTTTATTTTTTTATTTTACTTATAAAGTTACATCGGCCGCCGTCACTCGCCTATACCTACCGTGATAAGCACGTATTGCGCACGACAATTTGATGTTTCAGTCAGGGCCGCCCTGCGTTTGTGTTTGTTGTTTTAAATATTTACCACATTATTTTAAATATTAAGCACCATATCCAAGTTTTAAAATGTATTAATTAAAATGGCGGCTTTCTTCGAGATCAAAGGAGTGCAAGTTCTGTTACTATTATATATCCTGTGGTTATATTATTTGTTTGAGAACAACTTTTGAATTATATTGATATCCTCAGGATCAAATGGTGAAAGGAATTTCATATTAAAAATAAAAACACTTGTATAAAACACGTCTTTATTACCTTAAATGCGTAAGATCTGTGCACAAATCTTCCGAGATTCCTTTTGAACGAAGACCAGCGCCCGGGCGAAGGTGCCGCCCCCGGTGCCCTTTGACAGATGTTCTGGGTTCACTACCACGCAGCCGTTAACCTCCTATAAAACAATACGTGGACTTTATTACGTATTAAGGGACGCGATTCAGATAAGTTCCTGTCAGTTCTTAAAGGGCCGGTTTCACCATCGACAGACAAATTTGGAAATCTTATGAGGCAGATGTTTTGACTGTTGGAATATGAAAAAAAATTGTCAAATTATCTGCTAGAAAAGCTACCCAGAACATATCAGTCAGTGGTGGAACCGGCCCCAAGTGTGACCTAATTCAGGCAATAATTCCAAACTCAACGGCTTACGTCTTAAAGTTCAAAGTCGATTATTTCTAGGCAGTGTTATAATGCCATCTCTGTCTCTTTGTACAGAATATAATACAATACAGAATACAAAATCCAGTGGTAGCAATTTAGAAAATGTCTGAAAAAGACGTCATAATACACTGCCGTTGATCGTACAAAGTAAGAAACAGCCTTTACCTTAACGAAGGATCGGAAGTTAGAGGGCAGCACTAGCAGCACCCGAACCGTCTAATGGTATTGCTATCGCTATAGCTTTCGATTTTTCAATCCTAACCCTACAAGGGCTCTCGCTAACGGTATTCATTACGTACTAAAATGCAATAATGAGTTCAAAAGATACGTCTGCTGCTGCACATTGTAACAGCCCTCACCTTGACGAAGTATCTGAAGTTGGAGGGCAGCACGAGCAAGTGTGGAGTGGCGGGCAACTGAGCATGCGCGGCCCACAGCGCGGCGTCGACGGGCAGGCCGCCCGCCCGCACCGGGTAGTGCGTCTGCTGCTGCACCACGTGGCCCGCGAGCCGCGCCAGGCGGTCGCCGCCCATGCCTCTGTATGCAGATAGTGGAATCATTATGTCTCTAATCACTATGTATATAGTCTGTTCACCGAATCGAGTTACTGACAGAATTTCCCGCTTGTGATTGGCTGAATTAAGGCAATGCGGATAGGCAAAGTGCCTTATGTGCCTATCATGAGCGAGGAAATTCTCTCCGTATTCTCGTTTCTGTTAACAGAATATAGTCATCTGTGACAGAGATGATGTAGCCCTAGTATGAGCGGTTTTTATCGACACCGTGGCACGATAACGTGTCACTCTGCTCACATCACATGTTAGTGGTGTAAGTGCCATATCATATCGCGTGATATAGCGATGTGCACGCTAGCTGCTGAGTTTAGAATGGCTTATCATGCCTATATTACTTACACATTACTTATTCCGATAGGATCGACGCCACCTGTGACAAAACAAGCGCGAACAAAATCTTTCCATTATTTGTTTTGGTCAGGCTTACCAAAGCCTGTAACCACAGGTGGTTACTGTAACCATACAGTTCTAACCTAAACGAATGAGGTAAAGTTATATCAGCGAAAAGTTTTTCGATACACAATTCTGAGGCGAATAATTTATTAGTTATTTAACATTACCAACTTTTAGTACTGTTACCAGCTAATGGCTACAAACATGCAAGATCGAAACGGATCACGCAGCGTTTCCTATGCTATTTAAACTGCAAAAATAAATTCAAGGAAGGAAGTGTGTAAATTACTAACTATTGAAGTTCCTCTCTTTATTTATAACTTTTTAATTTTGCATTTTACAATGCTATTTTTATGTGATAATTTTTAATCAAGTAAATATACTAGAAAAAAGCAACTTGTCTCATGTCGCCCTGACGGGACTCGAACCCGCATCCTTGGGAATCCGGCCCAATGCACTGACCAATTATGCTACAGAGACCTACGAGAACACGTTGAAATTCTCTAGTATATTCACCTTTTTCTACGGTGTTGGCCACCGTCGTCTCATCAATGAGAGAAATATCCTCGCATTCGAAAGAAACATCTTTACAGATGTTTGACTATCGATTAAGATGAAACTGCCATCTACTTATAACTTTTTAATTTTGCATTTTACAATGCTATTTTTATGTGAAAATTATCACACTTGTATGTCTCTGTAGCATAATTGGTCAGTGCATTGGGCCGGATTCCCAAGGATGCGGGTTCGAGTCCCGTCAGGGCGACATGAGACAAGTTGCTTTTTTCTAGTATATTTACTTGATTAAAAATTATCACATAAAAATTGCATTGTAAAATGCAAAATTAAAAAGTTATAAGTAGATGGCAGTTTCATCTTAATCGATAGTCAAACATCTGTAAAGATGTTTCTTTCGAATGCGAGGATATTTCTCTCATTGATGAAACGACGGTGGCCAACACCGTAGAAAAAGGTGAATATACTAGAGAATTCAACGTGTTCTCGTAGGTCTCTGTAGCATAATTGGTCAGTGCATTGGGCCGGATTCCCAAGGATGCGGGTTCGAGTCCCGTCAGGGCGACATGAGACAAGTTGCTTTTTTCTAGTATATTTACTTGATTAAAAATTATCCTCTCTTTATTGTTTTGGCTTCCAATAGTACAAGTTGTATCATAAAACAAACATCCTCAAAGCCTGACCACAATATCCATTTTGATTTGAACTGATTACAAGTAACAGTAACAATAATCATTTCCTATTATGTTCTAAAATACTCTTTTATTTTCTAAAATATCTTAGTTTCTGGCTACTAGTATAACAGTTTGAGAATGTTACCGTATTCCAATAATTATGAAACCTCAAACACTCACGTAGCTATCTCCTCCTGGCTTATATGCATGAGGACATCCGTGCTGGTGACCCCTACAACGATGCCACTAATGTTCAGAGTGCAAGGGTCGGGCAGGAAAGTTACGTTCACGTGTTTTCGTCGACTCGAATATCCTGGGGTAGGGTAGATGTTCACGTGAAATGCATCCTTTAAGCTTGAGACCACGTAGATTTTTGTAAACGGACTGAAAATTAAAGAAAAACAAGCAACATATTAAGGAAAGATTAATATAAAGTTTTTTCAAATAGCAGATTCAAACTGTTCGTCCTATTATGCTATATTATGTTTTTAAATAGTTCCTTACCAACTATTATTCAATTCTCCTAGGCTGTCAACTAGTTTTTCAAAGAATGATTTGAACGTTTCCGCCATTGAGAAGTCTTTGACCTTGGAATGTTCGCCGTCCAAAAAAGGGCCCGTCATAATGACCACGTGAGGTTTGTGCGTGCTAATGTATGTGACCAAATCTTTCAGTGGTTCGTAGTTTAAATTGTCAGACGTGGTATATGGACCGGCAACTATTAACATCGATAACGTACCTAGAAATATAATAGCTTACGTTATTTATATTTCCTACCTCATATGATGATTGTAGGTACAGTACAGGGACAAAATGGAATGACAAATGACATGGTACATGGTTCACATACGTACATCTTATGTTTTGGCGCGCACTGTTCATTGAAATAAAACAACTTTTACGGATATCAAACGCGCTATATTTCACGAACTAAGTTGTAATTGTCCGTATTTTTAGGTCCGTGGTCACGGCGGCGGCAGCTGATAAGGTGCCAAAACGTCGGGAAAATAAAAAAAACCTAAACATACGGACAATTACAACTTAGTTCGTGAAATATAGCGCGTTTGATATCCGTAAAAGTTGTTTTATTTCGACATGGTACATGTATGGGCTAGTCCAATTTTTTTTGTATTTGTAATTTATCATTATTTTGTAATTGGTCCATTTGTCGACTTTGAATAAATAATAAAAAATATATTCTATAAGCGATAAATATTAAACAACAAAATATACTAGAAAAAAGCAACTAGTCTCATGTCGCCCTGACGGGTATTTTCTTGATATTTATCACATAAAAATAGCATTGTAAAATGCAAAATTAAAAAAAGTTATAAATATTCTATAAGCGTTTTTGCGATACCTTCAAAACAGTTCATCATATCTCCTCTGTGATCGGAAATTGGAAGGGTCGCATCTGTAAACACCTCCTGAGCGATGAACTTGTCTCCCCGTGGATTGATGCCCCTCATAACTACCACTTGTCCAGGGAAAAGAGAATACTGTTGTAAGCTGTAATTAAAATTTAGAAATTCCTAGTCGCTCTTCAAGCATTTCTACCCTGATAGCAACTGGTAATACTTGTTTCTAAATATCCCAGGAGCCAACCTAGAGAACTTTTCAGGTGACCTGATAAGTTCCCCGACTCAGGTCTTCGCTTGTTGGCTTGGCGAACTGAAGTATAAGCTATTTTTAAATGAAATCATAATAAATTGTTGTTGTTTCGGCAAACTGGACTTTGAGGTTAGTTTTAAAAATGTAGTAAGTATATTTATGTTAAGTTACCACCGGGAAATTTCGTATATTTGAGAGACATTTTCTTCCTTAGTTTCAAAGACGTACATACCTATCTATATCTACAGACACCGCTTGGCTGAGCGACTCATCCCATGTCCCTTGAAGCATCACGCATTTTGAATTCAACCTCGCGTCTGCATCGCATTCTATACGCCCCGCTACATATACTTCAGTCTAGAAAATTTTAAAAAACTTCGTAGATTATAAGCAACTAGCTTTCCGCCTGCGACTTCATCCACGTAGAATTAGGCGTGAAACCACTGCTCCGCCCTCCGTCGCAGTGCGCGGAGGCGCGGATTGTAATATTGTATGCAAATGTCATCAATTTGTATTAAAAAACCGCGTTGTGTCCCACCCGGGTCCACATTCGGTTGCATAAAACAGAAATGCATATTTTAGAGCTGCATAACGTTTTTTGTCATACTTATCATTTCGCATAACGTTCATACAGAATAAATCATAACGCATACTTTTTTTCCCCATGACCTCTTTTGTAATAATGGTATTTCAGTATATATTTTTTTCGCATAAATGTTTTCACCATAACGAGTACTAATCATAACATTTATTGGCATATCAATCTTTATCACAAAATTTATATCAAATACTTTAATGTTAAAAGTATACAATGCAAACATGCAATGCATGCAAGCAAGCAAGCATGCAAAGCAAGCATGGAATCAAGCATGCAAGCAAGCATGCACGCAAAGCAAGCATGCAAAGTAAGCATGCAAGCAAACAATCATGCATGCATGCATATGGGAAATACACGTCTCCGGCGCTGCGGGAAGTGCAGCCCCTTCGCCCTTGCGTATCAAAACACAGACACCGCGATCGGCTACGCAGCTTCGGCTAGCTGGTCGCCTTGGGCGACCAGCCTCAGCCGCTCCGCCTCACGCGGTGACTGCGTTTTGCTACGGCGGCCGGGGGCTGCTCTCCCTCCGCGCCTCCGGGCTCTAAATTGCACTCTAGTATTGGGCATACAAGTACCAAGGCAAAGTGACCACGGCAGGTCGGGATCGGGACCTAATTCTCTACCAAACAAGCTAACTTAAATATAAACTTTAACTCTTAACTGTGGATGGTTACAGATTATAGACAATATAGTTATGGATAAGTCTATTATGTATTTCGTATTTTATGATAAATTGCCTTTAGACGTATAACAATTATGCCCTTTAATTTTATGGTCATTAAAATTATTTTTAAGGAAATTAGAGTAAGTAAGAATTATGCTGATGAAACCATTCTGCGTTCATAAAACTATGCTTATCATAATTTATGCGAAAAAACTATATGTCAAAACTGTTATGCTAAACGACATTATAACTAAAAACATTATGCAACCGAAAGGGCACCCTCCCACTCACGGAAACCGCGCAGCGGCGCGGCAGCGCGGTCCGCTAGCGGATTCGTATGTCGTATGTTGAAACAATCGAATAAATGCTTTTGAATAACACCGTATTTGCATGCAAATCTTGCGATTACGCATGCAACAAGTAATTCGATTATTTCAAAAATACAACTCCTGCTTCTCAGTCGCCGCGCGCGGCATCCGCTTACCGCGCGCGGCGCCCGGTGGAAGAATCGCGGACTTAAATTATCGCGTGGTGGCGCCATCAATCAGAATTACCATAATAATTTTGGAAATACGTCTACCACACAATAAATGGTGTTAGTAATATTTATAAGGTACATAATTTCACATCGATACAAATCTAGCGTAGATACGAATTACGATGAATTCATGATAATGTTTTAAACACCCATACCATCCTTGTACGAAAAATTGCTTATCAGCCAGCCCCGTCCTAATAATGGTCATCACGAGCGATGCGCGACACAACACACTGATGACTATTGCCTGTCCTGATTATCAATCCCGCGATGAACGCTAAAAACCATTATTTGCTTCATAGCACGAAAGCGGATTGTAACTTTTTAGTAATATGTGATCGGGCGACTTTTGATCAATTAGGACAGGGCCCAATGAGATTAGAATCCGTCACACGAAAGTATAGTCCCCTAGAGCGGCGGCGGGCGGCGTGCATTCGCTTTAACATCCGAAAATAGGTTCTATTCATATGGACATAAACCTCATTTTAGTTGCAGTCATATTCCGTTTAGATGTCGATGCTGGGGATCTCGTTAAGGGACTGAATCCGAAATGAGGTCATCCGGCAGAAGACCAAAGTGACGGATATTGTCCGTCAATGTGGCAAGCTGAAGTGGCAATGGACTGGGCACACATCGGTGGCTGGTAACCATCGAGCGTTGGAGCAGATGACTTCTTGAATGGAGACCATGTCTTGATAAACGTACTGTAGGACGCCCTCCTGCTAGATGGACCAACGACCTGAGAAAGGTTGCGGGTAGTGGCTGGTTGAAAAAGGCGGGAGATCGTGTCTAGTGGCGCGCCTTGGGGGCTTACGTCCAGCAGTGGACTGCAATAGGCTGAATGAATGAAACAATATTCCGTGGAACTTCTTTCGTGAGACGGACTCTAAATATATGCATACAACAAGTAATTTAACATGCTATTAAATTCTACCTACTTGAGTTTTGTGTCTAACTGAAGCAGCTTCTGTGATGCCAGCCTTTTTCATTATACATCGTGATATGTAACTAATATGGTTGTCAAAGGTACTTGCTTTTTCATGGAGTAACTCGAAACCAAACCTAAATGATACATACAATAATCATTATTATTAAAATATGTTGATACATACCTGTTTACCAGCATCTACGGGTTAAGCATGAAAAATAATTGAAATTTTTAGTAGCTATATTTTAATGTTGTAGTCTGGGTGGATATTTTATTCCAGTTTCCCATACACATCTCTGTTCCATCACTTTCAAGATTTCTCTAAAAATCGTAACCTAGTTCTTTATGGGTCAATAAAGGCATGAACAGCGCAGACAGATAGAAGTTAGGTACTGTCGCCTGTCTAAAGGTAATGTGTTTACGTTTGAACTGATACCATTGAATATCACTTGATGAATTTTAGTAAAGACAGATTAGACCGAAAGGAAAATAATTGAAAAATCTTGAAGCAAAAGTTGCTTGTTCATAATCATAACATTGCAGTGTTTTTATGTCCAATGCAAAGATTTTACACTCGATGTTACTTACATGGACTTAGTATTATAGCAGTCGCCATCGTCATCATTGAATATCACTTGATGAATTTTAGTAAAGACAGATTAGACCGAAAGGAAAATAATTGAAAAATCTTGAAGCAAAAGTTGCTTGTTCATAATCATAACATTGCAGTGTTTTTATGTCCAATGCAAATATTTTACACTCGATGTTACTTACATGGACTTAGTATTATAGCAGTCGCCGTCGTCATTGGGCATTTGTGTGACATTGATATTTAAGATATCATTGGGGTTGTTGGGCTGTGAGATGAGCTGAAGCAATTCCTCGTCGCCATATGAATGAACCACTGAGCCAGGGTTTGTCCTCGAAGCATATTTTGCAGAGCGATCTCTGTAACAGTTAGTAAGTACATAAGATAAACCGATTTTAATGTATCCATGCGTCCTTAGATACTAATATTCTCCTTAAGTTGTCGAGAGCGTGCCAGCAACTTTTGACGTAACTTAGGACACAAAAGGACTTAGATAGGGCTTAGTTATGCCAGAGTTCACCAACTGATACACACTAATCATCATCATCATCTCGGCCACATGAAACCCCCCGCTGGGTATGAACTTCCCCAAGGATCTCCACGACCATCGCCGGTCCAGCGCTGCCCCCGTCCATCGACTTTTCGCGACCTTCACCTTGGCAGATCGTCGGTTCAACTTGGCGGGGGCCTACCCACGGAGCGTCATCCGGTGCGCGTTCGCCATTCCAGAACCTTACCCAACGGCCATCGGTTCTTCACTGCCTTCATCACTGCCACTTCAGCCAACCCTTTGAGCTATGTCGATTACTTAAGTTTTCCTATGGATCTCCTCATTTCTGATCCAATCACGAAACTTTGGGCCGGATTCCTAGGGGTGCGGGTTCGAGTCACGTCTGAGCGACATGAGACCAGTGGTTTTTTCTAGTATATTTTCTTATTCATATTTATTACTTACATAAAAAAGCATTGTAAAATGCAAAATTAAAAACCGACGACGGTTAAAACGTAATTGAAAAAGGATAAAATAATATAAAAACCTTTGACTTAATTATCCGTCGGGGGTTGCCATTAAATGAACTATACTTTTGCAGTTTTATAGTAACGTGAATAATTAGATTTATTTATTCATTCACATGCTGAAATTTATAATAGTGATAGCAGCCCCCGACGATCAGTCGGAGGTTTTTATATTATTTTATCCTTTTTCAATTACTATTAACCGTCATGGGTATTTTAAACATTTTTAATTTTGCTTTTAGAGAGCATAGATATTATGTACATTATACTACATAAAACCCAATACTGAAAACCGCATCTAAATCGGACTAGTTTTGGTTTTGCTCAAACAAATGTTTACTGCAGCGCGCCCTGGTGAGTTGTCACCCTAACACTTATCTAGTACATTCACCAATCAAACCCAAATCCATTACTGTAAACCGCATCAAAATCGGACTATTAATTTGGGTTTTGCTCAAACAAATGTTTACTGCAGCGCCCCCTGGCAAGTTGTCACCGTATTACCACTACGCTTACATTTATGCGCCTAGGACGATGGCACACTACTAAAGTGTGAGATGATCCGTACTAGAGGAATACCTGAAAGGACAGCTCCGAGGCGCGTTTCGTTCAAAAGTTATTTAATAATCTGTCACTGTTGGCTACATATATAGCTCTAGCGCTCTAGTGTTAAGAACATGTACCAATCGAACCCCAACCCATCACCGTAATTCCTATCTAAGAACATGCACCAATCAAACCCGAACCCATCACTGCAACCGCATCAAAATCGGACTAGTAGTTTTGGAGATAAATGGTAACATTGGTTTGCACAAACAAACAAACAACCTCTCACCCCAAACACATACACCGTCTCCGTACCGTCGTTGGTAAAAAGTTCTAAGCATTATACCTATTAACTAAAAGTATATAGTTAATAGTTATAAACTCATTTGCAAAAAAAAACGGGCACCTAAGCAATGAACCATTTCAAATGGTAATATTGCTTTGTTTGATAATTATAGGTAGTTTTATCCTCACAATTTGGTAAATTAATAAGAAAATAATCGTTTTCATCAGTATTTCATAAAATTTAGATACAATTTATGGGAAATAATGCTAAACTTCGCTAGTAGTGTATGTTCGCTAGTAGTGCATATACTCATGAAGTAAAAATAAAAAAGTTTTTTTGTTTGTTTTTCTTTAATAAAGTAAAAGCAGATAAATGTTTAGTATCGAGTGTGACCCCCTCTAGCTAAAATCACAGCTTGAATTCGTCTGGGCATGCTAGCGAGTATATCCCGGATACTTGCTTGCGGAATACGTTCCCACTCCGCAGTAATCACATTCTTCAGCTCTCTGATGGTCTGCGGAGCCGGGTGTACTGATCTCACACGCCGTTTCAGAACGTCCCAGACATGCTCTATGGGATTGAGGTCGGGACTTCGAGCTGGCCAATCCAAACGACGAATGCCGACCTCTTGCACATACGCATTAACATCGCGGGATCGGTGGGCGCGAACATTGTCGTCCATAAAAATCGAGTCTTCACCTAGAGCGGCCAATGCGGGTTGTGCATGAGGAATTAGAACGTCCGTTATGTATCGATGCCCAGTCAGTGAGCCGTTTTCAATGAAGACTAGAACTCTGTACGATCCATTGAATTTATTCCTGCCCAAAACATAACAGAGCCCCCACCATAAGGTGTGATTTCTTCGAAACATGCCTCTGCAAAGCGTTCTCCTTGTCTTCTTAGCACTCGCCGACGTCGATCTTCACCGAACAGAGATATCCTGGCTTCATCAGAGAACAAAACCCTAGTCCAATCTTCTTGAGTTCATGATTCACAATTTCTAGCGAACCTAAGCCTGTGAACTCTGTGCTCACGGAGTAATTTGGGGCCGCGGGCCGGGCGGTGACTGCGTATATTGGCAGCGAGAAGCCTCCTCCTGACCGTCCATAGACTAATATGCACATTTCTTACTTCTTGGAGGTTGTTCTTAAGATCCACATACGAAGATTTGCGATTTCTCAATGCGCGACTCACAAGAAAACGATCATCCCGTGGTTGGGTACATGGTTTTCTTCCAGAACCAGGCCTTCTCTCGACGGAACCAGTCTCCTGATATCGCTGCCAGGTCCTTTGGACTGTCGAGCGACTAACATTTAGCCTCCTAGCCACGAAACATTGGCTACAACCCTCTTCAAGCAGCGCGATAATTTTGGTAGCTTAACAGCAATAAATAAAGCTTTGACAGTCAAGGATATGAAATTAATCGATAAAAGTTTAATAAAAGTTATGAAAGTCGATGTTAACTTCTGGAACTTCGCGCCAAAAATGTAGGATAAAAAGGGGTTTTCTGTAAAAATGAGCATCAAATGAAAATTTGAATTTAGAACGTACTTTTTTAAATACCACAGCATTTTTAAAAACCGACCAGTAACGTGTACAAACGATTGAAACCTTTTTGGTATTGTATCTTTTTAAAGATGAATGAAAATCAAAACCGCCCGTTTTTTTTGCAAATGAGTGTATTTTAAGCTCTATTCTGCATTGAATACCTATAATGGAATTACTCCTTTTAATTTTATATTATCTGACAATATAATAATTGATAATACTTACATGCTAGGGGAATAAGTCGCAGGGCGCAGCTCTTTTGGATGTGATTGTGGAGATTCAGTTTCTACTTTGATTCTCTGCAAATATATCAATACACCTAGATTTGTAAATGGTAAGCTCAAGGTACCTTTTCCGAAGTTAATAATTAAATTCTCAAACAAAACTTAATTCTCAACTAAACAAAAATGTTACAACACAACACAACTTTGAACGGAGATTTCCATTTTGATGTAAGTATTTAATAAAATTAAGTTGGGACTTGGAAAACCAGCTATTTGGATGTATGTAAAATCAGCAACTTTTCACAATATTAGAACAGTAACAATGAGCGTTCCGCACGATCAGAATATTCGAGTTTTAATTACTAATTCACATGTATTATTTTTTGTTGGTGATCATAGTTTTTAAATGGCGCAAATCGGTCCAGAAATGATGAAGTTATTAAAAAAAATCTAAATGCTTAATTTGAAACGCGCGCGCTGCCGCCCGCCACGAGCGATGACGTCATTTGTCACAACGCTCGCGTTCTTCCAATAATATTTCATGTTTAATAGCGAATAAGTTCGCCATTTGTGAATCGATTTTCATAATTCTTCTTTTATTTGAAAGAGTTTTCTTGTGAGATGGTCCCATATATTTTTTTTATCAGAATAGGTTCGGAAGTTACGGTCAGTACAGTAATTCTCGGTCTCCGAGAATCTCGGTGGCTCAGTGGTTAGAGCATTGGACCGGATTTCAAAAGGTACTATAAATACAGCGTATTATTAATATAAGTATTGAAGAATTTCGACGGTGCAGCGGTGGTCCGCAAGTCTTGGTAGCTCAGTGGTTAGAACAATGGACCGGATTTCAAAAGGTCGTGGGTTCGAGTCCCTTCTAAGAATTCACTTGTGGCCGAGTTGATGTTTTCCAATATTTTTCAATTTAAAACTTATCATAAGTATAAAAATAGCATAGAAAAATGCAAATATTAAAAATCGAAAACTTATAGTGTCATCTTGATTACTCTGACGGAAGATACGAAAGTAGGTACGTATATTATAAGTACCTATACGTACCTCTAACTAATGACTACCTTAAACGGGATTCTTACCATGTTTGTACTTGTTGAGTCCCCGATATCTCGGGCCATGATCAAGGAATTACTATCCTGCTAGTAATGGTGATAATAATGACCATGAAAGTTTAAAATATTATTACATATTACTATTATTAGTCTTTTCTAGTTTTTTTCTTCTAAATTTTAGTAAATACGTACTACATAGTTACATTTTATAATTAATTAATTAATTAACTTAATTTGTATTTTTTATTATAATAATAGCCTCCAATTGTTGCCACGGGGCGACACATAGTACCTGACATGCCTATTATATGTACCATCCTAATTTATGTAATATGACATGCAATCTATGAATAAATAAATAAAATTAAAATGTATCTAAATTAAGTTAAAATAAGTTTCTTATAATGAAAACCTATTTTTGGTTACAGTTTAACAAAACTACAATGCATCCTTATAAAATAATGTACGACTTTCTACGAGAGCTACTGCCGACAAACTGTTGTACAGTTTGGCAGATGTATAATTTGTAAGCACTGTATTTTGAGAGAACAATATAAATAAAAAAAGGCAGGCACGAATGTAACGTTGTTAGCCCCGGGCGCATCTACAATTGGTAACACCTTCCAATCCGCTCTGGGCCGCATGGAGGGTTAATGACCCATTCTCTTTATTAGTTAGGCCGATTCTCCAAGATTATATGACAATTATTTTAATGAGAACCGAAACTACTGAACCTATTTAAAAAAAAAAAAATATGGGACAATCGCACAAGAAAACTATTTCAAACAAAAATAATTATGAAAAACGGTCGTCAAATGACAAACTTAATTAGCGATGAAACAAAATATTATTGAAAGAACGGTAGCTTTGTGACAAATGACGTCATGCGTATGGCGCGCTATTTACGATGTGTTTTAAAACTGCGTTACTAAAATCACTGTAGCATCGTCATTTTTTGTCGGATCGACGTATTTTTTTTCACTGTAGGTAATAGATTTATCGTTTCTATAGTTCTACATACTTAGTTAAAATCATGCGGAACGCTCATTATCTTTGTTTTATTGGGACTTTACTGATGTTATTTTTGTATTGCAAAACAGACATTTAATGAACATTAGTAGTAATTAACATAAAACTTGACTGGGTCCATAAAAATGATGATCATATATATATATATAAATAAGTTGTGCTTTTTTTTTTAGGTACAAATAACAAACAAAAGTGTTATTAGTTAATTGTTGAAAAGCTTTAAAAATAAACAACATCAGTAATATAGTATTACAAGCTTTTTTTGTTAGAAACTAACTTAAATAAACTATTGTTAACTAAACTTGGTTTGTCTTGATAAACCCTAAATTAGAGAAGAATGAGTTGATGGCTGCAGACGAGTATGGATCTAGTCATGATGCTATTAAAACATGAACCAGAAGCAAACTCGCCCACAAATATCATCAAGTCAAAATAATTCAATAATTATTGCAAATTACCCACACAAAAAATGATTTTTCATGCTATTAATTTCTTCTTTCTTGAACCATGTCTTGTAGCCATTTCCGGTTTAAAACTGTCAATGAGTGTAGATCTAGTCACAGGATTGACTACTGTGGCACTAGACTTATACCCATTAACCGTCATTAAACCTCTTTGCTTATTCTTCTTTTCAGTTCGGTTTAATTTTTTTTTACTTTATCTACAACATCTATATACAAACTTTTACATAAAATTGAAACGGCTGTAATTTAGTATATCATCCCACGATTTGGATGTTGGTAGTTTAATGGTGGAAAGGTTCAGGTATAAGAAGATTTCGTGCAATGTTCCAGGTTTAGGATGCTTGTAGTTTTCGAGGCAAAAATCCTGAAGTTTATATATTTCATATGTTTTTAAGTGATAAATTGGCATTTTTAGTTGTTATTTTTTGTTGAATTGATCTGCTTACATTAATTTTTTTTTTTTGTACCCCTACAGGTGTCAGAGACCTGTAGGTTAAGTGATAGGTTAGAAATATAAGGCAAACACGAAACGTAGAGCGAGAAACCTTAAATTTCATAGTTTTTTTTTTTAAACCATAGAATCTTTTTTTTTTAAAGTATTACTTAGACTCGATTTTTCGGAGGAGGTTTCCCTCCCTCCTCTCCTCTTCCCACTCCCCGAAATTTGTGGGACTATATTTTAATCACCCAAAAACAGGAAAAATCAAAATTATAGGATGTTTTTTCGCGAAAACTACAAGAGTCCTAAACCTGAAATTTTGCAGGAAGTCTTGTTATACCTAGACCTACCATAAAATTACTAACTTTCAAATCGTGGGGCAATATATTAAATTTTTACCACTAAAACAGAAAGGTATCACAAGATACACTAACACTCACATCACAATACTAAACATACCTTAGGAGTTGTAGACATATAATTTAACAGCATATCAGTATCATCTGGCCTACATTAATTAAGGTTATGCATTTGTTAATACTGTGAATACATACTATAAATCAAGATATCATTATTTAGAGAAAAAAAACTTTTGAGTACATAAATCTACAATCAGTATTACTACTAAAAAAACTCTGACCAAAATATGAAAAGAAAGCATTACGAAACCTACCTAAATAACTGTTTGGCTTAGTTACAGTTAAAAAAACAAATAACACGTGCAGTAGTGATTTGAGAAAACAATTTTGATTAAAAGGATACTGGACAGAAACGGTCGCCCCATAAACTGTCAAGCCAGTGCCGGTACTTGAACGTGATGCTTCTTTAGCAGGCGGCGCGTTGCTCCGGTTCACCGCCCGTTTGGAAAATTCCTTCCTTGCCAAAGACTCCAAATTATCAACAGTAGGTGAAGCACCATTCATGTGGTTCAAACTGAATGCCATCCATTGTTCAATTAAAGTTTCTGGATCTACATCATACTCGGCGCACAAACTTACACCTAATAAAAAGTACAAAATGGAACAACCTTGAAACATTCATTTCTTAGCGGTACAAATTCACAAACAGGATAAAGTTTACCGAGTTAATTTATGAAAGCCAATTATTATAGTAAACTTTGAATACTAAGGGAAACTTACTTACATTTTAGCACTACTTCTTTTTGTACATCTATACCTAAAAATTGAAATTGCTCAGTCACCAACTCTTCGGTAGCCATTTTCTGTAAAATTGAAAGAGTGAGTGAATGAAGTAAGTAAAGGAATAGTGAAGTGAATGGCAAGTGAACTAATGAAGGAAGCAAATGAAGACCGTCAAAAATGCAAGCCAATCAAAAAGCGCGTCAGTATATCCTCGTGAGTCCTGGCGGTAATTTTTTGGAACTAATTGCAACATGTCACTGAGTCCTGACATTTTGGCAGTTCAACCTTACGTTGTGACCGAATGTTCCAAAATCCGAACAAAATAATTTGCCGCCTTTATTTTAAAATTATTTTGTTTAATCTGTTTACTTTTGACGTAAAATGAAAGGTAATATATCTATCCTGCTCCCACTACCCAAATGTCTTGTTTATGCTAAACGCGCTCCTTAGTATGTAGCGATTCGTACGTCAAGATGGCAGACCGCACGCGCAGAGGTGAGTTAAATCTTTTATTATCATTGTAATTTATCGCTAAATTGTGTATTAGTTAGTGATTTTACTTTATTTAAAGTGTCTGGAAGGTAATTGTCTTAGTATTTTGAAGAATTATTTTATATTTACATCATAAATTGTGACTGAAATATTTTGTTCCGAAAAAGGTAACTTCGTTTCCAGTTAAAATAATTGATAATTTCTAATGGTTCCGAAACATACCTACTACAGTTTTCAACACTCTATTTTTATTTCGCCTTTTAATTAGCTTGGTATGTGTATGATTATTATAATACCTACATAATTTATAACAATTATTCTGTTTTAGTTTTGAACCACAAAGAGCTAAGTTCAATACTCAACGACTCAGAATATGAAGACGAATCAGATTCACCTGAACCAACGTACAGGGAGCCAGAATTAACATCCACTTCCTCTGATTCAGAAGATATTGAAGGTAATAACTTAACCAATACCAATGATCGAGGCCCTCCACGTACTCGTGGCGGGTATAGTACTCGTACTCGCGTTCGCACGCGCGGTGGTTTCGTTCGTCGTATGGGTCGTCTTCGCACTCGAGGTTCAACTGGGGAAAGAAGATCTCTACGCCCACATTCTTCTTGGAGTAGAATTCCTTTTACCAAACCTGAACCTGTACTTCTAGAGCCATCATACCTTCCAACTCGCATTGACTCTGGTGAAATTTATGACTATTTTAAGGAATACATAGACGACGACATTTTAGAGTTAATAGTCCAAAAGTCTAATCAAAGCGCTGTAGAAAGAACTGGAAAAAGTTTAGGATTAACCAAAGAAGAATGTGAAGTATTCCTTGGGATATCTATAATAATGTCGTGTATTAATTATCCTCACATTAGAATGTACTGGAACAACCGATGGGCAGTTCCCCTTATAACTGAATCTATGACAAGAGATAGATTTTTCATTTTGAGAAATTCTCTAAAGTTGGTTTATGACAATGACATAACGCCTGAAATGAGAGCAAATGATAAAATCTGGAAGGTTCGTCCTTTGATAGATAGGATAACAGAGGGGTGTCGCAAGCAAAAACGAAGTTTAAAGATAAGCATTGATGAAATGATCATCCCTTTTACTGGAGCCTGTCATATCAAACAATATTGCCCTGGAAAACCCCACCCAACTGGTGTAAAAGTTTTTGTGTTGGCTAATCCTAACGGCCTTGTGTGCGATTTATTAGTATACCAAGGGAAACATACAATGGCGGACAACAACCATTCTTTAGGTGAAGGAATTGTTCTTAATCTAATAGAAACACTTACCCCAGGACATGTAATTTTTTTGATCGGTATTTTACCACATTTAAACTTGCCGAAACTTTAAATAATATGGGTTTCAAGTGTGCGGGAACTATTATGAAAAATCGAATACCCGCTTATATTAAAGATATGTTTGAAAGTGACAGAACGTTAGCAAGACAAGGAAGGGGTAGTTATGATGTTCTTGTGGGGCCAGACTCCGCAATTGCTCTCACCAAATGGTTTGACAACAAACCTGTGATGTTGTTGTCAACGGTTTATGCTGCTGATAATACAGATTATTGTCGAAGATATGACAGACGTCTCCGTCAGTATGTTCAGGTACCTAGACCAGAAGTCGTAAAGGAGTATAACTCCAATATGGGTGGTGTAGACCTTACAGATAGACTGCTGGCTGTGTGTCCGTCTCGAGCGCGCACAAAGAAATGGACCGTAAGATTTATTGCGCACTGCTTTGATTTGGCAATAGTAAATGCTTGGATCAAATACAAAGAAGAGAAAAAAGAAGAAAGGATAAATCTGCATAAAATTATGCAGCTTAGGGAGTTTAAAAGACTTATTGGAGAAAAAATTATTGAAAAATCTCTGTATAAGGAGAATGCAGTACCAGATTCAGCCACTGACCTACAAGAACTGCCTGAAGAAGAGCAAACCAGAAGAAGCAGGGGTCGTCCAAATTTAGTACCTTTGCCAACGACAGCAAAACGGCATCATGGAGTAAACCATTTGCCCGAATATTGTAAGCCCAGTCGCTGCAGAAATAAAAACTGTAGTAAAAAAACCACTGTTTTATGTACAGGTTGCCAAATATCGCTATGTTTTACTCAACATAGAAACTGTTTTGCGAAATTCCACACATCATAATAGTATTGCGATAAAATATTATTTAAAATAACATTAAAACCAAATAAAAAAGTTCCTACTTTGCCACTGTACTAGAGAATTAAAACTTGTTGATTTTTATAGATTACCTAAATTATTTATGTAAGTGTTAGTAAAAATGTTTTAATTCCATTATGTGATATTTCCTTAGTATTTTGTTATTATTTTCTTAGTATGTTTACCTCTTTTAAATAGGTACAATATATTTTCTCTATTTGATAAGTTACAATTCAAAATTGTTTGGTTTTTCAACAAATATGCTTATAGGTAATAAGTTTGATTATGCTAAAAGGTTGATTGCGTTACTGATCTCATTTTTAGAAGTTTTTATTTGATTTTTACTGAAATAAATATAAATAAATACGTAAAATGAGTGTTCTTATTCCTATACTTCGCCATATTTAAAATCTAAGGTACATCCGAATGTCCCAAAAAAGGAACAAATTATAGGTAATTGATATTGAGCTCTATATATTCCTCATGAAGCCTCAAAACAACTTTATATGAGCCAAAATAGTCAAACAACGTTATGTATCTTATTACAAGGACTCAAAGGTTCAGGACTCAATGACGTCTGTTTATTTGTTCCAAAAATGGATCATTCGGTCTCAATGATGAGTGATGTTTTCAAAATGTCAGGCCTCAGGAGGATATACAAAAAAATATGTAACAGTTTCGATTTACGCATTTATTCTTATTTCATTACATACTTACTTACATAGAACAATATTACTCAGGGAGCTTACTTATCTTGCGCCCAATAAAGAGGTCACTTCACTTCACAAACGATTCAAGTGACCACTATGTTTTTCTTCATGCAATAACTAACACAGGTAAATAGATAGAAATGGAGTCGGTGCCAACCAAGGAATTCTACATTGAATTTCTTTTACTTTTTGACTCCAAAAGGCTTATTTACTTCTTTTTAAAGTAGTCGGTTTTTATTTTATATCAAAATTTTTAAGGTCGTGAACAGCGCCATCTAGTTCACTGCAAATCAAAATGAACTCGACGCGGTATCACAGTGGCACAACGCTCTTGAAACCTCTCAAAATGCCGAATTGACAGATTTTTTTTATTTCATTCTTGATAGATAAAGTTGCTAAGTTTGACAATTGAGACTGTGATATTGTCGACCGCAGAACCAGGCATGGCGCTCAACGGGTCAAAGACTTGTTCTTGCTTAAAACACGGATTCGATTTCAAGTTCGAATCGTGTATCTCGATCGTATCGACCTCCACAGCGACGATTTTGTAAACGTCGATCCACCGCCACCGGAGACCTGGGGCCTAATTGTCTAATTTTAAAATCTATCACAATTCTATTCAATTCAACATTTGAAAGATATTTACATACTTCAGGCTGTCACTATTTGATAGGGATTGCGGACGGGGGCCCTACTGCGTAAAAAATATGGATATGGACATGGGCTTGATTTGACAGTTAAATGACCATATATATTTATAAGGTAATTTTATGAGCTTCAACTGTCAAATGAAGCCCATATCCTTATTTTTTACGCGATAAGGGAGCGGGACGCGTTTTGAAAGGTATTGAATGAACGAAATTGAACTGTCTACTGTCTAAGCAAGTTGCCAGACGAAGTTTCACCGGAGTTCTTTTCATAACAACACGTGTTGTGAGACTTCATTTTAACTCAATCTACCGTACAATTTCCATTTAATTTTAAAAATATATTCACTGGGCATTGGCGAAATCCAAAAGGGAACCGCCATTACATAAAAAGAAGAAGAAGTATCTTTCAAATGTATGGAGAATGGACAACATTTCAAAAATATATAATGCAAATTTTCCTATGCATAATAAAACTAGATGTTAAAATACGAGACAAGTATTTTTTATTTTTATTATTAGCATTATATTTGTGTATTAAATCCGTATTTCAAAACTGGCTCATTCTAAAAGAGCGTAAGTGCATTCTCAGGAAGTTTAATTGGTGAGGCTGTTGCTTATTTCGGATTAAAAAAAAAACTGACGTAATGGTTCCTATTAGTGATGTGACAGTGGCAGTGGCAGAACTTAAATATCGATAACTACGTAAAAGTTGTAATTTCGTTATTAAGCCAAAACATGTTTTAAAGATTAACACTTTGGTTAAGATAAAAAAAACTTAACAAAAACTTTAAAAATTTAAATTTATACGCAAAAATTCGCGTTCATTCGAACAATATAAACATTTTGGGTATTTAGAATTGAAATGTTTATCAAACCATATTCAAATTTAAGGTCTGGTATTTCATTAGTGGAACAAAAAAGAACCACTTCGTTAAACACACAGAAATTTCTGGCCCGTGTGATCCACCTGCCTGGTGTCGCGTGATGGTTTACCTAGCAAACATAAAATGTAAATATATTCAGCAATAATCATAAAAACAATGTATTTCAAAAAACTCAAACCAATCACAAACTGTTTTTTCATGAGGTTTTTATTGGCATTATGTAAATTAGAAAATATAGAATATCGATATCTTAGATTTTGATCGCTCTTTCACTACTTGAATTGACTGCCATTGTCAACTCAGCGAGAACCATTTTTTTTATATTAGACAGAAATGCAAAGGAATGACGGGATCAAATGCCTGACTTTCTCGATTTGGACTACATTTTAGTTTTTATTTAATATCTCACAAATTACCGATCAGAAAATTCTAAAATAAAAACTGTGAGCTAATGACACTAAAACCTCGAAATGGTTTTTTTATTTTAGTGCTTTATAGAAAATGAAATGTTGTCCATTGTCAAATGAAGTGTCATTTAAAACATCATTCGTTTTGAAGGGGATTGCGACTGTAACTTACACAATTCCATAAATCTCTATCACATCACAATACCATTACATGGGATTGTGATAGATCTTGAAATTAGACAATTAGGGGGCTGCTCGATCGCATAAAAATGATATACGGTATATTATACCACACCTCGCATTTCTGGGGCGAGGCCATCGAGACATAGTGAAGCCTTAGCGGTGTCATCTCTAAGGCCTGTGACAGTGTTTGGCACGCTATTCTGCTAAGCAAGCTTCCAGTATACGGCATCACTACTGGATTTTATATCTGGATCTCTAATTTACTGAGCGAACGGTCCATCAGCGTGGTCGTCGATGGCAGCTCTTCAGACCCAACGGCTATTAATGCCAGAGTTCCTTAGGGGTCTGTTCTCTCTGCGACTCTATTCCTGCTGCACATCAATGACCTTCTTCAACCATTGTTGGGTACTAAGACGACAGTACAGTAAAATAGAGATATTTATCCAGCGCAGCGGCGACAGGACTGTCATACAGTCTGTAGGTAAGCGTGTCACTTCTCCACGAAAAGGAGTCCTTTTACCTCATCCGTAGACATCACATCACAGACCACCTCGACATTCTTGGCATGGAGTTGACTGCCAACCTCAACTTCGGAGCTACCATCGAGATGAAGGCACAAATTGCGGCGAAATATCTGGGCATTCTGCAAACGATGCTTCACACCTGGACAGCTTCTCACTCTTTAATAAGCTCAAGTCCGATCGTCCATGGAGTATTGTAGGTACCTCTGGGATGGCTCAGCTTAATACCAACTTGCCACTCTTGACTCGGTATAACGCAGATCCAGGCGACTTATAGGTGCCACGATCTGGTTAAAAACCTACCTACATTGTTTGAATCACCGCTGTAAAGTCGCTTGTCTGTCGATTTTCGACACTTAATTTGGGGAGTGTGCATATTAGCTGCATTACCTCATTCCGCCTTCTTCTTTTTTCCATCGGATTACCATCCATACTTGGCTGTCATTCTAAACTTACACACAAAGCGCTTTAAGTCCTATTTTATCATGCGAATAGCCATGGAGTGGTACCCTGCCAACGTCTGGTTTCCCGAGCAAATACAACCCAAACCTCTTCAAGATGCAAGTAAACAGGCTTTTTCTGGGCGAACCCGCTCCATCTTAGACCTCATCTGCGCCCTTCGGCCAGATTGAGGTCAAGAGAGTAAGCCCATTAAATAAAAAAAGTTCTTTAGCCAACTCTTTCGCTGTTAAAACGAGCCTCCCGCCAGAAAATAGAGACTTACCTACATACTTATTTCTTTTTCACTTTTACACGGAAGATAGAATAGATTAACATTTCGCTCATTTGGTGTGCGCGCGCGTATGTTTCGAAAGACCTTGCGTTGCGTGATTGATCATGTGGCAGCATACTACCCGACGCAACACATACAACACACGGCGCAAGAAACCGACCGACCGTGACAATAGATGGCGCAAAATAGCTCTATTTTGTGGTAGCGGCAAAAACAATTTGAAATGGAAACAAATTAGTAAAGCAATTACAATTGTACGACGGTCAACAGCACGTACGACTTACATTTACTACGGAAACCGCCGCCGGCCGCTATAATGGCGCGATCTATACGTTACGCTTACGAGCAACGCGTAAGGGCGCTCTCAAGGTCAAAGTGTAACGCCGTAGTTGCTTGGTACTGTACATGAAGTTATTTCGCACAATTTTTGCTATCGTATTGCTTTGACAAAGATAGGTAATAATAACCCCGCGGTAAAAGGACAGTATAAATATTGTTGTAAGCTACTAAAAGGAAACTACTTTACTTATTTAAAAAATAAATTAAACTGCATTGAAAGATTTTTGATAAATCACTTTGCCTCCAACAAATTTAAAAATTATGGTGAAAACCATTAAAATTATCTGCCAGATAAGCTAACCAGAACTTATCAGTTAGTGCTGAAATGAGCCATTAATGCATCTCGTTAATGACATGAATTAGGTACAAAATATTTGTTTAAAATTAATTACATGACTTCAACATTCACACATACATATACCGCAGACTATGCTGAAACTAGACAAACCAGAAATACATAATAGAAAAAAAATTATGGTGGTATTTACAATAAAACCTTCACAGTTTGTTTATTTGTGATATTTAACTTTTATTCAAGTGTAATACAGTACCTATTTATATACAGAAATCACTTGGAATCTTGAGATTTTATTTAATAGATATAAACATTCATAATAAGATATTGATAATCAGCTTAGCTTCTTTGGACATGTATGTGAAATTTACATGACGGCATAGACTGAACCTCTGCTGTTACCACACTATTGATGCTTAAGTTTGCCAAACCACCTCTAATTAAACCACAAGTGTATGCCACATACTGGAAAGAAAAAAGAAAATTAGTTAACAATTTGCCATATTTTTAGGTTCCAATACTGCAATAATGAACAGGAGCATACCCTTGGAGCAAATTCCAGATATTGATGACCATTAGAGAAATTGGTTAAAAATCTAAAGGCATTGTCTTGTAAAACATAGACACCTTGATGATTAGTTCGAAGATTATCAATCTGTTTCTTATATATACATGTCCAGAAATCAGTACAAATAAATTTCATAGTATCTAGTTCATCTTTGAACCTTGGCCACTCTCTAGTTAATCTCTCCATAATTTTGTAACCAGCTGCAAACCCAATATACTCCACAACTGATAAATCTGCCTCCTACAAATAATCAAGCATAATTATGTAGATGTATAAGAACAGTCAACAGCATGTCAAGTTTTACACTCGGCACTCAGTCAAGATCAAAGTGTAAAGTGTGACTGGCGTTACATGTATCCAACTAACCCCCTGTTTCCACTGGCAAAACATTCACAAGAAAATATGTTGTATAATATTGTGCGGCCGTTGGGAGTAGCTCTTGATAGGAGCTGTCAAATAAAGCATTCTCTCAGTGGCCACATTATATGTTTACGCCCTTTTTTTCAGTAAATGTTTTTCCAGTGGTAACAGGGGTAATACATACACTCACGCCATTAACCCAATTACCACTAAGCAGTTTTTGGAATTTGAATTTACACAATAGAGTTTAAAGTTGCATAGCATGTAAAGTCAAGCGCAGTCACCGAAGACCGTTTAGTGGTAATTGGGTTAATCCGTTGTGGAGTTGGCACAGCATTAAAATACAGCTTGACAGTGAAATGTATAAACATGACTCTGAACTCAATTTTTCACAGCTCAAAGACACCTTATAGGGCATTGGTTAGGTAATTTATGATGTTTAGAAACAATGAGTAGTAACAGGTCGCCAGCCTATCGCCAATATTAGTTTTCGAATAAACTGTGTCCATTGATAGGCTTTTGCTTAGTATCTGCACTGGAAAACTAGCAGCTTGCACAATCAGTTTCACTCCCAGTCCAGATTAGGAGCTGAGCCCCAATTAATAATAGCATACCTGTGACTATTCTATACGATAACAATTTCTGTTTTTTTCTTACCTTTTTATCATTGACATCTTTAGAGTGTTCTAATGCATAATTTATAATTTCTGAATGTAGTAATTCAAATAAGATATCGTCAGCCATGGCAAGTAAGAGATTATCTCTTCCAAATTAGTATTCAGCAAAAACCTAAGAGATTATAATGCAGTAAATACCGTCACAATATAATGATCTAAGACTTAGTTTTCCGCTACTCTTATATTAGATATTTATTTAGTGTACCTTCTATACTTTTTCTGTATCATTTATTTGATTTTTTTATTAAACTTAAAATTGACTTTTTTTTGTTGTCAGTGTCTTTTCGTCTCGCTCGTCTGTCACTGTCATGTCGTCAATTCAATTGTTGTCTGTCATTGTCATAGCATGTCAATCAAACTGTCAAGGTACCTAAAGTGGAGCGAGATGCCTGTGTGTGGAGTAATGTGGAATGCTATTACCTGCTATTACAATCAAGCAAAAAAAAAATGGCCGCGGGTCATAGCGTTTTTAGATTTTACCGTACAATTTAATTAAAATACAAAATATATTTACTTGACATTGGAAAAAAATCGTGAATTTCATCGCGAACAGGCCATTAATTAAGAAAGAAGATGCCCATGTGCCCGTCGGGCTACGTGGCTATTTAAGAAAGAAATAGCCAGGTAGCCCGCGAGGTGCACATGGTCACGGAGCGAGCTAGACTAGAATAAAGCGAGTCACACACTACGCAGATACGATAAGATATCTGTATCTGAGCGCATATCTTTCAATATCGCTCTCTATACATTTCATATGAACTAACACACACAGCGCAGATAATTTATATTTTATCGTACAGTATCTGTCGGCACCGACATATATCAACAGATGGTCAGATAATTATCTGCGTATACAAATATACCGGCAGATAACATCTGCAGTTTAAATGAATTTTATCTGCATGTAAATACAGGTGATGCGTAGGGGTAGGGACTGTTTGCGGTGAGACAGAGGCCAGAGGGGAGGGAACCACCCGGTCAAGCTCACAGTGGGTCTAAAGTGCTAATTGAGGGTCTGGGACTTTTTCTTCAATTCGTACATCTTTTATATATTTATCGATAGATCACTTGATCCTAGTGACCAATCATCTCAAGGTATTTTTTAAATCAATATTTAGGTTAGATTTTTTTTGTTTTTTCTTTTGTACGGAACGATACCTTTCATGAGCTGTTGTAGCCAAGTCGAACGGTTAGAATAAGACTAATTTTTTATATATTTTTGATACGTAAAGATTTATAATTGTATTCTTTACGGTTATTTTAGTGAGTAGGCTGATGGTGGAATAATCTGTATAAAAGTTAAGAGTTGGTGGGTGGAGCTTGTCTGAGTGTTCTCATTTAATTAAGGCAACAGTTTTAGTTGTTGTACTTTTGTTTAGATTAAGTTCTTGTACAGATAGTTTTATTTTACCTTAAATAATTTTATTATATTTAAAGCGTATATTTTTCTTGTATTTTGAGGTTTTAATAGCGATAGAGGTCGGCTTGAATCTCCTAGAAACAGGGGTAAGTGAATAAGTATTTGAATTTTAATCATTCTATTTATGTTGTTGTTATGGTAAAGTAAGAAAACAGCACGTCGTTCTCCGGTAGAAATACATTTTCGCATTATTTTTTTATATCTTCTTTTATCAAATCGTGAATCGCCATAAAAGTTGCTCTTGGGATTCGGAAATAGCTTTCAAATTTGTTATCTGAGACATCCTGGAAGATATTAAATTCGCCTCGGTCCTTTTGACGCTTTATATGGCGTTATATCCAAATTCATCGCGTTTTAGAAAATGAAGCAAGACGTGCATCAAATTCAAAACAGAATCATCTTCTGACGAACTGTCTAATAAATCGAGAAGCAATAAACGCGTTTTTTCCGTAAAACGCGAACTCATTTTTAAACACTGTATAAACAATCCTTACCAAAAAAACAAGTCTAATCAGTCTGAAGGATTTCGAGTGAATGCATCATCTCGTATATTATCGTATCTGTCTAGTGTGTGATGCTTTCAGATAAATAAGTTTTATACGCAGATAAAATATTATCGTATCTGCGTAATGTGTGACTCGCTTTAATCAAAATGTAGGTATTAACCCGACTATTCCGTTCATTCTTCCAGTAATCAGTGTACCTATCTTTCACAGAGACGTTGGCGGTTAAATAATGTCTTATTTCGGTATTCAAAACATTCGTAACGCAAGCGTTTAAGAATGATTGCCATTTAAAGATGGGCCTCACGGAATGAAGCTTAAGATTATGGATGCTGGAAATATCAAAAACTAGCGAACGAAAGTCCAGTTTCAGTCCCTAAATCCTCAGTGACGCAAAAATAAATAAGATTTAACACTCGAGCATCGTACAAAATAGAACAAATCTCATAAAATCGACGTTTAGACATGGTACATACAGAACCGTGTGGACGGATTTTCGTTTACCAAAATATCAATAATCATACCGTTTGGAGCCAAACGCAGCATTCTACCAGCGTTACGTTTTATATGTGACAGTATTTAACACTAGAAATCCGTTCAAATAACAAGGCATCCATATGAAAAAGCGAAAACTATATTTTGTACCGTCACACTGTGTGGCCCATCTTTGAAACCGTTACGTTAAGTGGATTTTGCGTTACGAATGTTTAAAAGCAATTCACAGTAAAGAGAATTTCCGTCACTGAGGATCTAGCTTTACCTGGAACCAATCAGTGCAGTACTTACGATACAATTCGAGGTTGAAATTTGTATGAAGAATGAGTTAGGGTGACCAAGTAGTATTTTTATGCGGACATCGTATTTATTAATTTTATTTATTTGGATTTTTGTCAACAACGCGATTAACACTAAAATATCAACAAAAACAGACATTATTACCATTTATAACAAATTGAAACCTTAATTTACAGGTGACAACTACATGCATTATTAATAACTAGCTTTATAAACAAAAACTTACTTAGAAAATTAGGTTAAATTAAGTTCAAATTAAATGAGGTGCCTTCGTAAGACGGTAAAATGGCCAAGGTATTCAGATTTGCGCAGACAAATAGGTCTCAATTTGCTTTTAAAGGATCGGCATTATATCGAAGTCACCACAGTATACTTTGACATTAAATTCTGTATTGTGGTGGAAACATTATATTTTAGTGTGAAAATAAACTTGTATAAGAAGTTTAGAACTACCTAGGTATTAGATTTACAACTTAATATAACAAGCAATGTCTTGGCAATTTGGGGGGAGATATCCATATTTTTTACTCGGTAGGCCCCAAGGGGTCGGTCAGGGAGGCCCCTGGACTGTCAATGTAGTACTATTATAGTATTAGATACAAGAAGACGTGATATTTGATAGAGATGTTATTAAAAATGTAAAATTATTTGTCAAATAAGCAGCTATTAGAAGTCGGAACTTACTTTTTATGATTGTGAAACAGGCCAAATAAAAGTACAAAAAAAAATATGATTCCACAATTTGTGTTTTATTAACTCAAAACAAGAAAAATATTTTGCTACAAATTGATTGTTTACCTATCAATAATAAAATGTCAAAGTATTACAGTTCCATCTCGCAACACTACAACAATTTAAATGATTTGTTGTAAAACAGACTAGTAGGAAGGTAGTAACTAATGGCTGGTTTATCTATCGACTTATCTTAAGTTTTGGATAGTTTATTTAGCAAATAATTTGACAGTTAACATAAGAAAAATATGTCTAATTTATGACTGATGATGCTCGTCGGCCCTTTGTACCAACTGCATTGCACAACCAGCGTAAAAAATATGGATATGGACATGGCCTTCATTTGACAGTTAAATGACCATATATGGTAATTTTATGAGCTTCAACTGTCAAATGAAGCCCATATCCATACCCAGATTTTTTACGCGATAGCCCCCAGTTGTGTCATGGATTCCTTTCGATAATTACATTAATAATTACTTGTTTTGTTAAAATGATATCAATTTATATTATTTGGTATATTTTTAGTTAGGTACCATAAATTACACTCTTTAATTAAATAACATAATGACAACAAACAAACAATAAAGTTATGTACAAGTTTAAAACAAACTATATTATAAATAAATAATTGGTGATATGCGTCACAGGTCAATCTTCTTAAATACGTACCTACAATGCCAATAAAAAATGTTATTTTGCTAACAATAATTATAATGTTATAAAGATTATCAGTGTTAAAATCACAATACGTACAACAATAATTACGATTTGTTGAAAAACAGACTAGTACTAAGAATTCTATAATATTACACATCACAGGTCAATCATATAAGTACCCAGGTACTACTAAAAAAAGAAACTAAAACAATAATAATGTCATGTCAATGTCAATAATTATTGCCTAACGATTTGCTGAAAAACAGACTATAACAAAGTATTCTAAAATACACACTACAAGGAAATAAAAGAGGTAGTTGTGGGAGGGAAAGTACCCTAAATATTTATGCTCGGAAATTTTACATAAAGGATTTGTTTTTATCGTTTGTAGATTATTTGTCACAGATAAATAGTTATATAAAATCTTCTCGACGGCAGTAAAATTAGTACTTAATTATAAATTAGAGCAATAGGAGAATCAGCCTTTTTTCCAGCACACAAGAACTTTTATAGTTATAATAAAATAAAGTTATTACCTACTTACGTGAACAGCAGTTCGTATTTAGTTTTTATAAAAAAAAATATTTAATCATTTTATTATTAGGCGCACTGAGATAATTACACCCAATAGCACTAAACTTAAGAATCGCCTAATTCATATCTATCATAAGACATTTATAATAAGAATAACATAAGCCGCTAACGCCCGATATTAGGCCCGTAAGTTAAGAATAGCCATAGTGAATTTGAAGTTGAAGAACGTCTTAAGGTTAGTGCATAGCAATTTTTTATTAAGAATAATATTTTTTTTTTTATAAACAAGAATATAATTAGGCGATTCTTAACTTTAGTGCAAATGGACGTTGAAGCAGTGTGTAAGAAAATAACGTTGGCTAGATGATGATATTCTAGTATTTCTTATCAAAATGGCAAAGGGACTGTAGCGGTCAGTGATTCCGTATATATCTTTAATTCCACGTAGATATTGATATTTATTATTACACAGAAGATCAAAGTAATTATTTTGTTAATATAAATAATGTCTTAAAGATAGCACAGTTCATTCACAATATGTACAATTATTATTAACGATTTGCTGAAAAACAGACTATAAGAAAGTATTCTAATATCTACATAGCGTGGGAATTCAGGAAGGTAGGTAGATAGATCCACAACACTAGGTTGAACAGAACCATGGCGTGAGCTAGACAATTCTTCAAAAATAGTTAAGTCCAATTCTTTAAATATATATTTATAAATAACTTTAAGATGTACTTAGTACGTACCTATTTCTCTAATTAAGCAAGCCATGTTATGCTAGTGAACAAAAAAAATGTAAACCTAACTAAGTACCTAGGTGGGTAGGTAGTTACCTACTTATACCTTACGACGAAACAGATCGTCAATCTCAAACGTCAGAAATTCGTTTAATTCTATCAAACTCGTGAAAGATTATTACACCAACCTAGTATACCTACGTTCCTACTTATTTTCGTAATTTAGGTAGGTAGGTACCTATTTAAATATTAAGCCTACATAATCATTGACTTATGTAGGTATTTGAAATCATTGTACATTATAAACATAACATGAATGAGAATTTCATAATATTAATAACCACTTTAAAGTAGAACTTACCTTTCATCGTCCTTATGAAACGAACTAGCACACGTAATTTCAAAAAATGTAGTTCTGTTTCGGTAGCTCAGTCAGCATTGGACCGGACTTCCAAAAGTCATCGTTCGAGTCCCATCTGAGAATTCACTTGTGCCTTTACTTGTTCAATTTAAAATTTATCATAAATGTATTTCCGTTTACGTCCGGTAGAAACGCTCGCTGCTCTATATCTCATAATTTTTTTTTTACTTTACTTCCTCGATACTTACTCGAAAGATGTTCGTGCTAGGCCTACTGTTGTAATAATAACGTTTCAATCGCTCCAGCCGTCTTCGAGTAACCGGTGAACATACACAAAAAAACAAACATACAGACGAACATAGAAAGAACCACCTCCTTTTTTTAAGTTGGCTAAAATCACTAAATCATTGCACGCATCACCAAAAAATCGGCGGCGCGGTGGCGAACATCAATCAGGGCTTGTTTATCCGGTTAATTTTCAAACCGGTACGGCCGCGAGTACATAGAATCCGTTTCAATAAGGTTTGGCTCGACCCAAACTTTAAAAGAGCGGTTTCATGAAAGAGCAAAATTAAAAGGATTTTGAATTGATTTTTTTATTTTGATGCGGTTTATACCGGTTTTTTTTGCTCTTTTTAAGTAAACAACAGGACAATGAGAGCGCGCCAGTGGCAAAGCGAATTGCGAGCTTATGTCTATTAACGGAAAGTCGCTTTTTGTCTGATTGCCTCAACACATAGGTTATTAATTATTTTTCATTGATGACGTGAAGTAGTGTTCTAATCTAAAGCATTAAAATATTTTTAAATTATAATTTAATAATTTATTAATAATAAGAAAGTTTTTTTTTTTTCGTTTGGAATGGATTGGATAGTGGTTTTTTGGTGGCTTGGTAGATTTTTTGCCAGCACCGGGCAGATTCGCCGCTTTTGAGATGACCACACTGGCAGGCCCACCATAAAAAAAAACAAATATAAATAAAATAAAGATAAAGATGTCGGATGTGTGTGTTGTTGTGCAGTGAGTTCTACGAAGTGCAGTGTTTTGTCATAGAATTTTCCTATAAAGCGTTTTGGCAAGTTTGCTAATATTTACTTGTGATAGGATTAACTTATTTCACACTGAAGATTATAAGGATCGTTCCTTTGTAACAAAAATGGATATAAATAATTTGTCTGAAATCAAAGATGGCGATTCGACGCGACCTCTTCTTGAAGCGACACCTATTGTAGAATTACAAAAACCCATCGATGGCACAAAAAAGAAGAGAAGGCGCGGGAAAACTAAACGGAAAATAATGAAACCTTTCATAAAAGCTTCTTGGCAAGATCGAAGAAGGAATGATAAAGCCAAAAGGAACAATAGATTCCGAAAAATAGTTGTTGCTAAGTCACGAGCTCCTTTTAATAATAATCAGTTTTTAATGGAAATACACAAACCGGAACCAGAAAATAACTTTCACTTGACGCAAACCCCGTCAGCTCGTACACGCGATTCCAGCTTCAGTATTGATTCAGAAGATAATTACTTTTTTTCTTTACCTGAAGATGAAGAAGAATACTTGACTAAAGAGTTCTCCAGCGTTTATGAAGATGCACAAAGTGAACGACTATCCAATATGACGAAAAATGAATTAATTCAAGAATATCTCATTCTTGAAGCTAAGTATGATAATCTCCTTAGAAGGTCTGAACGCTCAAAAGTTAAGGTCTCTGATGAAGAGAAAGAGGGTAACGAATTGGATAGAGAAATGTCTATGACTGATAAGGAAAGCATGATAACAGACAGAGATACTTCTGGTACTTCTAATGAATCCAGTACAGTCTATCCTGTAGAACCAAACATAGCTGATATGCTGCAACACTTGAAAGAGCAAGAAGATCAGATCTGTGAATTGAAGTTGGCCAATGAAAAGTTACTCCAAGAAAATGAACATTTACGCCAAACATCTCAGGGTTCAACAAGTGAAGACTCTGAAAGTGACAGTTCTTCTAGTTCAGACAGTTGCAGCAGCTCCAGCCGCAGCAATAGCCCTGCTAACAATTTACAACCAGAAACTAATATTGTTTCTGATGAAATTGAGGTGCACATTAATGGGCAAAATGGAACAATTGAAGAATCAGAATCTGATTATCCCCTTGTAAATGGCTTTCACAGTCCTAAAGAATAAAATTTCAGGATGTATGGTTTATAATTAAATTAAGTGTAAATAGGTATTAGTTAATAAGTTGGTATTCTTGTTTCCCCAATTTGTTGTATGGAGTTTATTATATTAAAAGATGGGAACATTTTAAGCACAATGCATTTAGTTACTTGCCTTAAATATTTTATTGCCCTGTTGTACAAATTGTATCCTTCACTGTGGGAATGTAATTGTGAGATCTCATATTAGGTTTAGTGAAAATATTCTGTGATATCCCTGTGGATATTTTGTCAGTAGTGAGTTTTGAGCATGCTTATGGAATCTATATATTCCAGTTCAGTTAAGATCTCACTTTTATGTTTATACAGTGAGCAGCAATGCTCTAGATATAAGGTTTACGTGTAAGTGAAGAGAATAGTGTTATGTAATAATATATTTAACAAAAATATGGATTACCCTGACTGGTTAGTTATTGTTGGTATTGTTGACATAAGTTAACAAAACATTAATTTTAAGTTTATACCAAACTCAATGTGTCAAGTAGTCCAATAGATATTGTGTATAGACACCATGTACCTAGTTTTAGCCTAAATTATGTATAACATTTCATAAATTGTAATTCTTTTCGGCTACCTATCAATAGACAATGTAACTTAAGAAAATATATTTTATTTAAATCCAAACTTCCCATACTTACTTGGATCTTTTTTATCTTGATACTAGGTATGCACTCTATTTTTGATGCTATGGTTTCGGTGTACTTGGTCAGACAGGAAAAAGGGGCATAAATTACCTTGAATCACAAATACACAACACAGCACATAAAATAAAATAAAAGAAAAACAAATCAATGAACCCTCCGTATCAGAAGGACAAATTATTAAAAGGTCCTTGTGGGATAAACAACATAAAAGTAAAATGTACGAAATTTAAAATAGTCATATTAGTAGAACATATGAAAAGAAAAAAGTTGGGACATGTTGGGCAAAACGACTGGTATACACTGACCAAAGAGTAAAGTAATTATAAAGGAAACACTGACTTACTTTACTCTTTGACACTGACTCAGAAAATAACTTCAGTTAAAAGTTAAAATTTTTATTATTTTAATATTAAATATATTTTTATATAATATAACAAATAAAACATTTTTTCATAGGTTTGTGATAACTAAAATCCATTATTTTATCGTATCCATTATATTATTTTTTCAGAGTGTTTAGCAATTGTCCTCACAAATAATGTTTTTTTTTATTTTGTGCACTTGAATGTACATTAAATAAAGTTATCCAACATGGCATTTTGTTTATTTCAGACGTTCTACTTGTATGACGATTTTAAATTTCATACGTTTTACTTTTATGTTGTTTATCCCACAAGAACCTTTTACTATTTTGTCCTTCTGATACGGAGGAGGGTCAATGAAAAATGCTGTTTTTCAGGTCGCGCATATAAAGGCGAACTTAATTTAATTTATAAATAATTTATGTTTAATACTATTTTTACATAAAGCATGCTTTCATAAAAATCATAATAATTCCGCAATGAAGGTGAATGGAAATAAATGTTAAAAAATTACAAATTATAATATCAGGAATTCCCTATATCAAATTCCTAAATAAAAAGAAAAAAAGACAATGAACCAGGGGGGGTCTACCCCTTATTCCAATATGTTCAACTGTTTGTTCAACCATACCGCCTAACGGTATTGCTACGCTATAGCAAATCGCGAAGCAGTAGTGAAGCCAATAGATGAATAGAAATATGTATTGTAAAAAACCGTATCGTTGAAGGGTTTCCCGAGAGCCGACAACAACCAAGGGCCTACTTGTGCGTACTTAAATTTGGATATTGGTTAAATAAATGTAATTAATATAATAGTATCTTTCTGTCAACATCAAGATGGCGAGAGCCTCTCTTTTCCTAGTTTTATTTAGGGACATCCGGTCCAAGGTTAAGCTATGATTTGCTCTGCTTCGCGGGTGAGAAGTCTTTCAGTTTTATAAAATAAAAATGCATTGTATGTAGGATCCAATCGGTAATTTTAATTGAATATTATCACAGTATTACCAGGTGTTACAATAACAAAGTCGGTAACTAAATTCAGAATTTCTCATTCAGTCTCAATAAATGATAAAATATTGTACTAAGATTCTTACTCCTTGTTGCACATTGGTAGCAGACTTCAATTTAATGTTCATAATAATATGTGCAGAACTAGATTACGAGTCAGCGCGTTTGGTGTTAGCATGCCTCGCGCGCAGCAGGCCTCGGGTGAACGCGGACTCGGCTGAGCTAAGCGGTGCCGGCTCGCACAGGGTCTGTCGCACAGCAAACTCCGAGTCTGTGTCTCGTCTCGCCTCGCACGAGCCGACACCGCCGCCGTCGCGCGCCAGCTCGGTCGTACGCGCTTGCTCTAGGCCTGTCGCAAACGAGGCACGTTCAAACCAAGCGCGCCTTATCTCAGCTGTATTTGGACTTCAAAATCAAAAGTCATTTTGGAATAAACATCCCATAAAATACCAATAACGAAATCCAATCGTATTTCAGATACTTAAAACTCCTAGGCGTCACCTACACGGCCACAACATTGCGTTGCGGCATCGCAGTAGAAATCTACTACGTGTACGACGTAGTAGATTTCTGCGGTGTGACGCGCGGGTTTCCTACTCTGGCTCGAATGCAATGACATTTCTCGAATGACATTTCGCCGACAATCATTACCGCAAAGTGTCAGTATCTCGGTGGGTCATTAGCTCGAAAGATCTATAGCCTGACTCTTATGCAGTGGATACACTACCGTGATATGCTAATAAGTATGGCCATAATTTAAACAACACCCAAGTGTGACCACGATTTAGGGCCATAATTTTACAATGCCAATCAATATGGCATATGACGGTAGGCAATAGCTCCGGTAGCGGTCTCTTTCGCATATCAAAGGAATGTACTGCGGCATATATCGATAAACTGTAGTGTAAATACACCACTTACCGCAGCAGTAACAAATGCGGTAATTTAATGCTACGATTAGTGCGGTATGCAGTATGGTAGTGTGGTTGTAACATTTATGGTTCAATTTTGGAAATTTTATGTTACAAAATTACGTAATTTGCTTAATGCTACCAAGCAATTGTGCTTAAATTATACTACCGTACAACAATGGCGTCTATGCTGATACGTCTGATTGAGTAGGTACAGATTTTATTACATTATTTTCTTATCCATTAACATTGATACTGCCCTATGTTTGATGAGCTGTGACCTTAAAATAATAATATAAGTTGAATAAAATAAGTTACATCAGGTGGTGTAATTGTACAATTGCACCACCAGATGCAACTTATTTTACTGCTATATTATACCACTAACCTTATAGGAATGTTAACTTAGATCTTAGGCAATTAACTTAAAACATAACAATCAACAAAAAACAACTAGGGTAACCTGTACTAATCTTGGCACCCCCCCCAGTCATTGGCACTCTGACATTTAAAAGCAATTACTGCTGTGTCTGTGACCTTAAAATAATAATATAAGGAATGTTAAATATCAACTTAGATCTTAGGCAATATAACTGTTAATTCTAAAAAGGCAATAAAACTTAAAACATAACATTCAACAATAAAAACAACTAGGGTAAACTGTAACCTAATCTTGGCACACCCCCAGTCATTGGCACTGACATTTAAACGCGGAACGGACAGTTATGGAACTTTCATGGAATTACAATGCGTCTTCTGATATAATTAAAACCTTACATTGCAACACTCTAAAACTTTCATATTAGATTTTTTACCAGATTAATATGGCAACACAGTATCCGGAATTTTTTGTTGTCTTTACACGCAAATTTTAACAGATTTGATAAGAAAGAGGTATCCAAATTTTTTTGTTACTATACTTTTTACTACTTACTATAAAGAGTAATATTTATTTTTAGTTGATATGTTTATATGTGTTAATACACTTTTTATTTATATTTATTTTGTGATCATAACAGTAATTAATTAGTGTGCCAACTATTAGTAAAACAACTTATATAGAAGTGCAATGATTGGCACCTATGCCAAACATAGTATTTTGAAAGAGATTATTGTGGCAAGTCTTATTATTGTGTATACAGCAGTGGTGGTAACATAATTAACGACATTAGCTGATTTTCATACAATCGAGGTAACTTTGGAAGCTTGGTTCTCCGCCAAGGATTGACCGAGCTGCGATCTGATGATGGCCATCCAGGGAGTGAATAGAGGAGTTCCAAATTGCTATACATACCTAACTGATCAGATCAACATTTCTAAAAGTTGTAAGGATCAGTTTTCAGTTTCAGAAATTCAATAATTTTTTATGCAAAATCGCGTATTATTTAAACTTATTCATACATCTCTGGTGTATATTACACACCTAACTGATCTGATCAACATTTTAACAATATCAATGTGTGTGTGTAGATAACAGCTCGGTCAATCCTTGACAGAGAACCAAGGCTCCAAAGTTACCTCGATTGTATGAAAATCGACTAGTATCGTTAATTATGTGACCACCACTGTATTTATGTTGCCTTGTGGCCCAATTGTAGTTGTAAACCAATTGTGGTTGTGGCCCAATTTTGGTCTCTGACCCAATTGTGGCCGCTGAACCGGTTGTGGGCGCTGATAGCCATGTCGCCACTCACTTGATAGTAACCAATTGTGACCACTGATCTGATCTAAATGTGGCTACTGATCCAAATGTGGTCACTAACCCAAGTGTGACTACTGATCCAAATGTGGCCATTGAGCCAATTTTAGTCACTGATCCAAATGTGGCCACAGATAGATAAAAATGTGGCTGTAACCCAAATGTGGCTTCTGACCCAAATGTGACAACTTATCCAGATGTGGCCATTTAAACAAGTGACACCCTTACCCAAATGTGGCCATTGACCCGTATATGGCCCTTACCCAAATATGGCCACTGATCCAACCGAATTTGGCCACTGATCCAAACGAATTTGGCCATTGATCCAAATGTAGCCCTTACCTAAATGTGCCCACGCATTTAAATATGGCAGAATTTTTTTCTTTAAAGAAATCCAAGAAGTCAACAAAAATGACAAAAAAGATATTGTGGTTAAGTGCCAATCATTGTACCTTATGTTATGGCTGCCAATGATTGTACGGCCAAAAGTACAGTCATTGGGACTGTTAATCCCAATGACTGTACTTTTGGCCATTTTTGGACATTTTCTCTTTTATTCTTAAATTAATGAGATTTTTACGCACTAAATGTTTTGTGAATTTAAGAAATATACATCAAAGAATAATTTTAAACTAGTAAATCTTGTCTGAATATGTTATAGAAAAAATAATTAACAAAATGTAGGTCAGGTATTTTTTTAAAGTGCAATACAGTTTACCCTACTTATTACACATCGTCCTTTTTCTTTTTTACCTTTGACTTGGGAGCATTAGGATTAGTGCCTTTGTAAAATTGTTTTAATAACGACATAGCTTCATTAGCCAATAGATTACCTGTTAACAAGTAACTTCGTTCAAAAAAAGTGCTTATGTCCAATACAGTTTTACCACCAAATCTATCATTAGCGCAACCATATACAACCTCTTTGACATAGAGATTATTTAAAGCAGCTGCACACATTATGCAGGGCTCAACGGTAACATAGACCGTCACCTTCGAAAAGAATGTACGGTAATCAATATTGTGATGCTTACAATATAGAATAACATCATCAATACAATTAATCTCAGCATGTCTGGTAGGGTTTCGGGTAACATTTACAGTGTTTCTAGATTCTGCAATGATGGTGTTATCAACAACAAAAACACATCCAACCGGTACCTCCTTGGCTGCGAGAGCTTCTTTCGCTAGTTCAAGCGCTCTATTCATAAACTCGGCCATGTTGTATAATATAAATTCCAATTCAGCACACAGTTAATATCCTGGAAGGTAAAAATATTGTACATTCAATACAATATCATAAATATGAATTTTGACTTTATAAAAAAAAAAAAAGCCATACTACTCAACTCTTTACAAATTCGGCCATTCGCCTCGGTAAGTTAAACTTGCATGAGTATTTAGCCCTATTAGAACTAAACTGAATGGTACTTACATATAAATTGAATAAATGTATAGCTAATTGGCAGTCTTCCTTATTATGACGTTTTATAATATTTTAAGAGATCAAATCTTTGCAAGTGTTCAATCGCCTTCTCCTCCCAGTTATTGTTATTCACAGATCGAGGACTTGGATGTGGCAAATAGTCAATCTGAAAAAAAAAAACAAATTTTATTTAATCAAACACTTTTACAATTACTTTTACATTAACAACTTAAAAATGTATGGGACTGGAAAGCTCTGAGATCGTAATCGTATTTTTTTTATGTGTTGCACCGTATGGTGCAACACATAAAAAAAATACGAATAAGCTTGTGTGGGTTGCACTTGCACCATGTTACGCTTACGACGTAAATATGTATGGGATTTGACAGCGTAAAAGTAAAAGAATTTATAAAAAACCAAAAGTAAAATATAACCCTTTTGGAGTCTGTACTGTAAAAACTATTAATAGTTAGTACAATTTTTTTAGGTATTATGTACAGATTGGGTACAACAGCTTTATGAAACTAAAAACGATAATGGGGTTGCCAGGGAGCATGACGTCCACGCGGGGCCAATGCGGACTGGTGGCTACAAATACAGCCGGAACCAACGGCTTAATGTTCCTTCCGAAGCATGGAGGAACTCGAGTAATACCTACATTTTCGGTCACCCATCCTGTGATCGACCCTTAGGAAAGTTGTTTAACCGCTACGATCGCAGGCCAAGCGCGCAAAACACTGCGACACCGAGCTCCTTATGAATGCATCATTTAGATGTGATTTGTATAAACACTCTATAGATTTGAAAAGTCTTACCTGAATAGAATGACCTGGTAAAAATTTATCAAGTGCTCTGTGCGCTCTGGTTTCGCAAAATTTACCAATAGCAACAATAGTTTTAACTTCATACAGCTCCAAAACTTTTATAAAAATTGGATCACAAATATCAAACAATGCCTTCATTTGGGTTACCTGTAAGTAAAATCAATTAATTAAATTCTATAAAATATGTAAGTCATCATAATGTTGTAAATATGTTAAAAAAATTTATCCTAATTTAATTAATTTTAAGATTTTAATCCAAAGCCAGCCAGTAAGTAATATAATTTATCATGAAACAGTATCGATTTTATAATTGGAGGATTTGGTTGGAATTTAAGTTTCTGTAATGAGTTATTGTATGTACAGTCGGGGAACTTCTCGTTCTCGTTAACTAGGCAGGAGCGCGAGAGAGTGAGACGCCGCTATACGAACCATCGGCGAGCGATTAGCCAGCAATCACATACGTAATACCAATTTCATTTTGACGTTCCGCAGCGATCGCGCGATAATTGCTATTTTTAGGTAATAGCCCCGCTGGTTTGTGCAGGCATGCTTTCAGGTAAGACGTTACGTGTGGCCGGTACAAAACATAAAATATTATTGAAAGAACGCGAGCGTTGTGACAAATGACGTCACGCTATTTACGACGCGTTTTAAAAACTGCGTTATTAAAATCACTGTAGGTAATACATTTATTACTTCTATAGTTCTACGTACGTAGTTAAAATCAAGCGGAACGCTCATTAAATCTTGATGGAGAACAAATGGTTAAAATTTAGAATCGTGCGGCACGATTTAAGGGCTAAGAGGGGTGTGAGGGGGAGCCGGGGGAGGGCCGATGCCCCCCGCACTACTCCCATTACAAGGTAATACATAATTATGAAGATATATAAAAAAAAAAAACCTCAAAATGTATGAAAATCGACATGGCGGACTCCTGCACTACAAGATTATGACCAATTTTTTTTAAAAATCTATAACTATCGTAATATCGGTTATAAAGAAAAAAAAAACAATTTCTGGCGCTTCTCTCACGCTCACGTTATATATTTATAAAAGTTTAAAAAAATGTCGTTTCTGGCGCTTCACCGGCCGCGTATGTAGTTTTATTCACGTTTTATTTACGGCCTTGGTGTCAATGTTTTAGGTGACAGCAGACATTTCAGCTTCTTTTTGCGTTTTGATTCACGGCATTGCAATAGACATACAAGTTATTTTTTTATCTTTACGACAAGTCAAACAATGATAATGCGAGGTGAATTAGCGTTTCGATTCAGGTTTTAACCGTTTTGAGGTTAAAAATAGTTTTTTGATTATCTCAAAAACGATACATTACCTTGTCGTTACATTTGTTATTACATTATCGTTCGGCACGATTTAAGGGTTGAAAGTGGAAGGGTTGTTAAGGGGTGGTCCACGCATCCGCAGAGTAGTGTTCGGGGGATGCGTGGACCACCCCTTAACAACCCTTCCACTTTCAACCCTTAAATCGTGCCGAACGATTCTAAATCCAACCCAGACTTACATATGGGGTTAATAATCTAAACATATTATAAAAATGGTAAATTTTAAATAGAAAAATATTAGAATAAATTAACTCGGCCACAAGTAACAATATTTTTCTATTTAAAGTTTACCATAAGTATAAAAATAGCATCAAATATTATAAAAACCTTGAAATCTCCAGGTGTCAGATTGCAGCCATTGGTTTTCATCCATTGCTGTGGCAAATAATTATAAACAAAGCTTGTACTAAAAAAGTTTTCTGGAGCTCCACATAAATTCTTGAACAGTCCCCAAAATCTTTTACCACTTATCTGCAAAAATAAACCAACCATATTTGAAGTATTTCATGAAATACGAGGGCTTGACCTGAATTACTTCACTCCCACAATTAAATACTTGATTGATATAATGATATTAGTTTGCAATGTAGGTAATTGTTTGGTTTTGAAGCCTTTGAAGATTCTTACATATCATTGTCATATATTTTGTATGATTCAATTAACATACCTCAGTTCGAGTGCAGTCAAACCCTTCAACAGGTCTAGCAGCAATTTCGTTTCTTGGTTTTCCTACAGGTCCTTTAATTTGCAACCAATCTCTGACAGACCTAATTTCACCAAATGGTACCTAATACAAGTGTAAGCGTTATTAAAGGCACCAAACCTGCGGTAATATTGTACATAATACAGTGTTGTATTATTGATGTGTTGTATTGTTGTTTGTTCTAACACAAACACAATACGACACATCAATAATCAAGGCCACAAAAAAAAACAAGGTGGATACATGAAAACATGCGATTTTCACTGGGCAAATTGTATTATAAAACTGTGTTTCTTTCACTATGGGACGTTGGCGGAACTTCTGTGAAAAACAGAAGGAGCCATTTCCACAAAAAAACAAATAAAGACACATTTATTTTAGCAAAGAACTATAAAGTGCTTCACAAACTATTCGAAATAAGCTTCTGTATAAAAAAGATTTTAACAATAGCACTACAACAGTAAAGAAAACAGTGATCATGTTCTATGAAACCAAAGGAGCTGTAGCAATAGTGTTTTGTATGTATTGACCTCTCAGGCCCTGGATTATGAGACACACAATCGATTTTCCATTGTTCTCTGGACGACAGTGTCCTGCTAGCAAATGAAGAATTAAGTAAATTTCCACACGTTAGGTATCAACCCTGTGTCTACAAGATAGCAATGCTATAATAATAGAAGGGTTCACCATCTTATGCTTTTAGCAGTGTCTATTTGTATTTTTACTGAAAAGTTACACTCCATTCACTGCACCATCTAAGAGAAACTCATCAAAAGAGAGAACATAGCAGTTAAAAAGTTTTTGCTCCATAATGTAGCAAAAACTACTTCCACTACCTCCATAGCAACACATCAAAAGATTAGTTAGTAATGAGAATAGTCTATGGTTACAAGATAATAAAACAGTCCACATGCAATAGGTAAGTACTTATATAAATATTAAACAATAAAATATACTAGAAAAAAGCATCTAGTCTCATGTCACCCTGATAGAACATGCTGCTTTAGCCTTGTAAAATGCAAAATTAAAAAGTTATAATACTAATATAAATTTAAATAATTTAACCACATAAGTTAAGTATACTATTTGCACAAAATGTAAATAATTAAATAAAAAGTAAAATCAATCAAAATAAATCAGTGCATAGAAAACTTATATAAAATGAAATTCTACCCAACCATTAAAAGAACAATGTACTTATGCTGTTAGCAAAAAATATAGGTAGGTAGTTCTATTTTACTCAAGAAAGAATCAAATGCATGCAAATTCAAAAATCTTACTCCAGTCTGAGACATTCCCCAGGGGCCCGGATTCATCCCAAAAAACATTATTTGCTTTTTGGTATTGCAGTACTTGTGAACATATTGTTGAAATGTATGCCTGGCATATTGAGTTGGATTATAAATACATTGAACAGCTTCTGGAAGTTCCAGTTGTTCTAAAGATGTATTATATTCATCAACAAGATCAATAAATTGAGTGCTAATAGGGATTTCTTTGGAAAAGTATGGGGATATAACATCATTCAGTTCCATTTTTTGAAGATTTATTAGTAAACAAGGTACACAACAAGCAAAGCAACAAAATTTTCAGGAGCCGCCTATCACCGATCAAAACTTTTCACACTTGCACAGACTTACTTCAAGTGCCTTTGCACTATACACTGCCAAAAAAACTCGTATTCATCATAAAATTTGTATTCTCGCCAAATAAATAAAATGGATGTTTTTATCAAATTTTATGCGGGCTGACAAATAATAATCACATAGTGATTCAGTATTGCCACTATTGCCAGTACCCTGCTCTCAAAAGTTACATACGAGTGTTCAAAAAGTGATGTTTTCCCAGAAAAAGTAACGCTTTATGAAATTTTTATATTGCAATACAATAAAGACATTTTTAATGTTTTTTAAAGACTCCAATCATCATTTCAGCGTTATTTCAGTGATTTCTTATGTCCCTCCACTGCCTTGCCTGCCGTCCTGTGTCGGTTGGTTACTCACTCCGTACAACTCGCTCTTTCTATTTACTAATTCAAAGAATAAGTGCGATAGAGAGTGACAATCACATTAGTTTTCATTTGTTTAGTTGGTAATGCCAAATTGCCAACATTATACACGATACGACCACAGACATTACAAGCGTCTCGATTCACAGTTTTCGATTGAGTCCCTCAAAAATTAAGGTTTAAAAAGTCCACCCAAAATGTAACGCAAAAGTAACGTTTTGTGACGTGTAACGTAAATGTAACGTGAAGGGGTCAAAAAGTACATAAAACGTTACAAAAGTAACATTCTGGCAACGCTGAAGTGATAGGTTTATTTTTTTCGTTCCTAAGAACAGGCTATGGTCTTAGACCATACTGCCTCGTCATCATATCTTTTTTTCATAGTAGAGTTTATGTTAATTCATAGTGATTGGGCTTCGGTTTCACGCATTGACCTCTATAATAGAGATCGCTTTGGGGAATTTCTCGCTAACTTTAGGGAATTCTGCAATAGCTCACCGATTTTTGCACTTGCTAAGTCACTAAATAGATTCAGTGGCGTTAAATCGTGATTGGTGGTCTCTCTCTTACGTAGTGAATTATTCATTTAATATCCTTGTCCGCCATAGATAGTTTACCAAAGCAGCGGGATTTTCCCTGCAATAACCATACATCTTTTTTTTCGAGATTTTCATTAATAGTTCATTCCTATTCGCTGTGTTTAATTGTTGCGTTATGCGTTGTCGTGATGTGAATACGTAAAACTTTTGTGTACAATTGTTGTACATCGAAAGTCAAAATGGAAATTCAACAAAATAGGGGTAAATATTCTCAAAAAGGAAAAACAATAAACCGAACTCCACGCTTCATAATATCGTTGTATGGTATGGCACATGCAGTTTGACTTATTCTTTTTACTTTTTTAGAAAATTGAACGGTTTTTAGAAATTTTTGAAAACGAGATTTGACAATTGGGCGTTTGGTCTCTCCATTGACGTAAAAATCATTGCAGAGATGCAAAAAGTTACTCATCTAAGAGACGCTAAAGTGAGCACGTTTGTATAATAAAAGCCCAGTGGCCCCTAAGTATTTTGTTTTGAGTAGTATACCTATGTTTAAGCTAAAAATCGTTAAAAATAAATGAAGCATCAACGTTTATTTTTGTTTTTATTTCATGTTTATGACCACTGAATGAAAACTGCAAAGAATAACGATTTTAATAGAATCATGAGTAATATGACTGAATAGGATCTAGGGAATTCTAGAGAATTTTTAGTATCGTGAATTCTCATAATCTAGCGAGATTCGATGGTACTTCTAGTGACTTGTCAAAATTGAAGGTGGCAACACTCGACACTTTTTTCGCTCAAGTACTGATATGAGCGGGACAGACATCGCAAACGAGATATGGGGTCGGTCGAAACCTGTGGTCGAAACCCTGTCGCGGGGCGCATGCTACGCCTGCCAGGAGGCTAATTGTGTAATCTATCGCAATCCCTTTCAATTTGTCATTTGAAAGATATTAAAATACTTCACGCCGTCACTATTTGACGTGTGAATGGGATTGTGATTGGGACGCGTTTTGAACGATAATTAAATGAACGAAATAGTTAATTTGACTTAAGTGACACTCGCAAATATCTTTCAAATGTATGGAAAAATGTCAAATGAAGTGCGGTTCAAAACATCATTCGTTCTAAAAGGGATTGCGATTTTAGGTTGTGCTATTCCATAAATCACTATCACAATCACAAACCTTTGAAAGGGATTGTGATTTGTGATAGATTTTGAAATTAGACAATTAGGGGGCAGTTCAATGTTTATTAAAATAAACTGAAATATTGGTTCGAAAACACATCATTTAGTAATTCTTTTATGTCACAAGCACAAACAAGTAGTCACCAGGGGGTCGACACTTCATACAAAAATGTAAAATATATGGATTTATGAACGTAGTTTGTGCCAACATTAAATTACGAAAAAACCCGACTAATGAAAAAGGAAGTTTAATTGCTTTGTCATATCGTATTATAACGACAAGGTAATTTAGCCGCATTATACATCACGTCAAGTTGGCCAGCATGTGACGCGCCGCCAAATTTAATTTTATCTGTCAGTGATAACGTAATATTTTGCTCAGAAGTTTTTCATTTAATTTTACATAATTTTTATAATGTTATTAATTACAAAGAGACATAATGGGTGGAAAATCTTTGGGAATCTCCGAAATTTGTTGTCCGTAGAGTGAGAAGGTTGAACAAGGTAATTGGGTAAAGGTTTTTGGCTAAGTTCCCGCTTGCGCTGAACAGGTAATATTATCAATTGTTTTAATAAAAACATTGTATAAGGTCCATTTGAGTAAAAGCAGTGTTAATAATAATAGTATTATTAGTAAATACTATGGATTTAAGTAATAATTTTATGAAAAATTCAATATCGTAGTGTATGTACTATATTGTCATAGTGCTGTGTCATTGTCATGTTAATAGTTATCGATATTGTTATATTTTAGATGACCGTCATGGGACGAAAACTTCCATCCATCGGTTGGATCCCGGATCCCGGGCGATTAACTTCCAGTCCGGAAGAAGATCTCACCGCTATTGTTCTTTCTATCAGCGGCTGCTTCATCCTCCTGATACTGCCTTCCAACATTCCTACAGATTTATCAGAATTACATAAATCAATGAAACCTTGTTTTATTTGTGCAACACTATACTAATAGGTAACTAATAACTTCCGAGTGGAATGTGAAAAATTATAACGGTGTAAGTATTAGTACTTTTTTTATCGATATCGATACAAATATGTTTAGGGGTGCATCCCTAATCCCTTGTCATTTTGACAACTGACACTATTATGTTGGTACCTCTTAGAAAAACTCAGGTTGGTAGAAACTACGTTCATAAATCAGTTTAGATGCTTGTATGGAAGTGCCGTCTCTTAAAAACGTAGTGATTACTTGCTCAGTGGTAGTCACAAGGAATAGGAATCATCACACTGTCAGTAATGTCAGTTTCACATCACAGACTGACTCACTGACTTCTGAAGGAGTCATGACTACTTGTACATTACTATATAATCCCATCTTGCCAAGCTCCGTATTGTTGACCACCCCAGATATGAGTGCGGATTGGACGAGGGAAATTTAAACCACATTATTTTTGCATGTCCTAAATTGAATAGAGATGCTTTTTTGAATGAATTGATATCGCTTCGAGTTCCATTCCCAACTAATATTATAACTTTGTTATCTGATATAGATAGCAGTATTTATAAATGTATTTTTTTTTTTTTTTTTTTTTTATTTATTTATTTGTTTCAGGCATCTAGGCCCATACAATATATACCTTACAGACTAACATACATATTTAAAATTACATTTCTAAAACTATTTAACTAGTTTACACGTAGGTATTGAATGCGGCGACGTGTTGCGCAATGCAGCGTCCGGTATCCGACCGCGAAACCGACGGAACAAGACACCCTTCGGCCAAAAGTCTTCTTTCATGAATGTCGACAGATGTTCGGTCGGTGCCCTTACCACAAATGAATTGAAGTTCACATTGTGGCGGGACTCCAACCGCTCGACTCTCAGATTGTACTTGGTCTTCACTCTGATGTACTCCACGATATCATCAGATTTCGTGCTGTAGTGCAAGCGGGACACGTACAGCAGCGTTGTCGGGATGGCCGGACGAAGCAGGTGGTTGTGTCCGGTCGGGGCGGTGCCGCACAGGTTACGGCGAGTGGGCTTTCTCTTCCTTTCCACCTTCTTGAAGCCGTCCTTGTCACACTCTCCGTCCAGTCTCCGTGGAGGTGGTTTGGAGACCGGCTGGCGTTGTTTTCGTCCCTCAATTGTTTCCCGCTGGAGTTGTTGAACAGCGGATCCGTTAGCAGCGGTGACTGCAGCGTAAGCACGTTGAGGGGTCGACGTGCTCACGCGTGACGTCTCCGCCGGGGCGGAGGGGCGGGCGGCGGGGCGCGGTGCTTCGCACGCGGCGTCGGCGACCGGTGACGCATACGCCGACGCCGGCGCCGAGTCAATTCTGCCGACGGTAGCATTTTGCGCCCCACGACGAGTGTTAACGTAGGAGGCCTCGGGTGACCTACTTACCGAAGCAGTGTTGCTTAACAACATAACTTGGGCTCGCAAATCACCGATGGTGTTTTCCGAGGCTTCTAGCTTACTCTGTACTTCGGCCAAGGATGCTTTTAGGGAAATGATGTCCTTAAGCAGCCTGGTGACGTCGACGTGGTCGAATGTGACGGGGGGCAGCTTGTGCAGCTCCTTCGCCACGAATGTTGGCACGTCGTCAGGATCGGTCTCCTTCAACCGGGTTATAATGTCTTGGAGACTCTTCTCACCCCCATCCCTCCGGCGAGATGGCATATCGTCGGCTTTGCCGATGCTCTGGAACAGCAGCGCCTTGGCACTACGAATCTCAGCTTCGTTGAAGTTTGATTTGCAGATTTGCACGATGCTTACTTCGTCCATGGTGTCAATGGCATTTTGAATGAATGCCAACACTTCGTTCACTATTATTCGCTCGGAGCCCATAGTGTATGACGCGCAGCGGCTAATGCCGCGCGAAACGTGAAATTAAATAATTCTCACTAATGCAATAGTGCACGACCGTTTCCGAGCGCGCATCGCACTGGACTATGATTATATCTTTCCTTATGTATAATAATATCAAACTATAAATAATTCCTTATCTCATATATATATAATATGAGATTTTATGATTATTTATGATTTTATATATGAGGCTTTTTTATTATGTATATATATATATATATATATATACATAATAAAAAAGCCTTCCTGATCCTGTCCAAATTCCGATTGATTCCATTTCCTTTTCAAATCTATTCCGTTTCCCAAATTTTTACTTGACGTTGGCGAATGTACAATCTGTACGAGCCAGAAAAAACAAAATGTGGTCACGACTCCTCACTGTCACTGTCATTTTTGTTTGTAATGTAAAGTAAATGCAATGAAATATACTTGTACAATTAGCGATGGGCCGAGTCGCAATTTTTTCAACTCGAGTTAACAGAGTTGATATCATTGCCGACTCGGTTTGCAACTCGGTTCAAACCGGTTCAGGGGTGCGATTGCGTAAGGTAATCGTATTCATTTGACAGTTCATATCGTATTCAATCGGCTGCAATTTGTAAGGGATGACATACGATATGATACAATATGAACTGTCAAATCAATACGATTGACTTTACGCAATCGCCTAGCAGTTGAGTTTACGATGCGATAGATGGCATTTTGTTTGTGTTTGATATATTTAACCAAACCGACTCGATTGCGGTTGCAACTCGGAGTCTGCAAGTCGCAACGGCAATTACGGCAAAGTAAATGAGTTAAACATTAGATTCGATTTTATTACTATTTTGAGTAAGGTTGTTTCAAAAATATCTTTATTTAGGTATTCCAATGGAAATTAATATTTAAACTTTTAAATGATAAGAATTTCAATTATAAAACAACTGTTTATTATATATAAAATTTTACAACTCACTATGACTCCATTACTCTCATCACTGTTCTTTGTAAAAAAGTCCCACACAACACTCTTTTTATTAAAAACCATGTCTAATAAATAAATAGCTACACAAAAAACAATACAAGATAACAAACAACGTAACTTTAGTTAAAAGCAAGCGTGCTAAGCAAACAATAAATTACTACCTACTATTTTACAACAAATTAGTTGTGTAGTGAGTGCGAGTCAAACCGGGTTAGGACAAAATCAACTCGAGTTGACCGGTTAGATAAGCAACTCGAGTTAACCGAGTAATTTGATTCTAGTCGCCCACCCATCGCTATGTACAATAATAACTATATGTAACTTTTGGGAATTACATATTGTTATTCTTTAGTAGTAGTTTGCATTTGCAATAGGAAATAAATTATCATTTGATATAAAATGTCTTCCATAAATGGTGAAACTCTTCGCAGTTTGACTGCAAGGAGTGGTGTACCGGTCGTTTTTCGTGGTTTTGTAAAAAAATGGCCCATGTGCCAATGGAACGTGGATAAGTGGTGTACTGTGTTTGGTGAAAAGGAAATACCTCTCCGGTGTTTAAAAAGAGATTTCGTTTCCGATGAGCCATGCTGGGAACGAAAATGTAAAATGAAGTGTATGACATTCAAAAGTTTTGTTGACTGTTTGGATACAAGTGAAGATTGGATGTACTTTGATTATAAATACCTCCATCAGTGGTTTGGGGCAGATTCAGAGCTATTCAAGGTAAGACTAATTCATAAAATAGGTAAAACTGTACTTTAAGGTCCCACGATTTTGGATAATGTGATTCATTAATTAATTTATTGTTTTTATTTTCAACAGACCACTACATACACCTATTGTAATATCTTGAACTAATAATACGATTAGGGATGAGTAATGAGTGCAATTTTTTATAATATAATAATCCCATCACATTAGATTCAAAACTACAATGGGATCCACATATTGATACCTTGTCGAGTAGACTTAGTTCTGCGGCTTTCGCAATAAGGAAAATAAGGCTCCTAACTGATATTGAAACAGCAAGACTAGTTTACTTTAGTTATTTTCATAGTGTAATGTCCTATGGCCTGTTGTTGTGGGGCTCAGCAGCCAATATAGAAAATGTTTTTATACTTCAAAAAAGAGCTGTGTGCACCATTTACAACCTTCGAAAGAGAGATTCTCTTAAAGAATTGTTTAAAGAGATTAATATACTAACTTTGGCGGGACAATACATTTATGATAATATAGTATATGTAAGGAAACATCACGATTTATTTATTAAGCATAGCGATGTTCATAATTTTAATACTAGAAACAAGAATAAGCTTGCCGTTCCAAGATTTCGGCTTGAAAAATGCAGTCGCTCGTTTTTGGGGAAAGGCATAGCCTTTTTTAATAAATTTCCACAACAAGTGATTGAGCTGCCTTTGCATAAATTTAAAATACAAGTTAAAAAAAACGCTCTTAAGCAAAGGTTATTACAAGGTAGATGATTATTTGAAAGGCGCCGTAAATACGTGGGTGCGTAATGTACAGTTTTACCGACCTGACCTTTACACATCTCTTTTCTGTTTACGCCTCCGATTTTGGTTCTGATTCCGATACAACAAATCTAAAAACTGATTCCGAATTTGGTTCCGATATAACCACATCCGTTACATCCCTACTACAGGGCTCTGACAGCTGTAGGAATGCAAAAAAACTTTTAAAATTCACAGCAGGTCTATTGAACAAAAAATTCAAAATTTTAACTAATGCGACCATGAAGTACACAGAAATAAAACAACTTTTACGGATATCAAACGCGCTATATTTCCACGAACTAAGTTGTAATTGTCCGTATTTACAACTTAGTTCGTGGAAATATAGCGCGTTTGATATCCGTAAAAGTTGTTTTATTTCAATGAACAGTGCGCGCCAAAACATAAGATGTACGTATGAAGTACACAGTTTAGACGATTTCAGGTTATGTGTAATATTTGCTAGTTACAAAATTATTTGTTAGTTAAGTAATTTTTTATCATACATAACTAAGATCTTTATATTTTCTACAGGAAGTGTCATGGAAAGATTTTGGTTATCCTGATAAAGGTGCAGGTGATACCACATTGTGGGTAGGCAGCAGAGGTGCCCACACACCAGCCCACCAGGACACTTATGGCTTCAATGTTGTAGCACAGGTCCATGGAAAGTGAGAATACATTTTTGTGTTGTTTTAGGTATATTTTCTTGTCAGGTTTTATCCTACTAATAATAGAAGGTCTAAGATTCGATATTTGAATTTTTATTCTTTGGATAATTTGTTGTAAAAGCGGCTAAACAGATGCTGAACTTTCTAGCTTTTAAAGAGTATCAAATTAAAAAAAATTACAACGTAATTCCATCTACAAAAACAGGTATTATGTAAGAAAAACATTGAGTGAATGCAGACTTTTTTTGATGTGTGTATATCTCGGTGATAATTTTTTATAGTATCTGATTTTTTAAAATATGTACCAATATTTATTTAAGGAAACGATGGATTCTGTTCCCTCCGGAGACTGGTGGACTGAAACCAACAAGAGTACCATATGAGGAATCAAGTGTTTATAGTGAACTTAACTTCTACTGCCCCAGTAGCGTGGATGCTTTTAATGGTTGGTATTTGTTTCTGCTGGCAATTTATTGTTTGACAATCCGACTTCCCACTATAAAAAATGCGATAGTTTGTGAGGATGGATGGATGTTTGTTACTATTCCACACAAAACTACTGAGCGGATTTGGATGAAATTTGGCACACAGGATGAAATTTAATCCTGACATTCCGCAGAAGGCCACTAATAATTTTTATCGTAATAATTGATTTAATGAATTTTGTAGGTTTGACAGGTGGCCACATGGTGGAATTGTCAGAAGGAGATGCCCTTCTGGTGCCCCGAGGGTGGTGGCATTATGTTCAGAATACTGACCGCCTTAATATCACTCTTAATATGTGGCTTCCACATGTAAGTTAAAATTCTGATCATAATTTTTTACTTAACTGCATATAATTTTGCAGATCTGTGTAAGATATATACTTTTTCTTTTTAGGAAAAAGATACAACAACACGTGTTTCAGAAGCACTAATTAAAATACTAGTTGCTCAGATATGTAAAGATTTGCCACAGGAAACGGCAAAGTTGCTAGTTAATCCTAATGAAGTAAGTAAACAATTTCATTAGACACACAATAATTCAGTATTATTATTAGGAGAGGGGACACCAGCAAGGCCGGCGGGTGATCAGTCTCCCTAATCAGAACCATTTCACGCTAATTCAGTAATGTGAAAGAAGTGAATATATTTGTAACTTTTGTATTCAGTTTTTTAAAGCAAGTGATACTGTTGTATTAATTGTTTTAAAATCAAAGTGTTCTTTTAGTTTTATGTTAACTTTTAATTGCCATATTCAACAAACAGCAGAAACAAATAATTGATGACAATATTAAACAAAAAGAGGAGCCCGTGGCGCAGTGGTGCGGGCGGTCGGCCTGCGATTGTTGAGGTTAAGCAACTTTCGCAACGGTAGGTCACGGGATGGGTGACCAAAAATATACTATCTCGAGCTCCTCCGTGCTTTGGAAGGCACGTTAAGCCGTTGGTCCCGGCTGCATTTGCAGTCGTCAAAACCCACCGATCCGCATTGGGCCTGCATGGTGGGTCATGGCCCATTATCCTTATCCATCCATAAGGAAGTCCAGTGCCACAGCAGTGGGAAGATTAAAAATGGCTGATGACGATGATTAAAGAAAATATATTTTTTATTCTCATAATAATAAATCTTGATCAATACCTATGATAATTATTTGAGCACTAAGGAGTGGATGAGCTGTTTCTATATTTAAATAGTGACCCATGCATTTATTTGATGTTGTCACTGCATGACTCATTTAACTCTTCTGAAAATAGTTTATTTGTCTCATTCGCTTTGTATTACATAATAATATGAACATGACTAAGTACTGTACAATAGGGTATTTGGCTTGGCACTATAATCAAAAAATTCTGAAAGTTAGTAATTTTGATAGTTAGGTATGTAACAACGAAAAACGAAAATCGGTTGATTTCCGCTTAGTCTCGATTACCATGTTTTATTTTAAGTTCAAAATACACTTGCAAGCAAAGAAATCGACCCAATGCGTTATTTTCATACAAACATGCTTTGTTCCCGGTCTAATAAAAAAGGAAGTGTGTTTCGGCAAAGATTTGTGTGTCACTGGCAAGGTCAAATGTTCGACTAAGCAATTAGCATTTAAAACAACGGAAAACATTTCTCGATTTCCTAAATTTCCAGAGAAACAAATGTTTAATATTGATTCCATTTAAAGTTGTAGGAAACCGGATTGAGTGAATGATTTTCTTACGTTTATGTTTTCTTGAATTTTTGGTACTTCGATTTGGTTCTTAAGTCGAGTATTCGACATATTTATGTTTCTTGAATTTTTGGTACTTCGATTTGGTTCTTAAGTCGAGTATTCGACATATAAATTTTGACATTACTATTGCTGCTTTCTAAATAATGAGACGGTGAAGTGAGCATGTTTGTATGAAAATAACGCAGTGGCTCGCAAGTGTAGTACGACATAATACACAAAAAAGCATAATTTATTTAAAAAAAAAGCCACTATATTACGCAGTTTCTCTCCAGCAAAAATCTTAACTACATCGTGGTTTGCGCTTTTAATGTCGTTTTCTACAATTGGCCTATCTATACTAATAATATTATAAAGTTGAAGAGTTTGTTTGTTTGAACGCGCTAATCTCAGGAACTACTGGACCGATTTAGAAAATTCTTAGACCATTAGAAAGCTATATTTCTCCCGAGTGACATAGGCTATATTTTATCCCGATATTCCCACGGGAACGTGCACCACGCGAGTAAAACCGCGAGGATCCGCTAGTCTTTAATATGTTTGAAAGTATAATTTGTGGAGTAACTGAACACACTAACCTGTAAAAACTTTAATTTTTATTTCAGGATGACATTTCTGATACTCCACTAACAGTTTTGTTCCTTCAATTAGAGACTGTATCAAATATATATTTGGAAAGCAGACGTAAGGCGCGCCGTGTGAAACGACAAAAAACGTGCGAAGATAACCCGTCCGCGTCAGCCCTCGAAGAGTATGATCTCAAAACGTTCTTAGAAGATGAAGTGAATAATTTGGAAGTTGTTCCAAATTTATCTAGCAGTGATCTGGTCAATACTATTAGACAGAATCTCAGACAATTCGCCAACACTGGCGCGGCGTCTGACGACGACGATGTGGATGGATCAACATCTACTTTGTGTTTGACCAAGGCTGTTATTGACGCTTTTAGTCAAAGTAATGTAATAGATTTAGTCAAACAAAATCTCTTTACGAAACTCAGCCAGTCTTATTAATATTCAGAGTTGAATTATTTTAGTTGCGTCCATTAATTGTGATTTATTAAAATTTAGAATACAATGTATATTTTTAAAAAACTAGACTATAGCCTTGGAAGGCGAATTGATTATGATAATAAGAATGTTCCTCAGTGGCTGAAGGTTTCGGGAGAGACTCGTTTCCATCTTCAGCCTTCAATACTTTACATCAAGTATGAAGTGAGCCTCCCAGTCGTTAAAAAAAATGTATAAGGTGTTCCCTACTCTAGTTTAAATGACATTTCGCCGACGATCGTTAGCTCGAAGGTTCACTACCTCGATGGGTCGTTAGCTCGAAAGATCAATAGCTCGAAGAGTTTTTGGTTCGACGGCTCATTTCGTTGATCTTGATGGGTTATTCCTCGAAAAATGTATGTATGAGCCGTCGAGCTAATAACCCTTTGAGCTAACGACCCATCAAGGTTTGGTTAATTCTTTGAGCTATAGACATCGAGCTAATGATCGACGGCGAGTTATCATTTTAGCAAGAGTAGAGGTAATCCGTGAAAGTTGTGTGACTTCTGTGTAGATGTTAAGTGAAGATCGCGTGACTTGTATACAAGTCATATGAGTTCTGGATAGCTCATCTGGCAGTTAATTTGACAGTTGTAGTATGAAAAAATACGTCAAATTATCTGCCAGAGCTAGCCAATCTGTTGCTGGTGAAACCGGCCCCAACTGTATTGTTTTTCTTGAAAGTATTTTAAATTTGATGATTTTCTTTCATATTTATATGAAAACGATAATATAATTATGTATATTGCAATATTAAAACTGTTTCAAACAGTATAAGTGAATTAGGTTTAGGTTTTCATTTATAATTTATTTTAAAAGTTGCAAAGCATAAACCAATAGTTCATAATCATTTTAAATTCGGTAAGTGTTGTTATTTTGAAGACTGATTAAAGATTTCATGAAGCATTGTGACACTAATACGGTTTTATTTTACTCTTGTAAAATTAATGTCCGTTTTTTTAACAACTGTCACAACTTTGGACGACGACCTAAGGACATAAATCCCATTTTTCCTCAAATAAATAAAAAAAGAAAACTTAGCCCAAATTAAGTAGACTTTTTAGGAGTTACCTAACCTATGTGATTATTAAAATTAATAATTAGTCCACTCGACGTATAGCCCGAAATGGGGTTAAGAGTGCGTGAGCTGGAACCTAAGCCATTTCTTCAGAAAGTTGTTCAGGGTGCTTAATGAGTAAACATACTAAAAATCCCCGCTATAGTATGACCATAACCGCTGCGCACTCCCTGAGGTATGCGCGGCGAGGTGGGAGCCGGGGAAAAAAGAGCCCGAGTTCACATGAGATCAATACACGTCGGACAAATCTTACGATATCAGTTTACATTTCTAAGGCAAGACTTGTGGCGGAACGGTGGCGGTGGTCGGAGGCTCTTTAGTGGATAAAAATGTATTGGTTGTAAGTATTATCTTATTAGTTGATAAAAATGTAATCTACATTATACTCGATATTGTATTAAAATACCTAGGCAGATGAATAAGAACTAAACTTATAATTCATTAATCATCATGTCATATAAATCATTATTTTTTTTTCGACTTCGTAAAACTGATGAATTTTTCTTCTGATAACTCCAAGGTCAAAATCATCCACAACATGTTTTTTCTTTATAACTTTTGGTTTTTTCGGCGATTGTAACTTTAAACGGCTTGAATTTTCCATAGATAAATAACCCGCAGAAATTACACAATGCACGGTTCTTTTAGAGTACCCCGTAGCCTCCGCAACGATTTTGGCAATATTCGCATCACTTTTGAATTCAAAGCTTTCTCTGTCTGCTTTTCTTTTTTTTAAATATTCAGCCACTTTAAAAATTACGGTTTTTACACCACGAGATAACGCACGACCCATCTTTGAATTTTTATCTCATGTGCGTCTGCGACACTACCTGCCGCCACGAGCGTTGACTTGACGGCGGACTGACCTATATAATTTCAGCGGTTATGGCCATACTATAGGAGGTGCGCCGGAGTGGGGGGAAAGCAAAGTTGAATATATTAGCGAAATACTTTCAGTATTTCGCTAATATATTCAAAACGGTGCGGCGTAGCGCAAAATTATCTTCCATGTGATGAAAGCTCAACTTTTATTTTATACACTTTTTCGAATTTCTACCCATTTTCAAACTACTTACACGTTCTGGCATAGTTTTTGCAAAACTACTTTTATCAAATATGAGCTTTTGCCTGCTACTTCGCTCGCTTTATTCCGGGATGAAAAGTATTATATTATATTGTTAGTCCTGCCCCCTTACTCTGGACGCGATCGCATTGAGATCGAGATTGAATTAATGTCAAACGTCAGTAATAATAACTTAAAATAAGTAATTAAACTAAAAAATAATACTTGAATGAATGAATGAAATGAAGCAATTTTGTACGCTAGTAATCGATTTTAGCGGCAATTAAAGTCGAATCAACGTCGTAAATCAGTAATAATTATTGACATTCAATCTCGATCTCAACGCGATTCTGTCAAGAGTAACCCCCCCGGTCTTAATCTACCTACCTACCAAATATTATCAAAATCCGTTCAGCCGTTGAGTTATCGAAACTTTTATCTAAGTATGTTTTATTGTATTCATCCGCGTCATGCTCGTTCCCGTGAGAATATCGGGATAAAAAGTGTTAATCCAGATCCAGAATCCAGATCTATGGTAGAATGTCCTCATCAATGGATGAATTAATATTAAAAGCTTTTAGTGCGCAAAACCTCTTACCCAAAGATCTTGCTAACAGGTTCGCAAATGAGTTTAGTACTACTGTCCAACGCACACGTTCCAAATGTAATTAAGGCAAACCGGACACAGTACCTACACAAAATAATAAAATTAAGTACAAAAAGTAAGTAAGTATTACGACACATTCGGAATTCCAAAAATATCCATAGGAGTAACTGTAAAAAAGCAGCAATCGGTCAAAACAGCAGCAGAAAGCAGTTGACACTTATTTTTAAATACCTGCCTAGCAAGAAAAAAGTAAATCATTCTCTGATCATAGTCAAAGTCAAAGTCAAAGATTTTTATTCAAATAGACTTATAGATAAGTGCTTTCGAATCGTCCAATTTTTTTTCCTACCAGCCAATCAGGACATCTTTTAACTGATAAGAAGAACGGTCGCAAGAAACTTATCAGCTTTAACAGAATCAACAACATTTACAAAGGAACATGTCGTTGCCAAACACAAATCTACAATCTTGAAACATATTTAATATAAGAGGAAAGGAATAGTAAAAGTACCTATGGATAGATATACCTTACTATCTAGGTACCTCTTAAACACAATAAAATGTCTGTGGAAGTTTTAAGTGTTGAAGTATGTACACACGGCGGCACATCAGACTATTCACGACCTTGAGACCGCCTTTATGCACTACGTAATAAAAGCTGTTATCGCAGTTCAACTGTTTAACTTAATCTGCTGTCGAGTGTACCTACCCTCCGACCGTGAGTTATTCCGAAACATTATGAATCCTCGGCGGGGCGGGGAGCGGGCGAATACTTCCCCGGGTGGACCCCCGCCACTCCCCGCTCCGCCTCGGCGTCGTCGCTTCTGTCGGGGGGGCGGTACTCGGGCATACGATATTTGCTAGCAACATTAACGAAAAAAAAATGCCAATATTTCTGTTTAAATTTATTTAAAAAAAATCTAATTGAAATAAATTTTCTGAGAATTATTCCTTAAGTATTCCGAATATTTCATAAGTTTTGCAATTCTACCCGGAATAGATAAGTTTAAAACAATTGATATAAAAAATATTAGCAAAAAATATCAGTACCTAGCTTTGGTAATCTTATCAACACAACAGTTCTTACTCTAAAAGTATGTACTTTTTCGATACCTATATGCGTCTTAAATGTACCTCCTGGGTATATTCATATTTAAAAATTATTACTTTGGTGATGTTTTTAAATGAGATAACTTATTATTCAAATAAAAAAAATAAAACCGTTTTATACGTAGGCCTTTTAACTTCCTTTTTATGATTATAAGTAATACATAATTTCATAATAAATTTTCATGACTCGTTCCATCGCACTGTAAAATGTTACATATATGTTTATCTCGTTAATTAAAGTTATTATGGCACTTGCCCAATTAATAAGTACTTTCTGTGTTTTATTTGTTACATATATAGAAAAGATAATTCAATAGATACCATTAGTTTAAAAATAACTAATATCGTGGATATACCCAGTAGTCTATTTACTGGAAAAAGGTCTACACATCTGGGGCCTAATTCTGCTAATGCTTAGTCACAATCATATTGGAATTGGAATACTCAATCGTGTTTCAATGGTAGTGCTGTTTTACACAGTTCTTGTTACAACAGTGTAAATAAACACTACTATTGAAACACCATTGAGAGACGATTATGACAAAAATAGCAGAATTGACCACCTGTGTAGGTACAAATAGGTAAAGTCGGTCTACTGATGCTTCGGATCATACAATTACATAAATTCGTACATTATACAAATATTCTATAAAGAGTTGCGATTTAATTAAATCTATGCATTCGCAATGTCTTTTTATGAGACAAATGTACGTAGCCGACCAGCTAATGGATGGTGGATGATTATCATTCTTACAGGCCTACTAAAACTTAATGCAATAGATAATCTTTTAAGAAATGAAGACAATCTTGTAAAACTAGTTTTTTATATTACGCACTAAACAAATAAGACTATATTTCAGCAGGTACCTAGTATATTTTTATTCATGTAATAATCAATTAATCTTTGGTTTCCTGATGTAAGCTTTATAATAAAAGTCACAGAAAAGTATGACCATGAACAAATTTTGCGGAATCAAAATATAGATGGGCTGACGTGGAAATGCACACTCCTGAGCGGCCAAAAGCGTCAGAAAGTGGATCAAAATGATGGTAAACTGGATCTGAAATAGCATAAAATAAATGAAGTCAATAAAAAGAAGCAAAAAAAGGGTAGTTTAGGGCCTGCACAGACGACGGACATTGGAGGACTTTTAGTCCGCGACACGACCTTATTACTAAGAACATAAAGTTGAATATATAACGAAGATATAGGCGATCTAAGTTCAATCTTATTTGGTTAACAATAAAGACGTATCGCGGACAAAAAGTCCTCCGTTATCCGTCGTCTGCGCTAGCTCTTAGAGATCAATTCTTGGCGGTGAAACAAAAAGCTTTAAAGCTACTTCGTTTCGTTTGTATGAAAATCGACTGGTGTCCTTAATACCCAAGACTACCTATATGTATGTACCTACAATTTTAGATATTTGGATGTTTGTAACTCAGTGAGCAAAATGTCTAAACATGCCTATTGATATTTGATAGTACCTACATTTTGTTCTGTTATGTTCCAACGGGAATATGAACCACGCGGGTATAACCGTGGGCGGCCATTAGTTTGAAATAAACGATACCACAGAATACTTAATAGTATAAGTAAGATACTCACAATTTGAACTTGTGTGACGTGTTTTTTCCACCAGAGCGACCGCTTGTAGGACTCGTCCCAAGTAGTCAGCAGGTAGTATAAATACATGATGATGTGAACGAAGGAGTTGGCAGTCACGAGGAATGTGACATGACCGCCTGTGAACAAAATATTGTCAACATTATACAGGATGTTAAAAGAGGTATTTTATGGGTATAACGAAAACAGAAACCACGTATTCTACCCATCGTTAAAATTATTTTCATGTATGGGGCCAAATCTGGAAACCTTGAAAGTCAATATTTATTTTTAAAGATTAAAGTTTAAAGTTACAAAATCGCAATGAATATTAAAACCAATCAATGAAACTGGATCCCGGCCGCCTACTCATACCCTCTAGACATTTGTTGCACGCGTTTTTTTACATAAAAAAATAACACCCATTTTTTAAACGATAAATAAAAGTCGTTTCCCAGCAATTATTTTCATATATTCTTATTTAGTTTGATGTACACTACGCATATATTACACCTTCGGTTTGGGTCTTTCAACACCCTGTATGGTTTCGATCCGACATAGTAGATCAAGTACCTACTTACTATGTGTTGCGTAGCGGATATCAGAACCAATGAAGATAGTATATTACCTAAAGATATTACCACAGTATATCTACGCAATACTAGCGTATGGCAGCTCGGTCTTAGCACCCTCTCTCACCCCGCGAACCCCGCACGATTGCTCTGGCAAAATGTGTCCGTCGGACAACTGTTGTCCGACGGACACATTTTGCCAGAGCAATCGTGCGGGGTTCGCGGGGTGAGAGAGGGTGCTAAGACCGAGCTGCCATACGCTCACTCGGAACAGTGACAATGTCCTGTTAAATACAATGAAAGTCTTGTCAAAAGCGGCATGAACGCGAGGTTTCAAGGGTGTTGTCCTACTGTTAGTTCCTTAGGTACACCGTGATATTACGATTTATTTAAGAACCGTGCCAAATCCAAAATTTAATTTAATTTGATAAATATTAAACAAGAAAATATACCAGAAAAAAGCAACTAGTCTCATGTCGTCCTGACGGGATAACGGGACGACATGAGACTAGTTGCTTTTTTCTGGTATATTTTCTTGTTTAATATTTATCACATAAAAATAACATTGTGAAATGCAAAATTAAAAAGTTATAATTTAATTTAATTTATTAATTTTAATTAAATAAAATATCTTCACACTGAAAAAAAATGCCGTGAGTGCCGTAACAGCTTCATTAAACGTAAATTACCTACCAAATTAGTAACTCATAGGTAATACCAAATTGTATGAAAAACGTGATCGCGAACAGTTACTATTTTTTTTAAATGTCAACATTGCCAACTCATATTACCATTTTTAGTTCAGCTTGGGGCTCTGAACAAGTTTTCATACAAATTCTATACGTTAGACCAGTGGTTCCTAACCTTTTCAGAACTGTAACCCCTAGGGCCTGTTAGAGAAACTGTACCCCTATTACGAGTTTGCTTAACATGACATTTACAGGACTCGTGAGCGTAGACTATCGGATACACTGCTCATGTCGGTAAAACAGTCGCTAAATATGAAAGAGACAGAGCTACATTTTACGTTAACGTTTACTGTAACGTCAAGTTTGCAAAACTCGTAATAAGCCTACTGATATTGCCCCCGTCGCCATTCAAAATGATTTCAAGCAAATACAAATATCTTTTATTCATAAAACATGCACATTTACACTTAACAGTTTGTTAGCATGATCGCGAAAGAGCGCCATCGCGTACTTAGTACCTATTGATAATTTTTTTATTACATAAAATAAGAAAGCTGTTTATTCATCACATCTCTGTTACCCCATCGAATAGCTGTTTTACCCCAGCGGGGGTAATTACCCCCAGGTTCGGAACCAATGCGTTAGTTAGACGCTAGCGAGGATCGTTGACAAAACTCGTAATAGTCCTACAGAACTGTTCTCAGTCATAGTAATAAAAACCGCTTCTGTGGTGTCACTATCCCGAGACCCCTGGGTCTGATACCAGTGCTTGTTACCACTGTAACAACGACTGGTATCAGACCCAGAGGTCCTGGGTTCTATTCCCAGTGGGTGGGTATACATATTGTATTCGGTTTGGTTGGTGGTAGGACTTGTTGTAAGTCCGCCTGGCTAGCTAGTACCATCTCATCTAATTCTGACGCCATATGTCAATAATGTTTTCAGCATTGTTGTGTTCCGGCAGTATAGATAAAGATAGCTAGTTCCTTAGTGGTTGAGGATTCTGGGAGAGGTTTGCTTCTATCTACAGCCTTATCAATACTTACATCAGGTATGATGAAGGCTAAGAATCTCCTCGTCGCCGTCTTAAAAAAAAAAAGTATCTAAGTACATTTACCTGGCACCCACTTAACGATGCCCCAAGCCACTGCCACCATGCCGACGTGGTGGTAAACATGGAGAAATGTCACTTGGTTTTGTTTTTTCCGTAAGACGAAGAATATCTGAGGAGACCAAAACATAATATAGTAGAATATGAAAGATCGTGTAGGAACAATGTACAATGGTACCTAGGTACAATGAAATTACATCGTAAACTCGTCAATATTCCATTCAATACTTCAATGCGTGTTATTTACATAAACTTGCTTATAGTGAATTAATTACTTTTTGCTAATTTTTAAACTTTAGGTAGGTAGGTATATATGCTTGCGTTAGCATTCAGATGAATATCAAAAGCACTCGAGAACACCAGGTAAGTATAAGAGATCTCAAGATCTTTACCGTATCTAATAGGTCCACAATCTTGATAACAAAATACATGTAGCAGACTCTCCAGGCGTACTCCACCCCGTACGGGTCGCTGTTGGCAGGCTGGCACACCAACGAGTAGTGGTTCAACCAGCCCAATGCGAGGCTCTGCAATATAACATATCTGTACTTAGCTTAGAGAGCACTAGAAAGGGTTAGTACCAAGTTAGGAGCATATGTTACGCTTACTGAAGAAAGTGTTCTTGAAAACAGGCACGTTGCCAATAAATTACCAACTCTCCTGTATTTTACAGGACGTCCTGAAAAAAACTTTTTATAAAAAATGAAAACCGACTTCAACCGGCGGTGCTACTATTTTATTTTTCTTGCCTTGGCTGGCACCGACTCCAAAAGGTTTATTTTTGCTTTTTAGTTTTTTGAAATCGTTTTTCATTTTTTTATAAAAAGTTTTTATTTCACAATTTTTAAAGGTAGAAGAGGTCCCGTGCCTACGCTGATAACCTTATGACAACTCCTCATCACCTTTTACAAAATGCTGCTTTTCCCGGTGCAGGGACGTTACTTATTGAGGAGTTCTCCCGATACTTCATCATCAGCTGCACTTCATCACATGCATTGAGTCGAGCATAAATTGCTTATGAACTACATTAAAGTAATCGTATAGCTGCCGTGAAATGCTAAGTATTTAATAGTTCCGATGACCATTTGTGGTCTTCATCATCAGTTCCACTTCACCAAATGGTGCATTCCGGAAGCATATGCATAAGTAACTATAGAAAACACCGAAATCGCTATAGGAGTGCCTATAATATTTGAAGAGTTCCCTGGATTTCTCCAGGATCCCATCATCAGATCCTGACATGATGACAATGGGACCACATGTCAAGTATACCCTTTCGAACAAAAAAAGAATTACTCAAATGGGTCCAGCCGTCTTTGAGTAATCGAGTAACATACATAAAAAAAAAACCGTCGATTTGAGAACCTCTTCCTTTTTTTGAAGTCGGTTAAAAACGGGGCGTTTTTCCGCCTTTTTTCACCCCGCCCGTTTTTCAACCTATTATTTTGACCGTGTCCTGTATTTTAATCAGAAAAATAAGTGCAGGATCATAGATGGTAAAAAAAACAAACATTATAGTAGAAGATTATGCACTAAGGGGATAAAACTAATAAATGACAACAGTTTAACAATTCGCGTCAAAAATCAAATCATCATTTTTTTCTTTAGATATTTAGTTCCGTAGGCAATGCAATGAACTTGTTACGTCCGTTCGATGTCCTCAATTAAGGTCCCTCCAGAATACCAGCGTTGCAGTGGCAGTCTCCTGGCGCTGTAACATTATGCTGAGGCAGGGACCTAGTTGGCGGCATACTTTTAACACGGTTTTGTTTGTTACCTACCTAGTTTAATGTTTATTTGTATGCGTCAATAAATATTTTTCTTTCTTTCTTTCGTTCTATTATTACATTATATTATTTGAATGAATGCACAATATCACATAATTCCAATTTCAAATGTTTTCTTGGTGCTAAGGACCCAGTGCCGAATTAAGCCAGCGCGGGGCCAAATTCTATCAAGGGGCCCTTAGACTGTTTTACGTTAGGTACTTATCGAGTTTATGGTATTAAATATAACAAAACTGTTACAAACAAACTTTTCTTGATTTAATTTGGGATTAATTCTTGATTTAACTTCTCGGAGTAAATCATGTTCAATATTTATTAAAGTGAGGTGATTAAGACGTTGTTTCTTCGATAAAAAAACAATCACAAAAAGACGTCTTATTTTTAATAAATTTTAATGTATTTTCAATAGTTTGCATGTGAATACGCCAATATTTTAATAATAATGTAAGTAATTTTACCTATTACGAAGTAAATGTATTAACAACAACCGAAATGGCGCTTACCGTCGGTCGTCCCGTCTTTGTGGGTCTGATAAAAATCAAATCTACGACCTGACCTACCCGTATACAGTATAAGTATCTTAAGCATGTATATCCCTTCTTAAGAAATGACATTACATAAAAACTTTCGTCACTTTCCATGCGAATGGAGTCACGGACATCCAACCAGATAATTTAAAAAAATCACAATTAATTGTTATATTATAAAGTTAGCTACGGTCAGATCTTTCAGATGAACCCAGCAACTGCTCAGAGTGAAAAGTAATAGGTAATAATTTCTTATCTTAAATTAAAAATATCTTAGCTTATGCACAGTTATTATTGATGAATACTTTTCTTGACTACGTTAGAACAGTTCTATTTAATATATTTTAAGAGATAACTGAATACTTATAAAAATCGGTAGCACCGCTATATTATGTAAGAAAACAATACTCAACACAATTACAAAACCACTTTTCTAAAGAATGGTTCATATCGAAATTACTATTATTATCATCTAAACGTCAACATCGATCATTCCTTATGGATTGGTAGTCAATATAACCCTTTTCAAATCGGTCGGGTTATTACGACTAGCACGGAGAAAATATTAGGGAATTCCCCGTTTTTAACCGACTTCAAAAAAAGGAGGAGGTTCTCAAGTCGACTGTATTTTTTTTTATTTTTTTTTATGTATGTTCCACCATAACTTCGCCAGTTGTTAACAGATTTTTATAATTCTTTTTTTATCTGAAAGAAAATGGTTTATGTGTGGTCCCATATAATTTTTACGAAGATCTGGCTAGTAGTTTTTTCATAATCCTGAAAAATATCAAAACCTTTTGGCAAGTAGTCGTATACGTAGATGACATCATTGTTGTGTATGGGCTGATTTTTTGTGTAAGTAACGGCACATAATGTAATAAAAAAATCTGAAATTAAAACATTTTATAAAAAAAAAACAAACCGACTTCAAAAAGTAAAAAATAAAACTTTTGGAGTCGGTGCTAGTTAGCTAAGGCCAAAAACAATATAGTTAATAGAAGTGCAATGTAGAATGCTTTGGCTGGCACCGACTCCAAAAGTTTTATTTTTTACTTTTTGAAGTCGGTTTGATTTTTTTTTATAAAATGTTTTTATGTTTAGCAGTATTGCCAACTTGCGTGTAGTACGGTGCGAAACATGATTTTTGGTATGCCCAGCAGATAGAAAAATTATAGTTGATCATTTTGATGCAAATATTTTCTTCTTAGTAATTGTGAGTTGTGACTAAATCTAATAAATAAATAATACTTTTTTATGGTCAGAAAACGTTGGTGCGCGGGGCCCCCAAATGCGCGGGGCCCGCAGCATTTGCTACTCTTGCTTCGTGCGTGGTTAGTCCGGCACTGTAAGGACCGCGATACATACAGCCATGTTTATATTTTTCGTAGGAGTAAAGTCTCTTTGAAGTGTCAATTTTATAGTTAAAACTCCTTGGACTAGTTTTACTAGAAACAATTTTGATAAAAGATTTTGTTGACACTTTGGCGTTCCAAATTTAAATGTTATCATAATTAACCAAGGGAAGTTCCATACAACATCCTTCGGGCATTAATAGCTTACTTCCCTATTGAGAATACTTGATATTTAATACGTGCTACAGATGCAGATGGTGTATATAGAATATTAACACGTTGTCCCGTATTTTTTCTGTAAATCCTGTAATTTTATATCACATGTAGGTACTGTAAAATTAGCACACAGGGCACCCTTAGCCAGCAGGGTGAAATAATTCAAAATTGTAAAATTGTAAAAAGGAATGTATGGATGGAAGATATGCTTCTGATCTGAGTTTCGGTGCAAGCAAAATGATGGGGACGCGTGATAACACTGATAGCCAACTTAAAGTAAATACGTGTTCTGTGATTATACTTTGGTACTAAGCTTCTCGGCACCACTTTAACCAAAAATTACATTCGAACTTGAGTACATGTGGATAAAAGTCAATACTCGTAGCTGGCTCGGGGTGGATTCGGATCTGAACTGAACCGATCCACTGAACTTTTGACTGAACTCACCTGATATACAACGTAGGTGCATCCAATCATCTGTACTACATTATAGGCTGCTATCAAGGGCCGTAGGTCGTATGGAGGTCGGTTATGCATATAATCCGGCAACCATTTAAATACGGCAAATAGGTAGAGCGCCATGAGGGTCAATCCTGGCCAGGGTGTCCGCATAAGTGGCCAGTCTTGTACTCTTTCATCTGAGAATCAATAACGCTCGGTTTTAAAATTTAGACAAGTACGAGGGACTATCGAAAAGTTTCCGGTTTTGGGGGATGGTGGAGTTAGATTCATTTGACCAGGTACTGATTATGTTATCATTAGTATTTATTCAAGCAGATAGGTAGGTACTCAATTGAAGACTACGCACAATTGAGGCCGCCTCACCCGAAATCATCCAGAAAGTTTTAAAAATGTATAGAATGGGAAGATGCCAGATGAAAGATAAACCAGCTTACAGCAAGGGTTGGAGCATCCGATAAAACGATTTTGAATATTCTACCTAGATCATCTTGGGATGAACAAGGGTTCCGACCTTGTTCATCATGGTGGGTTCAAATAACGTTTTTCAAAACATCAACGAAAAAAATTCAAATGCTCTCGTCAGTCTTTGGGAGAACAGGAAAGAAGTTAGGACCCGGATTTTTACTGCGGATGAACCTGGGTCAAAGCTATTTTGGAAAACTATGAAACTGAGTCAGAGCAGGTGTCGATTCAGTGGCATAAAACACCACGTCACCCAAGAAGTACCGAGTCTCATATCGTTCAAAAAGGCGACTGTCTTTTGGGATACAGAAGGTATTCTACTCATTGACTACAAAGAACGCGGTGTTATGGAACGGGATAATACTTCACTTCAGTATTAGGACAATCAAAGGAGCTGATTTTGCATGAGTTTTTTTTTGAGCACATGAATCATGTTGCGACGGCTGCTATTCACTGATGCGGCTCCGAACAACTTCATCACCCTCCCTGTAGTCCGCCCCTATCCCCCAGTAACCATTTTTTTTATTAGGAAAAATAAGGTGCCTGTAAAAATAATAACTTCAAAGAAATGGTGCAGTCGGCAATTTTAACGTGTTGCGACGCAATATTTTTTTACAAATTATTTGAGCGATCTGAGGATTGTATTAGGGTTATAGAAGGATATATTAAAAATTAAAAAATATTTACTTATTTAATTACTAACCCTCTTTACCGGAAACTTTTCAATCACTCCTCGTATAAGATTTAATATTAATTTAATACACTATAATTGTAAATATTTTTTACGTTATAATTGTAAAATATTTTTTTTCGGTCCAGGCCTCTTAATGAAGGTAGGTATCTAATCGATGAATTAAATAAAAACCTAGATCATAAACGATCATAAAACCTAGGCGCCTCCTTTTTTTGGAATCGGTCAAGACATAATTGGGGGGATTACCCCCATTTATGTCTGTATTACCTGCAATTTCTTCATTTAGATAATAATATAACTTCACCGCTCCACTTAATATTACAGACATGTTTAGAAATATCAATGCACTACCGATTTGCCCTCGAACATTATCTACACTGCCCTTTCAAAAGTTTAACTTGCAAATGTTGTGACGATGCAAAACATTAATGTAATAATGTGCCTAAAATTAACATTCTACATTGTCTTTCAAACAAAAAGATGATGATGCGCTTTGGTATTTAATTAACGCCCTCCGTGGTAGAGTAGTACGTACATCGGTTTCAAGGTGTCGCCTACTCTGAGGTCCCGGGTTCGAATCCCGGTAAAGGCAGATGTTTGTATGATGAATCCGAGCATTTGTATATGAGTCATGGACGTTTATAAATATTTTTACTCTGAAATACTTAAATATATTATAATATATAAATATAGTATAATTATAACTTTTTAATTTTGCATTTTACAATGCTATTTTTATGTGATAAATATTAAACAAGAAAATATACTAGAAAAAAGCAACTAGTCTCATGTCCCGTCAGGGCGACATGAGACTAGTTGCTTTTTTAACCGACTTCAAAAAAGGAGGAGGTTCTCAATTCGGTTGGTATAATTTTTTATTTTTTTATTTTTTTTTATGTATGTACACCGATTACGCCGAGATTTCTCAACCGATTTCCATGATTCTTTTTTTGTTCGACGCAGAATAGTTGCCAATTGGTCCCATAAAAATTTGGTTTCGTTTGACCCAGTACTTTTTATGTTATGAGCATTTTTATATATTTCATTTCATTGTTGACTTGGACGATGTAGTATTTACGATAATTTTGTTTATAATGTACATGAAACCTTATCTAATCTAGTAAAACCCTGCTGTAGCTTACAAAACAGCCTATTACAGACACTAAAAAGTAAAAAAAAAAAACTGCGTTAAAAAAAACCGACTTCAAAAACTAAAAAGCAAAAAATAAGCCTTTGGAATCGGTGGCAGCCAAGACATTCTACTTTAAGCTCCTATTCTTTTATTTTTCTTGCCTTGGCTGGCACCGACTCCAAAGGCTTATTTTTTGCTTTTTAGTTTTTGAAGTCGGTTTTTTTTCTAGTATATTTTCTTGTTTAATATTTATCAATATAGTATAATTATTATACCATAGCATCCCATAATAACACAAGAGTTAGTGCTTACTTTGGGGCTAGGTTAATTGTTGTGATTGTAAGAAATATTTATTTATTTATATTTTATTTACTTATGAACATTGCGAACTATTTTTGGGAAGATTTTATAGACTGCGAGCCCGCTTCAAAATACCCTACCAGCCAGTGGCGAAGGGTCCATACTATCGGTACCTATCGGCTTCCCTTTTAGAAATCCAACCCCACCGGTCCACCATACAGTTAAGGGATTTTTTTTGAGAAATTTTTGGTTTGGCTTACCTTTCCCACATGTTGACCCCTCGCCACTGCTACTTACCTTCCTACCCACGTCATATGACATCATGATAAAGTGCATGACACAACGGTTACGGTCAGAATAGACAACGAACATTCCAAGTTGCAAGTATGACATATTTTGGTATATGTGTCGCAGCCATATCGTAAAACAAGCCGGCTCGCCGGATTAAAAAACGTCGCTATTACTGTGTTTTATTACACTATTATGTAGGTTGCGGATACCACACGTTCAGCCGGATTACAATTCGGTTGTAATCACAGAACAAGGAAAGAGGTGGTTGTAATAAATAAAGGGGTATGGGTAAAAGTGGCGTCATTTTAAATTTTCTTCTAAACTTGAATGACGGCCACTAATAGAAATAGTCAATTTTAAAAGAACATAATATTAAAAGACACAGATTTCCTTATGGAACACATGTTATAGCTAAGCCGACTTTGTATAGTATTACTGAGGAAAAAAAATGCAAAAAATCATGTCAGCTCCGATATTACTTAGGCCAAAGTTAAGTACTCAGATAAAGGTCTTGATTGTGATGCTATAAAACAATAATAAAAAATAGGGGACAAAAAAATGACATACCAAGTACAACTGGTTGAACAAGTAGTTGGATTGGATTGAAGTTGCCTCTAGTTTTCCCGTAGGTATATTTGCAGCACATGATAGGATGAGATGGCATAATAAATAACGTAAGTATGAAATTATAGATGTCTTTATTAAAATTAATTTAAAATTCTGTACAGGCTATTTCTTAAAAGGGAATTCTGGGTGTTTTTCGATGCCGGGAAAAAAAGAGAAGTCACAGATGCGGCCGTCCTCGCCGCGGTCGATCGCAGCCAGCTCCGACATTTCTTCCTTACTTAACTCGAAATCCCATAACGAGATATTCTGTAAATAATCAAATAAAACCAATACTAGTAATTATAGTAAGTCCATTAACTGTAAGCGTCCTAGGCCGTGTAATGTGAACATGTGTAATGTATCTAATAATAATAATAATAATAATAATGACAAATATATAATAAAAATTGCCTCCCGGAGGTCGGGATAATAGTTATTTGTAAAGCAAGGCTGGTAAGTTGGACTTGCATTTAGCGGCAAGTTACCTCTTTTGAAAACTGCGAGTGGTTCAAAGATTGAATCCTAAGCGTGTCGAGAGTTTCAAAGGTACGAGACGCTAAAAACTTTTCTGCAGAGCGCAACACACAATTTTCCACCCCATAACAGCGAGGAAAATTTTTAGGTTGTTTCCGCGATCAACTTCTGGTAAAAAATATTTGAACAGAAAGTTTAATCTCAATATACCTTAATATTGTTGTTTTAATGATATAAAAAACTAAAATAATAAAAAAGGGAGTATAACAATAGGAATAAATTGTTATCTATAATAACAATAAAATTGATTCGGTATATGTTGACACTGACATGAGGTACAAGACAAAGATAATTTAAAAATAAAAGTTTATGTCTTATTAAACCGTGTAAAAGCTACCTACACGCGACATTGGCGGAATTATGTTTAGAACATAGAGCAAGCCATTCATAAAGAAGAAGAATGTTTATTGTCACGTTCCGAAATACAATCATAGGTTGTGAAAAAAATATTTTTTTTTATAACAATAGTCTAAGAGGATTGTGTAGCTGTAAATTTTCATACAAAATGGGTGGAGAAACGATAATCCAATTTTGATATTTTTTTACATGTCGTTGACATACCTATTGGATAAGTAGGGCAGTACGTTTTTATTTTAAAGAAAAATTGCTTAGTTATAACAAAAAATATTAGCATCTCAATATCCGTATTTTTTACTAAAAAGCTACCTGGGCAAGGGCAAGATGCAACACCTTAGACCACTTCCTGTTCTTAAGCACGATGGTGGCCACATGCCTGCCCAGTTATTATAAAAAGTGAAACTAAACCAAATTAATTACAAAAAAAGAAAAACCGTACAGCCCTAGATTAAGGTGTACTGAATCGAATGAGGCCAAAATTGCCTCATTTCGTATAGGTTCAAACGGGTGGAAACTCGCGACGCGTATTGGAACTACACAATCCTTTTAATCATATTGTTATTGTTTTTTCGATATAAGGAACTAAAATAACGAACGAACTTGTTGATTCTGGGTCATTTTTGGACATCACCTTTGTATATTTGTAAAAAAACACAGTCATCTGTTTAAAAAAAATGTGATTTTAATTATAGAGGAAGAAAAGGCGACGATTTGTGCATTCCTCAACAACAACTCACAATACATGCAAACAAAATCTTTTTGTATGGCAATACGACTGTACAATAAATTGCCGAATAATATTAAGGAACTGCCCCTTAATAAATTCAAAGGGAAACTATTTCACGTCCTAATTGTAAAAACATATTATTGTATAAATGACTATTTGAACGATACAATCATTGACATTTAAAAAACTAGAAGGAACTTTATATAATAATTGTAGTTATGATTGACAATTGTAATTAAATTTCAGACATTTTTACTTTAATCACATTGACATCCACAATTTAATTATTGACTTATTGTTAACTGTATTTTTATTAATTGTATCTGGATTATTAGCATTCGTAATAACTTGTATCACTTTAACAAAATATTTGCACGTCGAACCACTCGACAGAATATGTTGGAAACCTAATTATAACAACTTTGTATGACCATATTTTATGCAAATAAATAAATAAATAAATAAATATAATACAACTAAAACGAAGACTTATAATAAATTCAAAGTTATTTAAAATAAGAATAAAATGTAACAGGCCGCAAAATGCAATTTTCCACGTAGAAATTTAAAGTCAGAACCTCCTTTTCCGAGTGTTACAGGTGAAAAATATTTTTGGTCACCATCCCAGGGCAGACTAATGCGAAAGTAGCAAAACCACCACGAACACGCTGAACGCGCTAATGACTATGCCACCGAAGCTCCTCACACTGAATAATAACTAATCATGACTGACCTGTTTGATCCGTTGTGAATTTGTGCTTTTAGGTATGACGGCGAGTCCTCGATGCAGGCTGTAACGCAGCAGCACCTGCGCAGGAGTGCGCGCGTGCTGCTCGGCGATGCGCTGCACGGCCGGCAGTCGCAGCAGGTTAGGGTACTCGCGGCTGCAACGACGTATATGGGTGAAAGTAATATTTTAGTGAAAACCCAAAAATATAATACAAATTAATAAGTAGATAATTATAATCTGATAAAAAAGGAAGGGTATGGGTGCAGTTGAGGCGCTAGTTCAGAAAGTAAGTTAAAAATGCATAAACGAGAATACAAATTCGTTTTGTTTATTATAATTTTATTTAAATGAAAAAAGTAAAAAGAACTAGGTAAAAAAAACTTGATTACGCGTTAGATTATTCAATTAAATAGGACGAGTATGGATTAGTTATATTTTCCAGTTCTTTTCCGAGGTAATAATTCTGATTGCTTTGGTTGGACAAAAGAAACATTCAGCCATCAGACATTTTCAACAGCGAATAACGATTTTTTTGTATAAATGCAGCATTATCTTGGCAAAAACTTTACCCTGTTTTAGCGGCTAGGCTATCTGCGAGGGCCTTGGATCCCAGCGGCGAATACGCAACGACCGGGATCTCTAACTCCGTTGCAGCCGCTATCAACTCCTTTTGCTGGCACAGTGCATGCACCTCCACCTGCGACCGGAACAAATACAAAATTCTTATATATTTTAGCTCCTAAGTATAAAATTAAAAAAAGAAAAAAAGTCACTTCAGAAAGTTTCAGAATATAATTTGATTAACCTGCAGGCAAGCAGGCTTGGAGACGTTTGTTACTCGGGCAAGCTGCTCTGCGTTGAAATTGGATACTCCCACGTGTCGAACGCGCCCAGACTCCTTGAGCTTTAAAATGGCCTGTAAAAATAAAATTGTGTTATTTATCACTGCCTCGTGATCGTGAACTGTTACTCTTGAGAGGGGTGGATAGGATAAAGAGGAAGTTCGCTTTTTTCTTATTAATTTATCAAACATCGGCGAGAACAATGGAATATTTGTTGTCTCAAACTCCGGGGCGTGAAAGGGTAATGAAAGAGCACAGGTTCTTAATCTTATTAAGACATAAATAGGGTAATTTAGCTACACTACCTATAACACGATATAGTTACATGTGGAAATATGCTTACTTAATTTAGTTTATGATAAGTACTTCTTTTCACAAGCACTTCTCCAGGTCTGCATATTTTGTTGCTTGGTGTATAGGCATTCCTTTTGTAAGGTATGAATGAAGGCTCGTCTCTTATAACGAGAGGTCTTTCAATGATCCTGTTGTGTGTGGATACCGTTTCGAAGGTAGACGTGGTGCTGTAACGTTTAGGGACGTGAAGAAAAATCAGTTTCTTCTCACCACTTTTGTCCAGTTCGTCCGGTGTTTTCTTTTTTATTTTAAACTTATTAGCTAAATTGCTGAGAAACACATGGAATGTTTTCGGCTCTTTGTCGTATCTCTGAAATCGCTGCCGCCATTTTATGCTGAAAATACTTTGTAACGAAGAATGCTCGGAAACTGATTTCGTTAGTAAATGAGTATTTAATTCTAAGCTGTAATTTGATTTAAAACTGAACTGGGAACCAAAATCGCAAACGGTTTTAGAAGTCGAACAGTTTTGTTCTACTTTCAAGCTAGCGATATGCTCCTCTCGCTTAAATGCCTCGGAGGCTGAGCATTTCCTGGGAGATTTTTCCGATCGAGGTGTATCCTTATTCTTTTCTCCTTTTCTTTCTTTGTTTCCTAAGCAACAAAAAAACATACTTGATAAAGGCAAATTTTTATTATATTTAGTTTCTTGAGCAGGTTGTGTATCTAGAGGGCACTGAAGTCGAAACCTTGCTCTTGTAATCTTATAAAGATTTCATTTAGTTATATAATACAAATACTTAAATGCATTTTTTACACTCGTGTCGAATTTAATTTGTCATTCATACGAGATGTTTATGTTTGGCATTAAAAGTACCTGTAGTGTGAATAGCGGACAAATCTGGTTCCAGGGTTGAAAGCGATCGTTGCAAGCAGTTTGTGCGAAAGCCATCAAGTTTTATGGTGCAGTAATAAACTTCGGTCTCATTTTCACTTTCCTTGAGCACAGTATCTGTTCTTTGTTTCTTTCGGCGTATGTATTCTACATGTTCTTCTTTACGAGTGATCTTAGGTAATGGCTTCATGGGGCTAAGTTTGCGAGGTGGTTTATCTATAAAGGTTTTATCATAATCCTTAGGGGTAAACGTCCAGCAACACCAGCGGCAACAACGACAGCGGAGTATGTTTAAACATTTCCGTCTAAATCTTCGACAGCCTCTGGAGATGCAGCATTTTCGGCACTTGTAACATAGTTTGGACTTGCGTGCGCACCATCCGCATAGGCAGCACCCGTCCCAGAAAGATCGCAAACATTCTTTGCATTTGGAAGGAGGTTTCTCCATGCACTCGGCACGGCAGGAGACGCGCGTCGGCGCCCTCTGGGTGGACGGCGATCGCGTGGGGGCGGGCGACTGCTGATCCATAACGTTGTTGCATTATAATGGATACTGCACTCAGGCAAAGCTCCTTCGCGCTGGTTTGAAAACTGCCATTTTCAGATTTTAGCCCATTTTATTTTTAAAGATTTACGTTTACAGTATTTTCAACATAATCACAACAAACAATTGAAACTTTTGTAATTAAACGGCCTGACATTTTGTTTGTTCTATGACAGACATACTCTGTCAGGTGATTCTTCTTTTTTTGCCTTGTCTTTCTCTTGTCTATATGAAAGCAACCTCAACCTCCTTTAAGTTTCCATTCCATTTCACCGATGCGACATCTATTTTCCATTTCCTTTATCTTGCATGTAGTAATTTTGTCCAAGAGCCTAAAAATATTTTTATCAAAGCGCGTCTTTTATAGCAACTGCGTTTCTGTACGTATTGTGTAGCATTATTTTGATAAGTTTAGCATATAATTTCGGTGTTTTTCTAGCTTTCAAATGTCTGTGTAATCTAATTATACTTTTGATAGATGGATCCAATTCTAAAGAAGTCAAGTTTTCGTCGGAATCTGTTTTCAGTTCTATGTTTTCATATGAACCATCTGCATTTTTGTAACAATCATGCGTGTCGACTGCATCATCTCCCCCCGTGCAACACGGGCAAAGGAACCACGGTGTCATTAATTTTGACCAAAATCTAGATATTTTATTTGCTGTCGGTCTTAGGAAGGATGTCACTGAAGCACCAATAGTCTGCGTTACAACAGATGACGATAAATCTTTTTGAATGTAATAGTCCTCACTCTCTACGGGAAATAAAAAACTTAAATCGGGCACCAGGTGACCATCCTTAACAATAACTTTTCCGCTACCTACTTGTCTTGTCGCCTTTGGTGACTTATAAACCTTTGACCAATTGAAATGGTCACCGTTAATGTTGTGGCTGGTAGGTTCCTTCTTCTGCTTTCTTGGAGTACCCGACATTTTTTTCATTTTTGGCTTTGTTGAATATTTAGGATAGCTGCAATCTTTGTACACTGAATTACTCCTGTATACATCATTCGTGGTTAAATCTTTTACATGTGAACTATGTGGTTTCCCTTTGATATTATTTGAACGATCTTTATAGTTGTCAGTGTATGGAACTCCCATTTCTCTTTCTTTTATATTATGATATCATATTTTTACTTTTTCACAAATAATTTTTAATGTTTTTAGTCAGTAAGACTTTTGAAAGTTATGTATGACAATGTCAGGTTTGTCACGATGAGGTAATGGCAAATAAATAAAAAAATAGGACTGCCTGTAAACAGTATATTGACGATTTGGTATATGGTATAATACAAATAACAATAAATAAAATAAAAAATTAAAAAATTACCCAATCTGGGTGAAGCCACATTGGGCAATACTTATATTTAGGCAGTTCAAATAAATATAAATTCCGTGCAATTCTGTGAAGCTGGAGTTATTATATAAAGGGTAGTATTTAACCGACAGACAGAAAAAAATTGAGCGACACATATAGTACTAGGTGAGGTGAGGGAGGGTGAGGGACTTACAGCCAATCTAGCCTAACCTAAACATATATATATCAGGGGCGTGCATTGGTTTTCCAGCTTAGTAGGCACTGTAGATTTAACTAGTAACTTTGCAATTATCCTATCCTGCTACCAAATATAAGTTTGAAAGTTTGTGAGGATATTTGGGTGGAGAATGTTTGTTACTCTTTCACTCAAAAACTACTGAACTGATTAAGATGAAACTTTACAGCAATGTAACTTATACATCAGAAAAAGACATTGTATGCAAATATTTATAATTATCCTGATATTCCCATGGTAACGGCAACCACGCCGCTAGCTAGTCAAGGTTCGTAATATTTAGTAGGAATATTAAAATGCTGACGAGTTTGATTGTTTGAGCACGCTAATCTCCGGAACTACTAGTTCGAATTGTTTTTTTTTGTGCTGGATAGTCCATTTATCTCGGAAGATAATAAGATATTTAATATCACGCTACGATTAATAAGAGCAGAGCATTAATGTAAAACGTTGCAAAAACGGGGGAAAAATATTATTTTTGGGAGCTTCCGTTGCGGACGGTGTGTAAACGGTTAAAGTTACGTAAAAATCATGTATGACGAAATTGTTCCCAACAAAAACTCAAAAAAAAAAGTCCGCGACAGCATATGTCTATGTTTTGTGGTTAATTCACTATAACCATTTTTAAGATAATAAAATTTGTTCTAAACTAATGTATTATTTGAGAAGCTGTTTTCATAAACATAATATTAATCCTTATCTAAATAAATACGTTAATCATCACAAGTATTTAATTTTGACAAAAATTGTCCTTTACATCATTTAATTTTAATGAATATCTTAGGAAATATGATAGTTTTAAAATAACTCCTCAACAAAATAATTCGCGACCAAATTCATTCGTCAGGTAAGCATGCTTACTTTATACTGATATATTCCGAAAGTTTTAGCTAGAACGTTACACGTACAAATAGCGCCCTTCTTACTATATATTTCGGTTCGGTTTATACTTGAGCAATACTTTTTCTAAATAAGTTGTATTCTTGTATGAAACGCTGCTTGTTTCGAGTAGGCAATTTCGAGACTGCCTACCGGTAGGTATTCAGTATTTAGCGTAAGGAAAATCTTAGTGGGTGAGTGTTGAGTAGAAGTTTAAACTAAAATAAAATAACTTTAACACTTATTATTTATTTAGGTTTTGAATGAGGTAGGCACTGCCTAATTGCCTATATGGAATGCACGCCCCTGATATATATATATATATACATATATAGACAGGCGTTGGTGCACCAACGCCTGTCTCTCTGTTTGTCTGTCACAGCTGGATATATCAAGAACTACTAATGCTATCAACATGAAATTTGGAATTTTAGATGACGTTTTCCCAACTATTTTGCAAATAAAAGAAAAATAAATATATATACAGGTGGTGGTCACATAATTTACGACGCTTTTCGATTTTTATACAATCGAGGTAACTTTGGAGCCTTGATTCTATGCCAAGGATTCACCGAGCTGTGATCTGATAATGGCCATGCAAGGAGTGAATGAAGGAAAACCAAGTTGGTCTAAACATCCAACTGATCTGATCAACATTCTATAATTTATTTAGAATAGCTTCTGGCAGTATTTTAGGTCCTTACTTAGCACGCACCAACACGCAGGCGGGCCTATCCTTCTCATCCACTCACTGCCCCCAGCACTAAAACGGCTGCTGATACTGAATGGGCTACGAAATCGCGTGTCCATCATTCTCAAAAGTTATTAGTTTTTAGTGACATCGTGACATGAATACAAAAGTTATTTTGCCAAGATATGTATCGTAGATAAGTAGTAGAAAAGGTAGTTTGCTGATGTCATACATTATTGTTAATCTATTCTTGAATTAGAGTTAAAATTGAATTACTATACAAATTTTTACGAAAAAGATTTCAAAACTTAGTAATAAAGTAACCGATATATTTTAAAGATTTCCAAGCAATCCAACATTGCGTGAAAAATGGATGCGGACTATAAACAGGCCCGATTGCAAATGATTCATACAAAGGAAACATCGCCGTGTACTAATGAAAGACTCGATACCAACATTATTTATACCTGTAAGTATGATTCTTGGGACTCAAATTTGGAAAAATGGAAGAGCTACTAGTGAAATAAGTCGCTGAGTACGATGAAGAGCTAAAGAAATTGGATTTCACTATATGAAATAAATTAATAATCATATTACAAGAATGTATTTATTGACGTAGAACAAGACAAATCAATCAAATTCAATCAATGTCACAATCACAACCATAGAGGCAGGTCGTCCAGCCAGATATATAACATTCGTCCACATCCTAATAAGCTACGACATTTCCTCGATAAGTCGTCGTGGCTTCCTGGTGATGCGCCCACTACGCCTTGCCGGTGCTTCCTGCAAGACAGCCGTAGCCAGTGGGAGACCAGGTGTCTCAGTTCTGGCTTGTCGTGGAGTGCCCGCTTCATTCTGTGTGCTCGAAGAACTGGGGACGATGTGCTCCGTCACATTTGCACTTATATCAGGCGAGTCTTGAGTAGCCTGGCAGGAGGACCAAATTAATGGTTGGGTTAGCTGAGGCGTTGGGTGAGGCGACCCTGGCTGATTGCTAAGTGTGGGTAATGGTGATCGCCAAGTTGGTGAATGAGGCGTAGGTATGGATGTAGGCAATGGGCGAGCATAAGGTGTGGACGGGTGTCCAACAGGTGTTGACGAAGGTAGTGGAGGAAGAACAGTAACAGCTGGGCTGTTTGTGTCGGCTAATCGGGAACGCACATGATCTGCATGATATCTCCTCTCTATACCGTCTGTAGTGTACACAGCGTAAGAATACTTGTGCGTACGCCTTGATATTGTAGCAGGTACCCATCGGGATCCGTCTCGGGCGCGAACAAATACGCTGTCACCTGCTTTAAAAGATGGGGTAAGTTTCTCAGACTCAATGTTTGCCTGTATCTGTTTGTGTTGTAAAGTTCTTTTAGGGTTAGGCCGCGCGTTGTCCAGAGCACAACGTAACCGACGCCCAAATAAAATTTCACCTGGGCTCTTACCGGTGGCACTATGAGGCGTTAAACGGTAGGAAAATAGGAAGTTTTCTAGCCTCCTTCTCAGGGTCATGCCATCGCTCGCACTTGATGACATTCTAGTTTTGAAAGTACGAACCAGGCGTTCTGCCAGGCCATTAGTCCTCGGATGATATGGAGATGACTTAATATGTAGGATGCCCTTGTCTCTGCAATAATTTTGAAATTCCCGGGAGGTGAACTGTGTCCCGTTATCTGACACCAAGAATTGTGGAAAGCCAAACGTTGTAAATATAGAGTCTAACTCTTCACACAGTTTGTTTGTTGTTATTTGATTCATGGGCTTGATCTCAATCCATTTTGAGAGTGCATCTGCTAGAACAAGCCAGTATTTACCTTCAAATGGTCCCGCAAAATCGACGTGAAGTCTTTCCCATGGGTTGTCAGGGACGGACCAGGAGTACACAGGCAATTCAGGGTTATTTGGCCGGTTTTCTTGGCATTTACGACAGTATTTGATATAATCTTCGATGTCACTGTCGATCGATGGCCACCATACGTAAAAACGTGCGAGTGCTTTCATTGCACAAGTACCTGGATGTCCGGTGTGCAGGTATTTCAATGTAGCCTTCCTGAGCGTATTTGGAATGACTATTCGACCCTGCCACATCAAAATCTTATTTTCGATGGACAATTCGGTGTATTTTCGAGCATAAGGTCTTAAGGTGTCTGAATATGAATTTTCCCGCCATCCTGTCTTAATGTTCTCTGATACTTGTTTGAAAATAGGATCCTTCCTTGACGCATCCCTTATTATCTCTTCTGTCAGCGCTATATCTGAAATACTGTTGTGGTTTAGTTGAGCTATTATTCTGTGTACTGTCAATTCTACACGGGACGGTTTCTCATCAGGATTGGGCATCCTGGAAAGGTAGTCAGCTATGAAATTAAGTTGTCCTTTTGTAAAGACGATGTCATAGTCATAGCTACCAATGATCAATGCCCAACGTATTAAACGATTATTAACAAGTTTCGGTAAATTGCGCTGTGGGCCTAAAACGTGAATCAAAGGTTTATGATCAGTGACGAGTGTGAATTTTGTTCCTCGTAAGTATTGGTCAAACTTTTGGATGCCGAAAAATATGGCTAATGCTTCTCGATCAATAACTGAATATTTAGTCTCCGCTGATCTCAGCTTCCTTGACGCAAAAACGATCGGTTGAATTTGATCATTCGCTTTATGAAATAATACGGCACCCACGCCCTTTTCCGAGGCGTCACACGCTAAAAACAACGGACGTTTCTCGTCAAAGGCCACAAGTGGCTTTGATTCACAAATCAGCATTTTAGTATTTTCAAACGCTGCATTTTCTTCATCAGTCCATCGCCACTTTTGGCGCGCGCCAGTTAGTGCATGTAGGTCCGCGCAGAAGCTGTGCAGGTGAGGTATGAATTTCTCGTAGAAATTTACGAGGCCAAGAAAAGATCGTAGTTCTTGAGCGTTAGTAGGCGATGTCGCTTTTGTTATTGCTTCAATCTTCGATTTAGTTGGTCGTATTCCATGTTTGCTGATTGTGTGTCCCAGGTACTCAATATCTGTTTGGAAGAAAGAGCATTTTGATAAATTAACTTTTAAGCCAGCCTGTTGTAATTTGTCAAACACAGTAGACAGTGTTTCGAGATGTTCAGCGTCATCCTTCCCTGTTAAGGCGATATCATCGAAGTAAATCGCTACGTTTGGTATACCACCGAGTAGCTCATCAAGGTAGTGTTGAAAAATCGAGGGTGCTGTTGATATTCCAAAAGGCATCCTATTGTATTGATAATATCCTTTGTGAGTAGATATTGTCAGGTACTTTTTTGACTCTGGGGCGATCTCAAATTGTAAGTACGCATCTTTTAAGTCGATTTTATTTGCAAGGTTTTGACGTAACTGGTCAAATAGCGGAACTGGGTGAGCGTGTGTTACCATGGCAGGGTTAATGGTGCTGCGAAAGTCACCGCAAATTCTGATTTGGCCGTTAGTTTTGACCACGTTGACTGTGGGTGTTGCCCATTCCAAGGGGGTCATATTTGGGTCAACCTTGGTAACTATTCCCTCGTCTACTAAACGCTGAAGTTCTCTTTCTATATTTTTACGGATAGCGAACTTAACGGGTCGGGCAGGAACGTGCTTAGGTACGGTACCATGTTTAATATGGATGTTAACGGCGTAATTTTTTACTTTTCCTAGCTTGTTGTCAAAAAGAGGCGAAAAAGTGTCTAATACCTGTTTAAGTGTTCTGGTAACTCGTTGCGCAGGCTTAACCGAGTAGACGGGTTCCGGAAACGTCATTTCGTACATCTCACTCCATTGAAGACCAAAAAGCATGGGGTTGGCGTCTTCCATAACTACAACGGGCAGAATTTTCTGTCTTCCGAGGATTTCAACTGTTACGTCTGTAAGTCCTTTTGGTTTGAGTTTGAGGTTCCCATAGGCACGTAGTTTCGGTGCCTTTGTTAAAGGGGGTGCTCCAATACGTTTCCAAAATTCCGTGTTAATGATGGAGTATACTGATCCTGGGTCCCAGTCCAACGTACATGTGACACCGTTAAGTGTGACGTCAATGCGCTTGCTGTCCTTATTTCTATTGCGTTCAATCTTGTAGACATTGTCACTATCGTATGAGCTTGCCCCAACCAGCAAATTGGCTGAAATTGCTCCCTATTTTGTTACCCAGAGTTGTATAATGGTGTTATAAGAGTTCCGGAAGCAGTTTAAAGTAATACAATTGCTTCTGTTCCTGCTTATAGCTGAATGAGCTACTTTAAGCGCTAAAAGTTGATGCTACTATCGCCTTTAATCTAACAAAAGATCTTTAAAGAACCCTTTTGCCTCTGAAGCCCTTAGATAAGAGTTAGTAAAAGATAGGTTACCACTTTAAGCTACATAGTAGCTGCATTTGCGCATCTTATAATCCATTTGACTGCATAAGAGAATTTGTTATAGGTATTTCAATGTAGCTGCATAAAGTATTTAATAATTACTGCTGTACTACTAGCAGTGCCATAGGGGAAATTCTTAAGTAGGTTTTAGTTTCAATAATATGCATTATGGTACTAAAGACTGCTTTCAATCTTTAGAAAGGAAGCAAGAGCTTCTTTGAGTAACAAGTGTCCAATGGGCCAGGCGGCCATCTTATTTCGTCGCAATTGTGAAATTTAGTGTTTTTTATCAAATAAATAGTGAATTGTTGATGAAAATGGATTCAAAACGATGGAAATCGTTAAAAAAAACAGGTGGTTACCGCAAAAAAGTACGCAAAGCTTACGAAAATATGCTGAAGCTTACTAATATCAGTGAAGTTATCGGTAAAGCTTCCAGTTCAAATGCATCAAATTCTAATTGTAATTTGTTCAAGTAAGTATAAAACTAAGTAATTGTTTTTACGTTCTATTCCTTCACAAACTAATTTGTCTAATTTACCCATTCTTTGAAGGAATTCAGCAGAACCAAATGAAAGCGATATACCAAGTTCGACACGAAACTTGTGTGAGGGTTCCGTAGAGATATTTTCTTCAACGGATGATTTTGGAATAGTTTTTGAGGAAGAAAAGTAAGTGAAAAATAAAATTATTACCTATATTTATTAATAAATTTAAGGACCGTATTTGTAACGTCACCAAGTGTGAGTTCGAACATGAGTGCAATTTGATGAGATGCTATTTTATATATCAAAATTATACTCAAATGCGAACTCGGAGTTCAGTGGCGTTTATAAATACGGGCCTAAGATACATTTTTAATTTTTATGTTAATGTCATATTTTTGTTTTCTTTTTGTTATTGAATATCTGTCTTCTTTTGGGTCTGGGTGATATTTTGTGCATGTCTTTGTGTGTGTGTTTATAGTGTCCTGATGCAGGGAATTCTAGTGGGAATTATGAGTGTGATCGTGTTTTTTTTGTTTACAGGTGTGATTTCGTGGATTCTGAAAATGACTCTGACAAAAGAGCATATTTTGAAGATTATGAAAGCAAATGTGACTACCGCGATCAGATATGAAATTGGGCTATAAAATATAATTTAAGTCATGATGCTCTAAGAGACTTAATCAAAATTTTAAATAAAACATCTCTTAATGCCTTGCCTAAAGACCCACGAACACTACTTAAAACACCAAAAACAATAACGATAACCGTTGTGGATCATGGAGAATACTGGCACAATGGGCTAAAAAAATGTTTAATGAAGACATTAGAAAAAACATCCGAAATACCCGAAAGGATTTCTCTCATATTTAATGTAGACGGTGTGGCACTTTACAAAAGTTCAAAAAAACAGTTTTGGCCTATACTCTGCAGCATTTTTGAAAAACCTACCTGGAGTCCTTTTATATGTGGAATTTACTTAGGAACCACGAAACCTAAAGATTTGGATGCATTTTTTGAAGCACTTATCGACGAAGTTAACGATGTTCTTCAAAATGGCATCAAAATAAAAAAATAAAGAAATCAGCGTAGCGCTTAAATGCTTTGTATGTGATTCTCCTGCTAGAGCATTAATAAAAGGTAAGTAAACTTGTTTTCATGAAACAGGCTTAGATATGTACGTAATTAATGTCCAGTCCGTCCAGCCCAGCCATAGTCCATTTCATAGTGCATCCATTCATTATTTAATTGTAAGAATAAATTAAAGTCTGTTCTATTTTCCTATCCAAGTTCATTCATTCGCTCACACATTTCCTATTATTTTCAGGTGTCTGCAATTTTAATGGAAGACATGGATGTTTGAAGTGCACAATTATTGGGGAATATTCCCATATATCGCACACTGTTATATTCCCTGGTGTAGGCTATACTTTAAGAAATGATAAAGATTTTCGAGAGAAAAAATATGGACAACATCATAAAGCTGACTCACCGTTACTAAAATTACCAATTGACATGGTTGAAGCATTTCCTGTCGCCGATTCCTTGCATTTAATAGACTTGGGAATAATGAAAAGGTTACTCGTCGGATGGCGAGATGGTAACTTTTGCAAAAAATATACCAAATGGTGTGCTATGGATATAGAAACTGTGAACAATTATTTAAAATCCTGCAAGACTCCGTCTGAAATACACAGAGCAGTTCGAGGACTAGATTGCTTAAGTTATTGGAAAGGATCCGAGTACCGTACTTTCTTTCATTATCTAAGTTTAGCAATTTTACCTAAGGTTTTAAAGCAAGATGCCATTCACCATTTTCTTACGTTATTCTGTGCCATTACAATATGCCAAAGTGAAGAATATAAAATTTTTTTTACTCTGGCTGAAGAATTTTTAAAATACTTTAATTTAAACTATAAAAAAATTTACGGTGTCGACCATGTAACTAGCAACGTTCATAATTTAAATCATGTTGCTGAAGAAGTTAGACAATTTGGAACATTGGACTCGTTTAACGCATACAAATTTGAAAATAAACTATATTTAATAAAAAATATGCTAAGACAAGACAATAAACCACTTGTACAAGTAGCGAAAAGACTTACTGAGTATGATTGCATTGATAATGAACAGAATGTTCATCGATCCGATATAATTTATCCACATGTGAAAGAAAATTTAAAGAGCCATAAGTTTGTTCTGCATTTCAAAAATTTTGTACTTTCTACTAATACTGCTGACAGATATTTCTTAACGTTCAAAAAAGAAATAATGAAAGTTATTCGAGTTGAAAATGAAAAGAAAATATTATGTGAAAAAATTGAGCAAATACAAAACGTTTTTGATGTTCCTATTCATTCTTCTTACCTGAATATTTTTAAAAGCACATGTACATTAAATTCAAGAATAGAGTACAATTGTTCACCTTCAGATGTGAAATGTAAATTTGTAGTTACTAAGTTCGAGTCTGAATTATACTTTATACCTTTACTACATACAATAGTTAAATAATATTCATAATTTTAAGGTATGTTATAATTCGTTATCAAAATTCTAACTAATGAAGATTACGAAATCTATAATTAAGGAAGCTGTAACTTGTTTGGTAGAATAATATAACCATTTATAATTTATGAATCAACGTGTTTTATTGCTTTCTTTCATCGAACAAACTTAAAAACATCTGAGTAGGTATCTTATAATATAATCAGCACCTAGGTAAGGTAACCAAATTTAATGATCAAAATCATTCGTCAAATTTTTAAAGTTCGCACTATGAAACTGAATATTTTTCCACTAGGTGGGGTCCTGAATCAAAATAATTTTTCATTTTCTCATAGTATGTACCTGTAATCAGCTGATCGTACATTTTGTATGGAAGGTTGAAAAATTATTTTATCCCACATTTTTCTTGGGGAAAGTTGTTCAGTTTCATATTTTGAACTCACCTCAAAATTTTGTCGAATGATTTCGATTTCACTCTGTAGCTGTAGTTCTTAATGCAATATACCAAAAAACAATCTCCAAATATTAAAAAAAAACCTTAAAAACACTTATCTTTGGTGAAAAACAACCTATCTTCTAAGGCACGTAAAACTAAATTATGTTATTATCAACAACAAATAGGTACTTCTTCTATCATAATTTTAGCGAGTATCAGCCATTTGGTTGAAATCTTGAATAATACGTTGCGTTCCGGTTGCCACTGGTGATATAATTTCTTGAGCTTGATCTTGTTCTGTTGTGGAACACTCCGTCATGTCGTTTAGTGATTGGTCTGCCAACTCATACGATTTTATTTTCTTTCTTTTCACTACGCAATTGATTTGTAACCAACCAGGTTGTGGTACTGAATTATCTATTTTTGAAAGTTTTGTTCCTTTTTTCTTAGGCCAGAATAGAACATTATTTTTTTCCCATGCTGATGGGCAAATACACAACTCTTCTCGTTGTGTCTTTTCATTAGGTGTTTTTACAATTTTAAACGTCATTCTGAAAAGAAAACATCATAAGTATTTTATTTAAGCAAAAACAACAGAAACAATAAACTCGCCCATACAATATCAACTTCACCGTTTTTTTTATTTAGCCCACGGATCTCTGAAATTGTCTGTCTATATCCACGAGTATTAAAACTACAGAAGAGAATATTTAATCTCTTCCAACTGCATATAAGACGAAATAGCGGCTCTTTTAATGGTTCTAACTGTACTAAGGAAGTAAAAATCACTCAAAGCTTTTTAAGAGAAGAAGTTAGCACTAAAGACTGCAAAAGAGAGACAATAAGGTGAAAATAAGGGTCTGTAGCTGCATGACGCAAACGCCATTTTAATTATGATTATTTTGGTTTGCTTGTTTACATTTTTAGGTTATATAGTATTTTTTTAGCAAAACTTTAGATAAATAGAATAATTTATAAGTAGCTTATGATTACCAATCAAGTTTAGTAACATTCTCATTTGTAAAAAAGCAATAACTACAGAAATTAAGATCTACTTTCAATACCGTATGTAAATTGAACAGATGAAATGTTATTACTTTGATGATAAAACAAAGGCGCGTTAAAATTACTCCAACTAATGTTACCTTTTTGCACGATAAACTTGACGGCGTTTTGCGATACGCATATAAAACACATAAGACTCAAAAATATATACTTACTTGATTGCATAAATAATTGTGATGGCAGCCAACTGGATTTATTATGCACTGCACTGATATTCTATGTGATGTGGATGTCAACACAGAAAGAAAGAATGAACCTCTGAAGGAGCTTCGAATATAATCATTCGTTCATTTCGTTTTCACTAAGCGCTACAAGGGCTTCAAAGTGGTAATAATTATAAATTGCAGCTATTGTGCTACTTTTATGCTGCTGTTATGCAGTAGAATTAGAACTATGGGCTGCTAAAAGTGGTGCCCAATTGGCGAGACAGTTGCTTTATAGCTGCTGCATAGCTTGCTCTATTTCTTACGCTTAGTACCTTGAGGAATAATCGGATTGGCTCTATAGCCTCACAGCAGCTAATTTTGCTGGTTGGGGTAGACGGTTGTGATAAACACTCATCGTTGTCACTGTCAGTGTTCCTAATTTTATGCAATTTGTTTTCGTTTTTGATAAATCTTTTTTTTCCTGACTTGGTGCTCGTCAAATATGCTCTCCCAGACTTGATACAGCAATCTTCAAAATGTCCTTGCGTTTGACATTCCTTGCACGTATGGTCTTTTGCCTTACAATCGCCCACCTTATGCCTATCATATGCACCGCATCGACGGCACTGGTCTAGGCCAATCCTGCGTAAAAGCGTTCTCTGTTTGTTGTGAAGCGCCATGTTGGTTTTGGTTCTGACTTTGTTTGTGGCAGCAGGTAATGCGACATGAATGTCACCCTCAGCTAGCTCTCTAGACTGAGCTACTGCAAAGAATTTGGCAAAAGTAACTTCCACAGTTTTTCCATCGTAATGTTCTTGTAGGTCGGGCCATTTCTGTTTCAGATCCACTTCTAGCTGCGGGTGGTTAATGCCGGTCGCAAATCGATCACGCAGTAGACGTTCGAAAAAGTCGTCCTTGTAGCCACAGTCGGTGGCGAGTTTCTTGAGTCTGTTAGCGTAGTGTTCCATAGTCTCATTGCAGTCTCTTACGCAATTCCAAAACTCAGTTAAAGCTTTGAATTTTGTTGTTCTAGGTTGATGTAAGTCAATTAGTTTAAACTTAACCTCTTTGTATCGACTGTTGTCAAAATCGGGTATGAGTGCTACTTTCAGGTCGTGAAAGACTTCTGGAGTTAAGCAAGAGAATAAGAGTTCTTTCCTGATGTCGTCCTCGCTTACGTCCCAGATATCGCATTTCTTTTCAAAAAAATCTAAAAAATATTCTACCGACGTAGTAGCAGGGTTAAACGTATCGCACTTGAAATTTTTAATAATTGTGAGTTTGTTACTGTTGTTGGTATTCGCCGAGCTGGTAGACTCCGTACCAGGTGTTGCTGGTGTGGGGGCCGCCGCTGTCGGTCGCAGTTGGTGTAGCACGAGTTGTTGCAAAACGTCTGATATATGCTGTTGTTGTTCCCGTTGTACTTGCATAAATTCTCTAAATTGTTCCGCGTTCATTTTGTTTACTTATTCCTCGTCGCCAATGAAATAAATTAATAATCATATTACAAGAATGTATTTATTGACGTAGAACAAGACAAATCAATCAAATTCAATCAATGTCACAATCACAACCATAGAGGCAGGTCGTCCAGCCAGATATATAACACTATACATTCCAAATTCATGCAAAATTCATGCATTTTCCGCAAAACAGGTTTTAAAACGTATTTTTATTAATCGTTAATTTGACCATTTACACAAACGGAACTTCTTGCCTATAATTTTCGGCTAAAATATTTAAAAAGTTTATTTGGCTATTTGACCTTTGATATTTTCGCAAAATAGTAGATAATTTCGATCTAAGTCCTTAAAGTACCTTGATTTATTTCTATTGGCGGCGCTAGTAACGTGACGTACGACCAAGGTTTCCTTGCAAACGATGTGATTGCTTCCTGTATATAAAGCCTACCAACTGAAACAATCGAAATGTAAAAGTATATCGTGGACAACACTATTTTTCACTCCCACATAGACATTCATCAACACATGTACATAATTTTTGTCATATCTTCGAGCCGTCATTGTGTATCTTGTACATTCTAAATCTATGATCCAACTAGCCAATATTTAAGCGGAGGAATTCAGTGACTTAAGTGCCGATCCGGGATTCGTTGCTATGTTAATATATTTTTGACTCTCGAAAAGATATTTTATTACTCAAATACTCACGCAAATACTCACATTAGGTTTTATAAATTCATAATTTATTTAATCACCTTCCTACAAATTATATAAACAGTGAATATATGGCACTACAATTTATGTGGAGAGACATTGTGCACGACTCTATAAAATAGACCTACTGGCACATTGATGGTGTCAAAGATAACCTGTTTAATCACTCATAATCTAGCAGGCGGATCACTGGTTGTATATTTTCACTGCAACATTATGTACAAAAGCCAAAGCTACAAATAAATTATGTAGATATAATCGATAGATAGAGTCGTCATAATATGGTAATCATCATATCAGCCACATGGCACCCAATAATTAAATAATATCCTCATTATCACTGTTAAAAGTTGAGCTAGAATTACTGTTAGTTACTGAAATAAAAAGATTTTATAAAATAATGCCAATACTGGTGTAAAATGGTAAAGAAGTTTACAGACAGCAGTAGGACCAGTAGGTCTTACGTGAAAATAATTATTGTAGAAAAAAATGGCAAATTACAACAATATTATACGATATTTTGCAGATGATGCGTAATGTAATGTAAAAAATTTCGAAGTGAGATGAAATATTTTCACTTAGTCTTCACAACGATTCTGATTGGTCGCCGTTCACAAATTATATAGTAATGTACAAGTGCCAGCTAATGAGCGCTCAATGTCACAAAATTAATGAGCGCTCAATGTCACAACATGACATCAAAATTCATAGACAATTATCATATTTTGTTTGATAAGTTGCAATATTGCGATGAATCCTAGATTAGCTCAGGCGAGGAATATCCGGATTGAAATACGCTATTGTCTTCCACAAGTGATACTTAGCTCAAATGTTGGACTTAACTTAAGTCATAATTTCATAAGATAAGGTGACGTTGAAATACCGGTCTAAAACCTCAATTTCATTTTTAATATCCTATCTAATATAGACGTAAGGTCTTTAAGTATGACATTGCCGATTTTTAGGGTTCCGTTGCCTAATGGCGAAAAACGTAACTCTTATAGATTCGTCATGTCTGTTTGTCCGTCCGTATGTCACAGCCACTTTATCCGTATGTCTTAAAGTGTTTACAGTTTTAGGGGCAAACTCAAGTTATTCCTCATTAATTCTCAAAGAATGCAGGAAACTTTAAGACAGGACATAAGTGTTCTGTAACCAAACATTGTCATTGTTTACTTACCTAGTTTTCTGTCCCAAACGTTTGTGTCGTTTTTGTTCTCGTTGTGAACTGTCCTTGTAATTATTGTGCAGCTAAAAGGTTGTTTCTTGGCTTGGATCTGAGTCATTGCGTTTGATATAGCATAGTTATGTATTTTTATAGTGTAAAATCTTTTAAGCTAATTAAGTATTTTGTTTTTATTTGTTTTTTACCTTGGTGTTTTTTTATTTTTTGTCTCCGTATCGGATTGTCAAACCGGTCACGACGGAAGATCAGCGCTGGTCGTAGACCACGCATTATGCTGAGTCGTGACCGATTTGAGACAAATTTCTTTGTTTTTTTTTTTTAGTATGTTTTTGTGGCGTGTTATTTGATTTGTCTTAAATAAATTAATTTTTCTTTCTTTTTCTTTCTTTCTTTCTTTATTCCAAAACTATGGAGCATGGAACTGAAACTGAATTTTTGTTTTTACTGCAATAGTAAAAACAAAATTTTAGCTTCAGCTCCCTGTATCTTCCATGTATCCATGTATCCCTATATTCCATGTATCCCCCCCTTTATCTTTTATTTTTGTGTGAAAATCGTAAAGCGGTTTACAGAAAACATGTACTTACCAAGTTTCAACTGTGTATTAATCTTTAGTTTCGAAATGAAGTGGCTGTGAGGCTGTGACATACGGACGGACAGATGGACAGACATGACGAATCTATATGGGTTCCATTTTTTGCCATTAGGGTTCGGAACCCTAAATATGAAAATATTTCTTACAATTTTCATACATTTGGGCGTTTTTTAAGTTTTTTTTTGTTTTCCGGCATTTCGGCTCCTTTCTAAAGCCTGAATTACAGATTAACAAAAAATTAAACATCAAAGTTAATTCTAATAAATAGGGTGTGACAATAAATAATACGCATTACAATCCGTCAAAATTACGGTTTGAGAAAATCTCGCGCGTTGATGTCTTTTCTTAACATATATGAAAGAAAATAAAGTTTTTCACATGGCAATCGGTCTTTAAGTATGACATTGCCGATTTTCAGGGTTCCGTAGCCTAATGGCAACAAACGGAACTCTTATAGATTCGTCATGTCTGTTTGTCCGTCCGTATGTCACAGCCACTTTATTCCAAAACTATGAGGATTACACAGTTGAAACTTGGTAGGTAGATTTAATCTGTAAACCTTTTTACGGTTTTTACACAAATATAATATATATATTAAGGGGCCCATACATGAAACTGAAACTGAATTTTTGTTTTCATCAAACCTATACGTGTGGTTATCTATAGATAGGTCTTTAAAAATTATATTGAGGTTTCTAAAACGACTTTTTCTCAAAGTCAACCGTTTGAAGAATGTACACTTCCAAAGTGGTAAAATGTGTGGTCACCCCCCCCTCTAACTTTTAAACTAAGAAAGTGAAAAATCTAAAAAAAGAAATATGCTGTAGGTCTATAAAAACTTTCCATAAAAATAAGTGTGAACGAAATATAGTTGGCAGTTTTAGAAATATAGCACATTTTCCAAATATAACTTTTTCATTCATACAAACACTATGAAAAACAAAGTTATTTTTGCAGACGAAAAATTATAGTGGCATTTTGGGTAGGTGTAGGTAATCGGTAGTCAAGTGAATACCTAATTTATAACACACAATAGGCGGCCTTATTGCTGCATATCAATCTCTTCCAGGCAACCTTGGGTGAGATACGGAACCATTCATTTGCGAGTTCGACTCGCACTTGGCCGATTTTTATTTCTCGCACTTTTAGAAAACCTTAAAAAGTGTAACAGTTATCACATTTAGATATTATGTATCATTGAGTACCTACTTAACAATAATAAAATGTTTAGTATGGCAAACGAAATTTCTGCAAATTCATAGGTAAAATCCTAATAAGTGTGGGTTGGCGGGAATTTAAGTGGACTGTATAGCGGCTAGCGGGGCGGTTTGTGATTTGTGGTTCAGAAAAAAAAATGATGTGGACCTTAGATATTATGGAGAGGGAAGGGGACTCACCGAGCGCGGTTCGTTTCAGCTTCTGGAGTATCTTGCCTTCAGCTGCACTTCAGGAAACGCCACTCAACAGTTTATAATTAATTCAAGCTACGGTTAATGCATTTTATTTTAAATTATATCAGGAGTCGCACACACATCGTGGCGACGCGGTTTGGTTGTCGAAACGGAAGGACTGACGCGACGAATCGCGATGCACTGCACTTGCTTGATTAGTTCTCTCACTCTGCGCACGATGGTGTGAGTACGAAAGGGATAGGAAGTAAGGAACCACATCATGAAGCTCGCGAATTTAAAATAGGGAAGCCGGAAATGGCGTAAACAAAGTGCTTAAGTACTTACAGTTTTTTACAGATTGACAAACTCATATAGTTATTATATCTCATATGTTCATCACATCAATGATTGTTGTCGCCGGGAGGAGATGGAACCCACGAATTCTGGCTCAGACAGAATATTAATAACCGCTTGGTTCGCTATAAGATTTTTTTATTTATTCGGATCAACAAACAGCCTTAGCTTGTGTAGCACTTAATAACTATATATAAATATAACTTAATAAAAGACCAACCACATTGACCACATATTAAAAGTAATATTACAATTTGAAAGAAGTTGACTAAGTAATATAACAAATCATTAATTTTTAATTTTGCATTTTACAATGCTATTTTTATGTGATAAATATTAAACAAGGAAATATATTAGAAAAAAGCAACTAGTCTAATGTCGCCATGTCGCCCGTCATCCCGTCAGGGCGACATGAGACTAGTTGCTTTTTTCTAGTATAAGTATTTTTTTGTTTAATATTTATAATATAACAAATTTGAAAGAACTTGACTACGTCACAAGAACACATTGCAAAGTTCTCCAAGAAGCATTATTTATTACTAGCTGTGCCCGCAACTTCGTTCGCGTGAGAACCGGAACATCGTTTGCAATCCTTCCCGACTAAATTGTTGGTAAGGCGGTCATTTTAACCAACTTCAAATAAGGAAGAGGCTTTTGAGTCGCCTATATTCTTTACTTTTTGAAGAGAATACTTAAGACATGATACCATTTAATTACATTCTTCTCATCTTTAATAGAGAAGCTTATCAATTCGTCAGTACCTACGTACTTACCAATATTTTCTAATAGAACTAAAAGTACCTAATAAAAGGCAAAGAAGCATCTGTTTGAAGTTGTTTTTTTGTTGTGATGATAATAATTAGATAGCCGATGCCTGTAATTTAGTTTCATCAGTCTTGTTTCAATGTGGCTTTGTAACACGCTTTCGAAATTAACAGACTAGCTCAAGATTGCTATTTTTGGTCACCCACCCCGCGACCGACATTAGCGAAAGTTACTTAATCACTTTAATCCGCATAATTTACCTTCCAAAGGTTTTATACAGCTGGTAAAATAGTATACACGTATAGAGACATAGGTAATGCTCCATAAGAAAGTCTACTGGTCGACTGGGAAGTTCCCCGACTGTATCTAAGTAATAATAACTGCGCATGTTCTTGAAAAGCATTGCTCTACTGAAGAGCATCTATGAGTCATACCATAATAACAATCATGATTGGACAACATGAACCCATTCTTACCCCCTGTAGGTACCTGTTGCTCTTGCTCTATCCACAGAATAAAACAAATTTACGGGCCGGTTTTACCACCTACTAATAAGTTCTGGATAGTTTAATTAACAGATCTTTACACAGTTTGTTATATAAAAAAAATTACATTATATGCCACATAAGCTATCTATAACTTATCAGTATTGCGACACCATTGGGTATGCAGATGACACCACTTTAACCAGCAGATATTTCTCAACTGTAAAGGCTACAAGTGATGAAATCCAGTCTTGTCGAGAGTCACTTGTCGAGCATATGAATCTGGCACTTCAGGCCGTCACAGATTGGGGCAACGCCAATCTTGTCAGTTTCAATGCCACTAAAACACAGGCTTGTTTATTCACTACAAAACGGAGTCCATTACAGCACAGAACAGCACACCATACCGCTAAAGTAATAAAAAGCAGCAAAAAGGATGTAGTTAGTTACGTCAAAATATATTTATCAAGAATTAATAGTCATCAACAACTGTTGCTAAGCAATCAAAACCTGAACGACGCGTAAACTCCAACTCTGCCTTCTGCATACGCGCGTCACAATATAAAATTTTCCGCCCGTCCTCTCTTTAAAATGTAATAGCTTTATCTTTGAGTTGCTGATGCTCATTCAAACACACAGACATCAAATCATCATCATCATGCCAATACTTATTTTTTTAATATTAATTACGGATTGTAATAAAATGTTATGTGTTTTGTTAAGTTATTAGGTGTTTTTGTCAACTTATTATTCAGCTACCAAGGCCGGAAAATAATAAAACTATCCTCTGAATTGTAAAAGTGTGAAAATATTATAGGGGGAAGGTAGTACAGTATCGGACACATTTCATTTTTATCAAATAAGTATCTAATTTGAGGTCATGAACATAATTTCATTTCATAATTATGCAAATGCTTATAAAAATGTATTAATAAGAATAAGAAAAATTCAATACCTGCACGGAGTACCTTAAAAAGTGTTTATTAGATAAGCTAATTAATATTTACAAGAGCGTAATACATCTAAAACAGTGCCGGTTTCGTTTAGTATCAGACATTTCGTTTAGTACATTATTAATTTAATTGACCGACTTAAAAAGGAGGTTATCAATTTGTCACGTATATTTTTATTATTGGTTATTGATAAGAAAAGGAAAACAAACGAATATAAAGTGAGATAGTTTACTAGGTAGTTATAATTGTAAGAACTACTGACGAAGCACTTGACAGTTAGGTAATAGATGTTACTACAATGTAACATTATTCTGTGAAATGCTTTGGACAGGAAGGACAGCAGACGCACTGTTAGCAATCTTGTCGATCCTTAGAGTTAAGTTGCCAATGTAGCAGTTATTATTATAATCTTGTGTACAGAATAAGTTGTAGATCGAGTCAGTTCGGCTCGGGCTCACTCGTCCTAAGTAAGCCTAAGTTAGTCTGTAGATCATCGCTAAAATATCGATACATTAATTTTTAAAAACATATTTCCACGCTCCGAAAGGTTAATTATATTTTGGTAATAAAAAGTCGAATAAAATTATACAGCCATAAGCCTATAGCTCAGGTATTTTATATACTATTCTAGTACATAGCGCATGCCATGCATGTGGTCATGTGATTGCTCAAAATACAAAATAAAATGTATTTCGATAGGTACCATATTATTATTTAACTCAAAATATGTTTAAGTATACAATATGTCTCTTAATAACAATAATACCAAACGATAATAAACTACCTATATGACTATGACTAAAATTATTTCAGTAAAAATAATATACACTATAAGTGGCCATATATACACTGTAAGGTAAGATAAATAAAAGCTAATAATCACATACATCACACATCATCAGCCTGTGGACGTCCACTGCTGGACATAGGCTTCTCCTAGCTCACGCCTATTGTGGCGTTCATAGGAGGCTATTAGCCTACTGCTACCACGCTGGCCAGACGGGTTGGTAGTGGGTTTGTTTCAAGTTTTCCTTCTCTCGCACAGGTGTTCAATGCGTCGAGCCTCTTAGTCGCCTCTTACGACATCGGGCGGGAGTGGTGACACGCGTATTCTTAGGCCGTCACCACACGGCACAAAGCTAATAATAATGAAACTGAATTAATACTATTTTTCTATTATTCATTAATTGCTCTCCGTAAGGTTTTTTATATGAACCATGTTGGTACGTCTGTAATTTTATACATACCTATAGATTTAATTTCTCGGGGTGGAGGGTTGATAACCTGAGATACAGGAGTCTTCCTAGTTCAGGTATCAGCCCGCCACAGTCTACTTTAGAAATAAGTGAAATCATTGTACTGTACTTTATTTAAGATTGATTGTGGTGTGAAATAAATATTTATTATTATTATTATTAGTAATTATTTATATTATTATTTCGTGCAGTAAGGGACGTGTGGAGATGTCCCATACTATACTAAACATCGCTGTCCGTTACTACATATTTTTTATAATATGTAATAACCGTATGATATACGCCATAAAGTGTGTCGTTGAAAACAGCGAAATTATTCATGTAATAAACAATTTAAAAAAAAAATGTCTTAATTGTCAGATACTAAACGAAACCGATTTCGTGCGCGCAGTGATGTTGAAAAGTGGTTTACCGTGTAGCTAGGATAGTATACTTTGCCTGTGCATTGATAAAGGACGTATAAGTCGTGAAATAGTGAAGTAATCAACATTGTCCCATACTATACGCAGTCCGATAGTATATACTACCTTCACCTAAGCGTTTTGCTATCTGAGAGTTACGCAAAATATATAGCTAAATTAGGTCATATTGGGCGTTTTAAAAACTTGTAAGCCAAACACAATTACCCGATTCTGTGCGAAAGCATTCAAAAGTTTATAGCCAAACGACTAGCACTTTATAGTGAAGTTCCTTCGATATCCAGATATAGAAATACCTACCCTACATAATGCATAGAAACCTTCCAAACTTCGAGCAGCGACGCATCGAAGTACTCCTGGACCGATTGCCTGATGAAGCTATAGAAATACTTATCTGCTGATATATGAATAGTCACCTTCCAAACTTCGAGCAGATCCGTGGTGAGGTCAACCCGAATGGTGTTGTCAGGGTTCATGGGGTGCAGATCTCCGGGCACGTGCTCGAACGCGAAGGGCGTGTGCATCAGGTAAAGGTCCACGTACTCCAGGCCGAGATCTTGCAACGACGCATCGAAGTACTCCTGCACCAGCTCTGGTCGATTGCCTGATGAAGATTGGGACAATATGAACGAACTCAGCTGATAATGCGCAGGGAGCTGAAGTAGCTTGTGTAACGTTGTGTTTTTCAAAACAACGTTACATTCTTATATTAATTTATATTCCATTTTATTTATTTATTTACAATCATTTATTCACATCACCCACTGATTTTCATTATTTTATATTTATTTCATACATGCGACCTCATTTCATCCATTACTCTTTTTTCAACTATCAACCTCATGTATAAAACGCCTACATATACAGGATGGAAAAATTATATAATTAAATTATGTTCGACCTCACTTAAAAATATTCAAGTTTTCTACCATTTTCACACACACATCATTCGTCCTTTTTACTCTTTACTTTTTTTCCTTTTTTTCTGGCGTTGGCCGTCTTCGTGCCGCAGTTTGAAAATAATTTTCACTTGTTTGAAAAGCGCGCAGACATTTTTTGCTCAGATTTTCTAAGAGAGACAATATTTCAAAACAATATTTTTCACCTCACACGCTCTGATAATAATAATAATCTTTAATAATCATAACTGCATAATAAATGCGTATTCCTTTTTCAAAAAGATGTGTAATGCTTTATATACAAACTCAATGGTGTAAACACAGATGTAGTTCAGTATAAATTTCGGTAAGTATTCCAAATTTAAATCACATTCTCCCCCTAGAGGATGAATGAAATTCAGTACAATTTTCTTTTCACCTCACACGCTCTGAAAAGGAGGTTTTGTCAATCAGTTTAGGCGTAGAAAATAGCTTTTTGCGGCCTAGCGCGGCAAAATATTTTTTTTATTTAATACCTAAAAATATGTCATAATGCGTTCCGAATCGCACTATTGACTTTTTTGTTATATTTGATTCTTATTTTAAATAGCTTTAAATTAATTATAATACTCCGTTTTGGTTTAATTATATTATTTTAGTTCATTGAATCATAAAAACAATAACAATAAGATTAAACTATTTGTTATAAGAATTTTATATTAGGCTGGGTGAGACTTCACAACTTATAATTGGATTTCGGACTGTGACATAAATCTTTATTTTTAAATTGTCTTTGTCTTGTACCTCATGTCAATGTCAACATTTACGGAATCGTTTTTATTCTTATTAATAAGTAACATTATATTCATACTTTAAATAACTTTGAATTAACTATAATACTCCCTTTTTTATTATTTTAGTTTTTTATATCATTAAAACAACGAGAATAAGGTATATTTAGATTAAACTGTATGTTTAAAGAATTTTTTACCGGAAGTTGATCGCGGAAACAACATAAAATGTTCTTCGCTGTTGTGAGGTAAAAAACTGTGTGTTGCGCTCGGCAGAAAAGTTTTTAGCGTCTTGTACCTTTGAAATCCTCGCTTCGCTCAGGATTCGTACCTATGGAGTAGTGAAAATTAACATTTAATTTATTTAATACAGAATAACAATGATTATGTATTTGACACAATTAGAATCTAGTTCTACTTTGTTTCTATGACATAGTACTTATGATATTATAAGATTATAAAGTTTTTACACTAAAGTTAGAACTACTTACAACTAGAATGATGTTCGTTCTATATAAAACAAACAAAAAACACTTTTATGTTTCCCAGTAATTCGGCACCTTTATAGGTCGTGTCGAACTTAATGACTTCAAATGAAAAGACCAGCAATCTTTCAAAATAAGATTGGTAGTCTGATTTGACAAACAGACCAAATTCCTATAGCTCATTGCAGAAAATAATGTCTATTGTTTAATGGAATGAGAAAGCATAATGCCTTGTGATTTCTGAATTAACAATGCCATATCAACAATATAATAGTAATTTTATTCCATGCCAAGTTCACACCAACATTTCTTATATGCACAATAAAAAATAATTAAATGCTTAAGTTTATTTAATTGACTTTTCCCTACTGATATCGCACTGTGCATAATATGGATAGAAAGAATTAATGAGGGAAGAAGTAGGTGGCTAGCAATGGTCAACGCCTTTAGGCTGGTTTCGAATGGGATGGGTGACCAAACATTACTTATCTAGTACTCCTCCGTAACAGGAGGAGCTCGTTGGCACAATACTTCGCACGCTCGACCTGCGATTGTTGAAGTTAAGCAACTTTCGCAATGGTCAGTCACGGGATGGTAGACAAAAAAATTACTCTCTCGAGCTCCTCCGTGCTTCGTAAGGCACGTCAAGCCGTTGGCCCCGGCTGCATTTGCAGTGGTTAAAACCCACCATTCCGCATTGGGTCCGCGTGGTGGGTCATGGCCCGTTCTCTTTATCCATCCATAAGGAAGGCCAGTGCCCCGGCAGTAGTAGGGACAAAAATGGCTGATGCCGAATTCTCTAAATGTTATTATTTATTGCTTTCCACTATTACCTACAATGTAATTACGTCATAGATTTGCAATCAAGTACCTAATACTAAAACGAAATTGACTGTCTACTCTACATCTGAGCTTTGCGCAAAATGTAACTTAGAACCCGCACATTACGTAATCCTAGAATCCTTCACTTGCTCAGATTTCGATTGAGGTAACTCGCCGCTAAATAACCAACTTTCCAGCCTTGCATAACAAATAACTACCTATTAATTTTGTCGATTTCTTTTAAAAATCAACTATATTTTGTCGGTAGGTATTTTTTCTCAAACATGCTTGGAATTATGAGCATTATTTTGACAACCTTCTTCGAGAAAAATCGATATTGCTGTACTGGCCACATACATGCGAGCAGCGGCCGGCAAAGTTGTATGAAAATCCATATCTGTCGTGTTTAGCGGCCAAATAAATCACATAGTAAACTCATATCTGTCGTGTAATTTAAAAATTGATGATTTTTGACTTAAAAATATGGCAATCAAGGAGGTAACCTATCAAAGTTTTTATTTAAATTTCGAACTGGCTTGCAAATAGAAAGCTGTTTTAGAAAAAAAAAACAACAAATGAACGCGGGAAAAACATTGTTGTTCGTTGTTCGTCTGATTTCGAAAAGTAGTTTTAATTTCTGCGCATTATTTGAGAAAATTTCTATACAAGCCTTGGTCACAATCACAACTAAGTAAATGTCTGATGTTTTTTTAGTTTCACATAGGTACTTTGTTGTACCTATTTCGAAACACTGAGCTGGAGGTTTCGACGGCACGGATACTATTAAAATTACATGATATTGATTATTAAAGAGTACTATTATTTTCTTCCATTAAATGTTTGTGTTAGGTACTTACCTATATATACTGAGCAAGTAATCACTACGTCCTATATATTTATGTATTTTTTAAAGTTGATTTTACTAACGCTTAGTTTTTTTCCGTACTTTACAAGAGGGAAGAGGAGGGTGTTTCACACACACTGTTTCATTTCCAAGAAAAAGACATCCATCTAACAATTTTCCTACTTTGAGTCTGCGAACGGTCTACGTAGTTCTGCAGTTCAGGGGGGTTATTCTCTAAGCAAACATCGACGCTGTTGTCATGACTGAATGTCACATAAGATGTCAAATAGTATTAAAAATTGTGAAATCTCCGCTGTTTCAGCCGTCGATATTTAGGGATGTTTGCTTAGAAAATAACCTATCTGGTCCTGATCCTGTCGTCGCTCTTGTTCGAGCATTTCTCCAAAATACCTACAAACAAGTAAGGGTGTTCCTGTTTTTATCGAGGTATACTGATTTTAGCGAGGAGATGCGTCTCCGTCAGTTATCACTAAATTTTCACCTTCCCTAGTAGACCGTCAGACCCGACGATTTAGTTTAAATCGATTTTAATAATACCGTATTTTTCATGTTCTTTTTTCAGAGAGCAAAAAAGTTACCCACCCCATAAATTTTTGAATGTTTGTTAAATAGCGTAGTTTACCATTTTACTAAGTATCTAGATCTTACAAACTAAAGTCTTTTGTTTAAGTCAAATTTAAATATTTGTTTATATAAATGTTGGTTAAATCTTTTTAATACACTTTTGTTTTATTTGATATTTTTTATTCTGTTACCTGTTCTTAAGCCGAGCCGGCGATACAGTCTTGATAGTGGCTATGAGAGTGATGAACATTTTTACCTTTAAGCTGCAAGTGTGTGGTGTTTTGATAGATCCCGTTAGTAATTAAGTTATGGCGTGAGGCTATAGGTATCATGGAAGTATTAAAAGCGAGAACATTTTCGGTTTGGCGATAGGTAGGTGCAATTTGTCATAAGTACATAGCACCCTAACACTAGTATATCACGCGATATGATATAGCGCATATCTGTGTTATTACCCCGTTATGATGTCATGTGACACGTTAAAGAGCTACGAGTATCTATAAAGCCGCTCGTGCTAGACCTACTGGCAGTCGGGGCCGTCGTCGGTTTCTTTGTTAGGTTTTGGTCACTTTGGTTGGTTTTAATTTAAGCACATCTTAATTAAAAATAAAACAACTTTTGCAGACTATTTAGTGTGATTTATTCCCGGAATATATATTTGGTAAGTACTATAATTTACGTTTATAACTTTTTAATTTTGCATTATACAATGCTATTTCTATGTGATAAATATTATTAGGTTTATTTGTAGTTTTTTGGTTTCCCGACGTTTCGGCACCTTTTCAGTTGCCGTGGTCACGGGTTGACGACGGGTTGACGGGTTGATTTAAATTTGCTTTTGGTTTTCCATCATTCAATGAAATAAATAAAGCCTTCCTAGCTATGTAGAGAATAATAAGCTTCGTTCAATATCTTACCTCCGGGCGGAAGTTTAGTGACAACAAAGAGTTCTTTCCTCCTGCTGGGGTCTGAGTCGATCCACTTGTTTAAGGCTCGTCCGAGGGCGGCCTCGTTCTGGTAGGCGCGTGCTGTGTCAAAGTGGCGGTACCCTGCGTTGAGCGCTGCCTCCACAGCCGCTTCTAGGATCTCGTCTGACGCCTGCAATTACAGTTTGTATGGCAGTTCAACAAATGATTTGCTACATAAAAAGACCAAATTATGAGCACAGTGCCCTTAATGTGAGACAATTTTAAAAACGAAGACAGCGTGATATTTGGTTTTACTGTAGTCTGGTATTACTTAGACTTTGGAGTGACCTAGACAGGGAGGAAGAAATTTAGCAAAGGTTGTAAAATTTAATAGCTACTTTTTTAAGAACATCTTAAAGTTGATTGGCGCACTGAAGTGCACTATATATTTTACCGATACCGCATTACTTTTAAATTTGGTGTTATTTTAACGCCGGGAAACCCAAAAAAACCTAAAATAACACCAAATCCAAAGCAACTTTAGTATACTTTTTACAGCTAATAATTATTGGTTTATAGTATACGTAAGTAAGTACTATAAAGTAAATTGCCAATTAAAAGTAATATTTGTTTTTTATATTGCTTATTTTATTCTCAACTCAATACAAGAAATGCAAATGAAGGATAAATGAGGGGTAAGATCGTGACTTTTCAAGTACATTTTTTATTTTTACATTTGACAATGCTATTTTTTATTTGATAAATAAACAAGAAAATATACTAGCAATAATCAACCTGTCATCCCTTCGCGCGTAATGAGACAAGTTGATTTTCTAGTATATTTTGTTTCTTAAAATTAAAAAACCACAACGGGAAATCTTCTTATTTAATTTTAACTAATCATTTTGCCAAAGTCAGAGAATAACCATCAGAATGATTCAAAGAGTAAAATCTAGAAGTGATTATTATTCACGTCAAGTTAACGTCACAGCATTTGACGAGTTGATTTGCCACAACGACCAAATATACCCTACGTATCTTCAAATTCCCTCAAAACAATGCAGTTCTTTCTTCTGTTAACGCTAATGAATAGAGGCAGATGAAAATAAAAAAGGAAAATCCTGAAACATTTCAGTCATAATGTGAATTATGTCTGGCAAGTCTTTGCAAAGTAGCAATAGCAAGCAGACATTGGTTTTTGCGAAACCTTCATTGGAGACTGATCCTGGTCATCCTTCTACTTCGCGCGGTCTACCTTCCCACTCCAGTGGTGATTATGACGTCTGTGAATCTGACTCTTACTGCAGTGATGAATTCTCCTGTAGTTCTATTAAAAACTCGCTATCCTGTGAGAGACCCTGCGTCATAGTTGATTCAAAAACCAAACTCCATAAATCGAAATGGAAGAAGATCAAAAAGTATGTCAAAAACAATATCAGACAGAAGATAACAGCCAACAGGCTTAAAAGTAAAAAGAAACAGTTATAAACATAAATGAAACCGGTTTGCTTAATAAAGAATAGGTTCGTCTGTAAGTGGGACTTCCTCTGCTTGTAAATATACTTTATTATTTATTATTAAAATGCTGTATTTTACTTACCTACTCATAGAGATATGTTATTTTAAACAATAGTCTATTTAAGTTGGAGAAGTTAATGAACGGGCAATTAAGCTCAGCAGTTTTCCCACGAGTTCATTTGCCTGGATAACTACGTACCAGTGGGGAAGGGTCAAAGTGGCGAAGGTAAGCTGGACCACAGATTATATAATAGGTACTATACTTTACTATACTTAATAATACTGCACCTAAAACTTCTCCAAGAATTCTCTTAACTGTGTGGTGCCTCGGTGATCAGGGATATCTAAAAGAGAAGCCGATAGGAATCGGAATGTATGGATCATTCGCCACTGCTACGCATACATACACATAGGTATTTACATTGTTTTGTTGTATATTTTTAAACAACTAAATAACAAAGACTTCTTTTAGAACGTCCACTTTCTATGTAGGTAGGTAATCAAGTTAAACAAAAAAATATACATAGAATATATAGAAATGTCAATAGAAGAATTGTTTTAAAAATATACATACATTTTAAAACAAAATAGACATTAATATATTAAACATTGGGTACAGAATATATAATTGTACTAGCATTGGGTACCTAATATAATGAATTATTCTAACTTAATTTGACCGATGTTGATTGTTATTTTATAGTTTAATAATCTCATAAAAATTGCTTGAATATGCAAAATAAAAAGAAATCTGTTTAATATTTTAAAATAATAACTATTAATAGTTAGACTACAGCTGGCTTCAAATCCTAAGTTTCTTTTTATTAATTTTTACTTAAAATACCTCTATCAAAATGTAGAGTTTACCTACCTACTAGTAAATTCAAACTTCTCACAAAAGAATCTCTTTTTTGTTAGTACTTAAATATTATAATTTTATATCACCTATAGTATGTATTGTATGTATTTAAATAGCTACATTTTCAACAGAGTAATCAGTTTAATGTGCGGATTATTATCGACGCTGATACTGAATAGTCTCGTAAAGGAAATTTATTTTGTTCATTACATTAATTTCTACACTCAAATTGATTTTAATTATTGAATATACTTGAGTATGCAATAATATTTTTTAAGATTTCCCCAAAATCGGATTAGAGCTTATTTTTTAAAGGCTGTCTAATATTTATAATACTTCTTACTTTAAAACGTTTAAATCTACACGAGTGAATTTTCATGTAATGGCTTTTTATAACCAATAAACATGATATCTAAAAAGTCACCCTAGTCCTTTTAAAGTATTTTGTAACTGTTTAAAAAGGCACTAATTAAACACAATGTAATTGTATAATTGTTTAATACTTATTTGATAAGTACTTTTAATTGCTTTTGCTTAAATTTCAAACTCGCAGTCAAACCTCTTGTTAGGTTTTGCGAGATTATGTAACCATTTTATCATTTGTAATTTTATAAAATAAATAAATAATTATAAAAATAAATAAATAAATAATAAAAATAGCAAAGTATTTGCAAAAAAAACTTATAAAGTAAAAAGGAAATACAATTAAACAATAAATTAACATTATAATGTGACCTAAACGACTATAATCGATAATAGAAATTTTTACCATGACGACTTCAATAGTTTTTTTATTAACAATTTTTGTGCATTAATTCTATGGTCCATTTTTTAAAAATGTTATTGTCTTATTTTATTATATTAAAAAATATAAAAATAATTTAGAAAATAATTGAAGCATTTTCTGAAGAAAAAAAACAACTTTAAAACAACCTTATTTCCGAAATCTCCCTAAATAAATAAGTGATTTTTGAGTCAACGGTATAGGATGTTTATACAAATGAAATCCTACTCAAGTCCCTACTGTAGATTTTTATCAGCAGGAGTCATAGGATCGAGAGTTTCGTGTCCTTTTTCATAATACGCTCACTAGGGGGAGGGCCGAAAACTGCAAAGTGGGTTTCCAATAACCACTGTAGGATTTAATGTGAATTTTGCCTGGACTAAAAATAGTGCTAAATATAATAACAAAATAGCACGGACACTGCGTTTGTAACTACTTACTCAGAGTTTATTTTTAAACTGTTAGTTTTTGTTATCGATAATTGTTACATACTTAAATTACATTTCCGCACGTTACTAATAATTGGAATCAAATATTTTTTTAGAGATACAGCTAGGAGCTAAGTAGAGTAGAGTCAGAAGATACTTATAGAAGTAAAAATGGGTTTTCCTCAACTCTTTCCTAAAAGACAGATTACCTAGTTTATAATTAAAGTTTCCTCTTTAATTTTTAACATCGGAATCTTTAAAATAATATGTTACTTAATATAGAAAAACATTGACAGTTTCAGTGCGTTACAGCACTGTTTGAATTTTCTCAAAATTCTCAAAAATATTATTATTTTGTTTATTTAAGAAAATATTTCGTTATCAAAAGTCCCTAGGAACTTGCACTGCATATTAATAAACAATACAAACGATACTATAAAGCATGCAGGCACAATAACGGTATTTTGAATGCACTTTAAAACTATATAACAAAAAAAACTAATGTAGGTAAAGCTCACCTGCCAAGTACCAAATCCGATCCGCGGCATTCGATCTCCTCCTTCCAGCACGAAGCATTCTTCGTTGGCCATGACGATTTGAAACTGGTTTTTTTTTATTAAATTAAGTGTAGCTAAGGTAGTATTGTCGTAGTCAGCGTTCGAATGCCACGGACTATGCCGTTGCACTGTGCAAGAGTACTCGAGACTCGAGCCTCGACCTATTCCGACCTTGTACCGGTTTTCCGCAACGTTATATACAGCGAATGACTGAGATTGGCTACTGTTTTTAAAGGTGCATCAAGCATTGTTAATAAAATTAGATTACATTTTTTTAAGTAAAGTAAATTATACGAGTAATAATTATTACCACGTGCAATTTTGGTTTTATTTAAAAAACCTGACATATAATTGTTTAACAATGTTTAATTTTGTCTAGATCTCTCAATTTGACTAGGTACGTGGTTAATTCGTCCAAGCTAGGTGCTATGCTTGATTGAAGGCCGGCCGGTGATTGTCGGAACAAAAATTACCTATTATAGTACAATAGGCGAAGCCTTTGACAAAAAGTCTTTTGGTTGACTGATTCTTAAAATAATTTTAATGTAATTTATTTAAACATTTTGACGACCTCCGTGGTAGAGAAGTACGTACGCCGCCCGGTTTCAAGGTGTCGCCTACTCTGAGGTCCTGGGTTCGAATCCCGGTAGGGGCAAATGTTTGTATGATGAATACGAGCATCTGTACCTCATATATTATGTAAACGTCCGTGAGTCATGGACCGTTTATATCTATATTTCAACACATAAATACTTATATATGTATGTAGGTATAATTATATGTATTTACATCCGTTACCCTAGTATCCTATAACACAAGCCTAACGTACAGTGCTTAATTTGGGGCTAGGTTAATTGGTGTGATTGTTAGAACTATTTATTATATATTTATTAATATTTATATTATTTGGTAACATATTTAAATTTTGTTACCCGTCAGGTAGGTACATGCATCGACTGTATAGTGTAGGAACTTCCCGGTCGACCAGTAGAGCCTTTTTGGGAAATGATTATCGAATAAAAAAAACCGTCTTCAAAAACTAAAAACCAAAAATACCTTTTGGAGTTGGTGCCAGCCAAGGCATTCTACGTTGCGCTTCTATTCTTTTATTTTTCTAACCTTGGCTGGCACCAACTCCAAAAGGTATTTTTGGTTTTTAGTTTTTGAAGACGGTTTTTTAAAGTAGTTTTTTTATATTTTCTTACTTTTTAGTGTCTGTAATAGGTTATTTTGTACACTACAATATCTAGGATATTTCTACATTAAATCGAGTAGGTGAGGTTTCGTTGTTGTTTATATCGTCCAAGTAAACAAAAATGCTCATAAAATGAAAGCTGCTGTGTCAAACTAATTATAAAATTTGATGGGGCCAAATGGCAAGTAGACCCCCAGGCTCCCATCGAATAAAAAAATCATGCAAATCGGATCAGGAATAAATATGTATATTTGTTCCGTAAAGACGACATGAGACAAGTTGCTTTTTTCTAGTACCTATATTTTCTTGTTTAATATTTATCACATAAAAATAGCGTGTTAAAATGCAAAATTAAATAGTTATAATCGGAACTGGAATCTTGAAGTAATCGGTGTAGGTACATATAAACAAATATCGTAAAAATAACATCGTCCAAGTTAACAAAATTTTTTATAGGACCAAATGCTTGGACCAAATGTCAACTATTCCGCATCGAACAAAAAAAACAATGTTACTTAGTAAAAAAAAAGCTACCGACCAAATTGAGAACCTCCTCCTTTTTGGAAGTCGTTTTCAAAAAGGGAAGTTTATAGGCAACAGTTTTTCTTTACGTTTTACCTCAAAATATGTTCTAAAAAAGTAACTAGGTACCGATGTAGGTAGAAGGAAGCATTGTGCAAAATTTCCATATCCCACAATCCCAATAATTTCGACTGTGCGCTGATATGATACGTCGAACTCTTGTTTTCCCCTTCTAACTATTTATAAATAATTCCAATGACGGAAGTGAGCAAATGGTCGTATAATTAACTATCCGGTAAATATTTAACCGCTGCGGTTACGATCACAGATAACAGAACACTGCTATCGTAATACAAATAACAAAATGGGGACATTATTGAAGTGTCTGTCTGTCCCCGTTTTTGTTCAATGTTGACAATGGAGCGGTAAGCCTCTCAAACGGAGTCTGTTCATGTTTACAACCATTTAAATGCAATAAATGTAGCTAGTCACAAACGATTAAATCTGTTTGATTTTATTGTAGCTAATTTTATTTTCTTATTGTAGATTTTTTAAATACGTACAGTTGACAGCACTTTATCCTTTACTGCACCTTGAACGCGCCCTTATCTCGTAGTATATTTAAAGGACTTCAAAAAAGGAGGTAACTAATTTGTCGCGTACCTTTATTTTTTGGGAACGAAATGTACCTACTGAACTCTAATTTAAAAAATTGTGACATAAAACGTTTTTTAAAAAGAAAACCGGAAAAATTGCGAGCCCAACTCGCCCACCGAGGGTTCCGCACATAGTAGATATCTAGGTATACATATTATAAATAGTTCAGTCTCGCAGTTTTTCCTGAAATTCAGTTTCCAAAACTTTATTTATTTCAAAATCCACAGCTCTAAATTAAAACTTAACAAAACTTAAATACTACATATACAGCAAATAACGGATTTTACATTTGTTAACTAAATAAAATTATAGGTAAGAGGAGACGCACACATGTAAAGAGTGTAGAAATTTTTAAGCATTTGTTTTATTAATACACATATATAAATACATACATACATAAAATAAGTACATACATATATTCATATATATATATATATATATATATATATATATATATATATATATAAATAACTAATGGCTAGGTATATGTTTTTATGATTAAATTACAAATTCAGGTTCAAATTTTTCCCTGTAAGTATTTGTTGTAGAAGACGATATTACTTGCTATCTAGGCGGACACAGCTTGCCGCACGATCTTTCGCCCGCCATCGCTCCCGTTTTGTAGATTGTCTGGCGCTGTCAGACACGCGGTTTCCCACTGCGGATTACACTTGGTCAGTCCAGCGCATCTGTGACCTGTCACGTGATCTGGTACCCTCTACTTTGCCCTGTACGACCAATCGCTCTATAGAGTCGTTATCCCGCCTAGAGACATGGCCAAGATCTAGCTAGGACTATGGAAAGTAAGTACCCTATGAATTTTGATTCCCTTGAGAGTGTCGAAATACCTATAAGTACTTACTTACCTAACTACGTTTTTTGCGACATAAACGGTCCTACCGTTTTTCACGATGGTTAGAGGGTTCATTCTGAGCAGGTACAAGAGCTAAAACTCTACCACCTTGAAGCCTTTGCCGGCAACAAAAAAGCATGTTCAAACACAAAGTAAAAAGCTACCCCAAACTGGCAATGTATGCGGTGTCATACAAAGAAAATCAAAGGTATTTCAATCAATCAATCAATCATTTTATTGCTTTCCATAAGTAGGTACAGGTGTTATAGAAACATAAAATTTATAAAATTTCAAGTACAAGTAGCTTTAGACTTCCCTGCTCGACTGACCACACTCAGAATCACTCGAAATGTGTGTTCCTATGCTCAGAAGGAGCCAAAATTGGGGGGGGGGGGGGGGGGGGGGGGAGCGTTCTCCCTCCATCCATTACAACCAATTACAATTTTGCCACAATGGCGCCAAATGATCAAATCAATACTTTTATTAAAATATCATAGAATACTAAACTATTTGTACCAATTATAATGATATAATTATAACCATTATTTATATTTCATTTATCAAGTAAATTACATGTTTGATATTTATGTTACAATATGATTAAGGAATAACAGGAAATAAACGGAAAATGTGATCGTCATTGACCATTATAGTAAAAAAACATCCTTTTTAGTATTCTGCCGTTCTTATGAGTTTTAAATATTTTAATAAAACAATAACTTAGTTTCAATAATATAATGAATTTAAAACAAATTTTGCATAACTAATAATATTGTCTATAAAAACAGGAAATAACAAATGATTGTTGCTAATGGGCCTTCCCAGATTTTGTAATGCTTCAAGCATGTTCGCTGAAGCAGGTGTTGATGATTTTTACAGCATCATAAGGAAGCGAACGGCGTCAATGTTATGCAGACTAAGGCAGAGTTCAAATAGTGTCCTGAGGGTAGTACAAGACAGGCCTGACTGTCCCATTCAGAGGCATTGGACTCTACTACATATGGGTGGGACATTCAAGTTTCTTAATTGAATTGTGCTCCCTCGCTTTGCAATTATAACGGTTAAGAGTATTTTAGTCAATAAGTAACAAATATTTTATAAAATTATATAAAAGTATGCATGAATGTTTATCTGAAATTTTATTATTATAATTTAAATATTTTCAATGATTTGTTTATTATTTTTATTATATAGGAGATTTGAATTTTAATAAATTAATTGTGATGTAATTGTATTTCATTTTATGTTAATTGTTTTACTACGTTAACATTACAATTGTTTTTTAATATAGCTGTGATATGGATCTATTTCCGAAATAAAAATGATTTTATTTATTTATTTATTATTTATTGTAACGCGCCAAGCACCAGGTACTTGTGGTTACATTTCGGAGAAATCCCTCCTTCCCGCTCGCACCCGTCACTGGCGTCATGTCGCTGGACCGATAAGTAAGACCGTAAGTCGATGTAAATCAGCTCAAAACATTGTAAAGATTTTCAGTGAGTAAAGTGATTTTAACTCAAGTATAACACGATAAATTTATTCTCTTGATCAAATAATCAAATAAACGTTTAAATGTTGTGATGTTCGAATAATAGTAGGTTAAACAACATTTTTTTTAAAGAAAATTAATTATTGTAGATGTGAAAATGTACAGATAAATTACAATTTCGTTATAATATAAACATTTTCATAGTTTAGTTAGACATTTTTAATTAAAACAAAGATTTATATAATTTGCATCACAATTAGGTTTTATAATTTACGATAACTTTCGTAAAGGAAATGGCCCAAATCTCATACATTAGAAACCCAGAATCGACAGCAATGATATGTTGATATAATGGGTTGACTATAATTTACATTTGAAGGTACCTACCAAAAGGACAACTCTGAAATCCGTGGGTTATAGGAGCTATATACATTCTAAATAAAACATAAACATGTATATTTTTAATGTATATAATTATACATTAAAAATAATGTAATTGTGTGCAATTGTTGGTTATTGTTGTTTCGTTTTCATGCTACGGGTTTGGTAAAAAAAAAAAGAAAATGTAGGTATATCTTTCATTTATTTTTACTATGATTCTAAATCAATTGCTTCGGACACGCTTCGGAGCTCGCAACTCGTCCTCTTCGCGCGCTTCGTCCGCGGCCGCCGCGCCGGCCGGGGCAGGCTATCTCTTTCTAGCTTTAAAAAAACAAGGATAGCACATTTATGTTGACATCCCACGAGCGTAGATAAATGGTGCATTGCTGTTATGATGTTATAAGTGCACGCTTATGTCAAATATAATAACAAAAAAATATAAACGGTAAAAAAACCGAAATCCCGCAGTTTTCCGCAAGCAATCCTTCGAGCGATGTTGGTTACTTTAGTTCTCCTACGGATCTCCTCATTTCTGATTCAATCACGTAGGGAGACATAGCTCTCTCCATTGCACGCTGTGTGAACTTGAGCCTTCTTATTAGACTCATAGTTAGCGACCACGTTTCACTGCCATAAGTCATCAGTGGCATGGCAATACACACTGGCCATTGACTTTCGTCTTGAGACACTGAGGTAAGCGGACGCGAAAATTTTACGGAGTTTCCCGAATGCTGCCCATCCGAGATGGATTCGACGAGACATCTCTTTTTTCAAAGTTGGACTTACCTAACTGGACTGTCTGTCCAAGATAAACGTAGTGGCTTGGACGAATTAACTCGTCCAAGCGTAGTGATCAACAACTTCGAGCGTAGTGTTCCCAACGTGAACTGAAGTGGGTGGATGTTTTTGGTAAAAGATCTATAAATCGTCATTTTTAATAAATCTTACATTTACCAAAGACCAAACCTAGCTAAGTTCGTAAAACCTAAGATTTACCAAATGTTCGCGCTTTTATAGTAAGAAACCAAATGCTTTTACATCAAGAGCAATGCAATAGTTTTACTATTTAGCTATTAATAAGTCGGTATATTATTATTTATAATGCCCTCCGTCTCAAAAATAATACTAATATTTATCTAATGTATAATATTATACATTTTATCAAATCAAATTCTCATTAAAGATAAAGTTACGCAATACGCAGAACAAGCAAATCTAATTAGTTTATTTTAATAGAAACACGGAGCTCAATAAGGTATCGAGTTTCATAAGCCCATAAGTTTATTATGCCAAACAAAAGCAACACAATATAAGTTACAAATTATTATTCCCACATACCCTTAAAGTTGTTTCATCCTATTGTGTGTAAACAGTATCTATTTCCCATTCAATTTGCGGGACGGGACGTATGAATGAGTCCACGTCACAACACTCGTGAGCTCATTGGGGCATGCTCACCATTGATTGCGGTGGTAGATAACATCTAAATAAGGGATGAGAATTTAATGTGTATCCCTTCTCCCAATTTCGTAAGGCGTAGCTTATAATGGACCCACCTCTTTTATGCGTTTACTAGTTTGAAGAATAAATCCTGTTTAATTAGTTGTAAGCTCGGCATCGTGGTAACATGGATGTTTCGCCGGTCCAATCGAGTGCTAAGTGCGGAAGTTCGGACTTTAGTATTGAAAGAATTTTGAGTAATGACGCAGTGAATGTGAAGGAACAGAGTTTCGAAACACCCAGTTGGTTGTGTTGTACTCGATATCAGCCACCTCGACTTCCACGTTAGTCTTACTATCATAATTGGTTTGAAATGAAATAAAATGCGGAATCCCAACTACTGAGGAACTATCTTATTCTTTAACTGCCGGAATACAACGCTGAAAACATTGTTGCTTTGGCGATATAGGTACTTCAAATTGGATAAGATAAGGTGGTAGCTAGCCAGGCGGACTTAGACAAAACAAGCTCTACCACTAACCAAACCAAACACAAACGTACATCCACTGGAACTTGAACCCGGTACCCGTCGTTGACTAGACCACAGAGGCGGTCTAACGTACAGAAGATGTTTCCGAAATTCAAGTTCTCTTGTAGGAAACCAGTTAGGGAAACGCAATATCTTGGACGAATTAATCTTGGAATCTTGGAATATGTTTTTGTATGTATTTATTTTTATTTAATCATGGATCTACCCATAAAACATTAGAATGCCCTAAGGCTTAATGTGACAGAAACTACGACGACCACGACAATCTGATTGTCGGATTGCGTTGATAGATTCTGAACACTGTCCAGGATCAGGGAGTGGTGCGTGCCGGTCGCGGCGGTCAGGGCGGCACGCGCGGGTGCCGTTCACGGCTGCGCAGGCGGCGGCGTTGGAGGCGGCCTACGCCCGCGCCCCGTACCTCGCCCCACCAGCACTGCGCGCTCTTGCGGCTGCGCTGCAGCTACGCGACGACCGGGTGAGATGCTTTATCATTAGCTTTGTCGAATACACAGTCGTGGAAGTTCCCGGAAGTCCACTTGTCGCGCAAAATCCCTTGAATTGATGGGGTGCCAGTGGGTGAAGTTGTAAGCCTATACGACTATCCAATTCGAACGCACGCAATTATCACCTAAAGGTGTTCCATCGGGAAGTACCGCTACTGTACCTACACTGTTTTCAAATTTTTTCTTGTTAAGGGTAGGCTGCAGGAATACTTTATGTAAGTACAACGGGGAATCTCTTGCCTTTCATCATACATGAAAGTTCTTGGTCCTGCTCAGAGTTAATCCCAACCAATGATCCCACGGTTTCTTGTTCTGCAAGCAATATCGAGTGCCATAAATATTACCTACTTACTTTACTATCGTTATAAGTTATCACTACCACAGTAATTTACTTTTGATTAGCTAACTATTTTTGTTTTCACTAACTTTGATAGGTTACCTTTTTCATGTTTGTGAGTATAAGTATGAATAAATAATGATCAATTCGGCGGAATTGAATGGAGGGCGGTCCATGGCCGACTTAAATATAGATAGGTAAAGATAAATTATTGCTGATAGCGTGAAGCAAGGCGTTCTGGCGTTATTCGCATACTGAACTGAAAGTCGGAAAACGCCTGTAGATACTTAAGATAGAGACGTATAAGCACACAACTTAAAATACTCGTAGGGTTATGAAAACAGTGGACGAGACGGGAAATATTGCCCATAATCATATCCAACGTTTAATCATGTACTAATTACAGATCAAAATATGGTTCCAAAACCGACGCGCACGCGAGAGAAGAGAGAAAAGTTCGTCAATAGCCGTACCACACGCGGTGGCTTTGCCGCCAACGTTCCTCCCTCAGGCACTCTTGTCAGTAGGAAGACCTTGGGTAGCCCAGGCGAGTACAGATGCGGATATTCAGATACCATCAAGAGAATCATCTAGCCACAATAACGAAACGCACGATCTGCCTCGAGATTTAACAACTCCTTCATCAACTAGAAGTATGGATCCTGTTGAAATTGTTTTGTGCAACGAACGCGAAAGACCAGAGACCCCCTTAGACGTAGAAAGTATTGATTGAAGTATTTACCATTGTTGCTTATTATGTGTAGGATAACTACCTACTTACCACGTTTATGGTAATTGTATAATATAGTAGGTATTCTGTTTATAAAAATGGCCGAAATTTAAGCTTATTAATTCTGTGATTGTAGGGAATTATATCGAGGGCAAGGCACACGGCAGTCTCTGAAATACTAAATAGATACCATTACCGTGCCTATACCACGACTGTGATAAAGTTTAGTCAGTAATAAATAATAAGGAAATTTTAGGTCATTTCATTTCAGTTTCAGATAACGTTCCAATATTTTTTTTCCATACCAGCCATTCAGGACATCTTTTAACTGATAAGAAGAACGGCCGCAAGAAACTTGTCAGCTTTTACAGAAACAACAACATTTACAATGGAACATGTTGTTGCCAAACACAAATTTACAATTTTGAAATATATTTAATATAAGAGGAAAATTTTCCCATATTCAATTATTAGAATATTTTCCTTTTATCCAATTTATAATAGTTATGTTTTATGTTAGTATCACATCCATGCATTTTGGTCTCTTAAATAATCATCTATTGACGTGAAGTGATAAGGTTATTTACTAGACAGTGTCCTTGGTTAGCTTTTGTTAATATTTACGAATAATGTATACCTTGGTCAGATTCATGAAGTTCTGATAACAACTGTTTCAAGTGTGAAACTGTTGTTCGTCGTTTCTACAGAACTTGCTTACAAATGTCCAGTTTAAAACATCATTGAATGAACATTGTAAACAACAATTATTACGCCGGCCGGTAATTATGCCGAAGTTTATTTATTGGCAATGAACTGTGTTACTTACAAACAGGATATCACACTACACCTTATCACCTTTTTTTATATAAAGCAATTGGATAAATAATACTCAGTTTCGATGTCAATTAATTTATTATATAATTTATTGCTAAGTGTACATTTATAAAAATAATTTTATTGTGAGAAAACGTTGTACTAATGTCTTAATTAAGCTAGCTAAGTACCTAGGTGAACGCAACTTTATTTAAACATGATTTAAGCGGCGATAAGGTAACAAATGTATTCAAATTAAAATCATTTATTTACTTTGCCAACTATTTTACTTCGTATAGCCTACAGTCAAAAGATCTTAACATCTTTCGATACGGTTGTCAAATTTTCGAAAATAATAGGCTAAAAAAGAAAATACACAGCAAATATTTTCATTTTGGCAAAACAGTTTGTCGTGCAGCAGGGTTGTGCCGCCCCGCGCCGGTTTCTTTTTAATTTAAAAATATATGAGATTCGCTCAAAAAAACTAAATTTAACAGATTAGCAGCCGTATTTTTAAGTTGATGTCTTTCTAGTATAGAAAATATAAAATTACACCCTGAGTTTCGTTTTTCAGTAATACTTCTAGAATTTAGGACTATGGCAAAGAGAACATTGTACGCTATGCTTGTGCTGCCACTTGTACGGCTTGTATCCCGTCACTAAGGTCGCAGTCTGCCGTCTGCTCGCCCGTCGCTTTACTTAAAATTTCATAGTGAGCTGCCTCCTCCTTAGGCGGACTTGTTTCATCTAAAATGTATCTGTCAATAAAAAAAAATCTTAAGGCTAATTAACGGTAGTCAGTTTAATTCATATCATAACCAATTTAAATAAATGACAATCATGAACTGGTAGAGATATTGAATGACGATTCATTTTAATAATACGAGTATATAATAATAATAAAATTATAATTTTGTGCAACGAAGGCGAAAGACCAGAGACCCCGTTAGACGTAGTATTAATTAGAGTATTTACCATTGTACATAGCTTATTATGTGATATAATGACAATCATGAACTGGTAAGAGATATTGAATGACGATTAATTTTAAATCTAACCTATATAGTTTAGTTAGATTATATAAGTAATATAGAGAGGAAAGATTTGTATTTTTGCATGTTTGTAACGAAAAAACTACTGAATGAATTTGTATGTTTGACACACAGATAGAAGACAGCCGCGGTCCCCCTATAAACACCGCTATATTATGATGCTGCCTTGCTTTACATCGCTCAGAGACAGGTAATTATTGAGCTACCAGTGTCGATAAAAGCTAGTCACGCTAGGGCTACGTATGTATGAAAATGTCTAATATTTGACGACCTGTTTGGCGCAGGGGTACTAACCCCACCTTCTGCGCCAGAGGTCCCGGGTTCGATCCCCGGACAAGACAAATATTTGTGTGGATGAACATGTCTATTTGTCTTGGTCTGGATGTTTAATATGTATATTATGTATGTATTTACAAAAAAAAGTATATAAGTATGTTTATCCGTTATCTAGTATCCATAAGACAAGTTCTTCATGATACTTAACGTGGGCTAGATAGTTGGTGTGATTGTATGGAAATATTTATTTATTTATTATTGTATACCTTGACTTACGAGTAATCCTACAAGTTTTGTGCCATATCAACTATTGCTCCAAATGACCTGAGCCCATAATATTACGAGTTGACATTTTCTGTCAACCTTTTCGATAACTATCGGATGCTCTACACGTGTCCGTTTCGACTGCTCGGCCACAGTGTCCAAGAAAAAAAACGACTACGTCAACATTACGAAGGAATTTGTAGAAAACTAATAAAGAAAACCGCAAATTTGCAGAACCGATATTTAGAAAGTTGTAAGGGCTTCCCTTAGAATAATAACACCTAGAAACCTATAGCAAGCACGAAAAACGCGCACCAAAACTTAGCCATATCTGGCTAAGTTCGTTCCGTGCGCTGTCAGTGCTTAAAAATAATTAAAAATGACTGTTTTCACAATAAAAAAGTGTTTTAGCAACTCGGGAAAACAAAAAGAAGTGATGAAATTTAATTTCACAGGCAAGTACTTACATTTTATACATTTTCTGTACGTAAATCGACTAAAAACAAATAATTTGAAACACAGAACCGATCACTATACAGTGTTGTTAGTTGTGGGGAAAAATGCACACAATGTTTTAGTTGGTTCTATAGGTTGAGAAAATTAAATATTTTATTTGCTATAACTGCTATTTATTACTGTTTGGACTAGGCAAATGTTGGTGTTATAATTGTATGAAAATAATTTAGCATTAATTTTATTCGTCTTTAAATTTCTTACGTCTATCGTTTTATGAAAGTTATATTTTTTGTTAGGTGCATAGATAACTTACCTATAAGTACGTGTCATCCTAAAATCGCACCGTACCTGCATATATAATAATTGTTTTTGATAGCATCTCATATTTTTTGGCTTCCCTGTCGACCCTATAGTATAGCCAATCGATGGATTGAAATAGTTAAACGTAACCGCAAGGAAAATTGGTATAAGCTTACTAAAAATACAAAGATCTGTTCAATGCATTTGCACAAAAAGGTTTGCGAAAAATTCGCCGTGGTGCTGTGCCAGCAAAGATAACGTCCTAGATAAAATACACTAACGCACCGAATAGATAACCTCCTCCTTTTCAATTAAAGTCGGTTAAAAACATGTAAATATACTTATGAACATAATCAAATTCATCTTATGTATTTAAAGATCATATCAGCACGTTTTCCCATTTTTGTGGGTAAACGCCCGATGATGGTAACACTGAAGCCATATTTGTGTGCGTTTATGCATACATTTTGGTTCAGACGCGGTTTCTAGGCGATATTATTCTAAGGCTTAACCGTGGCCGCGCAGTCGAAATGTGGAGAACCGCGCGGCCACGCAGATCTCAGATACGGGAGCTACATAGAGATCTCATTCTTTTTGCAAATCACTGATATGATTTCGCAGAAATTGTAGAAAGTATTAATAGAGCCTTAAAGTATGTACTTTACGATCTATAGTTCTTTGAAATCGTGGCCGCGCAGTTGAAGCGGTGACAGCCGAGCGGACATAGGGATCTCAGAAACGGAGCTTCTCAGAGGTCCCATTCTTTTTGCTAATCAGAGATACGATTTCGAAGTATTTATAGAAAGTTAGAGTAAAGCCCTAAAGTTTGTAGTTCACGACCTGTAGATCTTAAAAGCCATGGCCGCGCAGTTAAAAAGTTAGAATCGCGCGCCCACGCAGATCTCAGAAACGGAGCGTCGTAGAGATCCCATTCTTTTTGCTAATCACTGATACGAATGTTGATAGTATATAAATGGCTGGCATAAGACCTGCATGATATTTTAATAAACCCCTGCGTGTTTCATGAAAACGCCTATAATTTTAGAATAGTTATTTCATGATTCAGAGATTGCTAAGGTACTGAGTAGTTACTTTTGCAACTACTATAGGTACATACGTGCCTCGTACCTAAGTTCTTTAAATCTCAATTAAATTAGATATTGCGAGTAATTGATTAAATATTCCGACGAAGCGTCGAAAAGCTTTGTGAGAAAAATTACCTGTAAAGCTAGAAGTACGGACCATGATTTGTATTGCGTCAAACAGACATTTCCAAAGGCGTCACCATTTTAATCACGTAGGTATTACTTATCATAATGAGGTATACGTATGGTTAGTTGGATGAGGAAAGTATAGGTACAGATACGAAAATATTTATACTGTTTTCGTATACATACTAACAATAACATATTGACAAAGAAAACAGTTATTTAATCGGACACTCATTTATTAGGGTGTCGTAGCCTAAAGGCAAAATACGAAACCCTTATAGATTCGGCCAATCTGATGTATGTCACAGCCACTTTATTCCAAAACTATGAGGATTACACAGTTGAAACTTAGTAGGTAGATGTATTCTGTAAACCGCTTTACGGTTTTTACACAAAAATAAAAAAATATATGAATTAAGGGGGGGCTCCCCATATATGAAACTGCTACAAACTGCTTCATTAAACCTATACGTGTGGGATATCATTAGATAGATCTTTAAAAATTACATAAAACGTAAAACGGTTTACACAATACATCTACCTACCAAGTTTCAACTGTGGAATCCTCATAGTTTTGGAATAAAGTGGCTGTGACATACATACATCGGATTGGCCGAATCTATAAGGGTTTCGTTTTTTGCCTTTAGGCTACGAAACCCTAATAAATGAGTGTCCGATTAAATAACTGTTTTCTTTGTCAATATGTTATTGTTAATATGTATACGAAAACAGTATAAATATTTTCGTATCTGTACCTATACTTTCCTCATCCAACTAACCATACGTATACCTCATTATGATAAGTAATACCTACGTGATTAAAATGGCGACGCCTTTGGAAATGTCTGTTTGACACAATACAAATCATGGTCCGTACTTCTAGCTTTACAGGTAATTTTTCTCACAAAGCTTTTCGACGCTTCGTCGGAATATTTAATCAATTACTCGCAATATTTAATTTAATTGAGATTTAAATATCTTAGGTACGAGGCACGTATGTACCTATAGTAGTTGCAAAAGTAAGTACTCAGTACCTTAGCTACCTCTGAATCATGAAATAACTATTCTAAAATTATAAGCGTCTTCATGAAACACGCAGGGGTTTATTTGAATATCATGCAGGTCCTTATGCCAGCCATTTGTATACTATCAACATTCGTATCAGTGATTATCAACAATAATGGAACCTCTACGAGACGCTCCGTTTCTGAGATCTGCGTGGACGCGCGATTCTAACAGTTTCAACTGCGCGGCCATGGCTTTTAAGATCTACAGGTCGTGAACTACAAACTTTAGGGCTTTACTCTAACTTTCTATAAATACTTCGAAATCTTATATCTGATTAGCAAAAAGAATGGGACCTCTGAGAAGCTCCGTTTCTGAGATCCCTATGTTCGCTCGGCTACGGCTACGGCCACGAATTTAAAGAACTATAGGTCGTAAAGTACATACTTTAAGGCTCTATTAAGACTTTCTACAATTTCTGCGAAATCATATCAGTGATTTGAAAAAAGAATGAGATCTCTATGTAGCTCCCGTTTTTGAGATCTACGTGGCCGCGCGGTTTTCCACGTTTCGACTGCGCGGCCACGGTAAAACCCTTACAACTTTCTGAATATCGGTTCTGCAAATTGGCGGTTTTTTTAATTAGTTTTCTACAAATTCTTACGTAATGTTGACGTAGTCGTTTTTTTTCTGGGACACTGGCCGAGCAGTCGAAACGGACACGCTCTACACATGTCGATAAAACAGTCTATAGATATGAAAGGAACAAAGCATTAGTTTTCGAAAACTTATCACAAAAAAATTTTAAACACTGTTTAATTTAGACAGTGTTTTAATGTAATGCTGTCTCCTTCAAATAATATTGTCAAAAAAGTCACAACATCACATTTAAACACTGTCTAACTTAGACACACGATAAACACTGTTTTGTAGTAAGACCAATAGTTTCTAAACTCGTAATCAAAACCTTTAGTACGAGTTGACATTTACTGTCAACGTTTTTGATAACTATTGGATGCTCTACTCATGTCGGTAAAGCAGTCTATAGTTATGACAGAGATAAAGCAATAGATTACGAAATCAATTTTAGTTTGCCAAACTCGTACTAAGGGTACGGGCTCATTCCTAACCATACGTAAATTTTTTTTGTTGTTCGGCATTTTTAGAAACGGGCCCAAAGAGAATGATCTCCTTTTAGTATATTCATTCTAGATTTTTTAGCGGCAAAATTTAAATATTTTTTAAACAGGTGCTGTGTTATATCTATTATGAGTATACTAAAATACACCACTCTCCCGCCTCCCCCCGCACTCCGCTTCACTCCTTCTCCCCTTGAAAAGGGTCCCGTTTTACAGATTTTCTCAATTTTTAGGAAAACTATACAAGCTAGGACAAAATGATCAAAGATTGAATTATTTGTCAATAAATTACCTACAAATAAGTACTAACATTTATTTTAATATGATTTATAGTTTCCAAGCTATGGTGCATCAAAGATTACTAAAAATGTGCGCTTAGCAGAAATAAAAAAAAATTACACAAGAAACATTTTTTTTTACAAGAAATGCCTTTATATACTACTTATTATTTTAAAAAAATCAGTATCCTCAGTATTCTCCTTTCTAAAGATTTGTTGAAACAACTAAGGCCTTGGCAATCGTTGCACATGGTGGAACAACGCAATCCAGTTTTGAAACATCCACATCTTTTTCCGCAGCCTTTTTTGCAGCTGTATGATACTATTTTCAGTATCGACTGTGGAGCTGGTGACTTTGTGGTATAAATGGGTGATACAAAGTTGCAATCTTTTTTCCAGCCCCAGTTTTCTGGGTTCAATAAGTTTCCTCGCCATGATTGAACTTGATGAAAAGTACGCATTGAATGCTGACAACCTGCACCTGAAGAAGGTGGTAACTTTGATAATATCACCGTATTGTTCGTCGTAATTCATTTATACTTTTTTCAGTTCGCTTAGCCCCATACAAGGCAAGAATATATCTTTCTCCTGCTTCTTCTACCTGCTCATGTGAGGCATCCGGGTTATTGAAAACCTTTATCGTATCTCGCAAGTCGATCTTTTTACCAAGCAGAATAGACGGATCTTTTCCTTTACCATAGAATGCTGAAGTAGTATCGCAACCACTTATGGCATGGAGAAAGAGGATCGATTCCCTGCAATTTTCGACCACATCTCCTTCTATTATGCTTCGGGTGCTATAAATTATCTTTTTTACACTCCCTTGGCCCTCTTTCAGCAAGAATATATTCTTGTGCAGTGGAGTAAGACTCAGTAATAGAACCAACAGATCTATGCCTTGCCCAACCACTACGACATTCTTGTTTCTTTCGGCTTCTTCTATTGCCGTATGAACAATGAGCAAATCTGCGTCATCATTCGCTGTTAATGAACGTATCCCCTCGTTCAGTCGCTTGCTAAGTTGCAAAATAAATCTTTCCTTGTTCAAAATATTGCTTAAGAAACTTGCTTTTGTTTCGGTTATACGACTCAGCTCATTAAACTCTATTTCTGGACGCTTCCGGTTTAGCATTCGTCTCAACCTTTCGGAGCTTTTTGTGCTTGTACAGTTTAGCCGTCGAATACAACGACAACCTTCTCTCGGTAACATTTTTTAATATACCTCACATAAGCAGTGTAAATGTTAGAGTATGTCCCTTCTTTTAGCCAAATCACTATATGTATTAGAGAACCGCCATCTAAAACATAAAATCGATCGCTATACAGTGTCGGTTCAGGGACATTATTAAAGATGTCGTATAGGGCGGATTTTTTTGTTTTTCTCATCCCTCCGTTTTCTTCAAACAATGAAAGAGGTACTGTCGTCAATTCATGACAAAAATAGTCGCGTAAATCTTTTGGGGAGTGGATGGTACAGACAATACTTTGAAACAGTTGAGTTGTGTCAACTTTTATAACATCTTCATTGCCAGATGTTTTTACTGATTTGCTAGAATGCGAGATTGTTTTGACAGTATGAATGCGTTTTAACTTGACGTCTCCGAATTTGGTTCTATCTTTCACAGTCTTTTGTAGGATTTCTTCTCCAATAGATTTTGCCTCAAAGCAGTTCACTTCCTCATTTGCGACTGTTCTACTCGATAGTGATAACAGATTCTGGGTTTGTATGAATGGCGAGTGAATTTTAAACCATTGAAAAAATCCCGAAATAATTTTCAACATTATCGCAAATGAAATAAGAAACTGGAAGCCCAATTATCCATTTATTCAGTACACTTTCTTGGAACCCTCGCCCATGGGTTACACCACCGACACTTTTCATATTTCTTATAAGGGTTTGCTTGATCGTCATATCAGTCTACGTGCCACACCAGTGTTTCTCCGATCGCCGAATAGTAAATAAACCAAAATTTGTAAATTGCTCATCTTCTTTTGGATTCAATCTATCTTTCAAAGATTCTATATCCTACAGATATAATTGACAAGCTTTTGCATATGGGAAATGTCCGGTTGCATGGAAAATTGGGAGCATTGCCTTAACACATTTTTTATGAAGATCCCAATTTGCTGTTCTTTCCGCTTGAAATAAATGCAATATGATGATTACTAATTCACAGTACTGTAACCATAACTGTGAGGTTTTCCCAAATCTCGAAGCGAAGAAATGTGGGCAATATATGCTGATTTGAGCTTTGTGACTATTTTATTGTCTTGCAGTAAATCATAATTAGGAGCATTAGAAAGAAGTTCTGTTATGTAATCCTTATCAGATTGTTCCACAAGAGCTCGTAATGTTGTACAATGAGCTCTAACTGCCCTTGCATAGGCATGACCTGACATCATATGAATATAAATCAGAGATACCACTGCCTTCCATGAAGGTACCTAAGGACCCTAAAAACGACATGAGCATGTGGAGACCTCCCAAACTGGCTACTACATTTGAAAGTGTACGACCTGGCTCGCAGCTATCAATGGCAACTATATCTTTGGCTTTCATGTACAAAGGATGATCAAACGTCACAAAACAAGTTTCTTGATTGTTTTTTTTTGCCTCTTCTGCTGCATAAGTTAAAATCGTAAGAACTGTGCTATAATCACCCGGCGGTTGATTTACAAATGGTAGTGGTAAAATCATGGATTTTATGTAAGGCATTTCGTTGGTCAATTTTTCCATAAATCTTTGCCATAAAGACATTCCTGGTATTTCCAAAAAGTGGCCAAGCATCCCATGTCTTGATTAGATGGTTGAGCCACTTCTTCAAAAACACCCGCAGAATACACAACCTTTAAAAGAATTTCTTTGAATCCTTTTCTATTGTACCTTTGAAAAGTCAGTTGTAGTATTTTTCGCGCTTCAGTAATTTCATTAGCAGTTGGAATTTTAGACAGTTTTTCTACTGTTTGTGGCTTTATTGCGCTACCAGGTGTAATCGTCCTTATTCCACCCATAACATTAAATGTTCCTTTGCAATTTAAAGTAGCTGTATTAGAATCAGCATAATCGAAAACAAATTGTGAAAAGGATTCGTTTTGTATTTGTGGTTCCCAGGATTGAACGGCGGCAGACTCAAATAGAGTAACTTCTCTGTAACTGGAACAATATCCCAGACTTGAAACGATGTCTATTATATTTTTTGAGGCTGCTTTGCGAAACAAGTAAACCGCAAGACCAAGCTGTAACGGAGACGAAAAAGAACGAGGCTTTTGTTGCAGTGATAATAGAGTGAGCGATTGATGTACAGGTATTCGTTATTTTTTCTTGTTTTGTCTTTTTGCCTTCAGCAATAACGACATTCAAAAAAACATTCAATGTTTCAGGAACCATACTGTTGAGGTCTTGCATAAAATTGGTGATATCTGGATAAACTGAATTATCATAAGGCATAGTTCTAATGTCTTCGCGTACTATTGCAGCAGCTGTTTCAACTATTCTTCCTCTTCTGTGCTCGCTCGATTATCGTACCAATTTATTAGCTTTAAAGCAGATCCACGAAAACACGCTACTGTAAGTTTCTTGTGCAGACTTGCAAAAACTACACCATCGTCATACTTTTCAAACAGTTCTCTTTTTAATGTTCGCACACTAATGAAACCTTCAGCAAATCATGTGTACTTTAATGGTCTGAATATTTTCAAGGCCAGCGTGTTTTTCATCTTTTCTTTTTAGACTTGCATTTATGAGATTTGTTATTCCTTTTGACACATTCACTGTTTCTCCTTGGCTTAGAGAGAGTTCACATATAAAACAGTTTTCCATGATAAAACACGTAACGCAACGAATTTATTATAGCTTATATATTTCAAGAAAGATCACAACAAAAAAGTTTTCCACGATATAACACGTAAATATGGCAACGAATTTAAAGCTTGTATTATTTAAAGTTCAAACAAATGCACTTTATCACTGTTGACTACGGAGAATCAAGTAACAAACTGTCAACAAACTGGCCGAATGGCGGTTACTAAGCGGCACGCACGGGCGACGCTTTGCCAAGAACGGCAACGCCGCAAATCCCGAATCAGCGCGAGTATTTAAATTGTAATTATTTGCTAGTTATAAATTTTTAGTCAACTTTGATACACCATATCTTGGAAACTATAAATGGTATAAAAAAATTGTTAGTACTTATTTGTAGGTAATTTCGTCCTAACGGACGTAAACGGAACTACATTTTCCTATAATTTTTTGACATTACGTGCTCGATACTTACTCGTACTATTTCGATAGCTTTTCGTTCTAACCCTACTGAGCATTGAAAAAAATGGTACCAAATGCATCATATTTTGTTTCTCTCATAAAATCTCAGTCAGTATAATATGAGGGCGGGTATCAATATTATATCTTTAAGAATAACAAGGTTACAGTGTCATATTGGTTTCTTTAAAGATAAATAAAATTAAAATCATTGAGAGTGCAATATGTTACTATCTGAGTAACTAGGTACTGTCCACTGTGTGACCTATATAAAAATGAAGATAGAGAAAGACCAATTGATATTAATTTCTCTCGTATATCAATATAGTAAATTTTATGAGATTAAATATTTTTTTATAAAAGCGTAAAAATTACCTTCAGCCATTTCTTTACTTTACACTTTCGCTGATAGTGAACAAGACACAATAGTTTTTATAGTTTTAATAATAGTATAATAGTTAGTGAACGAGTTAACAAAGGTATAATAAAGCCTAAGCGTTTTCCCTTGTGTAAAGAACAACAGCTGGCGATTAAAATAATATCTAAAAATATTTTCACAAACCCAGCCTTCCCACAAAAAAATAATAATATAGATTGGGGAATAAAGTATGTTGTTGTGTTGTTCAAAGAATATTTCTGTATTATTCCACATTTTTAAGGGTCAAAGTCAGTGTGGCGTTGATATGTTATTGTCGCAGGTACGACGTCGTAGCTATGCTGCCGGACCGTGAAGGCTAGTGATAAAGACAGCTGCGAATCTGGTGCTCATAGCTGTTTAATTACTAAAACGTGGATAACTGAATTACGCCGTTTTTTTTTTAAATATATAAAGTTTTGCTACATTACGTTACGTTTACTGACGATTCTGGTGCGCTTTTAGCTAGTAAGATGCAGGTTAGAGAAAGCATTATTGTGAAACGACGTTATTTTTTTTTATCTATTTTGGTATAAGAATTTAAATATTTAATGACGCAGTATATATTCTAACAAAAATATGAGTAAGGCGTGTTTAGCTCATAGAATGAAGACTGTAACTACCATCCCGAAAGCAATTAAAAAGGCGTCCGCGGTAGGCTTAACGTAAGCGTGGTGAGCCGCACTGCGTATGCCGAGCGCTAGCCCTTCAGGATCTTGAGCACTCCATCTGACACTTCATAGCTGTTAATAGCCGCGAGTTCTTACCCGCAAGCCCTGAAAAAGGCGGCCGCGGCAGGGTTGTGCGTGAGCGCGGTGAGCCGCACGTAGTGCATGCGCGTGCCGAGCGCCAGCCGCTCCAGGATTTTGAGCACGTGTTGCCCGAGCCCGCGCCTTCGCCCTTCTTCTTCCACCTGCACTTCATAGCTGCGGACAAACAGATTGATGAGACTCAAATCAATTGATGAGATTTAAATCACTCAAGCGGTTACTCGGACCCTTCGAGTATTATTCGCGGAGATATTACGGGATTTGTTTGGCTATTTTGTACGTTTTACCAATTTTGTTTGTTGTAAAGCCAGAATTCATTACTTTTTGCCTACACAATACTATTATTATAATGTTAAATATTATCAAGATAAATTTTAAATAGAAAAATATTGGCAAAAATCAACTTGTATTTTAACATTTTGAACTGTTTTAATTAAAGAATGGCCTTGAAATGGCCCGGGTGATTGATTGATTAGGCTATCACTGCTATCACTATCACCCTCTAACACGTGAAGCGTTGCGTGGTTCTTTGTAATTCATTGACCGGCCTTGTCAAATTCTTGTTAAAACAAATCCGATTTCATACGCGCCGCTGACCCCCGGGCCACCCAATGTAAGGGCAATGAATTCCAAGCTCCTTATCGGTTTGGCATTTAGTTGAAACAAATAATTACGTTATACTTATGAACAGTATTCTTACATAATTGCGCCGTCTTTACTAAGCGGTAATTATGGTAATTTTCCAGATGAATTGGAAAAGGATTACCTAGCGACCCTACTCTTTAATGTATGGTACAGTATATGTATGTATTATGTATGTAGGTACCAATGGCGAGGATTCCGAAGGTAAGCCGGACCAACAAAAATCCACAAATCCATTGACTTATATATTACTAGCGTATTTCCTTTTGAAATCATAGCACAAATCAGAGAATAATAAACATGGAAAATAAAACATTATGTCCACTTTGCAACTCCTCAAGCAACCTCGTAAATTTAACTATTTGGTGACAGTAATTAATGACATAATTTTTATGATCTGCATGGTGGATCACTGGGGTAAGATTTCTAAAAGCAAGAAAGAAGCCGATATCTACATATAAAAGAAGAAACTGACAGACTGACTGACATATCAACACAGCCCAAACCGCTAGGTCTAGAGATTCCAAATTTGGCACATAGGCCTAGACCTCCTAGGGAACCTAAGTGCCAAATTTGGAATGCATAGGCGTGCACGAAGAAAGGATTTTTCGAAATTCAACCCCTAAGGGGGTGAAATAGGGGATGAAAGTTTGTATGAAAGTCCGTCAGTTTTGAGGTTATGATCTTCAAATTTTGTATTTAGGTTGACAATTGAAAATAAGCATTTACCTGTCTCGGCGTTTTTGAAAATGTCACGCACAAAAGTGTGAAAATGGGGATGAAGTTGTGTAAAATGGTTTAAATGTGTGTAAATCGTGATCCCATTATGGAATCTAAGGCCCGTATTACAGAACGTGACTCAAGCATCTATACTTGAGAGCAGTTAGAAAGGGACGTCGCTACATGCGATGTATAAGCGCATCCCTTGCTAACTGTATTTATTCAATCACACACATTTTTGGGAAAAGAGATAGACAATCAGTGCTCATGGAAATATAATGTACAAAAATCTGCAAAAAGATAAATAGTTTTGTAAATGCCCTATGGCGTCTAACGAAACAAGTTAATAAATATAAATCAGCCAAGTGCGAGTCGAACTAGCACATGAAGGGTTCCGTCTCTCACCCAAGGTTGCCTGGAAGAGATTGCTATGTAGCAATAAGGCCGCCTATTGTGTGTTCCTCTTTTTTGTAATTTTCTCTGTATGTGTTTGTTTTTGTATCGTGTGCAATAAAGTTTCTATTATAATTATTATTACATTAAATTAGGTATTCACTTTACCTACACCTACCCAAAATGTCACTATATTTTATCGTCTGCAAAAATAACTTTGTTTTTCATAGTGTTTGTATGAATGACAATATTTGCGGTTTTGCAAAATGAGTTATAGCTCTGAAAGTGCTAAATATATTTCGTTCAAACCAATTTTCGATGAAAGTTTTTAGATATACAGCATATTTTTTTATTTCACATTCTTATTTTAAAAATTTAGGCACAGTACGACGTGCTTTGAATTTGAGAGATTTTTTTGTTAATTAATTTATCAGGTTATCTTTTTTACAGGTTTGAGTCAGAATATTTTTTAAAAGTTCCGAATATTTTGTACTTGTATACAAGTATACAGATTATTTGTGAGAAAAAATAAATTTGGTCAAAGCATTCATAAACCGTGTACGAGCAAGCGCGTACATAGCGAGCGACCAAATTAAGTAATATCGAGTTATTTAATTTAGTCAAAGCTTTGTCAAATGATTCGGTAAATTGGTAGGCTTGAATGCTCCGATCATTTTGACGCTGACTGTACTCGAATAGTTGTTATCATAATAATATTATTTGATAATGATAAATGATAAACATTATTTATTGCAAAGTAAAATCAACTGTGCATAGAAGAATGCAGCTTTCAATGCAATGACCAGAGGTTCCCAAACTAGGCTAAGCCTGTAACTTGGGTAACCAAAAAAATAATTGAAAAGTCAGGAAATATTGCAAAGCAAATTATAAATAACAATAAAAAAGAATAATAAAAAATAACATAAATTACTACTAGGTAGTAGTAATTTATGTTAACTGCTAATCCATAATCCATTCCATTAGTTATATTTTATTTGTGAGTTTAATTATACCTAACATAATTTCATCACTACTTATCATCAATATTTAAATCATTAATATAAGCTGATTGCACAGACTCTGTATTTTATACTCTTACGCTACTCGGCACACCCACCCGTCACATGTCCAGTCACACCCCCTCACACCTATTTGTGGCCGTGGCACGTGGTTGATATTTTCCAATATTTTTCTTTTTAAAAATTTATTATAGGTAAGAATAATTATGGAGATTTGTTGCCAAATAACCACCGATCATAAATAAAATAATTTTGTTATTATAGCTTAAGTACTTTTCATTTTATGACCCTACATCGCAATAAGTAGGTGGCGTAAGTAGTATTTTTTAAAAGATTAATAATGGAATTAGGGTATGAAAAAGAAAGAAAGTTCTTTCTTTCTTTTACTAAATCTCTCTGGACCAAGTTCTAAACACCACGCGGGCGGAAGCTAGTCCTTATATAAATATGATAAATGTATATGGTATAGTTTGTGAGTTGAGTAAGAGATGCATAGGTATACAAAACAGTCCACTCAATGGATGTCTGATTTTACCTGGTATTTATCTCAACCGCAAAGAGTACTACTAAGTAAACGAAAATAATATTTAACTGCAAAAAAACTTCTTAACTATCGACTTTAAAATTCCCGCAACGTGAATGTACGGTACAGTCGGATTTTCTTGACCATGGTCGATTGCTCCTGCACTTGGACGAATTAACCACTGGACGTGTAACGAGGACCGCGTTCGCCTATACCCCTCTAGTCACTTACTGAGCCTTTTAGACACAGTAAGCAATATGGCGTTGTCAGTATGACGCGAGATCTCGAAGTGGAACATTATCTCAAAAATGGGTAAATCATACCGGACAATAAAAAAAAAATCTTTTCACGCGTAAGTACAATTTCAATCTATTAGAGTAGCAATTTTTCATAAAATAAATAAAATTTGGTATGTAAACAAAATGTAATACGTCATTTCAAAAAGTAATCATTGTACATGTAAATTCTTAAGTATTGCATAATGTAATATGGTTGGGTTATATGTATCACTCATTCAATCAATTGTCATTTTTTATGTCGTATAGGGCTTGAACATATCGATAAACATATCGATATATGTAAATGAACGAACGAATCCAATTTTAATGTAGGAACTATTCAAATTAATTTCAGATTTCCAGTTGATCCCCTAACAAGAAGAAAATGGGTGGAAGCGGTACGCAGGGAGATAACATGGACGAGTAGTCAGGTCCTAGATAATATCTAAGGTCTGATGATGGAGCCAGAATATGGCTATAGGAACTCTGTAATTAAACGACGCAACCCTACGAAGTTTGAGCTCGTTATATTTGAAATATAGTTTCAAACTTTAAAAAAAATGTTGCATGTTTCACCCGCATGGTTCCCGTTCACATGGTAATATCAAAAATCCTTTCTTAGTGCTCGCCAACATCGTTCAAAGAACCTGTATGCAAAATTTCAGTTTAATTGGTTTAGCCGTTTGGGCTGTGCGTTGCCTATCAATCAGTCACGGTATTGTTTTTAGTATTAGACTTATGTTGTACATTATCATCATAGTACATTAACATTTAAAATTTATCATAAGTATAAAAATAGCATTGACAACGCAAAAATTCAAAAATCATATATTATTAGCTGTTGCATCATACATAATAATTGATCGTTAAACATTTGTTTTTTTTAATTTTCGAATGGATTCAGGAAGGATATTCTTACAGCGTATTAAAAATATAAAAGTATCGGAGAATTTCGACAGTGTCCGCAAGTCTCGGTAGCTCATTGGTTAGAGCAGTGGGCCGGATTCCCAAAGGTCATGGGTTCAAGTCCCATCTGAAAATTCACTTGTGGCCGAATTCATTTGTTCCAATATTCTTCTTGTTAAAATTTATCATAAATGGTGGTTACATTTATTATTTGTTTCTAACATAGACCTTGTTAGGTCACAGCAAGAATAAAATTAATTATATTTATATTATATAATGTATGTACGTAAGCTATATTATACTATTTTTTAATAAATATATTTTTAAATCTTTAATTATTTGAATTTTAAGATCGTTTTATTATATTCGAGTAAAATAATCTTAAAACTACAATAAACTATTGGTTGAAATATTCTTGCAATTAGTATTTCAGCTAGTAGTTGCTAGAAAGATAGTGCCTTGGCTATTTCTTAAATATAGGTAATTTATATGCGATGTTTTGTTGATAACTTCTGGGAGTTTGTTGTTTTAAAACTATCATAGCGTGTCATAGGTCTGTCATGCTAGACCATACGCTTTCCAAACGCTAGTCTACTATTTCTAATTTAGGTTTAGGTTGTGCTAATTTTGTACGGTGGCGTAAATTATTAATGTTTTTTACTCACTTAAAAAGTGTTAGTATTTTTTTTTATTTTTTTTGTATTTTTTGCATTTTTCAATGCTATTTTTATACTTATGGTAAATTTTAAATAGAAAAATATTGGAAAAACTTACTCGGCCACAAGTGAATTCTCAGACGGGAATCGAACCCGCGACCTTTGGAAATCCGGTCCAATGCTCTAACCGGTGAGCTACCGAGACTTGGCGAACCACCGTCGAAATTCTCCAATACTTTTATATTTTTATACGCTGTAGGCCAGCGTTGTCACATCAATGCTAGGAATATCCTTGCATTCGAAAGAAACATCTTTTCAGGTGTTTAACGATCGATTAAGATGCAACTGCCAATAATTTATGATTTTTGTCATTTTTGCATTTTTCAATGCTATTTTTATACTTATGGTAAATTTTAAATAGAAAAATATTGGAAAAAGTTAACTCGGCCACAAGTGAATTCTTAGACGGGAATCGAACCCGCGACCTTTGGAAATCCGGTCCAAAAAAAAAAACAAACACACGCTTTGGAAACCATATTTTATAGTTTTTATGAAATAATACGAAAATCTCATTTAAAGAAATCCCTCAAGGATTTCTTTAAATGAGATTTTCGTATTATTAGGTGCTTTTTATTTTTCCACGAAATAAACAATTAACTTACAAAAAACACACATGATTTATTAAACTCAATGGGTTCATTCATTCAATCCTTACTTATCGTGCTTTTTATTTTTCCACGAAATAAACAATTACCTTACTAATTTCTTTAAAACACACATGATTTATTAAACTCAATAGGTTCATGCATTCACTCCTTACTTATCGATAAAAAAAAAATCGATTACTTCAAGCACTACTGGCATTATTTGACATTAGTAATCGTCCCTCACCCCCGCAAGAATTGGTTGATCGTGATTTCATACATTCTTCTCGGGTTTCGTGTCCAGTGGTTAATTCGTCCAAGTATTATGACTACCTTTTAGCATGACGTTCGGCTGAAAGCTAAGGCATGCAGGTAGCTATACTTCCTATAGTCTTTTTCAACTAGGATGATTCCTTTGACGTTTTGAGTTCTAAAGATGTCCCATATTGAAATCCTATCGACTTATGTATCGATTTCTTCTAAGAGCCAATTTACCTACTTTTGGAGAAATTGCAATGTATTTTACTACTGTTCCGGCTTCGTGGAATGCAGTTACATAGCGTTACTTATATCATCCAAATTCAACATAATAAAGAGTAAAAAGTATTGTATATGCTAATCTATGTGGTAAAATAAAACATTAAGCTGTCAATGTTAATGTCAGCAAAAACAATTGGTTTGTAGTATCAAAAACTCGCTGAGTTTTGTTATGTTTTAAATTCGCAGTAAGTATCTACTTTTTCACTGTTATCGACAATTGAACAGCGGCAGTTGTCGATTCTGTTGTTCTCATCTCTACCCTGTTCCGAATCACACTACTTTAAAAATGAAATCTATTTCTATCGTATTCAATTAAACTGTAATTAATAGACACACATTTAACTATATATTTCCAGAGGTGTAGTTTAACTTTTTTTTTTTGTTATTGCTACAGTAAATAAATTACTTTTCAAAAATGTTTTGCTAACATAGTATATGCAATTCGGACAAACTTTGAAGTGTCACAAGAATATAGATAAAATGGACTATTGAGTCCGCGCCACGAAAGAAGTCCCTTGAGAGAGGCGCTGCAGTCTATAGCCGTCAAGCATTCGAAAATAAGCTATATTACTATGGGGATAATTTTAGTTCCTTTTTTCCGCGGGACTTCTTTTGTGGCGTGGACTCTAACAAAGTAGCATTATCACAGTATATAATCAAATAATACTACCTATTACTAACGCACTATAATTATGTTTCGACTTATTAATTCAAAACCGTTTGGCTAGCAGCGTGGTTTCTCACAAATCGGTTCAGTGTCCATTTATGTACAATAAGAACTAAATCTTTGAAAAATACCTGAGGTATCAAATATTGATTTATTTTTTTTGATCTATGTAGGTACAGTTACGAGCAATGTCAAAGAGTATTCACTAAGTTCTAGCTAAATTATGTTGACACTCCTGCAGACCCTGCAGTCTGGAGCGGAAATTTTCTATGACGACCTGAAAAGTGTTCGGGAAAGGTTTGTATTTCCTCGCCAATAGGTACATTTCTTTAACTCCTCAAGATACACTGGGATGGGTTACTACCCCCAAAGAAAAAAGTCCATTGGGGTTAAGTCCAGGATTCGAGGTAGTCAGTTAATGAAACTTGGCACCTGTTTTGGATATCACTTTGCCCAATCGCGAATTTCTCTCATTGTGTCGTTGGAGGTGTGGCATGTTGCCCCGTCTTGATGAAACCAAGACCGCTGATTAAAAAAAACTATCGAAATCTAGTAGCGGTCGTGGAGCAAAAAGTTCAGTAACTTATAGCGCTCTGTATTCACTGCGACAGCATTCCCACAGATCTTCATGAAAGAATGGAGTGGACTAATAATGCCTCTTGCTAATGATGTCCGAAACCTTGGCTGAATACAGGGGTTATAATAATACTTATCTGAAAGTACTTATCTATAAGTCTATTTGAATAAAAAATCTTTGACTTCAGGCTTTGAGGCTTTAATTCCTGTACCATTGAAATTTTACTGTAAACGGACTTTTATGAGTAAAAGTTCCACCATTAAATATTTTAATAAATATTTGCTGTTTGCTTTTCTCGCAAAATGTGTTGAACATATTTTAAAGCCAAAAGCCGGGTCAATTTAATGATACTTTTAATTTCGGAATCATCTCTCATTCCTAAAGGAAAATTAAATCATAAGACCACGCAGACGAAGCCGCGGTCGGGCGCTAGTGTGTCTTATGTATTGTACTTACATCTTTCTATCGCTGTCACCACAACAACATGTGATAGCTTTCTTATCGCATTTTGGAGCACTTCATCTCGATGGGGCGTGGTATTACCTACTCAAATTTTGTTATTTTTCGTAAGTTAGTAACTATTATGAAATGATAAGGTTAATAAATGCCAAATGTAGAAAAGAAGTGACGTGAGAGGAGCGCACGATAACAAGTAATTTATCGCCAAGCAAAAATCCATTTGCACAAGCCACAAACAGTATTACTTAGACGAAATATAGGTTTTCGTCGCACTGTGTTCAACTCAAATTTTGTTATTTTTCGTAAGTTAGTAACTAATAAGAAATGATAAGGTTAATTAATGCCAAATATAGAAAAGAAGTGACGTGAGAGGAGCGCACGATAACAAGTAATTTATCGCCAAGCAAAAATCTATGTGCACAAGCCACAAACAGTATTAACTAAACGAAATAGGTTTTCGTCGCACTGTGTTCAATGTTATTGCATACTTTTTTTTTATTATTGTTGCCAATTTAATTAAAAAAATACCGGGGGCGAGAGCGTTGTTCACTGATGTCATCTTTTAATGTGCAATGCCGAATGAATGCGACGTAGACGTTGTTAATTTAATTAGCTTTTATACAAAAAATTACAAAACGAACTAGGTACGTGAAAGTTATAATTCACTCACAAATCTCGCAATCTTAAAGAAAAGAATAGCTGAAAAGGGTTTTCTAAGAATAGGAAATAAGCTCATCACGCAGTAAGTCCTTTGTGTCTCCTCTCGAGTGAAATGTATAAACATCACTCTCACAGACACATCTCAACGAGACGCCACATTTGGTATTGGTGGGTACAAATTGTACGGAAACAATAGTGACAGGTTGTCAGCCCAATCGTCTACTTTAGTTTTCGGAGTACCCTGTCCTTGCTAGACTTTTAATAAGTGCACTGGACTGGATAGTGAGCATCTGGCACATTCTATCTTTTTCTATTATGCCAAGGCCAGCATGGGGAAATTAAGTAAAATATATAAATTGTGGGAATCTTTTACCAGTTTTTTTTAGGTATATATATGTTTTTGTCACAAGCAGACATAGAACGGTTTCTTATGCTTCTGGAGTCTAACAGTGCTGTTTTTGGTCTCACTATACACCGCGATAAAACCAAAATGATGGTGATGGATCGTAGTAAGACCTGACTAAAGTGAAATAAGAAATTGTGAAGTTGTCCAGAGTTACATCTACCTGGGATCCACAATCACAAACCCTGGAAGTTGCGAAGAAGAGATCAAAAGACGACGTGCCATAATACGATCAGCCGTAGAAAAGATCACGAATAAATGGAAAGATCGCCCCATAACCCATAACTAAAACCACCAAAGTTCGCTTAATGAGATGCTTAATATTTCCTAACTTCCTTTATGGAGCTGAAATATGGACGATCTACCAAAAACATCGTAGAAAGATTGAAATGTGGTGCTGGAGGCGTTTACTGAGGATAAAGTGGACCGCTCACTGGACAAACATTTTCATTGTGAAAGATCTCTGTATCAAACAAAGACTTTAGACGATTGTGCAAGTATGAATCCTAAAGTTGTTCGAACGTATTAGGTTGGGGAAAAAGTCTTTTCGCATATAGTATGTATAAACTTGAAATAAAACCTCTTTGGCTATACTATTTGTATGGTTATGGTATATGGTTATGGTACCTATAATTAAAAGTTAAAATTTTAAAGAAAATAATTCCAAATTCAAATTAGAAAAATGTGTGATTTTTATTTGTTTTTCTTACTGTCAAGATAAGTGAATCTAATGAAGAAATTTGATACATTTAAAAAAGGTAAAAATGTAACGCAAGACGCGAAAAAAAATTGCGATGTTTATGGACCTAGTGTCTGTGAGAGTAGCACAGATTTGGTTTAAGCGTTTTCAATCCGGAAAAAAAAAGAAGATGCACGTCGATAAAATTAATGCCATTTTAAAAGGTGTTTTCTCTAAAAGCATGCGTGGTCATACATAGTGCGGTCCTACACAGCCTACATTTATGTATGATACGAGTAGTAGTAAATGTAAGGTAGGTATGTCAGAAGAAGGATAAAAGTGAAGTGAATGCGGGAGAAATGAAGTCTTCGAGGAAAGTACTATGTGAAGAAAAGTACAGAAAGTTCGATGAAACTTGAAACATGCAGTGTGAAAGAAGATTTAAGTATCTAGTGATTAGGATTAGGAGATTAGGGTTGCAGAGATGGATATACTTTATTTTTCTAAAAAATAGTTGTATTTTTTAGAAAAATAAAGTATATCCATCTCTGCCAAGCTAAAAAAAAAAGTATTTGAAGAAAAAACAAAGTATTCCAAATATATTTATAAAATATATTTAGAATATTCAGTTTAATATTTTAAGTTTTATTTGTGCTCTTGCACTATTTAATAATTTTCATCGTTTTAGAAAAGTAATGAGACTCACCGCAATAAAAATTTACGTTGAAATAAATTAATAATTAATCTTTTATAAACATTTATAATGCGCGGTTTGTCCTACCGCCTACTACCGCCCCACTTCGTTTTCATGACCGAGAAAACCCTCTCGGTGAATGCAGACAAGAAAACAATTCCATTCCAGTACCTACAGAAACAACAAAACAAAAGAAACGCCAAACCAACAAGAACTTGACAAATTCTTTAACAGTGTCAGTGAGCTCGTTCAGAAAGCAGGCGTTTCGCCATTTCGTTTCACCAGATTATCATTTATTTGTTCGGAAATCATGCCACCATGAATATTCCGTTATAAATAACGCAAGCATAATAAGTCGAAAATAAAGTGTTTTCCATACTTTATTATTATTCAAAAGTTATAAAGTATGGGGATGGAAAATAACGTAAAATAGGATACGTTATTTTGAGTATGGTTGGCAACCCTACTAGTGATTAAAATAAAGAAATGGATATTAAGATAGTTTGCTCATGTAAAGCGAATGGAAGAAGAATAACGAAAGAATCTATAGTGCAAAAGTGGATGGTCATTATGAGATCAAAACAGTAATATTCACATAAAGGTCCGAACTCCGAAGTGGCAAGAATAAAAAAGATGTATGAATGAACAATATTGAGAAATTAAAATATAACCTTTTTTTTACTTTTATTTTTTACAGGGCAGTCATGTTTATAAATAGTTTACTCATAATTATTAATTTCTTATAAGTCATTATTATAAAGTGTATACTAAGAATAATACGTTGTACGTAGCTTATATAGTTATTATTATGTTCAATTTAGCCAAAATGATAAAAGATACATTTGGACCACACAAACGGAAATCCTACTAATATTATAAATGTGAAACTATGCCAGTTTGTTCCTCTTTAACGCAAAAACTACTGAACGGATTTGGATGAAATTTTGTATGTAGGAACTTCAAGTAGTGGACAAACATACAGACTTTTTAAGGATTTTATATTTTTTGCATTTTTCGATACAGAAAAATATTGGAAAAAGCAACTGAGCCACAAGTGAATTCTGAGAAACATGGATCTGAGAATTCACTTGTGACCGAGTTGATTTTTTTCCAATATTTTTCTATTTAAAATTTATCATAAATATAGGCTTTTATTCCTATATACCCACGGGAATGGGAACCACGCGGGTCGGGTGAAACTGCGGGCGGCCGCTAGTATAATACAATAGCACCAGAACGGAACCAGAGTGACTAGATGCGTAGGTACGCAACATAACGCTAGCGATAGTGTTTGTGACATGTGACCTTCTATCTTGTCTGGTCAAACATCATCCGCTACTATAATGAAAGCTCCTGATAAAAAATAATTGGCTCGGTACCGAGTGCGTACACGACATTGCATTGATGCGGCTTGTCTCTAATGGGGCTGTTGTGCAATCGTACAAAAACCGTTATCAAACTGTATTGGATTGGGCCAGAAAAACTAATAGGCGCAAAATGTCATAATTATTAGTTTGTTTTTGAAAATATGAATTAATCTTAGAAGCTGATTGTGTTATAAATTTTTATAAGCGACTGTTTACACATAACATTATTCGTCTTAAAAAATAGGTCTCAGGAACAATAGGGATCCCAGTGTAAACCAACCCACGTAATTCGAGGAAAGTTATACATGTATTGGTGGTATACGCCTGCCCTTTAAAAGCCCGGCCAATATTCTCCTGAGAATAATGAAATATTTATTGTGTCTCATTTTAATTCACAATTCAAAGTTCTTGAGAAAATACATTCTACAATACCCTACATGTTCATCGGAGGAAAACCCGTAACACAAATTTTTTTAGCATGTCATATTGGTTTATTCTCGCTAAACGATCCTCTCACAGCTGAAAATAATGGAGCGTCTTTCGACTACATGCTATCAGCGTGTGCTCAGCTACTTTGGACACATAATGAGACGCGGTGACGACTGCCTCCAAAAGTTAGTCATCGTTGGGAATACAGAGGGGAAAATACCCAGAGGCCTGGGTCTGGTCTGACCAACTCAAGTATCTGTGTATCGATCCTCTCACAGCTGAAAATAATGGAGCGTCTTTCGACTACATGCTATCAGCGTGTGCTCAGCTACTTTGGACACATAATGAGACGCGGTCACGACAGTCTCGAAAAGGAAGTCATCGTTGGGAACACAGAGGGGAATAGACCCAGAGGCCTGGGTCTGGTCCTTGGACGAATTAACCACTGGACACGAAACCCGAGAAGAATGTATGAAATCACGATCAACCAATTCTTGCGGGGGTGAGGGGCGATTACTAATGTCAAATAATGACAGTAGTAGTTTTTTATCGATAAGTAAGGAGTGAATGAATGAACCTATTGAGTTTAATAAATCATGTGTGTTTTATAGAAATTAGTAAGTCATTGTTTATTTCGTAGAAAAATAAAAAGCACGATAAGTAAGGAGTGAATGAATGAAACTATTGAGTTTAATAAATCACGTGTGTTTTAAAGAAATTAGTAAGTTAATTGTTTATTTCGTGGAAAAATAAAAATCCCTCAAATTCATAAAAACTATAAAATATGGTTTCCAAAGCGTTTGTGTTTGGGTTTTTTTTAAGAAAAATGGATAGATACATGCAACCTGATACTAAGTACTGATAAGGCTTAAGATGGAAGCGCGTCTCTCCCGGAATCCTCAATCACTGAGGAACTGGCTATCTTACCTCTAACTGCCGGAACGGACTTAGATAAGATGGTAGTCGCTAGCCAGGTGGATTAACAAATTACTTACTAACACTTTTTAGGTGAGTAAAAAACATTAATATTTAGTTTATATAATAATATAATTCATTATTTACATTAACTTCTTCTTCAATCACTCGAGCTTTTTTTATATAAAACAAATTATGGGTATATATAATGGAAATATAATATAATCGATTGCAATTCCTTTCAAAGGTCAAATAGTTGTGGCGCGATGCTCGTATAATATGTCCCTTTTAAATGAAAAATTTAAAGGGATTGTGATAGATTTAAAATTAGACAATTAGCCCCCTGTGTGCTTCTCGAGCTGTGATATCTCGTCTTCGACATTTTTTTGGAGCCAAAAACCTAAGTATATTAAAACTTACTGAAAATAACCATCGACATTATAGGATTGTCAAAGATCGTTGAGACTAAAACATTTTAATTTCAACTCTAGTATCCATTTACATTTAAGAAATATGCATATTTGTAAGAAAAAATATAAACTTGTTTTCACTTTATTAAAGATCTCAAAATTTACGCCACCGTACAAAATTAGCACAACCTAAACCTTAATTAGAAATAGTAGACTAGCGTTTGGAAAGCGTATGGTCTAGCATACGCTATGACAGTTTTAAACAACAAACTTTCAGAAGTTATCAACAAAACATCGCATATATATTCTATATTTAAGAAAAAGCCAAGGCAGTATCTTTGTAGCAACTACTAGCTGAAATACTAATTGCAAAAATATTTTAACCAATAGTTTATTGTAGTTTTAAGATTATTTTACTTGAATATAATAAAACGATCTTAAAATTAAAATAATTAAAGATTAAAAAATAGTATGATATAGCTTAAGTACATACGTTATATAATATAAATATAATTAATTTTATTCTTGCTGTGACCTAACAAGGTCTACAAATAATAAATGTAACCACCATTTATGATAAATTTTAACAAGAAGAATATTGGAAGAAATAAACTCGGCCACCAGTGAATTTTCAGATGGGACTTGAACCCACGACCTTTGGGAATCCGGCCCACTGCTCTAACAAATGAGCTACCGAGACTTGCGGACCACTGTCGAAATTCTCCGATACTTTTATATTTTGAATACGCTGTAAGAATATCCTACCTTGCATTCGAAAGAGAAAAAATAAACAAATGTTTAACGATCAATTATGAATTATGATGCAACAGCTAATAATTTATGATTTTTGAATTTTTGCGTTGTCAATGCTATTTTTATACTTATGATAAATTTTAAATGTTAATGTACAACACACTATGATAATGTACAACATAAGTCTAATACTAAAAAACAATACCGTGACTGACTGATAGGCAACGCACAGCCCAAACGGCTATACCAATTAAACTGAAATTTTGCATACAGGTTCTTTTAACGATATCGGCGAGCACTAAGGAAGGATTTTTGATATTACCACGGGAACGGGAACCATGCGGGTGAAATATGCAACTTTTTTTTTAAAGTTTGAAGCTCTATTTCAAATATAACGAGCTCAAAGTTCGTAGGGTTGCGTCGTTTAATTACACAGTTCCTATAGTTATCTTTTGGCTCCATCATCAGACCTTAGATGTTATCTAAGACCTGTGTCCTCGTCCATGTTACCTCCCTGCGTACCTCTTTCACCCAATTTCTTCTTGTTAGGGGTTCATCTGTAAATCTGAAATTAATTTGAATAGTTCCTATATTAAAATTTGATTCGTTCGTTCATTTACATACATCGATATGTTTATCGATATGTTCAAGCCCTATACGACATAAAAATGACAATTGATTGAATGAGTGATACATATAACCCAACCAAATTACTTATGCAATATCTTTGAAGAATTTACATGTACAATGATTACTTTTTCAAATGACGTATTACATTTTGTTACATACCAAATTTTATTTATTTTACGAAAAATTGCTAATAATAGATTGAAATTGTACTTACGCGTGAAAAGAAAATTTTTTTGAATGTCAAACAAATTAACACAGCGCATTTACCCAATTTTGCATAGTTTTGTTTCTTTTAAAAAATAAAGGAATGTTTCCTATCAGTAAAATGAGCTAACTAAAGGATTTAAGATAGTTCTCCTCCGGGGCCCATAGATTTTTTCCACCCTGTATATCGCTAACATCGCAACTGACAGGGGACGATAGAAACAGATCGTCCGCTCCAGATTCGCATCCCATAATGAACACGATGATCAGTATGAAGGTCCCACCAGAGATGAGATTGATGTCACTGTCTTTCGAAAGATCCACATTGCGTTATATCATATTCCTCGATAGTTTCACTGTTTTTGGAGTTATTACGAGGAATTTTGAAAGAACACGAGTTCAACAGAAATATTTTTTTAGAAAAAAATTTTGTTAGTTCAAAACTACTAAAATAAGCTTTTGTCACAGGTAAATATTTAAAAGAATGGCTGTCTTCTTCTAATCTAAATAATTGGATTTATTTATTTATGAACATGACTGTAGACTAGGATGTTCAGGCTCCATCAGTCTCCATTTACAAGGAAGGAACGAGTTTCCCCGAGTGACGTTATGTAGACCGCACCACCCCCTGATCCTAGACGACCGGCGCCGGCGGCGCACCCTGCTTGATATGCACCCATAAAGGAAAGACTAAAACTTTGATGACTAATCCTTCCATCACGATGATAAAAATTGTCAAAAGATAAAGAAGAAGAAATAACAATTTTATTATTGTCAATTATCAAGTTTTAAATACTCACATGTATTAAGGCTACACATAAAGTTTTGTTAGACTTCCCTGGTAACCATATTTTACGTATATAACTTATACTTACAACAGTCCGACTAGTAATTACTTGACTTTAGTTCACCACTAATCTTAAATAAACCCACGAAGTAAATAATGGTATAAGGGCAAAAAATTTGGTCATTTCTTTTTTCTAAAAAGTAAAAATAAAACACTCACTTCACTCCTATTCCACACGCAGCACTGCAAGCCTAACAAAACAATTATTTTACTAAATAGTACTTCCGATTGATTTGTGGCTTATTGGGGTAACAGCTTTGCACTGAACGTTGAGAAAGTTGGTCACTGGGCACATCGGTGGTTGAATGAAGAAAGTTTATCGCAGCCGGATTCTAGAGGGGATGATGTCACTCATACCTACTGATAACGGAGTGGTGGAGGCGAGTTTGCGGCGGGCGGCGCGCGTACGGGCGCAAACACACGCGGACGGCCGAAAGATGCAGGTGCGGCGATGGGTGGTGTTGCTCTCAGCGCTGGCGGCCGCGCAGGCGGCGAGGATACTGGTGGTTCTACCCACCAACACGAGGAGCCACTACGCCATGTATGGGAAGCTGGTGGAAGCGCTTGCGAAAAAGCGACATCAGCTCACCGTTATTAGCCATTTCCCAATGGTGAGTTTGGATCTTTTTTTTTTAAGTACAAGGTGCTGTTAGTTTGAAAGTCATACCGAAATAGGAGATAAATTAACCGTGTAATAGCCATTAGAGTATATTTTTAGTAATTATATAGTAAATATAATTTAATTAAATTAATAATATTATTATAAAGTATCTGTCTGCGACATTTTCAAACGATCGTTAAACCCGTATCGCGTTACAAAATTTCTAGTACGTTACGTGCATTTATTTTATTCCTAATAATCATGCACGTTCCTAATAATTAATTCAAAATCTGTTAGGTAACATTTTTCACTTTCATGAAAAAGTCCCGTAGGTGCTTCAGTGCTCAAGAACAAAGTTTAAATCGATTTTTTGCATTAAAAAAAAAAATACAAGTCTGTACGACTTGAAGTAATTAATTAACAAAACTTGTACTTAGTTTTTTATGCTTTACCTAGAGTTTGAGTTGAGAGTTTATCTCGCGTCGCGAGAATATTTTTTTACTTTTAATTATCTACGACTGAAGATAAAGGTTTTATACACTTGTTATTTACATTTAAAAAAAATCAAAACTTCATATTTCAAGAAACTGCGGAAAAACTTTCAATAAACGTACGATTGCTTTCATAACTGGTACTTGACTGGTACATAATGGATACTGAGAATAAGATTGTTCAATAAATAAGAGTGCATCATATTGCCCTCGCAATAATAGATAGAGATTCAATGCCCGACTAGAATGACGAAGGTAGGTGAACTTGAGGTCATTTAATTGTATGTCAACTTAAACACGTTTTTAGCACAAACACCTTTAAGATTCAAACACGACCTCAAACGCATTAGTATATTTTTAAATGGACCAATCTGCATTGCTGTAAAAAAAAGAAGTGGAATAGATAACATTAAAATGGCTAAGTATAATTTCGGGTGAATCCTTTTAGGTAGCCTCATTTGTATAGATTATACCTATAGCTTACAATACAAGTTTCATCGAGCGCGATGGAGATGAGAATAAGTTTAAAGTAATAATTTTCTAAGGTTGAGTTGCACCAGTTAACTTTAACAGATATATGGTTGTCAACGCTGTCAAATCCTATAAATTTTTCCACGGTTAAAGTTATAATTATCGTTACAGTTAGCTGGTGCAATATTGTTTTGTTACTAGTATTAGTACCTATATTTCCGAAAATATTGATAATAATTATATCCGTATTAGATAAGAATTACAAAAGCTATGTTAAAAGAAAATAAAAGCTCTTTGGTGCAGGAAACCAATAAGAAAGGTCTTTTCGAAACAGCAATACTTATCACATGTTAAACTATGTACTCGTAAAAGCGTAGCGTCTCTGTAGACGTACAGGCAGATAATTACTATTGTTGCCCCGACACCCTGCTATCTGCAACGCCTTATCATCGGCACGCGATTCCGTCTACTTAGGCCAGTGAATGATTTAGATTGTTGTGATGTACGAGTATAAGCTCATTAACTCATTAAACTACTTTGATTTCAGAAACATCCACCGCCTAACTATGAACAAATTAGCCTGGCGGGCACCATACCAGAAATAACGAACAACCTTACAAACAAACATTATTCCTGGAAACCAGATATGGTACAGAATTTGGAAGGCATCATGACAGAATGCGTACAGGCCTGCAATGTAGTTTCCAAAATACCTGCTGTGAAAGCCCTGGTCAATTCGTCAGTGACCTTCGATCTAGTGATAGTTGAAGTCTTCGGGAGTGAATGCTTCCTTCCATTGGGTGAAAGATTTCAAGCTCCCGTTATAGGATTCTTGTCGAGCGTTCCTCCACCTTGGTTCAATGAGCAGTTAGGAAACCCAGAAGCTACTGCCTATGTACCTGCTTACATGACTGGCTTTGGACAGCACATGACCCTATGGGAGAGGTTTGTTAATACAATCTCTGTGATTGGAGCAAAAATTCTGTATAGATACAAGTCGCAGATACCGTCGCAAGTTAGTGTTATTTTTTTGTTTATTTTTTTTCCTGAATTAATTAAAACCAATAGCAAATTACAAAAGAAGACAAGACAATTAACTTATGTTGTGTTTCAGGCGATAGCTGACAGATTGTTCGGATTTGGATCAAAGTTGGAGACATTAGCGCAAAATTACAGCTTAGTCATATCGAATAGTCATTTTAGTATAAATGAAGTTCGTCCTTTAGTACCTGCCCTGATCGAAGTCGGTGGATTACACTTAGACGAATCGCAAAAACTTACAAGGGTAAGTTCCCATTAGTGATTAGATAGTAGGTTTGTGTTTTACTATGTTACGTCGATACAATGAATCTTATCCCAATGCGGCATGTGTTAAATGTATCGTGTGCAAGTCATTGGGTCATCGAAGTATCTGACACACGTACACAATGAAAGTCACATAATGTGGTATAATAATATTACATCTTAGATAACTCGGTAAATTATGTTATTATTTTCCTGTATAGTACTACTAATCAATTTTGTTTGAAAGTACACGAGGAAAATTTTAACTCCGGGCGCAAACAGGGACGACATTATTTTTTTTGTACGTGGGTGAAAACAATTCTTAACATTTCAGGCCCCGGGTTATTAGATAATAGATATTCCAGTGTTCTCTGGACACCCGGTATCCGGTTAGCAAATGAAGAATTAAGTACTTTAAAAATAAGGCAAAGGTTCTTCTAATATACGGATTCATTGATTCAAACCAATAATTCAAGAAACAACAAACAAAGTACAAGCTCGTTTAAATAAGAAGTTAGGGGCAAAATATATTGTCGTTGATATTTTTAAGTTGTGTGGTTTGGGTCGTTTTAGACTATTAACCCATATCGAATGTAAAATAGAGGTTCCGCCTATCGGACCGACCCAGGACCTTTAGCCCTTTAGAACTTCAGATAGTGTCATGACAATTATTGATTATTGTCAAATTACCAACGATTTTCTTGTAAAGATTATTAAAACAATAGCGACCTACTTCATTAGTATCTGCAGATGATTTATATTATGTCATTTAAATCATTTGCTTTTTGTTTACATTAATAAATGTACACAGTATTATGACTTCTAGCAAAGGTATCTCATCTTATTCATGGTGACTTCATTAATTTGTACTGATTGAGCAACATTTTACTCACTAATTGCGCGTGGACTCTGTATCGTAATGTGATATCAAATATACTTAGTTTTGAGGTTCAATGTGAGCCCCACATACAAAACGGATTTCAAACAGAGATTCAGTTATTATTGTGTTCAAGCAATCTTTTGTTTGGCAACCTTAATAAAGCTTAATGAGAAGCATTTAGTATTTAGATAGAGAATAAGTAATTTGTAATATTATATATTATTTTGACAGGAGTTGAATTTTATTCTGGACGCAGCAAATGAAGGAGTGATATACTGGAGTTTTGGATCTATGTCAAGGATAGAAACGATACCACGGGACACACTACAGCAAATATTCATGGCGATGTCGGAGCTCAGCCAGACTGTGCTCGTGAAGATGGATCGTAAGAGGCTAGCAGCGAACCTCACGGTTCCTGACAACGTGTATGCCATGGACTGGATCCCGCAATACGCAACATTATGTAAGTTGTAAATATTCAACAACATATGTTGATGATTTTTAATTACTCGTTATAGATTGATGTAACAGTTCGTATTCCTAAGTTCAGATGTCAACTTTGATACGCATATTGATAGTAAGATAGTAAGGTGAATGCAAAAAATATTAAAAACGTTTCATCACAACTGAAATAAGTTCATTAAAAAGACCTAACAAAATCTAATTCCTTTATCCTAAGCAGTAGTTTGGATTCATGCCACTAGAGAAATGCGAATCGTATAAGAAAAATCGCCCAAGTGCGAGTCGAACTCGCGCATGAAGGGTTCCGTGTCTCACCCAAGGTTGCCTGGAAGAGATTGTTATGTAGCAATATGGCCTATTGTGTTGTTCCTCTTTTTTGTCATTTCTCTGTATTTGTTTGTTTTTGTATCGTGTGCAATAAAGTTTCTATTACTTATTATTATATTAAATTAGGTATTCACTTGACTACCGATTACCTACACCTACCCAAAATGTTACTACCTATAATTTTTCGTCTGCAAAAACTTTGTTTTTCATGTTTGTATGAATGACAAAGTTTTATTTGCGGTTTTGGAAAATGAGCTATAGAAACTGCAAAATATATTTCGTTCAAACCAATTTTGATTGAAAGTTTTTATAAAGATCTACAGTACCTACTTATATATATTTTTTTACTTTTCACTTTCTTATTTTAAAAAGTAGAGGGGAGGGGGGACACGTTTTACCACTTTGGAAGTGTACATCTTTCAAACGGTTGACTTTGAGAAAAAATCGTTTTAGAAACCGCAATGTAATTTTTAAATACCTATCTATAGATACCCCACACGTATAGGATTGATGGAAAAAATGTGCAGTTTCAGTTCCATGTTTGGGGATCCGCCCATAATATTTTTATTTTTGTGTAAAAACAGTAAGGCGTTTTACAGAATACATCTACCAATCTACCAAGTTTCAACTGTGTAATCTTCATAGTTTTGGAATAAAGTGGCTGTAACATACGGACGGACAGACAGACAGACATGACAAATCTATAAGGGTTCCGTTTTATGCCATTAGGCTACGGAACCCTAAATAGCTTAGTATCCGAATGTACATTATGGTTTTGCAATAAACTATTGAGTATTGAGTATTGAAACAAATGAAAGTTCCGACGCGTTCAGTGCAATCACTGTTTTCATTATCTTTAGAGCTTTGAGGAAAAAAAAACTCTATTTCAGGTCACCCCAATGTTAAGCTGTTTATCTCTCACGGAGGGTTGCTGGGCACCCAGGAGGCAGTCGCGTGCGGGGTGCCGATGTTGACGGTGCCCTTGTACGCGGACCAAGCGCTAAACGCACGTGCCATGAGCGACCGAGGCGTTGCCAGGACCGTACTGTTGGGGGACTCCAGCCGACTGACTTGGAGAGAAGCTCTACATGACTTACTAAGGAACACAAAGTAAGAACAATATACTTATCTGACTAACATTAGAAAGGGTTAGGAACTGGGTGGCGCGTGGTTCGCGCGCTCGGTCTGTGCACTACTTTTGCGACGGACTGGGTGACGAGAAACTAATATCTGGATCTTCTGCTTCGGAAGGCACGTTCAACTCATGAATTCGCATAGGGCCCGCGTGGGTCACAGCCCATTATTTTTATCCATCCATAAGTAAAGCCATTGCCAGTAATGGGGACATTAAAATAGCTAATGATGAACAAATTTACGCATTCACGGAAATGGCTGGGCAGATTTTGACGCGCTGATGGACCAGCACCCGGAATAGGACATAATAATATGATACTTTTTATCTCGTTATTTCCACAGACACGGAAACCACGTGGTGGGGTTTTACCCACCGCGTGGATGCGTGGGGCTAGATTAACATGTAGGAATGAGTATTGTTAATATTACGTAATGTTACTGATAAAATATGAAAACTATTTATTTTAAACAAATACAATCTATCAGAACTATACAACATGTTCGTCTTAACAAATCAATTTGAATAAAACATTAGATGTGATTAAATGTCTGAATGCTTTGACAAGTACAAGTAACTTACATAGTTACTTGATAGATAAAAGCATTCAGACATTTTTTTTCATAAAAAAAATTAATGACAATTTGAAGTCAATGAACTGAACTTAAAAGATAACTGTGAATTAAATGAATCACATCTAATTTTTTATTAAAATTGATTTGTTATCGGTTTTTTTGTGTAACAATTTATTTTACATTGTTTTAGGAAAACATTATAGGAGTATTATTAGAACTACTGTTACTGTATATTAATATTCGGCAGTACAATTTCCATGAAAACAGGTTGTTGAATATAAAAAGAGGAATTTCTAAAGAATTAACTTTTTTGCAGGTACAAAGAAAATATGTTAAAGTTAAGAGAAGTGTTTCTGGACAGACCGATGCCACCTCTAGAGACAGGCATTTACTGGATCGAGTATGTGTTAAGACACAAGGGCGCGCCGCACCTAAGGTCTCCAGCGCTCGATCTGACGCTGCCTCAGTACCAACTCCTAGACGTAGCTATCCTCAGCATAGCCATAGTCGTCATGACCATTTACATCCTCCATATACTGTTCAGGTATCTTTGCACTAGATGCATAAAATGGTGGCCTAACGAGAAACTCGTATTTGAAAAACGAATCATACGAAATTTCAGTGTATTCCTATGTTTACTTTGGAGGTTCAAACCAAAGACTAACTAAATTCTTAGCCAGTGTTAATTGTATTATATAGCTGTAAATAATTATGTGTAAGATATTTATATAAATACAATATTTTCTGTAAGTGAAGTTTAATTTAAATTAGGTTGCATAACTTATAAATGCTGCTATACTATGATGTAGGGCTATACATAGGATCTACTAATAGTACATCATTCCACTATTAATGAAATAAGTTTTTTTATTTTTCATATGTATTCATGTCTTTTCTGTCAACCTTTGGAATTGAATAGTTGAATGAAGCTTGCTTGGCCCTTGGTTAAATGGTGTCGTTTAGTTAGATAACTATACATAATATAAAATATTATATTTGTAAATAATATAGTAATTACTCACCAGTAAAGAACAGGTTCCCCGAAATCCAAATCAAATCTAAAGTGAGAGAAACCTAACAGAGACCCACTCTTTGATTTGGCAATTAAATAAAATGCGCTATCATCTGTCATCTCTTCTACTTTTCGTTCTTTGTTCCAACCCCAGGCACATGTCTCATACCTTTAACAAAATATTATTAAAACAATATACTTAGAAAAAAAATCTACTATTGGAACTTTATAATAACATTAGTTGCAGTAAAATATGAGCAAGTTTCTTATTATAAGGTTTGGAACTTTGGACACACATGAAGCATCCTTCTTTTGAAAATTCCTTGCCCCTATGTTGTAATATTTAACACTTACATTTTTTTCATGTTCCTTTCTGTCAAATCGATAGCCCATTGAAGCACATTCTTATCCAGCTCTGAAACCTTCTGTATGTTCATTTCAACTTCAAGATCATTGTTACGGTACACAAGTAATTCCTTACAATACGGAGCTAGATCTGTGAGTTTGTTAGCAAATGTCACATAGCTCATGCCATCAGCAATGCGGCGTTGTTCTAGCTTCCTTGCTTGACGTTTTTCCTTACTTTTGCTGCTAGAAGTAGGTGTTCTTTTCTGAAAATAAAAAATTAACAATGTGTGATCTACTGATCATTGTGTGCAGGTCAAATCGAGGGATATTTTCTATGAGTACCTAATAGTACAATAAAATTTCTCCCTCGCTCGCTACAGCAAAAATAATAATTATAAAATAATTTTTATTTTTGTAATCTTTTTTGCAAAATTGTTTCAAGCAAATGTAATGCAATGCAACATTATGTTTATTAGTGGACAGGGTAACTTATTTGTAATCTTAGGCTTGCTTATATAGTATTAAAGCCATTTCGTAAGATTTATGAATAAAAACGCCAAGAATTTTAAGCTGTTGTGATTGTGACATTGTATAATTGTTTTACTTACCCCCATTGTGAGTTATATTAAGACTTAGCAGAAGATTATATGAACAATACGTGATTGTTAAGAAATTCCAAAACAACAACGGGGTGCGGGAATTGCTGTATATTTTTTTGGTGACTGACTCGTTGTTCTTAAATTGCAACAATCGAAATCCGACCAAAACAACAAACAAACAACAACGAGCGGGGCGCGTCGTGGAGCGCAAGCGGGAATTTTTTGTTTGTTTTTCTTGATCTCGTAAATAAATCGTAACACTGGTTTGGTATCGATTCATTGGTCACTCATTTATTTAGTTAAATAAGTAAAAGAGAACGTAGGTACTTCCTAATTAGTTAGTACATACATACGTATAACCTAAAATCTAAATGAAATGGAGCAAGCGCTCTCAATAATAACTACTTGAAGCCAGAAAAAATATGTAGCGCTATCTCTGTCGAACGGTATGATCTCTCTTTCTATTTGATTGTCCTAATTTTTGTTTTCCTATTATAACAATATAATTGTAGCAACAGGTAACTAGATAATATCCTTTCACTTACATTGTTAAAAGAGTGCGTTACCCCCGCAAAATGTTGTGCTTTAGAGAGATGAGACTATAACAGATAATTAGTGTGTATTAGAAATTTGTTTACTAATAGCAAAATTTGTGTGAATTATAGTTTTAAGATATTTGAGAAAAACAGATTTTGCTGGGGTAACGTTTGAAACGTTACCCTGGCAAAAAAAGTCGCTTCAGCAAGGAACCAAATACATGAAAAGATAGCTTTTATTGCGTAGTAAATGTTAGCAAATAGCAAAATTTGTGTGTGCTATAGTTCTCGAGTAATTTAAGATTTTGCTGCGGTAACGTTTTGGGATTTCCTAGATCTCGAAAAGGGTTCAAAGCTGAGGTCTGAAAAAAATACCAATCAGAGACCTTAATTTGTTTTGTTTAAACATAAGTTTTTGATTTGGTTGACGCAAACCAATGTAATTAAATGGTTTCGAAAATCAGAAAAAACGGATTTGCCAGTAAACTAGTACACTTTTAACCAAATAAATATCTGCAAAAAATACCCGTGGTATTAACGAGGTATTGTAAAAAATATTCCTAAGCGTTAAAAGTCGCTGTCTATTTTGCATATTAGAAAAAAGCAAGTCCTCTTTCATACCTTTAAGGGTTGACTTATGTCCACCGAGTCGCACTTCAAAATCGATGCCATTTTCGTAATCAACATCCCATAAAACCTCAATAACAACACCCATATCAATTTTACATTATTAACCCCTTTGTAGGGGTTGATTTTCATAAATCTCAAAATTTTAGTATGTTTATTAATTTCAAACCATAATAAAAAAAAAACTTACACAATTTCATCTCACTTTTCACACTTTTGAGGATGAAATTTTCATAACGCCGAGACAGATAAATTTATATTAATATTCAATCGTCAACCTCTTTAAGTAGTTTTGAATACTCAAAGGTCAACCTAAATACAAATTTGAAGATCATAACTTCAAAATTGACGGACTTTCATACAAACTTTCATCTACTTCACTTCATTAGGTAATGTTTCGAAAAATCCTTTCTTAGTGCACCCTTAGACCTCACAAGGAACCCTTGTGCCAAATTTGGAGTCTCTAGCTAGACCTAGTGGTTTGGGCTGTGAGTCGATATGTCAATAGTCAGTTTATTCTTTTATATATTTATAGAAGATTGTGTGGCCACGCCACATCTCACCAAACTATGAATCAACATTGTGTTATAAGTTTTAAGTATTGGTATTTGGTACAAACAGAAAAAGATATATAAGTATCCAAATGTTAAAATAAATTACTAAACTTATCTGTGATTTTTCCCTAAAAATGATAAAATGTTGCTAAGGCAAAGCAATGCATATAATTTCTATAAGACTGGTGTTTTCAAACAAAAATTATTAATCATGATCATTTTATTATTTTTAACTACCTGTATGACCTCGTGAGCTTCGTAATTTCGTATCACCAAATACTATATAAACAAGTTATAGTGTATTATATATAAACAAGTTATAGTGTAGTATTTGGTAACACTTTGGCAACCATCAAATATGTCAATCCAGTAACACTATGTTCGACAGTACAGTTTTTATAGAGATATGATTTTTTTATTTTTTATTATCTTTCTCGCAACTTAATCATATTTTCTCACCGTCCAAACATTTTAAAACCAAAATCAGCTAAATCGACTAGGCAGTTCTAGAGTTATAGCGAGACTAGATTTTAATAAATAGATATTGTGACCAGCATAAACTTTTGTACGCAACTGTACTAACAAAACATCCATGTTATCCCATTCATTTAAGGTGGTAACGCTTATGTATGCTACGGTCGCTTTTTTGTGACCTCTACAATTTGGTCGGCTTTTCAGAGAATTGCTGTACTATTCTTGTTTTAGTTTTAACTTTCATGATAACCGTATTTGAAAGCTGAAATTAACAGGAACGAATGTTCGTTAATCACTTTAATTTGTTTAAAGCAAGCCATGATTCTTAATGTTATAGAAACTGCGTATTCGATTGCTAAAGTACGACCAGTCTAAAATTGAACAAATTTGTTTTTAGCTTCCTAACGTGTAAAGTTACAAAATCTAAAACTCTTGACGTAATAAGTGTCTACGACGGTTATTTTATGCAATTATTTATTTGGTTAAAAGTGTACTAGTTTACTTGCAAATACGTTTTTTCTGATTTTCGAAACCATTTAATTACATTGGTTTGCGTCAACCAAATCAAAAACTAATGTTCAAACAAATTTAAACAAATTAAGGTCTCTTATTGGTATTTTTTTCAAACTTCTGCTTTGAACCGTTTTCGAGATCAGGGAAATCCTAAAACGTTACCGCAGCAAAATCTTAAATTACTCAAGAACTATAACACACACAAATTTTGCTATTTGCAAACATTTACTACGCAATAAAAGCTATCTATTCATGTATTTGGTTCTGGGCTGAAGCGACTTTTTTGCCAGGGTAACGTTTTAAACGTTACCCCAGCAAAATCTGTTTATCTCAAATATCTTAAAAACTATAATTCACACAAATTTTGCTATTAGTAAACAAACTCCTCATGACACACTAATTATCTGTTATAGTCTCATCTCTCTAAAGCACAACATTTTGCGGGGGTAACGCACTCTTGTTAATATAGGAAAATTAAAAATTGCGGCAATTAATTTTTTAAAGAGTATCGTACCGCGTTTATCGTTCCGCGTCGACAGCACAAATGTCGACAGAGATAGCGCTACATTATATTTTTTTGGCTTCAACTATATAATGAGAGCGCTTCCTCCACCTTTTGAAAGATATTTGACGTTACAGTACTACGTTCAAAATTAATTAAATGAGAACAAGTAAAATTTGATAATAAAATCAACAAAAGTTAAATACTGTCAGATTTAAAATATAAACTAAACTAGTGTTGAATTAAATTCATTGCGTAACTTATTTTAAGTATTGCGAATTATATAGTTTTGTAGTTATTGATAACCCTAAGTTATTGTTAAACGAATAGCCGCCAAATTCAAAATGTGACCTTCACGATCCTTGACGAAGTCACTGCCTTCTGCCTTTGCCGGTTATCGATAGGTAAATCGATAGCTTCAACATTAAAACCTATTATAATCTTTGTGCTATATTTTTAGGATTTTACATTGATTAACAGAAGTAACAATACGAATATTGGTTTCTGAACATTTGTGGCAAGTTGCCAAATTTTTTAGCCAGTTTTGATTATTTTCAGTAGAAATTTATGAACGGTGGGAGCAGTGTGTGGTTCATTTTTAAATCAACATTGCGTTATTATTACAAGAATATTAGAAATATGAAATACGTAACTCTTTCTCAAACAGAGGATGCTATGCCTACATTGGGCTTAGGAACATGGCAGGTTGGAATTTTCTTTGTTACATTAAGTATTTCTCGTTCATAGATCAGCTTACCTTGAAATTTATTTTTTACAATGAATGTAGAAATTATTCTTCTAACGTAAGCTTTACAACTCGGCGCATGATAAGTAAGGGTTAGTATTTACTTACCTAATGGATAGCCTAGCTTTCTTGCCTATTTTTTTAGTTTCCACAATAAGTTCTTAAACTTTGATATCGTAATCATTGAGTAGGCAAATAAAAATATAAGGTAGACGTACAAGAATAATCAGAACTGCAATTTACACTTTCTTTCAGGCGGCCCCAGAAGTTATAGAGTCAACCGTTTATAAAGCCTTAGATTTGGGCTACAGACACATAGATACCGCATTCAATTACAATAACGAGGAAGCAATTGGGAAAGCCATAAAAAAATGGATTGACGATGGAAAAGGAACACGCAAGGACTTATTTATCACCACTAAGGTGTGTATGATATAAAATAAAATGATTAAAAAAAAAAGTAATCAATGACAATCGCCTTGCGAAGATGTGATTATCGACACGATTGCTATTTCTGTTTGATAGGCGTAAACGCCTATATATATACATATAGCATAGCTGAAAAAAAGATGAATAGTAAATCGCAATAATTCTGTTGACTCAAGATATACACTTGCGGAAAATAAAGCGTTATTTTCATACGAACCAGCTCCCTTCACGGTCTAATTAACAAAAAAAAGTACCTAACAACAGTTTTGTAAAAAAATGTATGTCGATGTATGGGTCTATCTACTCGACACGAATAAATGTAAGAAAAAAAATTTACTCAATCCTGTTTCCTACAACTTGACATAGAATTGAACTGAAATATATTATGTTTCAGTGAAAGTTTAGGAGTTCGCAAGAACTTGTTTCAGTTATTTAATTGCTAATTGGTTAGATAAATATTTGACCTCGCCCTCAACACAAATCTTTGCAGAAATACACAAACTTTTTTATTGTTAGGACCGTGAAGTGAGCATGTTTGTATGAAAATAACGCAGAGCCTTGCTTTATTTGCCCGCGAGTGTAATTTCGAAATCTGATTTAATTATTATTAACATGGAACTTGTATTCTGACTATTAGCTCCCTCATGTCGGTAATCGCGCATCAGATGTGCTGAAGTTCTTGAACCTTCAACTGTCTCGTTTGCGAATGAAATATGTGGACCTGTACCTTATCCATGTTCCTTTTGGATTCCAATGCGATCCCGACAAGCTTACACCAATAGTCAATAAAGAAACCGGCGAATACGAGTTGGATAGTGATACTAACCACATTAGCACGTGGAAAGTGAGTAAAGAAATATTTTATACTAATTATTTCTTATTGATTATAACAATCTACATCATTAAAGTGGTTTACTTTTTTAATCAGATAATGGAAGAGTGCCAGAAGAAAGGGCTGACTCGCAACCTGGGATTATCCAACTTTAATGAAAAACAAATCAGTAGGATTATGCAATCAGCGACTGTGAAGCCGCAGGTGCTGCAGGTGGAACTGCATGCGTACTTCCAGCAGCAGGATTTGAGGAGATTCTGCGCTGAAAATGACATCGTGGTGACTGCGTACGCGCCGCTCGGCAGTCCCGGCGCGAAGACGCATTTTGTCACAAAATATAACTATAGGTGCGAGAATAATACCAGCATGACTTTCTTTAATTTTATGCCGCTTCGTCACGTCGGCAGATTCATGAGAACACTTTTTGTGAACTAATCTAAAGCAGATATTTTCACAAAATATGTCGAAATAAACTTCCTTGGATTGGAGGGTGACCGCGGGCCAACGTGTGAAGCAAGCATACTACCCGTTCAACATAATTAGGCGCAAGACAGCTATGAAATAACTAATTTAAAACAAAAAAAAAACAAGATGCTAATTTCTGTTAGTTAATCACTGGAGTGCTAATCAATCAGCTAATAGGTTAAATTCAATGAGTATGAGTAATGAGTGAGAATGAGTAACGCTTGGACATTTGCAAACTCGCACTAAGCCCTCTGGATGATGCTATAATATTGTTATAGACCCTTAATCCCACGACGGCTCTTGGCAACCCTCTGAAATCTACGCAATTAAGTTGAAACTCAAATTCATTTTAGTCTATATATTATCAATCAAATTATGTAGTTAAAATTTCCCAATAATATTTAACTCTTGTTTATAAAAAAAAATTTCAGCCCAGATGCCTTCCCTGATTTATTGTGCACGAAAGAAGTTAAAGAAATTGCTGAAAAGCACGGAAAGACACCAGCACAAGTGTTACTTCATTTCTTGGTTCAGCAAAAGGTCGTCGTTATACCAAAAAGCACCAGTGAAAACAGGCTTAAGGTACGTTAACAAGGTCGTCAATGTAATGATGATCCTTTTTCACCTTCCATAGTTGTTTAACACTCTGTTTTTGGTAACGAAGCTGCACGAACTAGATTCAGTTAAATTGATTCATTAAATATTTGCAGGAAAATATGGAATTATTCGACTTTGAGTTAAGTCCTCCAGAAATGAATCGTCTCAAGAAATTGGACAAGGGCGATAGTGGTCGCATATTTGATTTCTTATTTTGGAAAGGAGTGGAGAAACACCCACAATATCCATTTAAATTACCAGCACCTGAAGATATTAAGAATGGGGAATTACAAAAAATCTAGTTCAACATACACATTAAACTTTGTAGAAGTTTATTATAATGAATTATTATGACCACAAATAAACAAGCAGGCTTGTTTCAAATGTATTATTAGCTTTAAAGTAAAAAAAACAGTGAAACTGATAATTATTTTATTCGGCTTTGAGCATATCGTTATTGTAGAGTTTATTTTAAATGAATAAAATTTTGAAGTGAAATTTCAAGATTTATTTTTTCTCATAGAAAATAAGACATGATAATACACGATAAAGTCAAACAGATCAAGAGAGTCGATACAACATTTTTCTTTGCAGTCTATGTTGAAGTTCCCCGCGCCTGATCATTGTATGTATGACTTTGAGAATGGCGCGCTCGGGGTACTTTTGTCGAAGGAAATCTTGTATGATCGTTTGCTCAGACACTTGTGAGCCGACAGCAAATCTGCGTTTCAATTGTTTTTCAATACGTGAGAGCATTTCGTGGTCTTCCTCTGTAGTGAAACCCTCGGCTCCTGTAATAAATTTATAGGTAGGTAGATTTATGAAGCTGTCGGGGTTATACTAAATAAAATGAAATAACCAACTGATCAAGTTTATGTAGCTTTGTTCAAGTTTTTCTTTTTCTTAATAATTAAGTATGTATTCAATCACCTATTTCGATCAGTGTTTAGAAATATGACATAGACGTACCAGCCAGACTGCCGGTCATGGCGGCGTCGAGTGTCGACACTTGGAACAATCTCAGCGCCTCGGTGACGTGTGCTTCTATTGCGAAAGGCTGCAGCTGCATCTTGGCCAGAGATTCAGATATACGAACGATGGCTTCTAGTTGCCTGCAACAATTTTGTATTGTGGTCAAATATTGAAGTGGAGTGTGAGTGAGATTGTTAATATTTAACGACTATATTGTTGATGATGCGCACTATGAGGCGAATAAAGGCTATCGTATCGTATCGTAAAACTAATAGGTAAACTCGATTGATACTGATAACAATTACTATAGAGCTATACAAGCCGGAGCGCATGAGCACGTAGCGGGCGAGGTGATGGGGCGTGGTACCTGACGGTGATGGGGATGGAGAGGCGGCGGTCGGCGTGGCGCTCCTGCTGCGCGGCGCCGGAGCGCATGAGCACGTAGCGGGCGAGGTGATGGGGCGTGGTACCTGACGGTGATGGGGATGGAGAGGCGGCGGTCGGCGTGGCGCTCCTGCTGCGCGGCGCCGGAGCGCATGAGCACGTAGCGGGCGAGGTGATGGGGCGTGGTACCTGACGGTGATGGGGATGGAGAGGCGGCGGTCGGCGTGGCGCTCCTGCTGCGCGGCGCCGGAGCGCATGAGCACGTAGCGGGCGAGGTGATGGGGCGTGGTACCTGACGGTGATGGGGATGGAGAGGCGGCGGTCGGCGTGGCGCTCCTGCTGCGCGGCGCCGGAGCGCATGAGCACGTAGCGGGCGAGGTGATGGGGCGTGGTACCTGACGGTGATGGGGATGGAGAGGCGGCGGTCGGCGTGGCGCTCCTGCTGCGCGGCGCCGGAGCGCATGAGCACGTAGCGGGCGAGGTGATGGGGCGTGGTACCTGACGGTGATGGGGATGGAGAGGCGGCGGTCGGCGTGGCGCTCCTGCTGCGCGGCGCCGGAGCGCATGAGCACGTAGCGGGCGAGGTGATGGGGCGTGGTACCTGACGGTGATGGGGATGGAGAGGCGGCGGTCGGCGTGGCGCTCCTGCTGCGCGGCGCCGGAGCGCATGAGCACGTAGCGGGCGAGGTGATGGGGCGTGGTACCTGACGGTGATGGGGATGGAGAGGCGGCGGTCGGCGTGGCGCTCCTGCTGCGCGGCGCCGGAGCGCATGAGCACGTAGCGGGCGAGGTGATGGGGCGTGGTACCTGACGGTGATGGGGATGGAGAGGCGGCGGTCGGCGTGGCGCTCCTGCTGCGCGGCGCCGGAGCGCATGAGCACGTAGCGGGCGAGGTGATGGGGCGTGGTACCTGACGGTGATGGGGATGGAGAGGCGGCGGTCGGCGTGGCGCTCCTGCTGCGCGGCGCCGGAGCGCATGAGCACGTAGCGGGCGAGGTGATGGGGCGTGGTACCTGACGGTGATGGGGATGGAGAGGCGGCGGTCGGCGTGGCGCTCCTGCTGCGCGGCGCCGGAGCGCATGAGCACGTAGCGGGCGAGGTGATGGGGCGTGGTACCTGACGGTGATGGGGATGGAGAGGCGGCGGTCGGCGTGGCGCTCCTGCTGCGCGGCGCCGGAGCGCATGAGCACGTAGCGGGCGAGGTGATGGGGCGTGGTACCTGACGGTGATGGGGATGGAGAGGCGGCGGTCGGCGTGGCGCTCCTGCTGCGCGGCGCCGGAGCGCATGAGCACGTAGCGGGCGAGGTGATGGGGCGTGGTACCTGACGGTGATGGGGATGGAGAGGCGGCGGTCGGCGTGGCGCTCCTGCTGCGCGGCGCCGGAGCGCATGAGCACGTAGCGGGCGAGGTGATGGGGCGTGGTACCTGACGGTGATGGGGATGGAGAGGCGGCGGTCGGCGTGGCGCTCCTGCTGCGCGGCGCCGGAGCGCATGAGCACGTAGCGGGCGAGGTGATGGGGCGTGGTACCTGACGGTGATGGGGATGGAGAGGCGGCGGTCGGCGTGGCGCTCCTGCTGCGCGGCGCCGGAGCGCATGAGCACGTAGCGGGCGAGGTGATGGGGCGTGGTACCTGACGGTGATGGGGATGGAGAGGCGGCGGTCGGCGTGGCGCTCCTGCTGCGCGGCGCCGGAGCGCATGAGCACGTAGCGGGCGAGGTGATGGGGCGTGGTACCTGACGGTGATGGGGATGGAGAGGCGGCGGTCGGCGTGGCGCTCCTGCTGCGCGGCGCCGGAGCGCATGAGCACGTAGCGGGCGAGGTGATGGGGCGTGGTACCTGACGGTGATGGGGATGGAGAGGCGGCGGTCGGCGTGGCGCTCCTGCTGCGCGGCGCCGGAGCGCATGAGCACGTAGCGGGCGAGGTGATGGGGCGTGGTACCTGACGGTGATGGGGATGGAGAGGCGGCGGTCGGCGTGGCGCTCCTGCTGCGCGGCGCCGGAGCGCATGAGCACGTAGCGGGCGAGGTGATGGGGCGTGGTACCTGACGGTGATGGGGATGGAGAGGCGGCGGTCGGCGTGGCGCTCCTGCTGCGCGGCGCCGGAGCGCATGAGCACGTAGCGGGCGAGGTGATGGGGCGTGGTACCTGACGGTGATGGGGATGGAGAGGCGGCGGTCGGCGTGGCGCTCCTGCTGCGCGGCGCCGGAGCGCATGAGCACGTAGCGGGCGAGGTGATGGGGCGTGGTACCTGACGGTGATGGGGATGGAGAGGCGGCGGTCGGCGTGGCGCTCCTGCTGCGCGGCGCCGGAGCGCATGAGCACGTAGCGGGCGAGGTGATGGGGCGTGGTACCTGACGGTGATGGGGATGGAGAGGCGGCGGTCGGCGTGGCGCTCCTGCTGCGCGGCGCCGGAGCGCATGAGCACGTAGCGGGCGAGGTGATGGGGCGTGGTACCTGACGGTGATGGGGATGGAGAGGCGGCGGTCGGCGTGGCGCTCCTGCTGCGCGGCGCCGGAGCGCATGAGCACGTAGCGGGCGAGGTGATGGGGCGTGGTACCTGACGGTGATGGGGATGGAGAGGCGGCGGTCGGCGTGGCGCTCCTGCTGCGCGGCGCCGGAGCGCATGAGCACGTAGCGGGCGAGGTGATGGGGCGTGGTACCTGACGGTGATGGGGATGGAGAGGCGGCGGTCGGCGTGGCGCTCCTGCTGCGCGGCGCCGGAGCGCATGAGCACGTAGCGGGCGAGGTGATGGGGCGTGGTACCTGACGGTGATGGGGATGGAGAGGCGGCGGTCGGCGTGGCGCTCCTGCTGCGCGGCGCCGGAGCGCATGAGCACGTAGCGCGCGCGCAGGCGCTCGGCGGCGGCGGGCGCGAGGCGCGGGCCGCAGCGCGCGCGACAGTACGCCGCGTATCGCCGCAGGAGCGCCAGCGGCAGCTCGCCCGCGGCCGTCTCGCGCTCGGCGCTGTCGCCGCCCATGTGGACTGAGATTATGTGCTTCGCTAGTGTCTGCGGAAAGATACAACCTTTTTTGTACAACGGCAACTACGCCTTAAAGAACGCCAGAGAATACCGTTATCCGTAACTTGCGTCTTAAAGTTCAAAGCTGTTTGGAGAAATTTTCAATTTTGAAAAGCCTGACCTTTGTTGCGTAAAATGATAAAGTTTTTTAGAACCACGTACTTTTTCACAATAAACAGTAAAATATGTAGATATGTAGGTGTACGTAACAGTGAAATGCTAAATATCCAATATCATATCAGTAATAAAGTATGGTTTGCCAACTTATCACCACTTCGAGGAGCAATGAGTAAGCTGTAAATTCTTATTTGCTCAAATTAATCCAGCTTCTCCTTATCGACCTATAAGAAATGCCAGTCCACTAGCAGATTTAAATTTAATATCATTTTCATTTTTTTTTTATTATTTACGACGGGGAGACTCTTAGCCTTCATCATACTTGATGTTAAGTATTGATAAGGCTGAAGATGGAAGCGAGCCTCTCCCGGAATCCTCAATCACTGAGGAACTGGCTATCTTATCTCCAACTGCCGGAATACAACAATGCTGAAAACGTTGTTATGGCGGCAGACTTAGATAAGATGGTGGTAGCTAGCCAGGCGGACTTACTACAAGTCCTACCACCAACCAAACCGAATACAATATGAACCCCCGCTGGGAATCGAACCCGGGACCCCTGGGTCTGATACCGGTGGTAGTACCACTAGACCACAGAGGCGGTTAAAAGTTTCTAGACTGTAACAAGCATTTTTGAATGGCAAAGAAGCTACGACTTCGATTCATAAATCCTACGACGGAAGACCTTGTAACGAGAAGAACCGGGAAAAAACTGGTCAGGTCCTGTTTTTTTATGACCATAATTCCAGCTCAATTATCAATTATAGTTTTAACAGCTGTAAAGTTCAATTTAAAAATATAAATTAATACTTACGATGTCTCTATTTTGATCGTGTTCATCTTTGACGATGAAAATCATATCGAATCTGGAGAGTATGGTAGGCATGAAGTCGATGTTGTCGTCGGCCTTCGTGTCGTCCCAGCGACCGAACACCGAGTTGGCAGCGGCCAGTACCGAGCAACGGGAGTTCAAAGTGGTTGTTATACCGGCCTGAAAAAAGTTAATTAAAAAATAAAGTCCACTTATTATGAATGGTTGACACGATGCAAATTCACGCACGAGAGATGCCTCTAGATGCTTCTTGAAAGCTCGTATGCGTGCACGAACATCACGAAAACGATTGCAGCGCTTCACGTATGCTGGTTGTCTCGTTCGAGAAGTTCGAAAGCTCCTCGTGTGGGAAATCTCGCATCGTGCCAGCCAGACATTATGAATGTTGACTAAAGATAGACCTAGTTTTATAATGCTGCCACCTTTATTTGATCCAAGGGACGTGTAGGTAGGAACTGACAAAATCTGTGCATTAAATATGTCAAGAAAAAAAGAATCAACAATGAGGTCAAACTCGTCGATGCAAATCAAGACCAAGAAAACCAGACTCGATAATAATCGAATGTTTGTTCGTTTAGTTTCGAGACTTCATCAGCGTCAGTTTAAGGTCAAACTTTTGTTAATTTACGAAAATCTAATTGAGTCCATCGCGATTTGACTTTCGTAGCTCCTTTTTTACCTTAGCGATGGAGATGGTCTGCTGCTCCATAGCTTCATGTATAGCGACGCGATCGTCTTCGCGCATCTTGTCGAACTCGTCGATGCAAACCACGCCGCCGTCTGCGAGCACCATCGCTCCGCCTTCCATTACAAAGTTGCGCTGTAAACATACATTTATGTTGTAAAATTGAATCGCACTCGCATCGTTACATACCTAAGTTAAACAAAAGTTACATAACTTAAATATTGAAGAAATCCTGGATAAGCGAAATGTACGAATGCAACGAAGATTCGTATGTAACCATGATCAGCTCGCTGCAAATGTGTATGTCACCGTCTTTTTGAAGAATCGAGTGCATTTATAAATTCCCGAATTATTGTAAGCAGGCCGTACGATTTTTCGTTTTTCGTTTATTTATAAATAATCATTGTCCAGCGGTCTGTTCATAAACAAACGATTTGAGAAGCATTTAATTCAAAGTCGAAGTCAAAGTCTAAGATTTTTATTCAAATAGACTTAAGACTTATAGATAAGTACTTTCGAATAGTCCAAAATGTTTTTCCCTACCAGCCATTCAGGACATCTTTTAACTGATAATTGTGAACAAAACCTTATTAAATGTACCAACCCGGCGCGGTGTACAATTACCCGTATATACCCTATACGTGTTATTGTAAGCGGTAATCTGATGGGCCCATGGATTGGAAGCACAGGTGATTTTTTTTTAATTTTATTTCAACAAATTCAGAGTTATTTAGCACTGTTTGGTCATAGTAGAAAACGAAAAATATGTCGCGTAATTCCGCAAGAAAAAATGCAGATGCAGCCCAGTGACACACCTTGCACCTTCACCGACTACTCTACACGTGTTTCGCCCACACACGGAGCATCCTCAGGAGTTGTTAGACCGTGCCAATCTCAGCACCGAGCAGCACTCGGTGCTGAGATTGGCACGGTCTAACAACTCCTGAGGATGCTCCGTGTGTGGGCGAAACACGTGTAGAGTAGTCGGTGAAGGTGCAAGGTGTGTCACTGGGCTGCATCTGCATTTTTTCTTGCGGAATTACGCGACATATTTTTCGTTTTCTACTAAGATATGGATTTCCGCCAAGTAACGCCTGATTCTATCAAATACTGTTTGGTCATTTATTTCTTCGCCCGCAGGCTCCGTTTCAATAATTTTTACAGAATTTTCACTTTGTGTCTTAAACAAACCGATAAAAACTGGTATTTAGCACTAAAAACACTCCCGAGCACACGTTGTTACGTTGTTAATTATTTCAAGCAATCGGCGCGAAGCTAGCTTTTCGTCACACGCATACGTACAATATAACGTAGTTATACTGTCTATTCATAAATCATCGAAAAATCATCCGTTTTATTGCAAATCCTATAGTCCGTTTACAATTAATAAATACCCTCGACTATTCACAAACAATAGGTTCTTGCAAAAAGACGGTGACATAGGTAAGTATACAAGTTTCAACATCGAACGAACTGTGGCCCAACCGCGCAAGTGTCGTCGGCATCGACATCGACTTCATTTGACAGATGGATGTGACATATTGCTCTTAGTCTTTGGTAAGTTTTCATTTGTGTCAAAAAAAGCAGCAATGTGTCACATCCATCTGTCAAATGAAGCCGATTGCGATGCCGATGCCACTTGCGCAGTACGGGCCCAGGGGCCGTACCGCGCAAGTGGCGTCGATATCGAAAGACTAAAAGCAATATGTTACATCCATTTGTCAAATGAAGCCGATTTTTATGCCGACGCCACTTGCGCGGTACGGCCCCTGGGCCGCGGTCCGCTAGCACAGACATCTAGCTGGGAGGAAGTACTTCTCTTTTCGCTGAATAAAATATGGTGAGAGGTCCTGACTTAACAATTTTACACACATCAAAAGTGTCTAGGGATCACTTGATCCCCGTAAAACGTGAAGCCAGTCTGGAAGACTAGATTTGGTAAACCATTGGAATATTTTTAATAGTTTTATTATCAGACACTGTAAAAAATTTACAAATGTAAATGCTATGAAAACTTTTATATGTAAACTAGAATATGATAGCAAAATACAGAACCCTCGATATAATTAATAAATTCTGGAGAGAGTACAACAACTAGAGTACACAACAAGTTCTTAAGATTCCTTTCCTTTGTGTGTGGGGTTAGGCATAACAATTAAGAAGATGCGGGCAAGTATCACAACATTGTATTCCTTGTATCTAGACGAGAATTGATGGATCAGACATTTCTGTACAGAATAGTTAATAACCAGCTGGATTGTCCTGAACTAACTAATAGTATATTATATACTTACTTATTCCTAATAAAATTAACTTACGACGTAAAGCTTTATTTCATAACGAATTTAGTAATACTAATTGTGTCCGTAATGGCTTCCTTCGCAGAGCACTTATATGTATAACATTAAGTAAAATCATACGAAAGCGTAATATTTCATTTAGGAGCATTTCATTTAAATCGCTAATTAGCTATCATAATTCTAATTATTATTATTTGAACTTGTGAAGGAAAGGAGCAATCTGCGATTTTGACAGGGTAAATTTAGCCGTCATTGTGTAATGAAAATAATTTCATATGATTTTTCACATGCTATTCACGAAATGTTCCATGCCTTATCTAAAGTATCAGACCGTTACAACATACTCAATATAAACTTACACTTCCCGGATCTCTGATGACAGACGCTGTAAGACCAGCGGCACTGGATCCTTTCCCCGAGGTATACACTCCTATGGGAGCCACCTTCTCCACGAACTTGAGGAGTTGGGACTTAGCCGTACCCGGGTCACCGAGTAGTAAGATATTGATATCACCTCGCCTTGTTAGGCCGTCGGGCAGGCGTTTCCGAGAACCTGCATTGGACAAAAGTAATTAGACTCGAGCTTACCAGCTGTCGATTAAATAGCCGTTGTTCAAAACATTGGTTATGTACTTTTAATCTTTAACAAACGACTGAAATGCAATATTTAGCCGACGCTTAGCGTTAGCGTAAATCGGCCGATCAAAAATGTACTGTTGACAGCACGTTAAGCTTAACAGTAATTGATCTACGATAGCGGTAATAAAATCCTAATCATAACTAATATTATAGATGCGAAAGTGTGTTTGTTTGTCCTTTATTCACGCCCTAACTAAGCAACCAATCGACTTGATTTTTGGCTTAAAGTAATTGAAAAGACGGAGAGGAACATAGGCAGTAGCCTATGTTGGGATTAAAAGTATTTTATGTCGATATTCCCACGGGAACGGGAACCACGCGGGTGAAAACTTAGTCATATATACTTAGATATACTTAGTCGGGTCATAAGTTCTGTCACGAGTTCTTAGTGAAGTAAAGATCGATTTTATATTAGTATTTATTTTATTGTACATGAAATATTGATATAAATATAAATAATTGATAATAATAATTCACAATTTTTGATTCAAGCCCTTGAACTTCGCGGCTACACATCTTTAGAAATACGCGCCGCGTCCATGAAGATTTTAGCAGTTGCTGTAATGAAGGATGCACTGAGAGGCTTTAATTTTGGGTGTGGTTAAGGACCTGCGTCCTCTCCTCTTAATAGAACCTAATTTCGTTATCAAGATCGGATTGAAATCTGGGCTGGAGGATGACCAATCTTCGTGCCAGATGAAGTCGATTTTCATAGGTGGCCTGATAGTTTTGAGCCCTATTAGCTATATTTGAACGTGGTAAAGTGGTCTACGACGTCTGCCAGAACTATATTTTGCTCTTGTTTTAAGCCCTTTACTGGAAAAAAAACCTCTTTCAGGCCAAAATACAACACTCCGAGCCAAGCTATCACTGGCGAAGGGTGATTGGCCTCTCTGGACTCAAGAAACACATTCGCTAGCTTCTTCACTGCTGCGGGCATAACATTTAATTGTTCTGATTGTTGCAGTACTCTTTCATTGTAAAAAAAAACATCAGAAGACAGAATCGGACTTATTTCCCTCGTATCGTTTTACCAAAAAACGAGATCAGGCGAATATTATTTTTTTCTATGATTAGCCTATAATCTCAAGTCTTCGTTTAACAATCGTTCTCAACTCGTTCTGTTAAGTAAGATTTCTTTAAATACGCATCGCTAACATCCTAACCGTACGAGGTCGACAATTTTTCTGTCTCTCTCCACTTGTTGAATCTTCGCCGAGTTGTTTGATAGTAACTAAGGGCAAAGCTCAATATTTAAATTTTTAGCGAGACCGAAAATTTTACTTGACTCGTAACCACAATGAAGTAAATCAAACAACACGACCGCATATCCTTTTAATGTCCGCTCCATTGAGACAAGTTAAAATAAAACTACTTATAACTTATTTGTTTCATATGTCTATGTTTCGAACATAAAAAATAGATTTTCAATATCCATTCAAAATAAAAAAATCGATAGGTGTGACAGAACTTATGACCTGACTAGGTGTTGCGTTCGTCCTTTTTTAAGTCGGTTAAATTTCTTTTAGCTACATTGCAGATAACTTTTATTGAATAGGACTGTTATACCAAATAATGATAATCTGTCGTTTTAAAATATCTTACCACCAAATAACAGTGTGGCTATCGCTTTCTTCATATCGACCGCGCCGAACACGCTGGGCGCGATAGACTTAGCGATCCGTTCGTAGATATCGGGCGAAGCGGCCAGTCTACGGAATTGCTCCTCCTTCGATCAAAATTGTTTTATTTTAATTTTTTTTTTCATAGCACATAATTTTATAAACATCCTCTTTTCTATTCAATAATAAAAACGTGAACGTTTGGGTGTTTCTGTTTGTAAAAACTTTTGAAAAGATTATGATGAAACCACGGGCGGCTACTAGTCGTAAATAAATAATCGTCCACGTATATCGTCTATTTATGATTCACTCGTCGCGAGGTTTCTACTGATTTTCGTGCGACGTTTGAGATTCCGTGTTTTTCGCCTGTAATACCGCCTCCCAACGCGAGCGCGCGAGGGGTGAAGTGAAAAGCGAGCTATGTCTACACATGCAAGTTCGCTAATCGTCTGACAGCCTCCCCGTTCGCCTCGCCACTCGCGCGACGAGTGATTCAAATATAGAGGTCCAGGCCCTCTAGCATCTTCACCCCTATATCACTCGATGTGGTAAAGCCGGGTACTCATTAGCGAGCCGTAACCGTAACTTGAGTTCTACAGTAACGAGGTTCTAGTGTGTACGCGTGTTACGGTTTAGGCTCATGACGTCGCCCGAAAGGTTTCACCAAGCGTACTCATTTTGCGAGCTGTAACTATAACTAAATAGATACAGTAACGAGGTTCTAGTGTGTACGAGAACTTCGCATCACTGTGACCGTAATGACAAGCCAGAGCTATCCACAATTTCAGTTTGTAACTCCACGATGTCGGAAGAAGTGTCTCTTGCTTGTGCAGCATACATACTTGTAGGTGCTTTACTCGATCGATGATCATAAACGGCCACGAAGATGGTGGATTTTAATACTTCGCAGCGGCTTTTAAAAATCTTTCCTCATGACGTCCACGAGCGCAATGCGAGTGTCCTTGATTCGCGGCAAAAACCGACAATCGTCGGCTCGCTGTGAGTCGCTCGTGTAGCGCTCACTGCAGGCTCGCGGACCACCTGTACACTAAGTTTTCGGTAACAGTAACGGTTACGGGCAATGTTACGGTTACAGAAATGAGTACCTTATAATCGTCGGCTCGTTATATCGCATCAGGTTTGCGAACTACGTACACACTTTGTTTGGTAACAGAACATGCAACGGCTATGGTTCGCTAGTGATTGAGCTTAAGGCGTATGATGTTGTCTTGCTTACTCCGCTACATGAGAGCTTTTCGTTATCGAGCTACGAGAGTCAATAAAAGCCGCTCATGCTATAGGAATTTGTAGAGAAGATAAAAACAGAGACAGGGAAGAAATAACACGCAAGTACGACGTCCTTACGCCCACCGACGACCCTTTGTAGCGACCTTTTTTTTACGTAAGAGAGACAGAGAGAGAGAGATAGACAGTATTAGACCACCTTGTCGGCCGTAAAGGGTTGCAGTCCGCTGGTGACCCCTTCCCCAGCCGTGAGTCCCACAGCGCGCACGTACGACAATTGCACGCCCACAGACTCTTTTCGCGACCTTCTCTGTGGGCATGAGAGACAGAGATAGAGAGAGATAGACAGTATTAGCTCATCTCGTCAGCCGTGAAAAGGCGCAGTCCGCCGGTGACTCCTTCTTCAGCCGTCTCCTTCCCACCCGTCGCCCACCGAACCTTTGTCACGCCCTTCTCTCTACGCCTGCTTGGTGCATGAGAAAAAAGAAAGAGAGAGAGAGAGAGAGAGAGAGAGAGTATAAGATCCCCTCGTCAACCGTGAGCCCAATCGCGCGCACGTCCGACTGCACGCCCACCAACGACCCTTGGTAGCGACCTTCTCTCTACGCATGAGAGACAGAGAGATGGACAGTATTAGCTCACCTCGTCAGCCGTGAAGGGGCGCAGTCCGCCGGTGACTCCTTCTTCAGCCGTGAGTCCCACCGCGCGCACGTACGACGATCGCACGCCCACTGACCCTTTGTCGCGATTTTCTCTCTGCATATACAACAAAAAAAAATACAGAATAAGTTGCACTATCTAGATACCTGCGAACATATTTAGATACTGATAAATATTAAACAAGATAATATACGGGATCCCGTCAAAGCGTCACGGGTCACGGGAAGTTGCTTATTTCTAGTATATTTTCTTGTTTACATACATAAAAATAGCATTGTAAAATGTAAAATTAAAGTTATAAATATCTAGATACTATTACCCAACAGGCTTCCTAAGGTGAAGTTAGAATGAGCACAACTTTTTTGTGCGATTTCACTTGGCACAGTTCGCGCACACCCACGCTGAGTCGTTTTGCTGTGCTTGCCTTTGCTTCATATGGAAATACCTATTACAACACATTTAGAGACTAGTTTCACCACCGACACATAAGTTCTGGATAGCTTATCTGGCAGATAATTTGACGATTGTAATGTGAAAAATATGTCTAATTATCTGCAATATAAACTATCCAAAACTTATCTTTCCGTGTTAATATATATTTTTTTGGTATTCATGTTACGAAAACTTTCCAAAGGCGTGTTAATATATATTCTATTGGTATCCACGTTTTGAAAACTTTCCAAAGGCTTTGGTCATAGGAGGCCTGTTTTATTCCGTTAAAAGTTGGAGTATTCATAAAAAGTACGCGAGAATAGAATTTAAGTAAGTCTTTTATCACTGTTGTAGCTTCAACACCTATCAATGATGATCACACATACCCCTATCTTAGCGATCTTCTTGATGGAGTATATGCCGAGCACGGTGACCCTGGCGCCGGGCGCCACGCGCTCGCACAGCACTCGCTCGCAGTACACGGACAGGTGGCGCGGCATCTCGCCTTGAGGGATACTCTCTGGCGCTTCTTGTAGTTTCAACACCTATTGAATAATATGATACAGGCAGTCAATCTAAGCAACAGTTGACTCTTTAAATGTGAACTTCATAACTGTTTGTCCTATTTCTGTAGTACTCGTACATGTCCAAAATCAGGGTAGGCACGACTAAATCATTTTGATTTAAATCAAATGATTTTATCAACAAAACTCCCAATCATTTTGATTTAAATCAAATGATTTTATCAACAAAACTCAATGATTTAATAAAAAAGCTTTAATTTACGAATTTTAATCAAGACTAGTAACTACAATCTATTCAATCTATATTACTGTTGTAATACTAGTTAAAAAAAAAACTAGTTTTCCAGTCTTTTTGATCCCCAGTCGGTTTCTTAAGTTACTTTGAACAATTCCAAATTTGGAAAACCACAGACATACCCTCGTTCCACTGAAGCTGAAGAAACTATTGCACCGAACAATTGCTTAACACAGGAGCTTTGCGTTGCGTGCACTGCGTTAACGGTTAAAGTTACGCAAAAATTTTGTATGATAGAATTATTCCCCTTTAAAAGTTAAAAAAAAGTCCGTGACAGCATGTTTTAGTTTTATGGTAGACAAACTATAACCTTTTTAGGGTAATCAAATTTGTACTAAAGTAATGGATTATTTGTGAAGGTGTTTTTGTAAACATGATATAAATCCTTATCAAAATAAATACGTTATTCACCACACGCATTTCATTATGAACAAAATTGTACTTGACATAATATGATTTCGATGAATATCTTTTTTTAGGGTTCCGTAGCCTAATGGCAAAAAACGGAACCCTTATAGATTCGTCATGTCTGTCTGTCTGTCCGTCCGTATGTCAGAGCCACTTTATTCCAAAACTATGAGGATTACACAGTTGAAATTTGGTAGGTAGATGTATTTTTTTCACCAAACCTATATGTGTCGGTTATCAATAAATAGGTCTTTTACATTGAGTATCCTAAAAAAGTTTTAACTCAAAGTCAACCGTTTGATAGATATACACTTTCAAAGTGATAATATGTCTCCTCTAACTTTAAAAATAAGAAAGTGAAAAATCAAATAAATGTATTGTATTTTTTTTTCAAAATCCGTGAATGCAGTTCAATATTTCTCAAAAAATTAAGGATGGTTTCCTAAGAATGTTTTTATGTAGTTACAACGGTTAAGGTACCTGCCCTTCATGCCCCGTTTTAAATTATATATTTATTTATTTTTATTTTTGTATAAATAGCGTAAAGCGGTTTACAGAATACATCTACCTACCAAGTTTGAACTATGTTATCGTCATAGTTTTGGAATAAAGTGGCTGTAACATACGGATGGACAGACAGACATGACGAATCTATAAGGGTTCTGTTTTTTGCCATTAAGCTACAGAACCCTAAAAAATGATAAAAAAAGAGAAAATAATAGGTGACCTTATTGCTACATAGCAATCTCTTTCAGGCAACCTTGGGTGAGAGACGGAACACCCTTCATGTGCGAGTTCGACTTAGCCGATTTTTATTATTAATCATAATAATATTTCGATCAGTGTCGTCTTAGGGGCAGTTGGAGTATATCCTTAAGGGCACTATAGGCAGCCCAAAAAATATGAAAAAAAAATCCTTAAAAAAGGTTTGGATTTTTAAAATTTTCGACAATTTTTTTTTCAATGCTAGTTGACCCCCCTTTTTTTCCCATCAATTTATTTTATATACATGATATACCTCCGACGCAGTTTATGAAATATTTTAAAACAAAAAAACTGAAAAAAAAATTCAAGCTCAAAAACCTCGAAAAATATCAACCGCAGAAAAAATAAATTTCTACAAAACTTGCTTGTATTAATTGCCTTAATAAGATAGGCATGAAAGAAGTACGTGTTATGGGGGAAACGAAACCTTCGAAAAATTTTCGAAGTGTCCTGCCCCCATCGCTACAGTCCTTTTTTCCATAGTGCCCCTAACGCTACACCCCAATATTTCTGTTTTTAAAGAAAGAAAAGTTAAAAGAATGAAAACAGCCTTATCTTCTTATATAAAGTTACTTTTGTTCAAAGCACCAACAAATAGGATAGAAAGGTTTTCAGATGACCAAAATTTACAAGATTTACCTGATAGTCTATGCACTTGCATTTGTCTGGAATTATAAAGTAAGGATCCAACGGACATTTTGGACGTCCAGCTTGTTCACTGAAAGAAAAAAAGTTTTAATTGAGGATTGCTTTAGGGGCTTAAAAAGGTTAGATAATTTAACCCTCAGCAATATATTGAACATATAATTTTCACCCTCAGTATCCATGTAGTAGTAGTATCCATGGTCAGAACGCTTTGGTTAGATTGATCTATGCGATACTTACGTATTACATTTTCTAGGCATCACATAGCCCTCAAGACCAGGCTTCACTGGTAGGTTTGGTATAATATTGCGACATGATCGGCACTGGATTGATATTTTAGTGGCTTTAGCTTTGATTCCTGATGCTGATATAACTATTCCTGGAATTTTCACAAGTCTTGACACTGTCTCCGACTGAAATAGAAAACAAGTATACTAAATTAAAATAAAGGTCAATTAAAAGCTTTAAATTATCATCTCATCATCATTCAAGCCATAAAAAAATTCAAAACTATGACACAACTTGTGTTTGAACTTAAGTCGAACTTGCCTTAAGTTCACGTAAATTGGCCGCATGTGCGTCTGATGAAAGCAGAACTTGAATGTCTTCTACTTTTTCTTCACCTTCTGGCCTGGGTGCAGTCAACTCATCAGCTAACTGTAAATAAATTACATGTTTGACTTTTACATTCTTCCTCTGAATTTGGCAAATCGGTTGTGTTGTTTAAACGTTTTACTGGCAATTAACGAGACACATCAGTATTTTAATTGTTATAAACTATAATGTGTTATAGTGCCCCCAACACTGGTAAGCAGACATATTAATAAGTAGGTACTAACCTCTTTTGCAGCTTCTTCTAAAATTGGCAAATGTTCTGACGGTTTTTTATAAAGTTTCTCCGCCAATATCTCATCAAAACTGGATAAATCTTCAATGTTTATTTCTACCCAATAGTTTCCCAAGTTATAATTTCGTTTCAAAGCATCTCTGTGAAAAAAAGGCACCAGTGATCATCAGAGGGTGTTTGTTTTGAAAATAATATAAATTACTACACGATGTCTATCATCTGTTAGCACAACCTTACGGCGAATTAAAAGGCAGTATTTACCTGTATTTGTAGTTAAAATTTCCAGTGTGAAATTGGCGAATAAACTCTTTGAATTTTTTCTTGACTGCTTGCAGGTTAACTTGATCTCGAGATTCATTCTCTTCAACGCCAAAGTTATCGGAAAAGAATACTCCGGGATCATCAAAACCTTCCATTATAATTTATATGATTCAAAAAGTACTAGAAAATCGTTAAAAAATAATAAAATCACCAAAACAAAGCGGTCAGTCGGTCACTAACAATTTTGGCGCGCTATTTGACATTGACAATTGAGAATATTGTGATTGTGTCATACTGACATTGAAAATTCAAATGCATTTTTTTTTGTCAAGCTAAGATCAGGGACCATAATGCCTATTCATTATTTATTACTTTACTCAGTAGTTTTTAAAGTATAATTCATTATAATAGTATACTTTTCTACCTAAACAGTAATTAATTTATTAGTTCATGTGAAAAATATTTCACCTGATAAATATTAATTAAGAAAATATATTAGAAAAAAGCAACTAGTCTCATGTCGCCCTGACGGGACATGATAAAATTGAAACTGCCATTCCGTAAAGTTAAATCTTAAGCCGACTCCTATAGACAAATTATAAACAATAGAATGGCTCTTTACTATTTTATATTTAGTTCCTAGTAGTACAAATCTAAATATGTATAACTCAAAGGTGACTGACTGACTAGTGATCTATCAACGCACAGCCCAAACCAATGGACGGATCGGGCTGAAATTTGGCATGCAGGTAGATGTTATGACTTGATTTATTCGCCTATAAGTGCGAGCAAAGTAAGTCTTTTCTCCAAGAGACCTTTTAAGGGGGCATTAATGAGATTTGAATTTCGAACATTAACATCGTCCCTTAGTGCTCCGTGACCAAAGAGATCGCACGAAAATATAGTATGAAAAAGTCACTGGCCGATTATTAGGTGACCGGCGCGTGCAGCGCCGCAAAAGAAAAAAGAAAAACGCGCGAACTACGTATACCCTTGTATTGGACTTTATTGGAGTAAACAGTGTTTTGTGATATTTGCAGTGCAATAATTGTGAAAAATGAGTTCCACAAGCAGCGACAGTTTTTTTTTTTACTATGACTATAACATTTCAAAGTTGCACAAATCTTTCAAATATTAATATTAATTTTTAAACTGTTACTTTAAATTTTTTTTTTAACACATTATATTGGCTCGGGCGACGTACTTTGAATCCCTCGCTACGTTCAGGATTCTACTAAAGAATCCCTCGCTACGCTCGGGATTCTACTCTAGAATCCCTCACTTCGCTCTGCATTCAAAAAAACGCCCTTGCCGTAAAAATATTATTTTGCTCCCTTATCAATCTACTATTATGACGCAGGCATCCGCTAAGAAAGGGTTTTTAGAAATTCTACCCATAAGGGGATGAAATAAGAGATGAAAGTTTGTATGAAAGTCTGTCAGTTTTGAAGATATGATCTACAGATTTGTTATTTAGGTTGACATTTGAAAATAAATATTTACCTGTCTCGACGTTTTTGAAAATTTCACCCGTTTTTAATTTTATAAATGTAAAAGTGTAGATGTGTCGATGTTTGGATGTTTGTTTCTCAATCACGCAAAAATTGCTGAATGGGTTTGGATGAAATTCGGGACACAGGTACTGAATAGCCTGGAGAGGAATAAATTGTATACTTTTTTGTCGCGTAAAAATCCCAAACTCCTACGCTAAAATACAAAAATCGATAGGGGATTCCATAGATGGCGCCACATTATTTTTGAAATCCTCCTATCCTACTTCTTACTATTTTTTTAATGTGAAAGTTTGGATGTTTAGGTGTTTGGAGGTTTGTTACTCAATCACGTAAGAACGGCTGAACGGATTTAGATGGAATTCGAGACACATGTACTTTATAGCCTGGAGAAGGACATTAGATACTTTTTGTCGCGATAAAATCATAAAATTACTCAGTCCTACGGGAAAGTAAGTACAAATATCAATGCAGGCTAAAATATATGGCGCCACATAATCTTAGAAAATTTACTACCCTACCCTATATCATAAAAATGTGAAAGTTTGCATGTTTGTTACTCAATCTTTCAAAAATGGCTGAACGGGTTTGGATACTTTATAGCATTAGGAGGAACATACTTTACTTTTTGTCGCGTAAAAATACCTATTTTCTACGGGATAATACACTACAACGCAATAGGTGGCGTAAGTTGTATTTTTTTAAAGGTGAATTGTGGAATTAGCGTAGGTGAAAAAGAAAGATATTTCTTTTACTAAATCTTTCTGGACCAAGTTCTAAAGACCACGAGGACGAAGTCGCGGGCGGAAGCTAGTAAGTAAATAAATATGAGGACAGACGAAAGATTGAGGTTATACGATGGGATGAAAACAATAATTAAAGAACCTGAGGTTAGAACTTTCATCATCATCTTAATCATCATCAGCCATTAAACAGTTCCTTCTTCGAGCGCCACGCACGAGATTTACTGCATCAAAACATTTAAAGAAAGTAGGCGGTTAAGCGCATAGAATAAGAGCTGTTTAGAAGAAAATAAAATAAGTGGATATATTTTTTGCGGTTATCATTTAAGTCCAATTCAGCCCAAGTCCAAGCAAACTGCTAGTCCTATTTCTTATACTTACCTACCTAACCACAATCGTCGTCCGTGTATCGTTAATTTATAGACGAACAAAATACAATTAACGAATAATTATTCTTATTTTTTTTATGGATTTGCTGTGTTGATCCTTATAAAGCCCGAGGGCTAAGGATCCACGTTGGATCAGAGCAAGCTAATCCAGAAGGTGCCTTGCTCTGGCTTTGAACTTTTGAAAATGTTGATTTAAAACTTCTTCTTTTCGTATCAACAACAGTAATTACCTATCAAATAATTTAAGTTTCGCCTATAGTGTGCAACAGCAAGTGCTTTTTGGCTGGCTAATGGGTCTCGTTGGGATTCGAAATCATAAATACAGCACTTCTTCTCGGCTATAAGTATTATCTATCAGTACATAAGGCAAAGCTTTGGAAAATTCATAGAACTCTAATGGAAACTTTTATTAAAGTTGTTCAAGAACTGCAATAGAAAAGACTTCAACGCGTTCTCTAAGAAGTCAATGGGCGAGTTCTCGGCACTTTTTCTTCAGGACCATTAAGTTGAATTCCCGATATGTTGAATTTTTCGAAAGTTGGATTCTCATTATGTCGATTTATGTTCCATTCAAAAGAGTCGATACTGGCTTTTAAGGCTGACAACCCTTGTAATTTTATTCTACGTAACCCAATCGCATGTTCTTAAAAATATGTTCTTTTTCTGTTGTAAGTACTTTGTAACTCTGTAATTTTTAAATAACAAAAATAACAACATTACATTAACAGGAAAACTTTTTGCTCAAACTTGGCTCTATGCTCTTGAAAAATTGGTTCAAAAATTGAAATATGGTTACCATGGTAACGGTATAAACAATATCGCGTCATTGTTGTGACATTAGCAACAAAGAATATTTTAAATAAATAAAAATATAATGTTTCTGTTTAATATGGATGTAGAGCCGCTATTATATTAATTGATTAAACTTAATCATCCTTAAAATATAAGAAATGGGTGACGTAAGTATCTATAAATTATTAATAGTTATTCATGTCGTAGGTTCTTAATGCCTGCATTATTTCATTGTGGGCTAGACTTTTAGCAAGTGTAAATTATATACCTAGTTATAATCCTGAATCACATATTACTACTTAACTGTCGTTGTAATTACGATTATGTATGTACAGAAAGAAGACGTTGATACTCGTCTAGAGTTTATGAGTGAATATATTCTAAAAACACTCAAACAAAAAATAGAAAAATGGACAAAATTTATTACTGGAGACGAAAGGGTTAGTATTTGTATCAGCAATTTATAATCAAAGATTTATACGGCAACGCAATCATTTACTTACAAGACTGGCGCATTTTAGGGCGGGCTGCACCGCACCTCCGCACCGCAGCGTATAACAAAAATCTTCCACATAACTTTCGTACATTTTATATAGCTATCGGACTATCGCACACATCTGTTGGACTTATCTCCATTTTTTGCATTCACATAGCCATATTTTAGAGTTACATATCGAAAGATACCGGGTTAATGTCCCGTCTGAGCAATTAAGAGACTAGTTGGTTTGTTTTGTTGGTTCTAGTATAATATTTATTTCATCTGTAAATATTTTAATTATCTTTATTTTATTACCTAGGTATCGACTTGCTTCAAGAATGGCAAAGGAATAATTTCTATTCAAAAGTACTGTGATTTCTCTCTTATTATATTCAGTGTCTGTAAATTTTTTTTTGCAGCATATACTGTTCAAGTATTTCGAAATGCCGAAGTTCGAAATCATCGTATTTCGTATGAATACAGCGGGTTTGCTCACTTGCGCTACAAATTTTCCACCTATAAGCAGAGGAAAAGTTGTGTATTTTTTAAGGAACGTGCCAGAAAAAATAACTCAGGCTAATTTTCGTAAGGTAAATACGAAGTTCGTCTAATGTTTTGGTATCGTAGAGCTCTATACTTACTCCATGATTTCAAGAGCCAACTGGTATGGTAGCACAGCTATAAGTAGATGGGCACCAGAGTCTTCTGAAAAATCAACGCGTCATATGGCGCCCCCCTCTAAGGCTTAAAATTATGATGATGATGAAATGAACGTACGTTTATATACCGATTAGGCTTTCATAGATTTAAATACTAATTGGCAATCACCATACTTTTTTCTCTTCATTTAGTGACGGTGTCTTCTACAGTTAAGTCATGTAAGGTATATAAACTGATTTTAAACTATTGAATTGTTTATTCTCAAGATTACAACAATTGGTGAGATGTCAGGAAATGTACTCATGGACATCAGCATCATGGCAGAAGAAGTGATAGGGCCGATGCTGTGCAACCCTGAAAACCAGCGGGGTTGGCCCAAGATCGTACGCAACGACATGAATCGCCATGTCGACGATCTCAGAAACTTGATGCATCAGGTACTCGTAATGTATTTTTACCGACTTAAAAGAAGTTCTCAGTTTGACCAGTAAGTATATTTGTATGTTTGTCCACGATTATTTGTTTGATGGGAGGTACTTGCCATTTGGTCGCATAATTTTTTTATTAAAATTGACCCAGCAGTTTTCATTTAATGAGCATTTTTGTTTACTTTATTTATGACAATAAACAACAACAAAACCTACTATAGTCTACTTGATCTAATGTATAAAAATACGACTGTAGTTTACAACACAACCTATTATAGTCACTAAAAAGTAAAAAATCAGAACTACGTTAAAACGAACCGAATTCAAAACTAAAGAAGTAAAAAATAAGCCTTTTGAAGTCGGTGCCATTCTACGTTGCGCTCCTTCTTTTATTTTCTTATCTTGGCTGGCACCGACTCTAAGGCTTATTTTTTGCTTTTTAGTATTTAAGTCGGCTCTTTGAAACGTAGTTTTTTCAGTGAATATAAATACTCAATGTATAACTATATTGCCCGTTTTCAGCTCAAAGGTGAAATGTCTAGTCAAGTAATGTTACCGATGCCAGCAGGAGTAGAAAACATTTACCACGCTGAAGCAAGGTTGAAGGAAAGGTATAGTACTTTTTGATCAAAATATATACCTACGGTTGCGAACATATAAAACATGGAAGCAGTCTCTTCATACAAGCCTCCAATAATTATCGACACCTATTTCATACAAAAGAGATACGCACACAATATAGACAAGTGATAATACACGAAAATTATCTACACGTACAAAAAATCCTTAAAAGTGTATGCTCTGTGATTGGCCATTTTTCATTCAGAACTGGTGCCGAGAACGAATAGAATGCGATGCGTCACGTCACCTACGCTAATTCCACAATTCACCTTTAAAAAAATACAACTTACGCCACCTATTGCGTTGTAGTGTATTATCCCGTAGAAAATAGGAATTTTTACGCAACAAAAAGTAAGGTATGTTCCTCCCAATGCTATAAAGTATCTGTGTCTCGAATTTCATCCAAACCCGTTCAGCCATTTTTGAGTGATTGAGTAACAAACATGCAAACTTTCACATTTTTATGATATAGAGTAGGATAGTAAATTTTCTAAGATTATGTGGCGCCATCTATGTAATCCTCTATCGATTTTTGTATTTTAGCGTAGGAGTTTGGGATTTTTACGCGACAAAAAAGTATACAATTTATTCCTCTCCAGGCTATTCAGTACCTGTGTCCCGAATTTCATCCAAACCCATTCAGCAATTTTTGCGTGATTGAGAAACAAACATCCAAACATCGACACATCTACACTTTTACATTTATAATATTAGTAGGATAACAGAATTTCTAAAATTATGTGTCGCCGCCTTTTTTCCCCACGTTGATTTTTTATGTTTTCCCTTCGTCGTCATCAGCCTGTGGACGTCCACTGCTGGACCGTAGGCCTCTCCTAGCTCACGCCTATTGTGGCGTCCATAGGATGCTATTAGCGTACTGCTACCACGCTGGCCAGACGGGTTGGTAGAGGGTTTGTTTCAAGTTTTCCTTCTCTCGCACAGGTTTTCAATGCATCGAGCCTCTTAGTCGACTCTTACGACATCCCAGGCATTTTTAAGGGAGTGGTGACACTTGTATTCTTAGGCCATCACCACATGGCCCCTGCACATGTTTTCCCTTAGGAATGAGATATTTTAACGCGGCAAAAAGTATCATATTATGTTCCCCTTCAGGTTATAAAGTGTCTGTGTCCCGAAAAATATAAAGTGTCTGTGTCACACTATTTTTGAGTGATTACTCAATCACTCAAAAATGGCTGAACGGGTTTGGATGAAATTCTGGACACTGATACTTTATAGCATTAGGAGGAACATACCTTACTTTTTGTTGCGTAAAAATTCCTATTTTCTACGGGATAATACACTACAACGCAATAGGTGGCGTAAGTTGTATTTTTTTAAAGGTGAATTGTGGAATTAGCGTAGGTGAAAAAGAAAGATATATCTTTTTTCTTATACTAAATCTTTCTGGACCAAGTTCTAAAGACCACGCGGACGAAGTCGCGGGCGGAAGCTTGTTCTGTATAATAATAACAAAATAAAAAACAATCAAAAATATTTTTAATTGTTTTTTATTCGTTGTTATTTTTTGAAATATAGACCTGTTCGTAAAAGGAAAGAATATATCGCCATGTGCAACGCAAAAGAAATTCTACGTTTTAAATATTTTTTGACGAAAGTAGCTGGAACTAATTTGTTCCAGTGATACCGTCGGTCGTGGATTCCGGTTTCCGAGACACAATTTTAGTTAGACCAATGTTTAGGATGTATTTTTTTTTGGTTATGACAATAATATTTTTATTTATTTCTTGGAAAAGAAATATTATTATGTATTACTTCTTCTTCAAAAGGATAGGTAAATATAAAACATAACAGAAACAAAAACTAAAACGATTATTATTAATTTAATAAATCTTTAATACCTTACTACATAAAAAGTGAAATCCACTCGCTCACTGATTAAACACAAAATCTCTGAAATAACTTTTACCGAATATGATGAAAAAGACTAAGTATCTCTGTGTAGACGTCAGCTAAGAACGGATTTTGCAACAGGGCCGTTTCAGGGGGTCTAAATACCTTCGGAAGTTTGTGTGAAAGTTCTCGACTACTTGACCTAATATGACATTTTGCTGAATGATATCCTCCTACAAGTAGACAAAACATTTACGAACGGATTTTGCAACAGGGTTGTATTAAGGGGGTTCAAAGGACATTTTATTCCCATAATCACACGAGAATGGGAACCACGCGGGTGAAACCGATGACGGGCCACTGGTTGATATTATATAAAAAGCATAGATATCTATTATTTGCTAATAAAATCAACGACACTATTGAAAAACTTACTTACTCAGTTATTTTTTAATTACTTTATTAGGCATAATCACATCCCTATACAAAATCATTTTTATTTAGTTTTGTTGTAGAAATCGCAGAACTTACATGTGAAAAGTAATCTCATCAGACATGCGAGAATCATTTGTACTATTTCTACACCACTTCACAATGCACGGCATTTTTTATAATTTTTCGTGACCCGTTTGACAGGCATTCACTGACGTTGCTTCAACCACGACACATACCATAGTGATCCGGGAAATAATACAGTTTTTAAAGGCACCGCCAAATGTCGTGTACGTATACAAAAATCGCGACGTTGCCATTCCATGCGGCTAAGACGCGCAACGCGCGAAGTTGCCGCTCTTACGTTTGTCTCGATTTAATAATTGTTTAAATTTCTCTTTACTAGATTTTTCAGCTGTGTTGCCGTTGCGTCCCAAAAGAGATGAGTTTCGTCAGTAATAATTTACTTTGGGATTATGATATAAAGTTGTGATTTGTAGGATTTATCTTGACTCCGATTTAAAAAAATGCTAAACACGACTTTACATTTTGTTTTTTATGCGTAAATCTTTTTTTCTCCCATCACTGTAAAAAAATAGAAAATTAGATTTTATAAAGGAATAAAAAAAAAGGAAATTGTATCTGCTTCGTGCAAATAAAATTTACTTGTATTATGTAACGTACTTACTTAATATTTAAATTTTTATTTTTTATTTAGACAAATGTCATGTGGTCCCTTTTCAAATATTAAATTGTCCGCAATCACATCTACGTACTGACAACACCGTTCCGTATTTGTCATTTGTTTGTAGTGTTTTTTCATTGTGACTAGGGAATGGGTCCAGTCAAAATTTCACTAAAATGAAAATTAAATATAAACGAAATTTATGAAATCTTTCAAAACGGGTGGAAATATTTCAGTTTTGAGTGAAATTTATTTTCTGACTAGAAATGATTTATTTTACGTAAATCTTAATGATTTAACGATCTTAATGATTTATTTTATTTTTAATTTTACAATTTTAACGTATTTAATGTTCACTTAGCTATTCAAAACATCATAAGAATGATGATAGCATAGAGATAAACATAGACTAAGCCAAATACAAAACATGAATTTGACGTCACATATCACTTGACTATTGTTGTTTCGACTATGAATCAGGACATTTGCGCGAAAAGCTAATAACGCGAAAGACTCTTACACGAAAAGCCGTTTGCTCGAATAAACATTTGCGCGAATAGTGCACAAATGTAATTAAATTTGCCTCAATTATTGGTCAGTTAGCCTTCAAAAACATTTTCACCGTACAGCGCATGAATGAATGTTAGCGTTATCTCAGCACTTTTTTTTCTAGATTGTACTTAACATTACATAATACATATTTAAGATACACAAGAGGTTAGCAGTTTTTATTTTATAACCTCTCAGGCATCGGAAAACGAAATACAATAGATATTTAATTGTTTCCAACCCCGGTGTTCGCTTACGTGTTTACGAATTAAGTATTTGTTGAATAATACAATTTCATTTTGAGGTAAGTACTTAATAGTAATTTTTTTGGGGCATTTTTGCTTACTTACATGTTTTATGTATTAATATTTTATAATATCAGTATCTTTATAATTAAAACACGAAATTAGTTATATGCACATAAGTGCCTCTAAAGACTCAATCCTCAGAAACACGTGAAGTATCAAATTGATATTAATAAAGATTAAAGTCTATGGTTCCCCCGAACTGTAAAAATCAAGCTTCTAAGATTTTGCATCACCATAATAAATTATCGCAGTAGATTAAAGCTTTAAAGGTAGAATTTAACAAGATTTACAAGATGTAAAATTTCACCACATAAGTAAACAAAAAGAGTAAGTATAAAAATGGCGTCTCGAGCTTGATTCCAAAACTATTATAATATAAAATGGAGATTGTAACTAACAAACAAGTAGACAAAATATGATCATTTGCGCAAATTTATATACGCGCCAATATACCGAAAGGAGCTAAATGTATTGATTTTAAATAAAAACGAATATAATAGTATTGTAGTATTGTACTAGCGGATCCTCGCGGTTTTACACGCGTGGTACCTGTTCCCGTGGGAATATCGAGATAAAATATAGCCTATGTTAATCAGGGATAGTGTAGCATTCTAAAAGAATTTTTTAAATCAGTCCAGTAGTTTTTGAGTTTATTCATTACATACATACATACACATCTTTCCTCTTTATCACTACATAGTATAAAGCAAAGTCGCTTCCCGCTGTCTGTCCCTATGTATGCTTAGATCTTTAAAACTACGCAACGGATTTTGATGCGGTTTTTTTTAATAGATAGAGTGATTCAAGAGGAAGGTAAAATAACCTTCAATATATATAGTAGAGAAATACTGTAATTTTTGAGGTTTCTAATGTGATGTCGTAAATGATTACTTTTCTTCCGCTTACATTGCAAACGCAGGCTGAACCCTACGAGATTTATCAATATAAGGTAATAAGTATTTGTACACCTTGAAAATGTCTACAGAAAACTCCGCGGTGGTTTATGTTTATCTCTTATGGATAACCCACAATAGCATAAGTCGTGTAGTCCACGCGGGCGAAGCCGCGGGCGGGAAGCTAGTAATATTATATAGTATAGAAGTATAGAAAACGGTAACATGATGATCCAACAACCACCACCACTTTTTTTTTTGATTGAGGAAACACTGCAATTGTAATCAAAATCTGTTCAGCAGTGGTTTAAAAAAAGATATTATAATGGATAAACACACTAAGAAATCTTAAAATTTAGAGTATCAATTACATTCTTGTCACTTGTGCAATTTAAAAAAGTTGCAATTGCATTTGTTGCAATGTATACATCAAAATTAATATTGTGATGTTATTTAAATAAACAATAATAAAAAAAAATCTACCATCAGAAGTCTCGAACCCTAACTCTTTGATATCTAAGCCGAGTACGTAGACCGCTGGGCTACTTTATTATTTTCAGCTAGGTCGAAATATTCTACTACAAGAAACTCAGAAATAAGGTATGCATGTGTGAGTGATTAGTAAAATTGGGAGACAGAAACACTCTCTCGAGATATTTGGATGATATATGTACTACAAAAAGATAAATGTTGGTTTCGAAAATTCAATATTTATTTATAGAATGCGCTAATAGTATTTTGAGTTAAAAAGATACAAAGAACAATTAACAAATAAATAAAAACTACTAAATAGCGAAAGTAGCGCCATCTAACGACCGTTCAGCTTTTTGTAACTTAATCGTTCCACCTTAAGGCACTTTTCGTGGTGTCATTTTCGAGCGTCAGAAATGCTTCCATGTTTTATATGTTCGCAGGTGTACGGCCAATAGCAGGTCAATAAGTCGTCGAGTTCGGAATTGTCTAAAAAGTTTTGACATATTATTTAAGCCGTAGTTGCCGTTGACTGTACCTGTATTAATCAGGAAGCGTATAATCAAATTAATATTGTCTCACATTCAGTGATGGCGAAGATGTCGATTTGTATTTGAAAACCAATATCGAGGGTGCCGTTATAAAGTGGGCACAACAAGTACACGACTTACTACAAGAGGATTCTTATATTGGTGAGTATTTCGTCTGCGAATCTAACTGGCGGGGTTATTACCTATATTTGCAACAGCAATGCGACGGCAAAAATTGCACGATAATTGCTTTACGTCACGTATCACCATAGCAACCATTTCAGTTGCAAAGATAGGTAAATGTAACCCCGCGGATATCATTAAGGTTTTATTCTAACGATAAATGTGTAATTTCGATAGCTTTCAAGAAAACGAAGTTTCCTTTACCGATGGCGGATATTGATTTCTATGCGGCACGATTGAAGAATCTAGAGGGCATCTATTCCCAACTCCGCGACCCCCGAGTGAAGCGAATGGCGCACTATCTGGAAGACACACGGAGTGTCTACCTCAGCTGCTTCAAGACTATGCTTACTAATGTCGTGGCTGGTAGGGAAGTTATTGATTTAATCTTTTGTTCTCTTACTATAATCCTTCCTCCTAAAACTTTTTTATTTCTTTGTTACTCGTTTCTTTCCCCTAAAAACTACTGAACCGATTTGGATGAAATTTGGCACACACATAGAAGTTTGCCTAGAATATTATCTAGCTCGGGCCTAGATAATAATATAAGCTACTTTTATCCCGATATTCCGACGGGAACAGAAACCGCGGGCGGCCGCTAATTAGCTCATAAAGTTTTCATAGTGGCTCTTGTTTCAAGATTTGCTGTTATTCAAATGTTTTTTTTTCAGCTATTGTCGAATGCCGAGACATTTATATATATCAAAGGCCACTGCAATTGCACTTTGAGACGTTCGAGGGCACTGATTTCGCCGACGCAAAGTACCTCATTAGACCGATGTTCCACTGCATTGGTCTTCTCTGGGGCAACTCTAGATACTATTGCAATGTTGAAAAGCTTATTCGTACGCATATTTCAATTGTTTTATTTAATTAATACTTTAGTAGTTTAGTAATTAGTGACTTACCTTATATTTATATTTTTAGCATTATTACGAGAAGTGTGTAACTTAGTAATTCAACAATGCACAAATTCCATTGACCCATCATCAATTTTCCAAGGAGACCCCGATGAAAACTTGTTGAAACTTAGAAAAGGAATATCTATTTTAAAACATTTTGTGTAAGTTATTTATTGCTTGTAGAATTGAAAACATAGATTTGTGCACTTTTTCAATAGTACCGGTACAGTTACGTGCAATATTTTACAACCTTGTCACATTACAAAATTTAATGACATTTAAGCGATAAGGTTGTATAGTGTATACTTATTATTGCCCGTGACTGTGCCTATTTGTAAGGTAAAAACAGTCGACTTTAATTTATAGAGAGACTTACGAAATGAATCGTGACAAGGTTCATACATTTTTTCCGGGAGGTGTGATGCCGGTTCGCTGGTCGTTTGACTTCGATCGAGTGTTCATGAGATTCAACATCTACATGAAGAGGCTAGCTATGATTGAGAACATTTTAGAAGCTACCGTAGAGATACTAAAGCTAGAAAAAGTAGAGTTTTGCGGCCTCAGGGGCAAGACTCTCAGCAGCGAATGCATGAAGGTATTTCGAATTGTCTTATATTTTTTAATGATTGATTTCAAGACATAATGTGTACGACTACTTACAAAAATTACTTTTACATATTTATGTGAATCAAAAATACTTTGGTAACGTTAAAAACGTGCTATGATACGACGCATCGTCGTATGACGACGCATGTCCTGCACGACGTCGTATCCTAGAAATAGACGGTGCACCTCTTCGCCGTTGCATAGTTGTAGTTTCGTAGTCGTATCGTGTTTATGTGTAAGAGCCCTTACTCTCGATTTTATTAGTTACTTATTTGATACATAATATTTTCTAGTTTCTGGAAGACTACACCATTAAATACCAACGCTTAGGAAACATTACTTACGATCCAGCTGATCCTGAAGACAATACATTTTTGGCTGATTATGAGGCACACATGAAAGTTCTAGAAGACATCGACCGTCGGCTGGCCTCATTGTTCTCTCAGGGGCTGGACGAATGCCACAATTTGGAACACTTCTTTAAGGTACTACTTATTAAAAAATCCACTCAAAAGTCATTATCAAATCACACCTAATCATTAAAAAAGCAGACGAGTGCGAGTCGGACTCGCCCACCGAGGGTTCCGCACAAATTTGTAGATATCTACCTAGGTACAATCGGGGAACTTCCCGGTTGACCAGTAGAGTTTTCTCGGAAAGTACTAAGGTTAAAGAAATAATTAATAATTCAAATGAAATACCTGTTAATGTTCTATTATTTGTGATATAAACGTTTTGTGTATATCTGTGACTTTTTTAAATAAAACTCCCTAAAAAAACTCTACTGGTCAAACGGGAAGTTCCGCTAATTCATCTGTTCTGTTCATAATATTATATAAAGTTTTTTCCGAAATTCATTTTCCAAAACTAAAGACTACATTTTTCATGATTTTATTACAAATGTCTCTTTTTCAGTTTTTTTCCTGCACTTGTAGTAAAAGACCCGAAAGGCCGAATTTCAATTTTTTAGTTTTAGGCCAACGGAAAGTACCCGATTAATGTTGATTCCCTTGAGAGTATCGAAATATACTTTTTTGCTGCATAAATGGCCTTACTTTTTTTTACGTTAATTTTGTAGTTTGATTTTTTCAGTTTCAAGAGATTGTTGACTTGAATATATGGTTTGAATTTCAAGGCGATACCTCCACGCATTCCTGAGTTTTTCCCGAAATTCAGTTTTCGAAACTAAAGATTCTTTGGATTTAATTACAAATGTTTAGTTTTTAGTTTTTTCCCTGTATTTGTAGTAAAAGACGATATTACTAGCCAAATTTTATAGTTCTAGGTCAACGCGAAGTATCCTATGAATTTTGATTCTTTTGAGAGTGCCGATATATACGTTTTTGCGGCATAAATGGCCTTGCCGTTATTTGCGTTAATTTGGAATTTTGGTTTTTTTTTACAGTTTCAAGAGATTGTTGACATAAATAGGTATAATTAAAAGATGTATATTACTTGCCGTTTTCATAGTTCTAGGTCAACGGCAAGTACCCTATGATTTTTTATTCCCTTGAGGGTGTCGAAATATATTTTTTGGGGAATAAATGGTTCTATCTTTTTTTACTTTAATTTACAAGTTTGAATTTTTTACACCGTCAACAGACTGTTGACCTGAATATATAGTATTAATTTCAATCGACACCTCCACGCGTTCCCGAGATAAACGAAGACAAACGGTCAGTCGGACAACAAAGTGATCCTATAAGGGTTCCGTTTTTTTCTTTTGCAGTTCGTATATTTTTTTTATGTACGACGGGGAGACTCTTAGCCTTCATCATACCTGATGTTATTATGTTATTGATGTTAGTAGTATTGATAAGGCTGAAGATGGAATGCCTCTCCCGGAATCCTCAATCACTGAGGAGCTGGCTGTCTTATCTCTAACTGCCGGAACACAACAATGCTGAAAAGATTGTTGTTATGGCGTCAGACTTAGATAAGATGGTGGTAGCTAGCCAGACGGACCTACAATAAGCCCTACCACCAACCCCTTAAAATTAACTAAATCCCATAACCTGAACGCAAGCTGATTATAATGTTTGACACCGACAACGCTATCGAGGTGGCAAAAATTTTATCGTCGAAACGATAAGACGAAAAAGTACTAAAATTATGGTTTCTCTTTCAGTTTTTCCAAATTATGGGTGACTTGTTCCATCGACCCATTATCAAGGCAGAAATAAAACCGAAGCTGACTAAATTGTTGGATTTGATGCATTCAAATTTGGATTGTGTGAAAGAAATATTCGATGAGGAAGTAGCGGTAATAATAAGAGCTATACCTCTTATTAGGAAATACTTTTATAAGGAAAACAATTTCATTTACTTATTCATTTAGTTACATTGATGTTGTAGAAATTGACCAAGGGACCGGAAAAGCCTATGGTGGATCCTTACTTGCCACCAATCGCAGGTTTACTTTGGTGGGTCTATAAATTGCGACGTCGCATCCAATCTCCGATGGAGGAATTCATTTTGTTTGAGGACCCGTAAGTGCTAACACAAGTTAATAAAAATAAAAGATTTTTTGTCAGTTTTGCTGTATTGTTTATCTATTTTAGGATAATAGATACTGAATATGCGGTGTATATGAAACAGAAGCATAATGAAATGCTGGGTTACCTCAATGTTCTCGAAGATCGTAACTTCAAACAGTGGTGCACTACGGTGCCGGGTATTTGCAAACTACATCTCGCGAAGAACCTCATCTACAGAGACCCGCCCTTTGTCAGAAACAATTTCAGTCCTGAGGTAAGTTTGTGTCATCGTTTAACGAAGCCTTGATCATAATAAATGTGTGTTGATGCTTGCTTGAGGTAGTTAGGTATGTTGTTGTTGTATTATCTTATAGTTTTATCGCCATTTTTAAGGAATATTGATCGTTCACTTACACCTGGTTCCTATAACTTACAAACGGATTGTTTTGGCTACGGACAGTTATATTTTGACATATTTTCCATAGCATAAATGTCAAAATTTAAGTCCATAGCCCAAACAATTATTTAGTAAGTAATAGGAAACGGAGGTTAATTGGTTAATTCTAGATTCAGAACTTATGAAGATTAATCTGACAGGTGTCTTAACATTTACAGCTTGTTATGTTGCTCCGAGAGATACGTTACATGAAATACTTGGATAAACAAGGTATACCGCCCGAAGGATTGGAACTTTACGCGCGAAATGAAAAGCTTCAGGTGATTAATTAAAATATATTATAATTTTAATATACTAACAGAGTTGATGTTAGATAAGGGTAAATAATGTGAAAAGGTACGTGAAAAAGCAATATAGGTACTCACAAATGTATAATAATTATTTCATAAAAACCTTTTCAGTATGACATGAATCGTCTTAATAGAGCAATAGCTTGGTATAACGCCATTCGCGAAGGCAGCCACGAAACTGAGGTAGCTTTGATTGAAAAGGAGATATCAGCTATTGATCAGCTTCTGGGGCGTGGTGTCGAAGAACTTACCTGGAATGATGACTGTAAGTAAAGTTTAGGAATAGGAAAACAACTTGAATACTTTGCTTTATAAGTTTTTCTCCTAATACAAATAACTAAAAAAAGTTACTGAATAGTCACTGAATGGATGGCTGAGGTATACACAGCGATTAACACACTACAAGAACGCGTGCTGACTGCGCAGAACAATGTTAAGCATGGCTTAGCAAACATTGAGGCATGGGGAAATGTGCCGCTTCACAACCGTAAGACAAATCCTGACAAGTTGGAGCTTCTCGCTGTTAGAGAACGTCACTCACGCTTTGTGGCACGGTAAGTGTGATTTTATAAATGTAAAACATTCGTAAACGTCCCTGAAAGCGGAAAGTATGCATTGTAATGTAACTGTAACTCACTTCAGAATAGACAAAGATAAAGCACATTATTTATATATTTATTTAATGGAAACATACAGCATTAAATAGTACAATAAAGATAAAACATAATTTTAGTACATTTAGCCAAAAGAGTTTCCACCACTAACTTATACATCGTAATGTTGAACAGACAACTAAACAAAACTTCTAACATCTACAAGATATAAGCAAAATTTACTTGAATTAAAATGTATTAAGTAATGACAAAACCAATTCTAAAACAAATCATTAAGGTTTTAGTTTACTTAAACATTTCTTTTAACTGCATCTATTATGAATGTAACAAATTTGCCAATAAATACCTATATCAAATAACGAATACATTTTTAAACTCCTGCCTTCTACAAAGCTATAAGACAATTCATCATAACGAAACTTGCTAATTTGAAAAAAAAAAAAAAACAATGAAATTGCTACCGTCAATGTAGCGTAGCGTATTAGTCAAGTAATGTAGTATTATTCGAATCTAATTCGGTTTTGAATAAGGGGGCTGGTCTATATGTTTATTATTCACGCATGAACTACAAATGTATGACTTTTAAAAGTAAATATATTAAAACTGAAATGAAAATTACAATAAAAAATATAATATGTCTCGGTAGCTCAGCGGTTAGAGCATTGGACCGGATTTCCAAAGGTCGCGGGTTCGATTCCCGTCTGAGAATTCACTTGTGGCCGAGTTAATTTTTTCCAATATTTTTCTATTTAAAATTTACCATAAGTATAAAAATAGCATTGAAAAATGCAAAAATTACAAAATCATAAAAAAAAAGAAAAAATAGTTTCGAGTTACAATATTCATTTTTACGCAAGTTAGTAAACAAAATCTACTTGGGCGAATCTGCATGAGGCGACCGCTAGTAGATTTATGAAAGAAAGATTAAACAATTTAACAATTAATTAAACAACGTAGCTATTAGTAGTGAAAACATCGATATCATACAATTTACTACAATTTTACAGGCGAAGTAAAATCCTTGATAGTCACGCTGAATTTGTTGATATCTTGGGCCGCAATTATAAATTATTTTTCAATATAAAGGATGACGAGGAGGTAAAATTTGTATTCATTACATATTAAAGACATATTTATTATTAATAATATATTGTGAAAAGTTGTTTATAACTGAATTATTTTAATCTTACCAGTAAAGAAAAAAAAAATACCTAATAGTTTTCATGAAAATGCTGCAGGAAGAAGAAGAGGAAGAAGCACTTGAAGAGGTCGATGAATCTACTCTTGATGACGACGAGAAAGCTGCACGAGAGGCTAAATTGCAAGAGATTGAAGAACGGAGAGAACAGAAACGCCTTGCAAGAGAAGAACGAGAAAGAGAGAAAGCTGAGGCAGCTCAGGTTAAGTTTGAAAGAAGAGAGGCGAGGCGACTGAAGCGGGAGGCTAAAGAAGCTGAGAGGCAGGAACGCCAGGCTAGCAGAGATGCTGGTATTATACTTACCTTTTAAAATGTTATCTTAGATTTGATTTAGGCCGCTTCCTTTACTTGAATTCAAATAGATATAGTGTGTAATACTAATAATGTTTTTTTTTTAGGAGAAGAAGTTGACTCTCCTGCAGAAGAAGAAGAAGAAGTAACTGATCCAGATGAGCTGGCAGATATTGAAGAAGAAAAGCGCGAAATGGAAGAAGAGGCTTTCAGAGCGGAAAGATGGCCCGCCTATGTCAAATATGTTGACTCTCTTGTAAGTATTACAATATTCAAAAAGTTAAAAACATGATTTTTATTAAAACGTTACTAACTTTCTGTCGTATTATATAGGTTTCAAAGCAAGTAATGAAATCAATACAATCCAGTCTCGATTTGTTCGAAACCAATACTGATTTAGAAAAAGGGCCAAGGGTAGCATTTATGACTGTGGTCGCTGAACTTAAAGATCCAGGTAAAATTGTAAACGTTAATGATAGTTTTAGTGAATATGTACAAAACATTACAAGTTAGTAATATTAACTTGATATGCAGATATTTTTTTCACCCCATCCTTGGACACCGAAGAAGAAGATGGTTTGTATGACACTCTAAAGGAAATGATGAAAGATATGTTTTTGCAAGCTACATTATTCCCGAGGATAGATCCAATAATTGAAATTGCATCATATGAAGGCAAGTTTTTAACCGATTTGAAGAAGAGATTATTGTTTTGTGATGAGTAACTACTCACGTGATCTTTTTCCCTTTCAGATGATATCGAAAGAGAAGATGCTATGACAGACCTATATCACGAAATATTGAAAAGAATTGAAAATAGTATTAACGATGTTGTACAGTATGCATCGGTAAGTTTTTTTTTTCAACAATGTTACGTTATTTACATAATTGTCCATTTAAATGACGAAATCTCTTGGTCATGGTTTACAGAAATACGAGAAATATACTCCCCTATGGCTGGAAGATAGACAAGAAGTGTTGGGGGCATTTCTAAAGTATGGTCGTGTAATTCCACCTGAGGAGTTTGATAAATACAGATATGAAAACGGGTGCGACCCACCGGAGTGCAAGCCAAAGTTAAAGGAATATCAACAAGAGGTCATATAGACCACTTAATTAATTATTTCAAATTATAAGTTTCGGTTCAGATCAATATTGGTTCAATTAAATATTTTTTCCTTGTAGATTGAAAAATATAATGCAATGTACGATGAAGTAGCGGCTCTTCCTGGAGATTATTTATGCAATGGATGGTTAAAACTCGATCTAAAGAGGTTAAATCAGGCAATCATGAACATTATATGCAAGTGGAGTAATCTCTACAAAGAAAATTTGAAAGACCATGTGCAGTCTAGGTATGAGATACAACTATCTTGCGATATGAATTTTCTCGCAATGTGATTATGATTGTTTTTTTTTTATTTAATAGTTTGGATGATTTGGAGAAATTCATAATCTACGCAACTAAGGAGCTTTCGGTGGAGCTAGCAGATGATGATTACGAAGGTTTGCTGCAAGTAATGCGCGTGCTCAATGAGGTGAAGGCTAAACAAGACGCTGGAACTGACCAGATGTTTGAGCCGCTCAGGGATATTATCGACGTCCTTAAAGAGTATGGTGTTGACTTCCCCGAAGAAACATACGAACAGGTAAAATCGTAATTTCATTATGGTTAAAAAAATGTCGGTAGTAACAGTTTTTTGTGCGTTTAACTAGAGGCCCTGAACTGACGACCAAGCGAAATTAAATTAGATAACTACACTTGTCAGCAAATAAATCGAGCCACAGCTTTATTTTTATTATTCAAAACGTATAAACAGTTATGGAAACATTTGTACGTCATTGTACGAGTCGTCATTGTGATGATGCGAATAAAAGTCCCGAAAATTCAAGAAAACTTTCAATTTTGTGCAAAGTAAGAAAAACAAATTCACTCAATCCGGTATCCTACAACTTTAAATGGATTGAAAATTAAACATTTGTTTTTCACACGCATACATCGACGTACAAATATTTCCATAACTGTTTATACGTTTTGAATGATGAGCCTGTAAAGTGAGTATCTTTGTATGAAAATAACGCACTGGCTCGATTTATTTTCTCGATATTTGCATCGATATTTTGACAAGTGTATATTTCACGTTTTTTCTTGGCACCGCAAGCATAAAGGTCTCGTCTCTTAAATCGCGGCATGGATAGAGGGAGCCTTTTTGCTTCGCTTTTCAATGTGGTATGTGATGGTAATAATAAGAATTGTTTTTCTTTTCGCTATAAATTACCGTTATCATTGTCATTTTTGCTTACTCGGATCGGGCAGGCCAAAACCCACCAATACTCCGTGCACACTCTAGTAAGTGGTTAAATGTATTATGGCAGTGCAGTGATTAATATAGTTTCTTGGTTTAATAAATAATTATATTAGTTACATAATACGTTTCAAATGACCTTGCAGTTGGATACGTTGCCAGAGAAGTGGAGAAACGTCGTCAAACTGGCGACGGTGATGAAGAACACGGTGGCGCCGCTGCAGGCTGCGCAGGCGGCACTGATCGCCAAGAGAGTGGCGCTCATTAATTTGAGGTTAACCATGTATAGAGACCAGTTCAAACTAAAGGAGGTTGGTGTCAGCATTCAACTAAAACTATTTTTATGGGAACGATAATGTCTATTTGTAAAAAATCTGTTTAAAATCTGTACTACGTTTGTAGATGTTCTTAGAAGCCTGTAAGGAACCTTATAGGAACATTGACAAAGTTCATTTAGAATTGGCTCATTTCGAGGATATAGTGGAGAATTTAAAGAAATCTTGCACTTTATTCGATATCCAGCCTCCGGATGAGAAGAACCTTAAACAATGTCGTCGAGAATTAAAGCTTATTAAGGTACACATCAAATTAGTAATGTTTTACTGATTTAACAAGATAATTTGTTCACAAGTAGTTTTGTCAATAGCAACTCTGGGATTACTATAACCTGGTTATGGGAACGATTGAATTCTGGAAGAAGTCGCCATGGAAAAAAATAGACGCTGATGGCATGGATCAGGAGTGTAAGAGATTCACTAAAGATTTGAGGCAACTTGATAAGGACATGAGAGTTTGGTATGTCAGACGATAAGAAATTGTTTCTTGCCTTAATTTTATAAACGCTTTAACTAGATATTATGAAATATACTTACTTTATTTGTTATTTTCGTATAGGGAGCCATATATAGCCATCGAGGGAACGATTAAAAACTTAATGACATCACTCCGAGCCGTGACTGATTTGCAGAATCCTGCAATCAAGGACAGACACTGGGTGGAGCTTATGATGGCCACTAAAGTAATTAACCATTATTTACTCTGCCTAGCTAGATATATTAGATATCGCATATTATTGATATTTGTAAATACAACCTTTTGTAAATACTTTATCATTTCATTTAGCAAGCAGTTCACTCACATCTCACCTCTATCAACTCACACCATCAAACCCTTTCACCGTTAGCGAAGCCGATATCGTACAGCCGAGTTTCATTTGAAGAGATTTTAAAAGAATTTCAGTCTTTGGAAGACTTGGCAACTACAATGGTGTATGGTTCGGAATCATGTGGTGCTGAAGAAAATAAGAAAACCATAAAACCAGCTTACGGTGACTTTCTGCAAATAGAAGATTTTAGGAGGCCTAAGCTACAGCATAGTAATACGTCGGGAACCATATTTAGAAATCTTAATACACAATATCCCATGCAGAATCTAAAAAATATAGGATTTGAACTAAAACCGCCAAGTAGAAGAAGATCTCAGTCTAAGCACCAAGATCGTGTTCTCATACTGTCAGAATTCATAATGTAGATTTTTTATATAAATCATTATCTTAAAATGTATTTTAACTAGTACCTATTTAATATTATAGTTTATTTTTTATGTTTAAGGGTAAGTAGTAAATAGACTGTATATACTTGATTGTAAACTTGTTCAACTGATCATTAGAATGATAAGATACAAGAGTCGTAGCTCATTATGTATAAAACCCTGTTCTTGAAAAGTAAAGTCAAATATGCTTCAGGCCATGTTCTGTAGATACACTTCACATTGACAGTATAAAATAACAGGGAGCGCGTGATAAGCTCTTTAATTACGCGATGCAGACTGTGACCGAGGGTGAGGTAAGCTATTTGTATATACATAGAAGTAAGATGCGTGACCTTTCATATTAAAGAGCTCGCTAAGTAATGTTAAATTCTGATGATGATTTGCAAATCACTAAAACAACAACAACATTTTTAGGTTAAATTCCATATTGATGACGATACTACTCTGGCTGATTTATTAGCACTCAACTTACATAAATACGAAGAAGAGGTTAAAACGATAGTTGATAAGTCCGTGAAAGAAGCTGCAATGGAAAAAACGCTCAAGTAAGCAGTCGTTTACCCATCAACGTAATGCTTTTAATGGGTTTGATAACTAATTTTACTATTTATTCAAAATTAACTATTTTCATAGGGAACTGGAGGCTACATGGGCAGTAATGGAATTCGATTACTCGCCTCATGATAGGACAGGAGTTAAGCTTCCAAAAGCAAGTGAAGAGTTGGTAGAAACGCTCGAAGATAACCAGGTAAAGTAGCACAAAAACTATTAAACTATTAACACAAAAACTACTAACAAATGATGGACTCTCATGGTCTGAAATAAATGATTTTTATTTTATTTATTTATTTTTATAAAAAAAATGAAGTTGAATTTGGCCACATTGTTCTGATTTTATTTTTTATCATTTTAAAAAGTACTAAATGAATATTTGTTGCTATTATTACTCTAGAACCAAGTCCAAAACATGATGTCATCCAAGTTCATTGGGTTCTACGAAGCGGAAGTGACAGAGTGGCAGAAGAAACTTGGCACAGCAGACGCAGTTATAGCGCTCTGGTTCGAAGTGCAGCGAAAGTGGCAATATTTGGAAAGCATTTTTGTGGGTTCAGACGACATCCGAGCACAGCTGCCGGAAGACTCCAAAAGATTTGATAATATTGATAAGACATTTAAGGTAAAATTTAGTTTTTCTTTAATACCATTTAACTATATTTACAGAAAATATCATAACATAATTATTCTATCATGAACACTTCGACACTTAATAGTTAGTTGTCATCTTTTTTCTTTTGAAGAAACTGACTGACTGACTGACATATCAACGCACAGCCCAAACCACTATGTCTAGAGACTCCAAATTTGGCACGTAGGTTTCTTATGAAGGCTAGGGGTGCACTAAGGATGGGATTTTTGAAAGTCTACCCCTAAGGGGGTGAAATAGGGGACGAAAGTTTGTATGAAAGTCCGTCAATTTCGAAGTTATGATCTTCAAATTTTGTATTTAGGTGGACGATTGAAAATAAAACTGTACCTGTCTCAGCGTTTTTGAATATTTCACTCCCAAAAATGTAAAAAGGGCTATGAAGTTGTGTAAGTCCTATATTTTCAAAGTAAGAGTCGAAGGATCTTTAAATTTTGTATTTAAGTTGATAATTAAGAATAAACATTTACGTGTCTCGACGTTCTTGAAAATTCCTCCCCTAAAGGGGTGAAAAGGGGGGTGAAGTTGAGTAAGAAAAGTCCTTTATTTTCGAAGTAAAATTCGCCCATTTTTTATAAGGATTATGGTTGGAAATTAAATACAAATAAACAATCCTACATTTTGTGATTTTTACCCCTTTCAGAGTTGATTTCCATAAAATTTATGGAAATCAACCCTGAAAGGGGTAAAAAGATGTAAATAATGTTGAAATCGATATGAGTGTCGTTATTGAGGTTTTATGGTATGTTGATTACGAAAATGGCATCGATTTTGAAGTCCGACGCGGTGGACATTATTCAACCCTTAAAGGTTTGAAAAAGGACTTTCAATTTTGTTAGGAAAAATGCAAAATAGACTTCTAACGCTTTGGAATATTTTTTACAATACTTCGTGACATCAAATACTTCTCCATTCACACTTATCCATGCTAATATTATAAATGTGAAAATTATTGTTGTTTTTCTCGAGTAAACCGCTGAATAGATTTTAGTGAAATTTGGTATGAACATAACTTGAACCGTGGAGATGGACATACAATACTTTTTATTCTGATCAATGGCACTACCACGCGACATTCCACGTCCACGTGATAACCTAATTCCTCGCGGATGTAACGGTATTAAAGTCCGTCATTCGTTGCATTTGAACAATAAATAATTAATCCTATGCTATTAATATTATAAATGCGGAAGTTTGTGAGGAAAGATGGATGTTTGTTACTCTTTCACGCATAAACTACTGAACCGATTTCGATGAAATGCGGGACACGGACACTTTATAGCCTGACTCTTCAGGCTATAAAGTGTCTACACATATAATACTTTTTGTTGCGTTAAAATATCTCATTCCTAAGGAAAACAAAAAAAAACAATGTGGAGTAAAAAAGGGTGGCGCCACATAATTTTAGAAATCCTGCTATCCTACTAATAATATTATAAATATAAAAGTGTAGATGTGTAGATGTTTGTTACTCAATCACGCAAAAATAGCTGAACGGGTTTGGAAGAAATTCGGGACACGGGTATTTAATTGCCTGGAGAGGAAAATTGGATACTTTTTGTCGCGTTAAAATCCCTCATTCCTACGAGAAAGTACAAAAATCAATCCGGGCTAAATAGATGGCGCCACATAATCTTAGAAAATTTACTATCCTACTTCCTACATATTAAACAACATATAAATAAACATATGTATATTAAACACATTTGAAAGTTTGGATGTTTGTTACTCAATGACACAAAAATGGGAGAGAGACATTGTATACTTTTTGTCGCGTTAAAATCCCTCATTCCAAAGGGAGAGTACAAAAATCAATGCGGGCTAAAATACATGGCGCCACATAATTTTGGGAAATTTACTATCCTACTTCCTACATATATCATAAAAATTTGAAAGTTTAGATGTTTGGATTTTTGGTACTCAATCACGAAAAAATGGCTGAACGGGTTTGGATGAAATTCGGCACACAGATAATTTATAGCCTTGAGAGGAACATAGCCTACTTTTTGTCACGTAAAAACGGGAAAATACACAACATCGCAATCGGTGGTAGAAGTAGTATTGTTTTTAAAGATGAATTATGGAATTAGGTTAGGAAAAAGAGAGATATTTCTTTCTTTCTTTTATTAAATCTTTCTGGACCAAGACCACGCGGACGAAGTTTATATAGTTAAAGAGTACAAATTTTACCACACACAAACCATTACATAAATTATTAGCCTTTTGTCATGATCCAGTTAGTATATGTTTTTATTAAATTTCAGGAATTACTAAAGGATATAGGGAATACCCCAAATGTAGTTCAAGCTACGAATAAGCCGGGGCTACTGGATAAGCTTGAGGAATTAATGGCAGCTCTGAATCTGTGCGAGAAGGCACTTAATGACTACTTGGAAACCAAACGTTTAGCATACCCTCGCTTTTACTTTGTCTCTTCTGCAGACTTATTGGGTAAAGAAATCAAATATAGTTTAATTAAACATAAATTTGTTTTACTCTAAATATTTTATTAACTTTATTTCACATTAGATATTTTGTCCAATGGAAACAACCCGCCTGCTGTATGTCGCCATTTGAGCAAACTATACGACAACCTCGCCAAATTGGTGTTCCCTAAATCTGGCAGTAAACATGCTTTCGAAATGATATCCAAGGAGAACGAAGAGCACGTTCCATTTAAAGCCCCTTGCTGTGATTGCTCTGGAAAGGTACAAATACATGGTCTAGTTAGATTCCAATTAAATAATGAATAGATACCACTTTATGGTTTCATAATATAATATTTTCAGGTGGAGATTTGGCTCAACCGTGTGACAGACTGCATGAGATATACACTGCGCGATATTTTCGAACATAGCGTCAAGTCGTATGAAGAGAAATCTAGAGATGAGTGGGTTTTTGACTGGCCTGCACAACCTGCATTAGTGGGCACACAAATATGGTGGACCACTGAAACAAATCAAGCTTTTGAGAAGTTGGAAGAAGGTTATTATAAAATATTTCTATCTTATTCGATTTTGTACAGTACAGAAATCTTATAACATCCGTTGCAAGACACTATACTTACATCCTCTTACTAAATGTTTTTTTTTACATTTAGGTTACGAGGGCGCACTAAAAGATTACCAGAAAAAGCAAATTATGCAATTGAACGCACTAATTGTTTTACTTTTGGGAGACCTAACGGTTGGGGACCGACAAAAGATTATGACCATTTGTACAATTGATGTACATTCAAGAGACGTGGTTGCTAAACTCATCACATCCAAAGTTGAAAATTCGAATGCATTCCAATGGCAAAGTCAGCTTAGGTACCTTTATTTTGAGTACAATACAATAAAATTTGCTTGAAATACAGGTGGAAATCTAGATATTGATGTTTATTGTTTGCAGGCATCGTTGGGATAGTAATTTAAATAATTGCTTCGCTAATATTTGCGACGCGCAATTCCTGTACGATTATGAGTACTTAGGCAATACACCTCGACTTGTAATCACACCACTGACGGATCGGTGCTATATCACATTGACCCAGGTAAGAGAAAGTAAATTTATATTTGAATATTTTTGCTTCACGATATTAATATTAAAAAAATGGGAAGTCTTATTCGAATCAAATTCTCAAAAAATTAACTAAGTTGTGGTGGGAAAAATTTGTCGATTCAAAGTGCAAATAAAAAAGATAACGCTGCCCTATATTTTGATCACTTACAGAGTCTTCACTTAATTATGGGTGGTGCTCCAGCTGGACCTGCTGGTACAGGCAAGACCGAGACTACCAAGGATCTTGGTCGAGCGCTTGGCATTATGGTATACGTATTTAACTGCTCTGAACAAATGGACTATAAATCTTGCGGCAATATCTATAAGGGTAAATCTCTATATATTAGGGAAATTGTCATGTCAGTTTATAATTATGTAACTACCTAGTTAGTTATTTATTTATGACTAATTCAACAAATATTTATAGGACTTGCTCAGACTGGTGCATGGGGTTGCTTCGATGAGTTTAATAGAATCTCGGTGGAAGTGCTGTCCGTAGTGTCAGTTCAAGTAAAAAGTGTGCTAGATGCCATCAAGGCTAAAAAGAAAAAGTTCGATTTCATGGGCGAATATATTACTTTAATATCTACCGTTGGAATGTTTATTACTATGAATCCTGGTTACGCTGGTAGGACCGAGCTGCCAGAAAATCTAAAGGCACTGTTCAGGTTACCATTTTATAATGTTTGATGAATTTTAAATATCTTTGAATGCTGGTTACACTCTGGAACTGATTGCTTTATTTTTAGGCCTTGTGCTATGGTAGTGCCTGATTTCGAACTGATTTGTGAAATCATGTTAGTCGCAGAAGGCTTCCAAGAAGCGCGTCTGTTAGCACGCAAATTTATTACTCTCTACACTTTATGTAAAGAGCTACTCTCAAAACAAGATCACTATGATTGGGGATTGAGAGCTATCAAATCTGTATTGGTGGTAGCTGGTTCCTTGAAGGTGTGTTTAAAAGTGATATATTTACAGCCTTTTTAGCTAAAACAATAATAGCTAAACTAAAGATAATGATTCTATTTGATCATTTTCAGCGTAGCGATCGATTGAGACCTGAAGATCAAGTACTTATGAGAGCTTTGAGAGATTTTAATATTCCCAAAATTGTAACAGACGATACACCCGTTTTTATGGGTTTAATCGGTGACTTATTCCCTGCCCTTGACGTGCCTAGAAAAAGGGATATGGATTTCGAGAAAATGTTGGTAGATGCTGCTATATCTATGAAACTGCAACCTGAGCCAGGGTTTATATTAAAGGTTCGAAAAATGTTATAAAAATTTGGACATAATATGATAAGAAAATAACGTAAGATAGTTTATAGCATTTTTCTATTACAGATGGTTCAATTGGTGGAATTGTTCGCTGTCCGACATTCTGTATTTATCGACGGTTTTGCCGGTACGGGCAAGTCAATGGTATGGCAGTGTCTCAATAAGACTTACCAGATGATGAGACTCAAACCATATTACAATGATCTGGATCCAAAAGCGGTAACCAATGACGAGTTGTTTGGAATTATTAATCCAGCTACGAGAGAATGGAGGGATGGCCTGTTTTCTACTATTATGAGAGATATGGCTAATATGCCTGGTGATGGGCCTAAGTGGATTGTACTGGATGGTGACATCGATCCTATGTGGATTGAGAGTCTTAATACATTAATGGATGATAATAAGGTAAACTATAATTGTATTATATAGAAAAGCAAATGAACAATATAAATTTATTATTAATGAATTTCTCTATTAAGGTCTTGACGTTAGCCAGTAACGAAAGAATCGCTTTGACGAAATGTATGCGTTTGTTGTTCGAGATTTCAAACTTGCGTACCGCTACTCCCGCTACTGTGTCACGTGCCGGTATTTTGTACATTAACCCACAAGACTTGGGATGGAATCCGTAAGATACTTTGCTGTAATCTTTACTTTTCTAATCTTTAAGTCAGAAAATAGTTAAGCATCCTAACAATTTTTTAGATTCGTAGCATCATGGATTGAAACTACTAGAGATGACGAATCAGAAAAGGCTATGTTGACAGTATTTTTCGATAAATACATTCCTTCCCTACTGGAATCTTGTAAAAAATACAAAAGAATCACTCCATTAACAGAGTTGCAGCAAATACAATTAACCTGCTATTTATTGGAATGCTTCTTGAATAAAACTTTGCTGCCTAGTGAATGCCCTAAGGAATGGTAAGATGTTTGTGGTAATATTTTTGAGTACATTTAAAAGAAAAAGCTGTAGCTTCGTAATATAAATATTAATTACTCATCATAACGAACGTTTATTTATTAGGTACGAAACATACTTTGTATTCTGCATTGTTTGGGGGTTTGGATCAGCACTTTTTCAAGATCAGCTTGTGGACTGGCGTAATGAGTTTAGCAAATGGTTCTGCAATGAGTTCAAACAGATCAAGTTTCCTTCTACAGGAAACGTGTTCAGTTTTTTCATCGATCCAGAAACGAAGAAGTTTTTACCGTGGTCAGAAAAAGTGGAAACATTTGAGTTAGATCCTGATATACCTTTGCAAGTAAGAACAAAATAATATATTTAATTGAAAACTTATTGGTTTACACCACAAATTTTTAAAATCATCAGCGAGCTTGACACTTGTCCCTCTACAAGCATATTTGACGCTTAACCAAAGAGCTATTGAAACAGCTAGCCAAAAGATTGGTGTTTTTAATTTGTTGAATTAACCATTTTCAGTCATGCTTAGTGTCAACTTCAGAGACAACCCGTATCAGGTTCTTCATGGACTTGTTGATTACTAAGCAGAAGCCTGTGATGTTAGTCGGTAGCGCTGGTAGTGGCAAGACCGTGAGCGTCGCTGCCAAGCTGAACTCTTTGCCAGACTCCTTTGCGATCACCAACGTCCCGCTTAACTTCTACACCACGTCTGGTAAACAAAAAAAGATTTTCCAATCCGAAGATTATTCCAATACTTGTATCATTAAATGATTGAATTTGCTCAAAGACCTTATTGCATTGCGATAAAAGTATAACTGACTTCAAATAATTAGTTTGTTTTTTTTATATCGTAGGTATCTTATCTTCAGTAGTCGATGATAATTGCATTCGGAGGTAAATTATAATCATAAAATAACTTCCGTTCTTTATCGTTACATTGCAGAAATGATTCAAAAAGTTTTAGAAAAGCCCTTAGAAAAGAAATCCGGTCGTAATTTCGGCCCCCCTGGTAGCAAATTCATGATTTATTTCGTTGACGATATGAACATGCCCGAAGTAGACAAATATGGTACCGTGCAGCCGCACACGCTGGTCAGACAATTCATGGATTACAAGCACTGGTAAAACAATAATTACTTACCAACATATGGTAAATTTTAAATAGAAAAATATTGGAAAAAAATAACTCGGCCACAAGTGAATTCTCAGACGGGAATCGAACCCGCGACCTTTGGAAATCCGGTCCAATGCTCTAACCGCTGAGCTACCGAGACTTCCAAAGGTCGCGGGTTCGATTCCCGTCTGAGAATTCACTTGTGGCCGAGTTATTTTTTTTCCAATATTTTTCTATTTAAAATTTACCATATGTATAAAAATAGCATTGAAAAATGCAAAAATTACAAAATCATAAAATACTTACCAACACTTTTGCTTTTTATGAAACTTAAAAGTGATGCAGTCGTTTTCTTAGTATTTTGAAGTAAGCTCTTGTATTTTTTCTGTACTTTGTAATTTACAGGTATGATAGACAGAAATTGAGCTTAAAGGAAATATCAAACTGTATGTTCGTCTCGTGTATGAATCCTACAGCTGGGTCCTTCACAATCGACTCGCGTTTACAAAGGCACTTCTGCACATTTGCTGTCAGGTAATATAATATTTATTTTTTTATTTACATGCATTTGTAGTATAAATATACATACTTTAACGTTTCATATAGTTTCCCAGGGCTAGACGCATGTTTCCACATCTACAAACAGATATTATCGCAACATCTGGTCAACCCGTTAAACAAGTTTGGGATCCCTGTACAACGTTACGCCGAGCCTCTTGTCAACGCTGCCTTGGCTCTACACAACAAGTTGTCAAGTATATTCTTACCGACTGCAATCAAGTTTCACTACATATTCAACTTAAGAGATCTGTCCAATATTTTCCAGGTTAATATTGCTTGTTAAAATGATTTCTACATTGAAAAGAGGCTTTATTATTATTATTATTTCCCTCATTTTCCTATTATTGGTATTTTCTAGGGTATCCTTTTTACTACTGGAGATGCTATAAAGCAGCAATCGGAATTGATAAGATTGTGGATGCACGAAGCTACGCGCGTATATTCCGATAAACTTGTGGATTCGGTTGACAATGACACTTTCAATAAGCTTATAATGGAAGTAATTAAGAAGAATTGTGAGGTGAGAATAAAAAGTAAAACAATAGAAACGTGTCTACACAAAATTTTCAAACGATTAAAATATAATGGTGTCTTCAGGATTACGACGAGAATGTTGTGTTTGAGAAGCCATTGATTTACTGTCATTTTGCGGAGGGAATCGGTGACCCGAAGTACTTCCCTATAAGAGATTGGCCTCAGATAAAGAAATTGCTAGACGAATCTCTGTCGGGTTATAACGATTTGGTTGCTACAATGAATTTAGTGCTGTTCGAAGATGCAATGTACCATATTTGCAGGTTATATTATTTCTTAAAAGGATATGAATAATGTAAATTGAATCGTTTGGTGTGAATGAATCTTAAATCAGAGTAAGACAAAACTGTTGTTTACAGGATAAATCGCATTTTGGAGGCACCTCGAGGGAATGCTTTGTTGGTTGGCGTTGGCGGGTCTGGCAAACAATCTCTCTCTCGCCTTTCAGCTTTCATATCTTCATTAGAAGTCTTCCAAATACAACTCAAAAAAGGATACAGCATTAATGACCTGAAAGTGGATTTGGGTGAATACTCTAAGAGCACTGTATATAAGGATTGATTGCTATCATTTCTAAATACTGTCAAGGACCTGCGAGATTAGAGTAGACGTGTTTACTAACTACTTAATCCATGTTAACGTGTTTCTTGCAAAATAAAATTATTCTATTCTTTATTCTTTTCTAACCTTTTTTCTGAACAGCTGGATTGTACATGAAGGCAGGCATGAAGAACATTGGCAATATATTCCTGATGACTGACGCACAGGTCGCTGAAGAAAGATTTCTAGTGCTCATCAACGATCTCCTTGCCTCTGGTGAAATTCCCGAATTATTCGCTGATGATGAGATTGAAAACATCATCAACAGTGTTAGAGGCGAGGTAATAAAAAATTTAATGTGTTCTGTGTATCATGATAATTTTTTAACGCAAAGACGGTTCATAATGTTTAAAGTGCATATTTATCTTTAAAAAATTTAAAACCTGCCTTATTTTTAGACAAAAGCCTCCGGTTTGCCTGACACGCGTGAGAATTGCTGGAGGTTCTTCATTAACCGCGTTAGAACCATGTTAAAGGTTTGTTACTTTCGGAAATATTACGTAATATACTTTTACATCTCTCATGTTCGGTAAGTAGGTTCGTATTACCTCCAAATGGGGTTTGTAGGTTACTAATTAGCGCTCTAGGGTAATAATGTAGCTAGAAAAGCCCTAGGGCGGTAAGTAATAAAAAAAAAACACTTCTTTCTTTCAAAAAGTTCCAATCTAACCATCATACTGGCAATAGACATCATGCATTGAGCCCAATGACCAAAGAGGTCGCTTTGCTATCAGTCATCAATTTTAAATATCGAACGGCGAAACTCAATTTCGATCTTGAAAAAAAATTAAAAAGTTCTTTACCTGATTATTTTTAATGAAAAAAGGCGGGAATAGAAACTTTTACTTTAAATATTGTTTGTTTTTGGGATTCTTCTCATTTCACTATAAATTTCAACAAATAAAATGTTTTATTCTTGTAATGCCGGTTTTTTTCTACTTACCTCACAATCGAGATGTAAAGCAGAATAGTTAGCTCAGGTGTAAGCATCAATTGCACCCTCGAACTCTCAATTTGAAAGCAAACTATTAATGCCCGGAGGAAGCTAATGTTGTATGGAACTTCCCTTGGGTAATAGGCTATTTGACAATGCGAAAAATAAAGTGTCAGTTACTGTTATCAGTATAAATTAAGAGTTTAAAAATTGTTATTTATTAACGTCAGTTAAAAATAATAATTTATTTATTTAAAAATCCGTAAATAAAAAATCATTGTTTAAACGTGTCACGTGAGACAAAACGCTCCTGATTCGTCCTGTTTATGATGACGTCACCTGCTTGTAAACCTCGTTTGCCTATGCGAACATATAAAACAGTTTGCCTACATAAGTGGATGATATGTCCCACAGATCAGAATACAGGCAAGTGACGTCACCGACCCCTTTGCAGCGCCATATTGTCAAAGTAGCGTTTTGGCACGCTATTTAAATATTGAATTTTTAATTTGATATATTTCACCAAATATGTACCAGAATTGAAAAAAAAACTACTTTAACTGTGTTTAGAGATGGGCAAAGGACTGGGTTTAAACCCGACCACTGAATTTAAACCCAATAAAAACCCACATTGTGTGTTATAGAATTTTTTTTCAGTTTTTTTTTGTTTCTATTGTTCTGTTGTGCTGTTGAGCCCCTCGATCGGTGCATTGAGAAGACTGGTTCGTTTATGTGAACAATATGCAGATGCTCACGGGCTCAGATACAACTCCCTCAAAAGTGAGTTCATGGTGTTTCAGACTGGGGCGGTAGGGAGCCAAAGGAATGTACCCTCTGTGACTCTTGGGGATAATGAACTGAAAAAAGTAGACCAATGCAAGTATCTGGGCTATTGGGTAACTCACAACTTGTCAGATACTGTAGATATAGAAAGGGAGCGTAGGGCGCTGTGTGTTCGCTGTAACATGCTTGCTCGCAGATTTGCACGGTATAGTAAACAGGTAAAACTGACGCTATTTAAAGCGTATTGTCAGTCCTTCTACACGTGCGGTCTGTGGGTGAACTTTACTCAGCGGACATACAGTACACTACGCGTCCAATATAATAACGCGTTCAGGATGTTGTTCGGCTTGCCACGCTACTGTAGCGCGTCCTTTATGTTCGCTGAGGCGCGTACGGATTGCTTTCATACGATTATAAGAAAACGTTGCGCCTCGCTGTGGGCGCGAGTGCGCGGCAGTCCGAACAGTATTTTGAGCGTGTTGGCTGACCGGTAGGACTTTCCACTACTGCGCCGCTGGCTGCAGCTACACGCTCCTGTTACCGCTTATGTGTGTATATAGCACAGAGACACATCGGCCGAAAGCCTTAAAAAAAATGTAATTTAAATTTAATTTATTTTTTTCTATTGTGCTCCTTTTACTAACACTAGAATAAGATCTTTATGTTACTAACACTTATGGACTGAAAATCCGAAATAAATATTTTATTATTATTATTATTGATATTTCAAATGTGACGTTGCTATGGAGACAATTTCTTGTTAAATCAATACACAAAAATATTCAAAGGCCGAAACATCTCTTATTTTTAAAGATTTTATTTAGTTCAACAAAATGGTCTATGGGCGTTAACTGGGTTTAAACCCAGAAGTCGGGTCAAAATCGGTCCTTTGCCCATCTCTAACTAGGTTCCTTAAACTCTACTACATAATATAAAATGGATTTCAAAAACCTGTCAAATAGCCTATTATAATAACATTTCAATTTGGAACGCCAAATGTCAACAAAAACTTCTATCAAAAAAATTTCCGAAAAAAAAAACAAGGCTTTTCAAGGCATAACTTCCTAGGCTATCGCGTTAAAAATATGGATATGGACATGGGCTTTATTTGACAGTTAAATTACCATATATGGTAATTTTATGAGCTTCAACTGTCAAATTAAGCCCATATCCATACCCAGATTTTTTACGCGGTAGGGCCCCTGGTCCAAGGAGTTTTTAGCTATAAAATTGACACTTCTAAGAGACTTTACTCCTATGAAAAATATAAACATGGTTGTATGTATCAGGGTCCCTAGCACCAAGGAAACATTTGAAATTGGAATTAAGTATGTGATATTGTGCATTACAATAAAGAAGGCTATTTGTGGTGTTATACTTCCCAGCAGCGCCACTAAATTGTACAAGTTTCAAATTAGTCTCAAATGAACAAGCATAAATTGTTCTAAATGGTCCGCTGTCGCAAAAAATTGTTCTAATGATAGTTTCAGAGATAAAAATACTTTTGTGTGGCGCTGCCAGGAAGTATACTTCCTAGCAACCTCACGGCGTACAAATGTGCAAATCATTTTAAAATATCGGCCATAAATTGTTCGTAATTAGTTCGTAATTAAAAACCTCAAATATGCGTAGTTTTGCTGAAAAAAATACTTTTATCAATTACTTAAATTACAGATAATAATGGTCCCTTATTGCAGTGGTAATAGCTCTTTTAGATTAGAAGAAGAGATCAAACACTCGAAAACGCTTATGTAAAACACCCTTATCTAACTTATCTTATTGGACGTCTGGCGTAGAGGTACATAGTCTGCCTTCTACGCACAATCATACAAATAATTGTGTGCATGAACATGCGTTTTGTCTTGGTCTGGATGTTAAATATAAATAAATATATGGGATACTAGGGTAACGGATATAAATACATGTAATTATACAGTATGTAGTAGTAGTATTTATGAGTAGAAATATATATAAACGTTCATGACTCGGGTACAAATGTTCGTATTCATCATACAAACGTTTGCCCCTATCGGGATTCAAACCCGGAACCTCAGAACAAGCGACACCTTGAAACTGGTGTACGCACTACTCTACCACAGAGGTCGTCAAGTATGTTTAATCTAGTATTTACCTATATAATTGCGCCGATTTTTATGTCGTTACCCATATTGTGCTGTTTCTTTTTTGTGTTTGTTACTGTCAGGAGAAGGTTCTTATAAAATAAAAAAATAAGAAAATAAATAAAAAACGCATGAACTTTGGGAATCCTGCCCACTGCTCTAACCACTGAGCTACCGATACTGGTCTCGGTAACTCAGTAGTTATAGCAGTGGCGAGAGCAAAACAATTTTTCCCTTGGGCGATGTACTTTGAATCCCTCAGTGCGCTCAGGATTGTACTCTAGAATCCCTCGCTATGATCGGGATTCCAAATCCTCCTTTAAAATCCTTCGCTTCGTTTTGGATTCAAAATAGCGCCCTCGCTGTAAATATTATTGTACCCCCTTTTAATACTTACAATCTACTATAATAATGAAACCTTATTAGTGCTTTTGACCATTTGTAATTACGAATGCAACTTTATGGCGTTTGACATAACTGTCAGTTAGTTAAACATTAGCCGTCAGCTATGAGACAGGATAATGTCTGTCGGGCCGGCTAGTTCAATATAAAATTAAGCTACTGATGTATCTTTAAATCATAGAATTAAATAAATAAATATTTTCATACAATCATAGTAAGTTTCATGAGAACTTGTGCTATGGATACTAGACAACGGATAAACATACATATATACCTATTTTTGTAAATACATACATAATATATATATTAAACACCTAGAGACCAAGACAAATAGACATGCTCATGCACACAAAATATTTGTCTTGTCCGGGGATCGAACCCGGCACCCACTGCATAGAAGGCATATATGCATCTATGCACATAATATAATATCATTGGATCTATGTATAAAATGTCATTGGTTTTATTTTCTCAGTAGTTCCCAAATCGAACGTATCGACATATAATCATTACTTGGTTAGTGTTCCATCTAATCTATGAAGCAATAAGAATAGTATTATTACAAAAATCCTTCATTCGAAGTTAACTATTTTAACGTTCCTTCTCTTTGCTTCTATAGTACAATGCCATCTACGAAGCTTAAAAAATACTAAGATTATTTTTCGTTAAACAGTAGTTAATGTGTTATGTTTCAGAATGTCCAGATTTATAATTTTTAATAAGTAATACAAATTTGTATGATAATAATATTATTAACGAAAATTATTTATTTACGCATTTAAAATAAACATATTATCTATCATGCAATATATTCCCTAACCGAAAAAAATGCTGCTTACGTATTTAAGCGATTGCTGATCGTTCATTTTTCGTCCTACAAAGATAACGATAAACTAGCTTGTTTCGGATGAGATTGGCATTTTTTTACAAAAGCGATGCGAAATGTTGAGTTGGTAGTGTCATGCGCTCCTTTTTACTTCCGAAAAACATAAAAAAAGCTATTACTAATTAACTAGTGTCGCAACACTATTTGTTGGGGTATCGCTTGATTTTAAAAGACCACAATACCACCAGGGGTATCGTGGGTCCGCAGTGGCAATGAGCGAGCATTATTATTAGTAATATATAAGTCAATGATTATTATCTATAATTTAAGTAATTGATAAAAGTATTTTTTTCGCCAAAACTACGCATATTTGAGGTTTTTAATTACGAACTAATTACGAACAATTTATGGCCGATATTTTAAAATGATTTGCTCATTTGTACGCCGTGAGGTTGCTAGGAAGTATACTTCCTGGCAGCGCCACACAAAAGTATTTTTATCTCTGAAACTATCATTAGAACAATTTTTTGCGACAGCGGACCATTTAGAACAATTTATGCTTGTTCATTTGAGACTAATTTGAAACTTGTACAATTTAGTGGCGCTGCTGGGAAGTATAACACCTATTTGTGCACTCATTCATATATAATGTAATAGCTATCTCTTTCATTTCCGTGCTTTTTTCTTTTGTATTACTTATCAATAAAACATGACAAATCATCAAATTGTGAATGTGTGTAGTCTTGACTCTGGGTCACAGATATAATGAAAATTATCATTGCATTGCCTACGGAACTAAATATCTAAAGAAAAAAATCGGTGATTTTAGATCCTTTTGGTTCTTTATTCCGCGAATTGTTAAATTGTTGTCATTTATTAGTTTTATAATTTATGATTTCTTTTTTATTTAACGTAACAGTAGGCACAGTAAGTGTATAAAGTAGAGTATGCTCCTCGGGAATAAAAGTGTCTTAGCCTTGGGCAGACTTGAATCCTTCGCTTCATTCAGGATTCTTACCATAATTCTCATTCCCTGACTACGTTTGGGAATTAACTACAGAATCGTTAATTTCGCTAACTATTCAATATGCTGCCCGTGACGTAAGACACTGCTTTATCCCCTAAATGCATAAACTACTATTAGTATACCTACCTACTTTTCATTTTGATTACGTTTTTTGTGTTTGCTTTTGGTAATGTTTTACTGATGTTATCAGTAAGGTTGTGATTTTTATTTAATTTTGGGAAGGTGGTGCTATGTTTCTCCCCCGTGGGTGCTACACTGCGTGTGAGGGCTCGAAAGTTCCCATCGATTGTAAATTGCACTGCCATAAACTGGTTCCACGAGTGGCCGCAAGAGGCGCTGCGCTCTGTATCTAAGAGGTTCATTGCAGAAGTAGAGGTGTTACCGGTAAGTTTCATATATGAATCTATCAATATATAAAAAACCAGTTATTATAAATTTGTATTACTTTAATGAGTGGTTTTGTTTAGGCACACTTGGTGGAACCTGTGGCAGTATTCATGTCGCACGTACATCAAAGTGTAAATCAGATGTCTGCGGTGTATTTCCAAAATGAAAGGCGTTATAACTACACCACACCCAAGACTTTCCTTGAGCAGATCACACTTTACAGCAAACTGCTCACTGAAAAGACCACAAATCTTAAAATGATGATAACGAGACTCGAAAATGGTTTGGAGAAATTAGCATCATGTGCGGGTGATGTAGCTGTGCTAAAGGTGATTAATAATCATTATTACTGCTTGATTAAGAAGATTTCATTGAAATCCATGAAATCTTTCATAATTATTATACAATGTATGAGATAACTAAATTTTACCTTTTATTTTCATAAAGGTCACTCTTGCTGAACAAGAAATTGAGTTAAAAATAAAAAATAGAGCAGCCGAAGAACTTATTGAAGTAGTCGGGGCTGAGAGTGAAAAAGTGTCCAAGGAAAAGGCTTTTGGTATGACTTTTAATATTCCCCAGTCAATTAATGTTTAAATACAATAAGTTTTTTAAAATATCCTACTCATGACTAAAAATAAAAATATAACGTGTGAACAGCGGCTGAGGAGGAAAAGAAAGTAAAAGTGATAGAAGAGGATGTAACAATCAAGGCAAAGATTTGCGCAGACGATTTGGCTAAGGCTGAACCTGCTCTGATTGCGGCACAAGAGGCGTTGAATACTTTGAACAAAAACAACCTGACTGAGTTGAAATCTTTCGGCTCGCCGCCCGATGCTGTAGTCAATGTCACAGCGGCGGTGCTAGTACTGTTCTCGAAAAAAGGGAAGATACCAAAGGACAGATCCTGGAAAGCTTGCAAGGTTAGAAAAGAAGTAGTTGGTATTGTGAAGTATCGAATGTACTTATTTATAAAAACTGTAAAAAAAAATGGTTATTGACGTTACTTGCAGTTGATGATGGCAAAAGTTGATCAGTTCCTGAACGACTTGGTATACTACGACAAAGAAAATATTCATCCAGATGTAATTAAGGTAGGGTTACTCAAATTATATATTATTTTACTATAGAAGCCTTATTATCTCCATTTTCAAACAGGCAAACATTTGCTAATTTGACAGGCGGCACAACCTTACATCAAGAATCCGGAATTCAATGCAGAGTTTATAATGGCGAAATCAGCTGCCGCTGCCGGGCTTTGCTCGTGGGTAGTCAACATTTGCAAGTTCTACGACATATACGTGGTGGTGGAGCCCAAGAGGCGCGCGCTCAATGCTGCCAACGCGGAGCTGCAGGCCGCCAGGGACAAGCTCGCCTTCCTCACTGATCAGATTAAGGTACAATTTAATTCTTCAGATAATAAATAAGGACAAAAACTGAAATCTCACCGCGACATCACCGCTGGTATTCAAACTCAAGCTGGTGACTTAAATCAATCAAAAGACAAAATCTACTTACCAGTGGTGGTGGCGCCACTAGCTTATTAGTGAGTCTCCCTATTAAAATATCATAAAATGGAGATTTATTATTTCTATTAATGATGAAAATTACTCTACAGGAACTAGAAGAGAAATTGGAAGTACTTATGAAAGCTTTCCAGGAAGCTGTAAATGAAAAAATGAAATGCCAAGCAGAAGCGGATGCGACCAACGCCACCATAGATTTAGCGAATAGGCTCGTGAATGGATTGGCCTCGGAGAAGATAAGGTACAAATATGAAAAAAAACATGCAATGTAATAAAAGTATTAATGGAAGTTTCAATTATCTTCAAAAATGAGGAACTTAGTTATGATACTTTCCCGTCTCCGCTCGAGCGGTCGGTGATTGACGTCATGAGCATGACCTGACTCTCGGTCGCCCGCGAGTAGTCTTCGCCGCGCCGCCCGCCGCCGCCGCCGAGCTGGCCCGGCGCATAGTGGTCCCGATTAAATAGAACATGGACATTGATGCTAGAGTCACGACATTTTTTTTAATGGTTAACACAAGGAGGACTAATAAGGCAAAAAATATTATCCTGTTACGACTATTTCTTATTCTTCTTTTTTTATGATCTTTGAATTTTTGCATTTTTCAATGCGTATTTTATACTTATGATAAATTTTAAATAGAAAAATATTGGAAAAAAACAACTCGGCCACAAGTGAATTCTTAGATTCGAACTCGAACACACGACCTTTGGAAATCCGGTCATGCTCCAGCCACTGAGCTACCGAGACTTGTAGTATCTAATCATGATCTAATCATGACTATTTCTTAGTTAATAAAAAAGAAAACTTATATACTTATATACTAGAAGAATTCGACGTGTCCTCATAGGTCTCTGTAGCATAATTGGTTAGTGCATTGGGCCGGACTCCCAAGGATGCGGGTTCAAATCCCGTCAGGGCGACATGAGACTAGTTGCTTTTTTCTAGTCTATTTTCTTGTTTAATATTTATCACATAAAAATAGCTTTGTAAAATGCAAAATTAAAAAGTTATAATTAGATGGCTGTTTCATCTTAATCGATAGTCAAACATCTGTAAAGATGTTTCTTTCGAATGCGAGAATATTTCTCTCATTGATGAAGCGACGGTGGCCAACACCGTAGAACGGTGAATATACTAGAAGAATTCGACGTGTCCTCATAGGTCTCTGTAACATAATTGGTTAGTGCATTGGGCCGGACTCCCAAGGATGCGGGTTCGAATCCCGTCAGGGCGACATGAGACTAGTTGCTTTTTTCTAGTCTATTTTCTTGTTTAATATTTTTCACATAAAAATTGCATTGTAAAATGCAAAATTAAAAAGTTATAATTAGATGGCTGTTTCATCTTAATCGATAGTCAAACATCTGTAAAGATGTTTCTTTCGAATGCGAGAATATTTCTCTCATTGATGAAGCGACGGTGGCCAACACCGTAGAACGGTGAATATACTAGAAGAATTCGACGTGTCCTCATAGGTCTCTGTAGCATAATTGGTTAGTACATTGGGCCGGACTCCCAAGGATGCGGGTTCGAATCCCGTCAGGGCGACATGAGACTAGTTGCTTTTTTCTAGTCTATTTTCTTGTTTAATATTTATCACATAAAAATAGCATTGTAAAATGAAAATTAAAAAGTTATAATTAGATGGCTGTTTCATCTTAATCGATAGTCAAACATCTGTAAAGATGTTTCTTTCGAATGCGAGAATATTTCTCTCATTGATGAAGCGACGGTGGCCAACACCGTAGAACGGTGAATATACTAGAAGAATTCGACGTGTCCTCATAGGTCTCTGTAGCATAATTGGTTAGTGCATTGGGCCGGACTCCCAAGGATGCGGGTTCAAATCCCGTCAGGGCGACATGAGACTAGTTGCTTTTTTCTAGTCTATTTTCTTGTTTAATATTTATCACATAAAAATAGCTTTGTAAAATGCAAAATTAAAAAGTTATAATTAGATGGCTGTTTCATCTTAATCGATAGTCAAACATCTGTAAAGATGTTTCTTTCGAATGCGAGAATATTTCTCTCATTGATGAAGCGACGGTGGCCAACACCGTAGAACGGTGAATATACTAGAAGAATTCGACGTGTCCTCATAGGTCTCTGTAGCATAATTGGTTAGTGCATTGGGCCGGACTCCCAAGAATGCGGGTTCGAATCCCGTCAGGGCGACATGAGACTAGTTGCTTTTTTCTAGTCTATTTTTTTGTTTAATATTGATCATAAAGAATGGAGATTCGTCAATTTTAATGTCAGACTGTAACTTTTGTTGAATTTTTATCAACGGACCCCATGACTCTGATCCTACTTGTGGTAAACTCCAAAACAATTTCAACCCCCTAAAATAAAAATAACCCAAAAATAACCCCCCTTGCAATTAATGTATGGTTGGATGGGACAAAAAACATATTTTAATAAAGAATACTTATTTCGTTAAACTTGAAAAATATTAAATATAGTGTGTGCTTATAGATATATTATTTTCTAATTGTATTAAAAACGACTAAAATCACTACAACCGATACAGTTTGGATAGATAAATAATTAATTACATTGTTATCAACAGTTTCATACATATTTACATTGATTTTCCTTGTTTAGATTTGTTTATTATTACTAACTAGTGAAGTGAATAAAATATAAGTACTTATTTAATTAACTTTCATTTCTTTTAACATGTAAGTTACATTGGCTAGTTATGTTGTTGACTATACTTACCATTTACTTATAAAATTTTACTGACTATATTTAGAAATTCAGCTATGTTGACTGTATCGGTTGTATTGATTTTGGTCGTTTTTAATACACACCCATTAGAAAATAATATATCTATAAGCACAAACTATATTTAATATTTTTCAAGTTGTACGAAATAGGTAAAATATTCTTTTATAAAATATGTTTTTTGTCTCATCCGTCCACATACAAATTGCAAGGGGGTGGATACGCTTGAAATTATTTTGGAATTTCATCGGACCACATGTGGGGTCAGAGTCATGGAGTCCGTTGGTAAAAATTCAAAAATACCATTTTTCGAACTGCAATAACTCAAAAGTACGCAGAGGTAAATAAAAAGTATCTTCGCATTAAATACTCAGAATCACTTGTTTTCTAACATGTGTGATCGCCATCTTGACATCTTTTAAGAATTTTGAGAAATTAACAGAAATTGAATTGGTTCCATAAAAAAAAAGTATTCTATGTTTTTTTACTTAGAAGTAGTGGTAGGATAATAATATTTTTTTGTCTGATTAGCCATCCTAGTGTTAAACATAAAAAAAAATGTCGTGGTTCTAGCATCAATATCCATGTTTTAATCGCGACCACTGTGCGGCGGAGGCGCGGGCGGCGCGCGGCGCCGCCGGGCCATTATTTCGGGCTTCAGTAAAAGTTGATTTATTTTGTAATTTTTCAAGATATTGAACTAATTCTTATACCATATTTATAATAATTGTATTGCCTTACAAGTTTTGTAAGAATTTTTTGTTTTCGTATAACTGGAAACTTCCTTATTGCTTTGATTAAATATGCATAATACAATGTTTAGATGGTCAGCCACGGTGGTAAACTTGAAAGAGTCCGGAGTGATGCTTCCAGGCGATGTCCTTCTCATCACCGCCTTTATCTCGTACGTGGGCTGCTTCATGCGGCGCTACAGGCAGCAGCTAATGCAAGAAGACTGGGTGCCGATGCTTGCCAAGACTAATGTAAGGATAGTCTAAGGAGTTGGTAAATCAAACAACTGTTCTCGATGAATCCCGTATAATAAAGGTGTCAAAATACAATATGATCTTGCTTATAACTAATTGATACATAATAAGTAGCTATAATTAGTGGGTAAATATAATACCTAAGGTTGGCATATCACAATAGATACCATAAAGCTTCCATTGCTTATATTAGAAATGATTATACATAAATACTCTTTATTGCACATAAACTACATAAAAACTTAAATACTTACAAAAATGTGATCAAGGGTATATTATAGATCCTTTTACGCCTAATGGAAAAAGGTTACTGGCGCTTAATATTAATAAAAGTTAAAGAAATTCACAAAAAAAATGAAATTATAGTATAAAATAAAGCTTGTAATATTCTAAATAAAAATCACGCAATAAGTTTAGTTACATCCGTCGATTCCAAAAGCATATGAACTGAAATGTCCATTCGTTACTCTTTTAAAAACTTCTAGAGTTTACTAAAACATTGCTTACACATTGTTACAGCCACAGATTGAAACAACTGAAGGGCTGGATCCACTGTCGATGTTGACTGACGACGCTCAAGTAGCCGCGTGGAATAATGAAGGTCTACCAACCGATTCAATGAGTACGGAGAATGCTACCATCCTCACCAATTCGGCGCGCTGGCCTCTTATGATAGATCCGCAACTGTAAGTTTATTGTATCCTATCACCTATCTTCAGTAAAAGATAGGTCTACTAGAGCTAACTTTGTTAATCAGTCCGACAAAATAATGGTTGCTTAATAACGTACCTAACTAAAATAGGTTGAACTTTTACGAGGGGTAGATTCTTGAGATATCTTCTACGCTGGTTGTTCTTCTTTTATAAGGGCTGTGCCTGCGACCACACAACATTAAATTTCTCCATTATTGTTCTGCGAAATATAGCTCATTCTACGTCTTCCTCTCCCTTTCCTTCCCTCTATTTTCCCTTCTAAACTGGTTGTTCCCTGAAAATATTAGGATAATAAAAGGAACACTGATGTTTAAGCCCATTGTCGACATTGCATTAATTAATGATATTTCAGCCAAGGTATTAAATGGATCAAGTCCCGATATGGAGACGCGTTAGTAGTCATTCGGCTGACACAGCGTAACTACTTGGACCGCATCGAGCGCGCCGTCAGCAACGGGAATGTAGTGCTGCTCGAAAACATCGGCGAGAGTGTCGATGCGGTACTCGAGCCACTGCTCGGACGCGTGCTCATCCGAAAAGGGCGAGTGCTTAAGGTACCTGAGTTGTGCACCTTTCAAATCAAACGAGTAGGCCTTAAGATTTCTGAAGATCAGATCGAGTGCACGGATTTTACGATTTAAAATTACTTTAATGTCTGAAAAAATATCACACATATTTAAATCCAGAGAACTTACTCTATACTTTCACTATATTTTAATGATTATACATCGCCATTATTATAGATTGGGGATAGAGAGATTGATTACAATCCGCATTTCCGCCTAATGTTACAAACAAAGCTGGCAAATCCTCACTACCAGCCCGAAATGCAGGCCCAATGCACGCTGATTAACTTCACTGTCACAAGAGATGGGTAAGCGCAAAATTCATTCACCTTAGAACTTCGAATCTTCACATTTTTCGAAACGAATACAAAAATACTTTTGATCACAGTTTAGAAGAACAGTTGCTGGGAGAGGTTGTAAAGGCCGAAAGACCTGATTTGGAGAGTTTGCGAGCAGGATTAACCAAACAACAGAACGATTTCAAAATAACTCTGAAGACCTTAGAAGACGATCTATTGAAACGATTGTCTTCCGCTGGTCCTGACATACTCAGTGACTCGGCTTTGGTGATCAACTTAGAAACAACTAAGAAGACTGCTGCTGACATTGAAATAAAAGTTGAAGAGGGTAAAGTTACTGCAGTCAAGATAGACGATGCCAGAGAAAAATACAGGTAATTTTTTTTCCTACTTTAGAAGTGGTAATCTACTTTTTGTAAATACTGCTTTAACATATATTAACTAAGTCTTCCAATTTTATTGCAGACGAGCAGCCAATCGTGCTTCTTTATTATATTTCATCTTAAATGACATATACCGCATAAACCCGATGTATCAATTCTCACTCAAAGCGTACAGCGTCGTCTTCAAGGATGCACTGGCGAAGGCAGAACCCGCCGAGGACTTAGAAGGGCGCGTGCGCAATTTACTTGATAGCATCACCTTTGCAGTGTTTATGTATACAAGCAGGGGACTCTTCGAAAGGGATAAGCTTGTATTCTTATTCCTAATCACGATACAGGTTAGCCTAAAAACATATGTGTAGTGCTTAATTTTCTGTTAATGAATTTTTAGAAGCGTTTATTTAGGGTATTCGCCCACTGGCTCCGCACCCCGCCGCGGCGCGCGGAGCAGCGAATGCGGCGCGCGGCGACTGAGATGCAGTTGTATTTTTGAAACAATTGAATTACTTTTCGCATTTTTTTTCATTAAATAGGCTTACTCTTGGCCTAATTCTGAATCGTTAGATTAAGAAGAGGCCTAAGATGGAACGAGCTTGCCTAGAAAAAGCCTTTTCACTCCAGCTTTAAATATACCAGGGTTGTAGACACCCGGGAATACAGACGCAGGCAGGGAATTCCACTCTCTGGCGGTGTGCATAATAAAAGACGAGGAAAAGCGCTTTGTACGCAGACGAGGTATATCAAACAGGTAGGGATAATAGCATGCAGTACGTCTGGATTCCCGGTGGTAAAAAGGAGCTGGCGGTATGAGCTCATGCAGCTCAATAGCACACTCTCCGAAGTACAATCTGTAGAATACTGATCGATAACTCTTCGTCGATGATTGAGACTGTGGAGCTTGTTTTTCACCAGATTATCATTTTCAATGAGTTTTCTGGCTCTGCGTTCCACCGAGTCGAGTGCGGCCAGCTGGTATTTTGCTGAACCATCCCAATGGGAGCAGTATTCCATGCACGGACGAATTTGTGCTTTATACAACATAAGAAGCTGTTCCGGCGTGAAATACCGCTTAACCCTATTTAAGATGCCAAGCTTTTTTGCCGCAGTTTGAGCTTTCAACTCGATGTTATCGCCGAAGTTGAGACCTGATGTGACCTTCATGCCAAGAAGTTCAAGATTCTCAGTGATTGGTACAGTTGTACCGCGGAAAGTAAGAGTCATGTCGAAAGGACTCTCTTTGGCGGATAATAAACACGCCTGTGTTTTGGCAGCGTTAAAACTGACCAGATTGTTGTCACCCCATTGGGAGACAAGACTTAAGGTCGAGTTAGTCCGCTCAGCCATGGCCTCTCTTAAAGAACGAGATTCCTCCCCGCTGACTTTTGCGTTAATCAAAAGTAAATATAATATAAATAATCTCCGTAAAATAAACCTATAAATAAATATCTCTCCGTAACCGTGCTGTCATCTGCATACCCAACAATACCGGGCACAAGCAGGTCATTAATATGCAGCAGGAATAAAGTCGCGGAGAGAACAGATCCCTGAGGAACTCCGGCATCAATAGCCTTTAGGTCAGAGGAGCAGCCGTCAATGACTACACGTATTGATCGTTCACTCAGAAAATCAGAGACCCAGTCGCAAAAGTCAGCAGAGATACCGTATGATGGAAGTTTGCTTAACAAGCTACCGTGCCAGACCCGGTCGAAGGCTTTCGAGATGTCGAGTGACACGGCGGGAGCTTCGCCATGTTTCTCGATCGCCTCGCCCCAGCAATGCGTAACGTACACTAGAAGATCCCCAGTTGAGCGACCCTGGCGAAAGCCGTACTGACGGTCACTGAGTAGGTCGTAATTCTCTAGGTACGAAAGCAGTTTGCTATTCAGAATCCTTTCCATAACCTTGCATAGTATGGAGGTAATTGCAATTGGACGGTAGTTGGTAGGGTCGGCACGGTCACCCTTTTTGGGCACTGGCTGTACATTAGCAACTTTCCACGACTTGGGAACCGTTTTTGTTGGAGAGAAAGGCGGTACAGGCGTGTTAATACAGGAGATAGTTCAGGCGCGCAAAACCTTAGCACTCTTGCTGGGATTCCATCAGGACCGCTGGCCTTATTCACATCCAAACTGAGCAATGCTCTTTTTACCTCATTACAGTGAATTGAGATATGTGGCATGGAGCTGCCACAGTGAGGTAGAGATGGTGGAACTGCAGTGCTTGTGTCAAGATGTGAATTGCTCGCGAACAAAGAAGCAAATAAATTTGCTTCGTCTGATGCGGAGTGAGCCAGCGACCCGTCTGGTCGCAACATCGGAGGCAAAGTAGGACGGCAGAAGTTAGATTCGACCGACTTGGACAGGGACCAAAACTGCTTACTACCAGAAGGGTAAGATGATAGTTTGGACCCTATGTGGCTAACGTGGTCGAAACGTGCCTTGCGGGACATTCTTTTGCTTGCCTTAGCTGCAGAATTAAAGGCCTTTTTCCTCGCACGTACCCTCCGAACCCCCCATTTTTGGTCGCGAGCTTTTACCCAGGCTTGGTAAGCAAACTCTTTACGCGCTTCAGCGCGAGCACAGTCTGCATTAAACCAAGGTCGGGCATAGTGACCGAGTGGGATGTCGGAGAACGGAATAAAATATTCCATTCCCTGCCGTATCACGTTCACGACCGCATCGGCAGAGCTTGAGTCATTCGAAGAAAAACACACCTGTTGCCAAGAATAAGACGCAAAGAAATGCCGCATTTCGTCCCAATCTGCTGACTCGTATCGCCATACTCGCCTCATGCCCCTGGGACCGACATCATCGCATACGTAATCGCAAGATTTGCATGTGAAAGCGGTGTTATACAAAAGCATTTATTCAATTGTTTAAAAAATACGACTCTCTTTGACAGATTGATCCGCGCCTCCGCAGCTCCGCGCCTAGTGGCAGAATCCGGTTTTAGTATGTTGAACAACGCGGTTTTCTAAACTAATTGCTGAAACTTGCATACAATATGAAAATCCGCACTCCCGCGCTCCGCGGAGCGCGTAGCCATTCGTTTACCGCTTGGACAAATTAACCACTGGACACGAAACCCATGAAGAATGTACGCAAACCCGATCGACCAATTCTTGCGGGGGGATTGATGACAGTAGTGCTTGAAGGAATCGATATTCTTTTTATCAATATGTAAAGAGTAAACGAATGAACCTAATAAGTTTAATGAAACATTACTACGGTCGAAAAAATATTCTTGTTTTACAGAAAATTACATGACATTTGACTTCAAGGAAACATCATTTATTTAAAAAAATAAGTAAAATTAACTGCATTTATATCTTAATATTAATTGACATGCCTCACCTGGGAAACGCACCGACCAGAAGAAAGAAAGAAACCATTTATTTTGAATGTTTTACAAAAGAGAAAAATAAAACATTTTGTTGATTTATGATTTCAATCGAAAGAGTAAACGACGAGTAATGTTTTCTCTTAACTTACTTTAATTTATATTAAAATAACACAGTGTAATTCAACAATTTCATCATAGTTTAAGTTATATACTGATAAAAAAGTAAGTAAGTACCATGAACCTATTTATTTCTAAAAATAAAATGTATGTTACCTTGAAACAAAATGTCCTATCTCAGTATATTTAAGGTACCTACCTACTACCCCTTCATATGGCAAAGAGCCGAGGGACGCCCTATATAATGAATAACTCATTAAAAAATCCCTCAAATTCATAGAAAGTATAAATTGTTTACAATGCGTGTTTGCGTTTGGGATTTTTTTTTTTGAACAAAAAATCTCTCACTGTCGCAACACAACAATGCTGGAAACATTGTTGTTACGGTGGCAGACGTAGGTAAGATGGTAGCTAGCCAATGTCCGTTTGGATTGAGGAGCCACTCCAGTCTGGAAAGTCGGAAATTAATTTGAATAATTCCTGAAACTTTTCATGTTCGTGCATTTACATACATCGACATGTTTATCGATATTTTCAAGCCCTATACGACATAAAAATGGCAATTGAATAAATGAATTACTTAAGCAAAATCTTTGAAGCATGTACATGTTCAATGATTACTTTTTAAAATGACGTATTATATTTTGCTTACATACCAAATTTAATTTATTTTACGACAAAGTATATATTATTATAAGTTAAAATTGAAAAGTTTTTTTTAAAAACAAAACTGCGCATTAAATTTGCCTATTTTTGTGATAATGTTTGACTTCGAGATCTCGCGTCACACTGACGACGCTATATTTCTTACTTAGCCTAAAAGGCTCCGTAAGTGAAAAAGGGTAAAGGCGAATACGGTCCTCGTTACGCGTCTCTGGTTAATTCGTCCAAGGTTTACCGCCTATGATACATTTAAGCAATTAATCCGTACTTTTAAAGATAAAATAAATAGGATTTCTGGTAATTGCTCAGGTGCTACAAACAGAAGGTAAAGTAGAACCAAACGAATTGGACTTCCTCTTGAAATATGCGGTGGCGCCAGAGTCGTCACCGTTCAATTGGCTCACCAACAACTCCTGGGGTGGTATAATAGCGCTTTCCAAGATGGAAGCTTTCGAGAATCTCGACAAAGACATAGAAGGTGCCTCCAAAAGGTAACGTGCCAAGTCGTAACTTCAAAATTATCATTACAATTTAATAGTTTCACGTGCTCACACCCAAATTATTAAGTACCTACATTATCAAATACACGAACTGAGATAATTTACAGATGGCAAAAATATACTGATGGTGAAGCTCCAGAGAGAGACAAGCTGCCTGGTGATTGGAAAAATAAATCCCCGCTGCAAAGGCTCTGTATTATGCGCGCTCTGCGACCCGATCGTATGTCATACGCTTCTTCGTAAGTTGTCGATATTATAATAAGTGACATTTATCAATTGCCATACAATGCACGCTTTTATAGACAGCATAAACGCTGAAAGTGTTGAGCCGCCCAAAATTCTCGAATCTCAACTCTCAAAGCTCTCTTATCAGCTGGAACATGCTTTCCTAACGTTTTTTTAACACTATTTGTTCCAATCGTAGCTATATTGCTTTCAGAATAAATTTATAATAATAAATAAATAAATAATAAATATTTCCATACAATCACACCAATTATCTAGACCACGTTAAGTATCATGAAGAACTTGTGTTATGGATACTAGATAACGGATAAACATACTTATATTTTATTTTTTTTGTAAATACATACATATTATACATATTAAACATCCAGACCAAGACAAATATACATGTTCATGCACACAAATATTTGTCTTGTCCAGGGATCGAACCCGGGACCTCTGGCGCAGAAGGTGGGGTTAGTACCCCCTGCGCCAAACAGGTCGTCAGTCAGTCAAACATTACTAGTGCATAAAAAGATACTTGATACCCGAATTTTCTTTAGCGCCTTTTGTGAAGAGAACCTTGGCACGAAGTACGTGGAGGCTAGAACCCCACCGCTGGAGAAGTCCTTCCAGGAGAGCACGTCTACGACACCAATGTTCTTCATCTTGTCTCCGGGAGTAGATCCTCTGAAGGCAAGCTTTATCTTAATATCGTATTTTTGTTTTCGCTTAAAGGCGTTTCTATTATGTCTTGTAATTTATATGTATTGTGTCCCGTTCACTGTCCGCGAAAGTGTTCTAGATAACAAACGGAAATCAGCTAGTTGATTTATCTAACTCTGTTTTAACAGATTTTGATTGAAACTGATTGAAAGTCCTGTTACATTGCTACTTTAGTAAGATAGCTGTCACATTTATTTTTACTAAAGCAGCAATGTGAATGCACTTTCAATCAAACGTTGATAGAAACAAGTTACATAATCAGGGCTGGATCAGTGAATGTGTCTTGCAAACGTCTGAACAGAATTAATTATCTATGATGATTTTGCTGGGTTAATGACGTCTTTGCCACTTATAACAAAAAAGATTTTTTACAGGATCTTGAGAAATTAGGCCGCAAACTAGGTTTTTCGACTGACAAGAAGACCTTCCACATCGTATCCTTGGGACAGGGGCAGGAGGTAGTAGCCGAAGAGGCGATGGGCGTCGCCTCCGCAAATGGAAATTGGGTCATACTGCAGAACATCCACTTGGTCGCCAAGTGGTTGGCTACGCTTGAAAAGAAGATGGAGGAGACATTTGAAAATCCTTTACCGGATTATAGGTTAATAATACTCCTAAGTTCTTTTTACGCATAATTATGAGCTATTAACCACAAAAGTTAATTAATAATAAAGCCTATAAAATTTGGTATTGTGATTGGATATAAATACGATAATCAGGTATTACGAAGCAGAAGTCCATTACTAATGGTATAGTTGTAGAGAGAAACTATCGTGACTGGTAACTATTTCTCAATTTAAAAAAAGCAAAAGTTTTTAACGGCTATTAAACACACAGGCGTACACGATAGATATTTCACCTACCTTAACGTTGTTTCCCGAAGTTGGCTGATATTATTTAATGAGGAATAATTTTATTCAAGGCTGTTCCTAAGCGCTGAGCCTGCACCGAGTGCTGAGTACCACATCATTCCACAGGGTATCCTCGAGTCCGCCATCAAAATCACCAACGAGCCGCCGATCGGGATGTGGGCTAACTTACACAAGGTTTTGCTATCGTTAAATAATAATACAATAATGGAGCAAGATTTCGATATCGCTTATAATCATAACATGCGGTTGAGCGATTGTTGTAGAAAATTAAAAGAAATCAGGAGTCGTAGTTTTGAATCAATCGAATTTATCATGCGACCGAAACGTAATTTGAATAATTCGTCGATTTCCTTATCGCCTTTGATCGATTCGTTGTTGTACAAAACCATTCACATGCGAATATTATGATTCCGTATGCAAAAATAATTTTATTGATTCGAAGATACGGCTTCTGTTTTTTGACTGTATTTTGTAGTGAAAAAGACATCAACGCGTTATGTTTTTGCAACTTGTTAATAATCTTTGTAATGATTGTTTGGGATTTCAATTCATATCTCATATATTGCTTTGCATTGCATCTTATTTTTTATAGATTAATTATATAAATATTATGTAAGTAAAATGTCGAGGTACTCATTTGTTGCGAATATTTGTCATTTATACGGTTATTTTTAGGCGTTGGATAACTTCAGTCAGGAAACATTGGAAATGTGCAGCAAAGAATCTGAGTTCAAGTCTGTATTGTTTGCGTTGTGCTATTTCCACGCTGTTGTGGCAGAAAGGCGAAAATTCGGTCCACAGGGATGGAACAGGTATGGGGATTTGCACTTGTAACTTAAATCGAGAAGAGGTGTGAAGTAACATAATTAAATCTATTTGACGTAATTTCTTTCACCAAATATAAATTAACTTACAAAAATCTCAAATTGTAGAGTCTATCCTTTCAACTTTGGCGACCTCACAATCTGCGTCTATGTACTTTTCAACTACCTGGAAGCGAATCCGCGAGTGCCCTGGGAGGACTTACGCTATCTGTTCGGCGAGATCATGTACGGCGGGCACATCACCGACGACTGGGACCGACGGCTTTGCCGCACCTTCTTGCTCGAGTATATGCAGGCTGAGTTGGTGAGAAAGCGTTGTTTTTTCAAAATGATGTAACTGATGATTTGGTATTTTTTGCATTTTTCAATGCTATTTTTATACTTATGGGAAATTTTAGATTTTTTATTTTTAGATTTTTCTTAGAACCTATTACACCAAGTGAATTGATAAAGGAAATTATGACGCTTAATAACTCCAACTCTGAAGGGTACGATGGCATCAATACGAGAATATTAAAGGCCTGTGTTCTTGAACTTGCTCTCATTCTGACATACCTAGTAAACTTATCTTTTCAACAAGGTATCTTTCCCGAGGAGTTGAAGGTATCATTGGTCAAACCTTTGTATAAAAAAGGGAGCAAAGAAGATATAGATAATTATCGTCCAATAACATTAGTACCCATACTATCTAAAGTTTTCGAGAAGTGTATGCTTAAGAAGCTAATGAATTTCTGCACTAAATACAGTATAATCAATAAATCCCAATATGGTTTCCAAAAGAATAAATCTACAACATTGGCTATTAGTGATTTAGTTCGTACAATATTAACTAATCTTAACAAGAATAAACTAACGACTGGATTATTCTTTGATTTGTCAAAAGCCTTTGACTACGTTTCACATAGTTTATTATTGCAGAAACTAGAGTCAATAGGAATAAGAGGACCAGCCTTGGAGTGGATATCCTCCTTCCTAGCGGGTCGACGTCAGTGTGTTGTTTTGAACAGATTGGAGGGTAATGATATGAAGACGTTTCAATCTGATTACAATGAAAAATTGTCTGGCGTCCCGCAAGGGAGCGTCTTAGGACCTATACTGTTCCTGCTTTACATCAACGACGTAACAAAAGTGACAAATCATAAATGCATCATGTACGCTGACGATATTACATTAATAGTTACATCTGACATTGCACATAATAAATACAATTCAATACAAAATCATGAGACAGATATTAATAATGTAATAGATAAAATAGAAGAATGGCTGAAAGCAAATAATTTAATAATCAATTTAAACAAATCCCTCTTTATACAATTTAATAAATGTAAACAAAAAAAATACAATATAAAGCTAAATGTAGCTAAAATTAAAGAAGCTACACATGTGAAGTTTCTGGGAGTGATGTTAGACGAAGATCTTAATTGGAAAATGCACTTAGATAATGTATGTAGCAGAATAAATAGGTTTGTTTATGCACTTAATCGTATAAAAGCTATAACTAATAAAAGAACAGCCATAGTAACATATCATGCTTACGTTGAATCTGTTATACGGTATGGTATCCTACTATGGGGCAATAGTACGGACAAGAACCGAATATTTGTTGCGCAAAAGAAATGTATTCGTGCTATCTGCGGGGTCCCTCCTGACGAATCCTGTCAACCATTTTTTAAAAGCCTTGGTTTATTGCCTTTTCCCTCTCTTTATATTTGTGAAGTGGCTACTTTCGTTCATAATCATTTAGATCTATTTAAAAAAGCTGGGAATTTTAGACTTAGATGTCCACACAGACTAATATTCCAGGAAATTCCAAAAAGCAGTAAATATGCTAAAAGCTTTCTATGTATGTGCGTTCGTATATATAATAAGATTCCTATCACCTTTAAAGGTCTGAACAACAGATTGTTCAAAATTAATTTATGTAAGTGGCTTAAAGAGAATAATTTCTATGACTTGAAACAATTTTATTCTTATCGTGACAAATGAATATAGTTTTTTTTTTTTTTTGACATTATACCTACTGAATTCTATCTCGATGACATTGTAATACCTAAATTTAATTAAGCTTAATATTTCTCTGACATTTGTAATTTGTAATTTACCAATCAGTATTTGCATGCGATTTTTATAATCAGCAAAGCATGAGCACTTTATTTTGTAAAGCCTTGGCTCACCATCATTATACCATGTTTTTTGCAAATAAAATATCATTTATCATTTAAATTGAAAAATATTGGAAAAAATTAACTCGGCCACAAGTGAACGCTGGCCTACAGCGTATTAAAAATATAAAAGTATTGGAGAATTTCGACGGTGGTTCGCAAGTCTCGGTAGCTCAGCGGTTAGAGCATTGGACCGGATTTCCAAAGGTCGCGGGTTCGATTCCCGTCTGAGAATTCACTTGTGGCCGAGTTAATTTTTTCCAATATATTCTATTTAAAATTTACCATGATGTAACTGAGTTTTGTTCCTGCATGTCATCATCATCAGCCCACAGACGTCTACTGCTGATATCCACTAAAACGTCCAATAATGTTAATTAATTACCGGTCAAACTTCCAGGGTCACGTGACCGGACCACCCACGAAGGTCGGACCGTGCCTTTGTTGAAAAAAACGCTCACAACTCAACAACAACAAAAGATGTATCAAAGCAAAAAATACCTACGGAATGGTCAAAAAACGCCGAATACATCTTATTTTGTAGTTTAAATACGAAAATCAAGTGTAAATTCAAAAAATATAAGGTTAAAGTTGAAGTATTATAGAAAAAATCGATGTATTTTTTTTATTTTGACTTATACCAAAAAATATTGCGATAATGACTTATTATTAATATAATTAAAAAAAAGGAAACATTCTCCCCTTTAAAATGATATATCACAGTCATAATTTATTTTTTATCAAAATAAGTGGAAAGATAAATATAAATCAAGAAAGACAACTCTATACAAAAAAAATAGGCAAAAAAATGGCCGCCGTCGTGTTATTTTAGGTTTTATTTTGGCTGATTTTAACTCATATCTATTAAAAAGTATTTAAAAATGTTAACAATTAAATACACTCATTTGCAAAAAAAACGGGCGGTTTTGATTTTCATTCATCTTTAAAAAGATACAATACCAAAAAGGTTTCAATCGTTTGTACTCGTTACTGGCCGGTTTTAAAAATGCTGTGGTATTTAAAAAAGTACGTTCTAAATTAAAAATTTTCATTTGATGCTCCTTTTTACAGAAAACCCCTTTTTATCCTACATTTTTGGCGCGAAGTTCCAGAAGTTAACATCGACTTTCATAACTGTTATCCAATTTTTATCGATTAATTTCATATCCTTGACTGTCAAAGCTTTATTTATTGCTGTTTGGCTGTATCAAAAATGGTAGATAAAGTAGTAAAAGCTACCAAAATTATCGCGCTGCTTGAAGAGGGTTGCAGTCAATGTTTCGTGGCTAGGAGGCTAAATGTTAGTCGCTCGACAGTCCAAAGGACCTGGCAGCGATATCAGGAGACTGGTTCCGTCGAGAGAAGGCCTGGTTTTGGAAGAAAACCATGTACCCAACCACGGGATGATCGTTTTCTTGTGAGTCGCGCATTGAGAAATCGCAAATCTTCGTATGTGGATCTTAAGAAGAAGAAGTAAGAAGTAAGAAATGTGCATATTAGTCTATGGACGGTCAGGAGGAGGCTTCTCGCTGCCAATATACGCAGTCACCGCCCGGCCCGCGGCCCCAAATTACTCCGTGAGCACAGAGTTCACAGGCTTAGGTTCGCTAGAAATTGTGAATCATGGACTCGAGTAGATTGGAATAGGGTTTTGTTCTCTGATGAAGCCAGGATATCTCTGTTCGGTGAAGATCGACGTCGGCGAGTGCTAAGAAGACAAGGAGAACGCTTTGCAGAGGCATGTTTCGGAGAAATCACACCTTATGGTGGGGGCTCTGTTATGTTTTGGGCAGGAATAAATTCAATGGATCGTACAGAGTTAGTCTTCATTGAAAACGGCTCACTGACTGGGCATCGATACATAACGGAAGTTCTAATTCCTCATGCACAACCCGCATTGGCCGCTCTAGGTGAAGACTCGATTTTTATGGACGACAATGCTCGCGCCCACCGATCCCGCGATGTTAATGCGTATGTGCAAGAGGTCGGCATTCGTCGTTTGGATTGGCCAGCTCGAAGTCCCGACCTCAATCCCATAGATCATGTCTGGGACTTTCTGAAACGGCGTGTGAGATCAGTACACTCGGCTCCGCAGACCATCAGAGAGCTGAAGAATGTGATTACTGCGGAGTGGGAACGTATTCCGCAAGCAAGTATCCGGGATATACTCGCTAGCATGCCCAGACGAATTCAAGCTGTGATTTTAGCTACAGGGGGTCACACTCGATACTAAACATTTAACTGCTTTTACTTTATTAAAGAAAAACAAACAAAAACACTTTTTTATTTTTACTTCATGAGTATATGCACTACTAGCGAACATACACTACTAGCGAGGTTTAGCATTATTTCCCATAAATTGTATCTAAATTTTATGAAATACTGATGAAAACGATTATTTTCTTATCAATTTACCAAATTGTGAGGATAAAACTACCTATAATTATCAAACAAAGCAATATTAACATTTGAAATGGTTCATTGCTTAGGTGCCCGTTTTTTTTGCAAATGAGTTTATTATAATAATAATAATAATAATAATAAAAATTCATTTATTCCATCATCACACAATAGGTTACTTATGTCTAAAATGTAACAAAATACTTGAGTACGATAATGACCTGAAGTGTGAGAAGCTGGTGCCTGTAATAGGTTTAGAAAACCGGTTACACAGGTCACCAGGCCACCCCCGCAAAAGGATACATTGTGCTCCTAATTTTTTGTGTTTGTAAGCCTATGTGTAAGTATTAATTAAAAATAAAAAGAGATAAAAACTTAACAGCTAAAACATTATTATAATGCAGAATTTTGCAGTTAAGTACGTGTCTGTGTAGTGTGTACTTATTGGTGTAGGTGTTTGTGTGTGTGTGTGTGTGTGTGTGTGATTATGTATGTGCCAATTAAATTATAAAGCCAAGATAACCCGAGAGGAAAAGCTAGTGTGAGTTATATATATTTGTTTATAATTTTGTTTTTTTTTATTTTTTTTATGTATAGAGGTATTTATTTATAATTTTATTTTAGAGGAATTAGGAATTTCTCAGTTGTTTGATAATCTTGTTTATTTAGGTAGTTAGTAACCTTTACCTTACAACTGGCCCTGTTGAGCGAAAAGATATCAAGAATCCTATTTATTTTGTTATAAAGGTAGTTACCCATAAAAATATAAAAATTATGAGAGGTAGCTGTCCTAAGAGGCGGTATTTGACAGATTGTGCCCTTTCTACGTTTGTCTTTTTGTAAATCAGGATCATATATTAGCTGAGAGTGTTTTTTAAGTACGGTGTTAAGTATGTAGGTTTGTCTTACTGTAAGTACCTGCCACTCTCTGTAGAGGTCCACTGTAGGGTGTCGGAAGGGAAGACCAGCGGCTACCTTAAGAATAGCACGTTGTGCTCTTTCAACTTCGAGGAGATCCGTTTTTGCAACACCACCCCACACCGCAATACAGTATTCCAATAAAGACTGACATAGCGCATAATATACTGTCTTGGTGAGTTTGCGGTCCCCTACGTATTTAAGGGTTTTAAAAATATATATAAGCTTACGTAATCTGGGTACGAGGGAATATATATGAAGCCTGAAGGTGAGCGTTTGGTCAATGATGACACCCAGATGTTTGACGCTACTGGTCCTCTCTAGAGTAGCACATGAACACGACGCAAGATCTTTGATGCAGTCGTGGGCAGTTAGATGGAAATTGTTTGATGGGAGGTGGGAAGTTCTTAATGCAAACGTGATATATTTAGTTTTAGTTACATTTAGAGTCAGCATATTTCGTTTCAGCCAAACCATAACCTCATCAAGACCGTTTTGAGCGTTTAGAAATGCTTCATTCCAGGTTGATCCACAAAAGAAGAGAGCAGTGTCGTCGGCAAAAGTATAGACCTTTCCCCCACAAAGCTGTAGATCACATAGGTCGTTTATGTAAGCCAAAAAAAGGGTTGGGCCAACAATACTACCCTGGGGCACTCCGAATGATACTGTAGCTTCATCGCTCAACCACTCACCTATCTTGACTCTCTGAGTCCTATTGGAGAGATAGTCCTTAAACAATAATAGAGGAATACCTCTAACTCCAAGATTTTCTAATTTGCTAAGAAGGTGTGGGATGGAGACGGTGTCGAATGCCTTCGCAAGATCGAGGAAAACAGCAACGCATCTTTTTTTATCATCTAGCGAGGTAACGACTGAGTTTACAAGATCGAGAACCGCGTCATTGGTGGATTTACCTCGTCGGAAGCCATATTGGGAAGATGCAAGAAGATTGTTGGACTCTAAAAACTTGATGAGACTGTCGTTCATTATGCGCTCCAGGATCTTGGAAAGAGTAGGCAGGATGGAAATAGGCCTGTAGTTCTCGACACGATCTCCCTCTCCACCCTTGTGAACAGGTTTTATAACCCCAGTTTTAAACGCGTTTGGAAAGATGCCAGTTGATATCGCAAGGTTGCAAATATGTGCGATGGGAGCAGTTAGCAAGGGAAGATATCTCTTTAGGACCTTACTTGAGATTTGATCAACACCCGCAGCACAGCTATCCTTTAGTCCACGGATAAGTCTAGCCACTTCCTCTTCATCGACAGGCATAATGGCTAATGAATTTGAGGGAGATGGTTCAGAACAATAATTTGCGCTCGGCTTTCGGGAGACAAATTTGTCAGCTAGTTTCTTACCAATGTTAGCAAAGTAGGTGTTTACATTATTAACGCTTTGTTGAGGGTTGTGTGAGACAAGAGATAAGGAATTGTCTACAGATTTCGTTTTGCCGCTGATCCCCCGAACTACCTCCCAAAGTTTCTTTTTATTGTTTCCGGCTCTAGCTATTTCCTGTCTCTCATAATGCCTTTTTGCCTTTTTTAGGACTGAAGTACAGAAGTTCCTATAGCGTTTGTACGTTGTTTTGAGCACTTCATTCTCAGGATCCCTTTTGAGTTTTTTATGCAGGCTGTCCCTATTTCTCATACAGCGAAGCAGACCAGGCGTTATCCAAGGTTTATAGATGAGTTTACGCTTTGGAGTGGTCACGGGTTTTGTGCAGTCTTGAATGGCTGATGTTAACAAGGTCACTAGGAGATCCGCGGCGAGATTAGCGTCTTTGCATGTGAGAATAGGATTAAAATCTACATTACGCATGATGTTGTCTAACTGAACGAAGTCGATACGGTAATTGATCTTATTTATTTTGGGCAAAGCAGTATTTAAGTTAAGGCTAAGGGCCACTGAGTCATGATCTGTGATTGATGAATCAAACACAAAACATGTGGCGTCCAACTTGGTCTTCAACATCATGTGATCAATACACGTACGTCCATGTGTAGGTACAGTATGACCAGGCAGTATCGAATGACACGCTAATGCATTTAAATACTCAAAGGCACGTTTGTCCGGACTGGTTGGGACAATATCGATATTTATATCACCGCAAATAATTATATTTTTAAAACTAGTTAGCTTGGATAAGAGTAGGTCTATTGAATTTACAAAATTAGTAACGTTCTTACAGCTTGGGGGGCGATAGATTGCGACGACACAAGTCTCCTCATTCAGTTTCAGTGAAAGGCAATTCGCGTCACATACTTGTGGCTCCGCAAAAGTACCTTTTAGAGATTTGTGAAGGTAGATAAGTACGCCTTCATTTTGCGTTAGGTGCCTAGTTGAAGTAGCATAGGTGTAGTGTTCAAGGTTAGGTACATTACTACTAGAGGAGAGCCAGCATTCAGTCAATACTATTATATCCCAATCAACTTTTGATCTCATTAGTAAGGTAGTAAAATTTGGCATATTACAGTTAACACTGCGTATATTTTGGGTAATAATATTTAGAGTTCGGCTATTTGAGATTATCGTCCTATTAACATCGTCGACGCCACAGCTAACCACTCGAGCATTTGAAAAAGAATCCAGCTCCAAGCTTATAAATTCGTTAGTTTGCATTTGTTACCTTCTTACTTTTATTGCTTAGTGTCACGATGAAAACGTGACAGATTGAAGGAAAAATAATATAAATAAACTTGGATCCGGCATTCTTCATAATATGGCATATAATATTGGCGTGTAATAGTGTGTGTGAAATTATATTAAACTTGTACTTTTTGTTGTTTTTTATTATTAGTTTTTCATAGTTTAATACAACGAGAAATGTTTTTGTTGATTTCGTGTGTGTTATTCTGCAAAATAATAGTAGTGACAAATACAAACAATCTATTGGAAAAAAAATATCATGCAAAAGTAATAACATAATGAAAAAATTAAAATTGTTTTGAAATGATATGACTAATGATGTAAACAAGGACAAAAAATATAGTAGAAAGTGCAGTAATACTTGTTTATATAGTCACAAAATTAAATTATGTATTTCAGTCTCCTCATTGACTCGGATGGGAGTCGAACCCTCTTCTTTTTTCACAAACACCTTGCCGAACGATGTCCAGGCGGCAGTCAGCTTTCCGTTCTTAACATAGCCCCGTGCTATGTAAAAAACACGTCTTGCTTTGGTCGATAGGGATTCGGCTAAGTATATAGGACAACGAGGTCCAGGTATCTCTAACTGTTCTGAGTGTAATAAGGCTTCTTTGCTCTCACGCTTTGCCTTGTTGTATTTTTTATAGTTAATAATTAAAGATTCTTTAGTGCGAACAGTGGTAAAATCAACAACCACAGTCTCCGACTTATTGCGATAAATATCTCTGATATCTGATAACTCGACAGGAATATCCAACTCCAAAGTTTTACTAATTCTCTTTACGAGGTCTACCAGACCATTCTTGCTCTCGTCGATTTGCTTAGGTAAGTTACGGATTTCAATTACTGAATTTAGTGCGTTCTTTTCGAAAATCTCAACCTGACTTTCTAATGCCATAACCCGATTTTTGAATTGCGAATTTTCTTGTTCTAAATTATTTATTTTTACCAAAAGTTCCTCATGTTTATGAGACATCAGCTCAACTGACTTTTGTATATCTTTGTTTTGAGATATTAACGTGAGCAGAGCATTATTCAGCATTTCAAATTTGGAGTCTTGCTGAGATTTTATCTCTAAAAACATGTTTCTAATTTCTTCGTTACTAGCTGCAGACTGATTGGTTAATTCGTCGAAAGTGCGCTTTTGTCGTTTTGTAATAAAATAATTATCTTCCACAGTAGTGTCATTAGTCATATTAAGCGCAGAGTCCGAGTTGTAGTGCGTGGTAGTTGACTTTGTCGGGTTTAAAAGTTGTTTACAAACAGGCGGCGAGCGTTGTATCGACATAGTAAATAAAGTTGTAGGCCTAAATTTGCAGACGGCAGTTGACCGATTTCTAGCGGTGGAGCCCGTGCCGAGCGTGTGGCGGGGGAAATGGGCGTGGCTAAGCGCAGGATGCGCGCGCGCTGGCAAATTGGGTTAGACTTTGTACTATTGCGATTAAACTAGTTTGAGCTGCACTCACATAATCGGTTCGTCTTTTTCTAGTGGCTGTCTTCGGTTTCGCTCATGCGCTGCAATAACTCCTTGGTGATTATGAACTCCTAGTACTTTGCTGTTAATTATTTTGTTAAAATATTATTTTCTGATATTTAAAAAATAATTAATATGGAGCACTTAAAACACGTCTATACTAGATAGGATCCGGGGGGAAGAGGTAATAGTCTTAAGTAATAGTTTTCGAAAGAAATGCATTAAATGTTTGTAATTAAATCGTGACGTAACACTTGAGCTTGTAATTTGACACCGTATCTTTCAAGACAGAATTTGTTTCGATCACATTGTTCAAACTATAAACATCATACCATTTTGGATAGCTTAAGCATTTACGATCATTTACGATCATTTTCATCATGATCATTTTTACGAGCATAGTTAAGAAACACGATCTAATACTGTTATAGGATTTTCTTGATAAATGCGGTGAGTATACAATACTCACCGCATTTATCAAGAAAATCCAATAAAAACAACATAAAAACAACATGACGTCACACTCACATCAAACTTTTTTTTTCTACTGAGATTATGTTGCCATGACCCTGATGAATTTTACACCGATAGATAAAGCAGTTCACACAGAGACATCTACATTTTTTTGATAGAACTACGAGCTCTCTGTGCTTTGCTATTAGAATTAATCTGAGCCGCGCCGTCCCCATGGACGTGCGGCGATTTTGACAGTTCGGGGACATATGTCGTGTGAGTGGAAGACAAAGAATCAAATTATCGTTTTTTGGCCGAAGTAAATAACCTATCTCTAAAGATATATAGGGTAGGGCTATCTGAGATGGTTGCCTAAGATACTGGTTTCGTTACCGTCGTTATTTTGATCGACATCAGCCATTTTGGAATACCGGTCATTGCAATTGCTTACCTGCAGACGTGACAATTGCGGAAATACCAGGCGGATGTCGAGAATGAAGTATCTTGTTACTTCAAAAGTTTTTTTCTCGAGAAGTTGTTGGACAAAGGGCAATTGACAAAATTAAAGAATCTTTACAATGTAAAACCTTTTACCAACGTTTCGTATTTATTGAGTGACAAACACCTAGGTATTTAAATTTCCATCTTATAGGTTGATGGCGAATGTCAACTGGCGCCTGGCTTTATATCGCCCCCCAACTCTGACTACTCAGGATATCACGCGTACATCGACGATTATTTGCCCGAAGAGACACCCTACTTGTATGGGCTTCATCCTAATGCTGAGATTGGATACTTGACAACCGTTTCAGAGCGATTGTTCAAGGTAAAACGAGCATACGTATTCAATTTTAATAAATTTTGACATAAATAAAAGTTATATTGAAATTTTCAGGTTGTATTTGAAATGCAACCTCGAGACACTGGAGCACAAGCTGGTGGTGGTGCCACCAAAGAAGAAACGGTAATAAAAATAACAACAAATATGTTGTTATTTATTTTAAATAAAACGAAAACGAAAACAAAGACTCCTCTTTGCATCTAACAAATTCTTTTCACTTGTTGATTTTCAGGTTCGGTTTATACTAGACGATGTTTTGGATAGAGTACCGGAACCTTTTAACTTACAAGAGCTTATGGGTAAAGTAGAGGAACTCACGCCATTCACGATTGTTGCTCTCCAGGAATGCGAGCGCATGAACAAGCTCATGGGAGAAATTCGGAGGTCATTGAAGGAGTTAGAACTCGGTTTGAAGGTGATTTTATTAAATTAATCAAGACAAATAAGTAGTAAAAAAAGTAATACAAAACTCATTATGTAGTTAGTAAATTACATAATAACCGAATTTATAACCTACGTATCCTCCTTCTTTTTTGTAGTCGGTTAAACTTCAATAAAAATTCCAACCTCAACTTTTAAATAATCAGTTAATATTTTTCAATCGATTTGATCCCATCATTCTATAGCAGAACATATTTTATCTGATACAATATACTCTCAATAGGGCGAGCTGACAATAAGCAGCGATATGGAGGATTTGATGGAATCTCTATTCATGGACAAAGTGCCGGAATCCTGGACAAAACTGGCATACCCTAGCCTGCTGGGTCTGGCTGCCTGGTTCTCAGACCTCTGCACGCGACTCACCGAGCTTGAGAACTGGTCCGGAGACTTCAATGTGAGTCACTATTCTCCTTAGTCGGTAATTCTTGACAGAATTGTCGTGGTCATGGTGGTCCCTCTGTGGCTTGCGGGTTTGTTCCCCGTGTTGAGGCAATGCGTGCATACTGGTTTAGCGGTGAATTGTAAATAAAGATCATTTTAAGACACTGATAACTATTCTACTCGAGAAATTTCTAACACTTTTAAGAAATAGTGCTAAAAAGCTGTGGAAAAAGTCAGAAAGGATAGTAGGCACCTCATGATAAGGGATGAGTAATTTGGGTTATAGAAGAGGATTAAAAACAAAAGATTTGATAGGCCTTATTACATTCGACCGGTTAATTGCTTTTTTCTGTAATAACAGTTGCCTCCGGCGGTGTGGCTAGCGGGCTTCTTCAACCCGCAGTCTTTCTTGACTGCGATCATGCAGCAGACAGCCCGTAAGAACGAGTGGCCGCTCGACAAGATGTGCCTCAACTGCGACGTTACTAAGAAGTCAAGACAAGACTTTAAGTTCGTATTGAAAATTCTATTTATAGTAGTTACTAAAAAATATATTCGACTCAGCACTTACTTCCTCACATATTGTGGTGATATTTGTAAATGGAATGAACTGTGTATTTAGTGTCAGAAATTTCGATACAACCATGGTACAGTCAAGGTCAAAAATATAGATACAAGCATCTTGACAGTATATAGTACTCGCATTCTTACCTGCCCGCAGACTTAATCAGAACCACAGTTGTTCCCGTTGTGAAAAATCGTTCCGGTGACATGTCAGACAGTTCGAACTACCGACCGATATCCTTGGCAACGACAATAGCCTAGATATTTGACAGTGTGCTTGATTCTATACTAGAAAACCACATTGAGCTCCACGATAGCCAACACGGTTTCATGCGTGGCTTATCAACAGAAACAGCAATAATGAGCCTTAAGCACACTGTCAAGTATTACACAGACAGGAATACACCTGTGTACGCCTGTTTCTTAGATCTTAGTAAAGCTTTCGATCTCGTCTCATATGATATTTTGTGGAGTAAATTGAGAGCTGCTGACCTGCTGACCTTACCTGATGGTTGCACTGATTTACTTAAGTACTGGTATTGTAATCTGGTGAACTATGTGAGATGGGCGAACGAGTATTCTGAGCCGTACAGGATGGAGTGTGGGGTGAGACAAGGGGGGTTAACTTCACCACGGCTGTTCAACCTGTACGTGGAAGCACTGGTCAGACCGCTTAGTAGCACGCATGTCGGTTGCCACATTGGCAATGTTTGCGTCAATAACATCAGCTACGCAGACGACATGGTGCTGCTGGCACCCTCGGTCTGTGCGCTGAGGGCTTTACTCGATGTCTGTGAAAGATTCGCTATCTCACATGGTTTACTATACAATACCAAAAAGTCGCAGTTCATGGTTTTTAAGGCTGGCAGTAAGTGTCCTAAAGTAGTACCCCCTATAACACTATATAATGAACATCTTGAAAGAGTGTACAAATTTAAATATCTAGGACACATCGTCACTGACGGCCTTAAAGATGATGACGATATTGAGCGGGAACGTAGGGCACTGTCGGTCAGGGCAAATATGCTGGTCCATAGATTTAGTCGTTGCACAGACGCTGTGAAAATTGCGCTCTTCAAAACATATTGCACATCTTTTTACTTGAGCAGCCTATGGACCGACTATACCAAAAAAGCCTACAGTGCCCTACGTGTTCAATATAATAATGCCTTCAGGGCGTTGTTGCGGCTGCCGCGGTTTTGTAGCGCATCTGCGATGTTTGCTATAGCCGGCGTGGATAGTTTTGAAACTATTATGCGCAAAAAGACCGCATCACTGTTGCACAGAATGCGCGGCAGCAGCCACAGCGTCCTGAAGGAGATAGTCGACAGTGGGGATTGTCCGCTGATTGAATGTATGATAGGAAAAATAACATCTTTCATTGAAATTAAATACTAACATAGTTAATAGGCTTTTTATTTACTAACACATTATGAATTTATGTTGTCCGAAATAAATATTTTTTATTTTTATTTTTATTTTATTTATTTATTTATATAAGTACTCTTCTAAAGTCCCATAAAATTGTATTCTACTAATTTCAAATAAATGTATACAATACAATACAACATAAATATGTAGACCATGGGCATTAATATATACATATTTACTATATATTATATTTACTCGACTACAATCAAAACAGGTTCGAAATTTGAATTTTGTCAATCACCGAAAGGAGTGCCTTGAAATTGAAATAGACAAGAGACCTTGAAATAGACAAAACATCACTGACAGGTCAATGATGTTTTGTCTATTTCATTTCGACGTCATCAGTCAAGCAAAAATTCTTTAATTAGTTACTAATTTTCATTGTTTTTTCAGTAAGGTGCAAGGGATTTTCAACCTTATTAACATACACCATTTTTTTTATAAAGAGCCATGTTAGTGAAAGAGAATATGAAAAGAGTCACCAAATTTCAAAAACGTCAATAAAGTCGAAAATTGCTTGTATCTGTTTTTATTAACTATAGATCACAAGGCAATGTTTTCATACCTTCACTTGTTTTCCCGTAATTTTTCTATTTACCGTAATCGTATACGGATCGGACGTAGTAAGCGCTCTAAGCACACAAATCATACTCGCTCGCTTGCGCTCAAGGATTTCACCACCCGACCCATCACATAAACAAAATGATCTGCGATTTTAGCAGTCGATGTTCACAGGGTGAAACTGTAGCAGTCGATGATGTGAAGGGCAGGAGCAGGTGTGAATAATGAAAATCATATCGTATGATTTTTTACATCCTAAGTATTCATGAAATGTTCCATGCCTAGACTCAAGTAGTATAGGTATAGTTAAGTATAGTTCACACTTTCAGAGGCGAACAATTATTATTCGCAATAATAAAAATTCGTGGTGCGGGCTTAGCCTTAGTACTTGATATTTAAATTGAAAAAATCTATACCTATTATCATGTGGGTATATATTTATGATTACGTTGTTCTCTCTAAGTTAATGAGGTACCTGTGGACTTAATGCCATCAGGCATTCTCTACCAGTCAACCAGTAAAAGGTGTTAGACCTACCGTATCGGCAATAAAGTAGCACAAATAAAACATAATCCAGAATATTGCAACAAAAATGGGAATAGCTATTTACGGGTATTTAAATAACAAAAAATACATAATCATACTACATAATATAAATATTTAATTATATGTATACATACATATATACATACATATAAAATATAAATACTCATTATGTCAGAGATGAAGGGGAACAGAGTAGGGATAGCGTTCACTAATAGATGGTAATAACCAAGTAATTTCTAAGACATCAAATACAAGATCAATTTCTTATATTTTTTTTACTTTCGGTTTATAAGCTACAACTACACAATCATTGACAGTGCTCCGCCCCGTGAAGGCGCCAACATCTACGGGCTGTACATGGAAGGCGCGCGCTGGGACACCAACGTGGGTGGCATCGTGGAGTCGCACATGATGGAGCTGTTCCCCATGATGCCAGTCATCTTCATCAAGGCCGTCACCCAGGACAAGCAGGACACGCGCAACGTCTACGAGTGTCCGGTCTACAAGATCCGGTAAGACAGAACACAACGTGGGCGCATCGTGTAGTTGCGCATGACGGATCTGTGCCCCATGATGCCGGTCATCTTCATCAAGGCCGTCACCCAGGACAAGCAGGACACGCGCAACGTCTACAAGTCTACGGTCTACAAGATCCTGTAAGACAAAACACAATGTCGGGAGCGAATGGTGGAGCTATTCACATGATGCCCGTCATCTTCATCAAGGCCGTTACCCAGGACAAGCAGGACACGCGAAACGTCTATGAGTGTCCGATCTTTAAGATCCAGTAAGACTAACTAAACACAACGAGGGCGCATCGTGGACTTGCATATTTTGGAGCTGTTCCCCATCATGACCGTCATGACCGTCACTTAGGACAAGCAGGACACGAACGACACCTATAGTCCGTGCCAGATAGTGTGCAAAGAAGGTTATTACGCTCTTGTACCAATGTTACCTATTTACTCAAAAAGAAGAAAAGAGATCGCTATACACAGGTAAATAAACGAACCGTAGTACAAGTTGTCCTTGGAACAAACGAGAAAACAAAAGCAAACTTTTTACAAATTAAACGTTGACCGCTGAGAGGTAATTGACCTTCTTTGCACTATTATCTGGCACGGAGTATACAAGATCTGGTAAGACAACATGGCATCACCATTATAATGAAACTATAGAGCGCCTATAGGAACAATCGGGGAACTTCTGTCGACCAATAGAGTTTTTTTGGGAAAAGTTTATTCGGACAGTAGTAAATAAGGCTAAAGAAATAATTTTCTTTCAAATGAAGTACCTATTTATATTCTTATATTTGAGATTAAAAGTTTTCTATAATAATTTTATAATTAAAACTTTCCCTAAAACATTACTGGTCTACCGGGAAGTTCCCTGATCATACAAAATACAACACAACTGTTGTGTAGCTTGTTACAAGCTCAACATTGAAAAAAAAATACTCTAAAATTATCCTCTTCTTCGAGTGTGCGTGAAATGAAATTTGAACTATCGAACAAAAAACGTTCATAATCAGATATTATTCGGACCAAAATAACATTTGAAGTCAATAATGTCAACCTTGTGTTTGGGATTTCCCTTCTTCTTTATTTTGATAGAACTTGATTTTTTGAAGATTACGAATTTATTGTTTTAATAACAAGTTTATCGTCGTTTTTATTAATGAATAACTAGGTAAATCTTATTTCTTATTGAGTTAATTGAGTCGAAGCTCGTGCTAGTTTGCGGTTAGCTTGCGAGTAACCAACTTCGGATTTTATTACTTTGTGGTCAGAATTTCCCGATTCACGTGCCTCTTTTATATCTACGTTCCGAACGAATGGTTAAACAAAAAACCCATTTAATATTTTCTTTCTACATGGTTACTTGTAATTACGTAATTGATGGCAAGTTTTAGTATGTTTCTTCATTACTTATTATATTATACAAAGCAAATACTAAAGACAGAAACTTAAGATGTTACTTATTTTAACTAACATTATTACAGATTAGTAAAGCTACATGCTATTTAAATATTATAGATTACGTTTACAACACGGCTTGCTGTCCGAGAGTTAGAATTAAGGAAAATTTCATATTGTTTATGCTCATAGTAAACTAGCAATTCGTATTGCTTCTTCTAAATTCTTATACTTTTACAGTTTACGAGGCCCGACTTTCGTCTGGACTTTCAATCTGAAAACTAAGGACAAACCTACACGCTGGACCTTGGCCGGCGTTGCGTTATTACTTGGGGTTTAGTTTCTAGAGTAGTGGTGAGTTTGATTGTATGAAATATTTTTATTTGTACGATAGTTTAATTTATAACGCTATTTTATTAGATTAATAAAATATTAAATAAAAAATCACCTTTATTTATTTGATATGTAACTTTTATTAAAGACCCATCTACACAGCTGAGTAATAGATAAGTAGTGCTAACAACAAGAGACAGATTAAATAAATAAATTATACATAATAGTTTGTATTTGTGCAATATCTTAGTAACATTTCAACAGGAAGACTACACAATTGGATAAAAATAGAAAATATCGATGATAATAATGTAGATGTTTAATATCATTTTAATATTTTACGATTCGCAACTATACAGGATTTAAAAAAATAAATATTCTTACACCGTTTTGGTCACTAACGGACGGCTTCAATCAGTCTAATTACAATTGAATATATTGATATTACAGTGCAAATACTTACATAAAGTTTACACTTCATTTAATTTCAATCCAAAGCACAACCTATTTTCAACCTGGCAGTGAGTATTTTACGTCATTTTCAATTATCAATAGCCAATTGTTACCTGGCACTGCTGCAATATCCAAATCTTCCAGATGTCAACACCATTCATATCGTTCTTCATTTAATTCGCAAATATATTTTTTACATTAGGGTTTTTTCTTTGTGGTAAAATATTGAATGAATCTACAGGCTCTGGCAAAATGATTTATTTTGTGAATCCGAAAACGATTTCTTCATGAATTTGTAAAGTGCTTATCATACATATTAGCCACTTTTGACGCCTTTATTAATGACTGGGACATTACCAGTTGCGTTGTCATTATCCGATGTCGGTTCCGAGCCCTTCACTGTAAATGTAACATAGTATCTTTTATTTTTGTCCAATCGTTCAGCTGGTAGAGCAATCAGTTGTTTCTCGGTGCCGTGAGATACTTCCAAAGTAACATGAGCTTTGCCAGAGCCCAAAGGGGGTTTCGAATTGATTTTGGGCAGAAATCCTTTTGATTTGATATTTGATCCAGCTGTAGTAGGTTTGGGCATGGTATGATGATCCCACTTGTAGGGTACTGAAAAACATTAATGAAATATTAAAAATAACACTTAAAAAGGGATGAGAAAAATATCATTAATTATTCTTAATCCATTTAAACTAAATAACTACATATATATAGACAAATATTTTTTATTTACTTACTATAAGCTGAACATGGTATACCCGTATAAGCATGTACAGCATGGAAGCATCGATGCGTTTTGCTTGTGCAAAGGCATGGGTTGTCTGGGATAGCACTCATTTTGTACAATTCACTTTCTCCATAGTCAAAATCAATAGGCTTTTCTGGTAAATTGTCCAAATGCTTTTTACCACTCTTTTGCAGCTTTCTCAAGCTATCATATAGAAATTTTTCAAAACTGCTGAATGAAAAGTCTGGGTTATTGTACGGTCCAATACCAACAGTGGCTAAACTAGATTTGTTATATTCTTCAATCGCTCTTTTCACTAGAACAGACTCATTAGTTTTACCGGTCCTTATTTGTAGGCGTTTCAATTCCAATAGATGTTGGAATATCTTCCTTTCACAATAATATCTGGAACAAAGCGGAAAAAATATAATTTATTCATACCTATTACTTAACTTTAACAATTAAAATAATATTGTATTATACCTTCTCATATTTGTCTGAATCCTTTGAGTGACAGATTTCATATCAACAGCACGTTTATCTCCAGGTTTACGTACTGGTATTCTGCTATCTGACTTCCCTGAATATCTTCCGCTAGCATTCCTCTGTTGATAATACGCGGCAAGACGAGGACTCATAATCCGGCGTTGCACTGCTCTAGGACTAGGTTCGAAACCTGAATCCATTAAACCACTAGACTCGTATCCCCTTTCGGAGTTTTCACTTTTTGATCTAATAGTAGTACGACTCTTTGTACGACCTTTTTTTCTAAACCTTTTTCTACGACCATTAGCTTCAGATTGGCTGTAAATTTCATTATCACTCACACTAGGTACTCTTCCAATAGAATCTTTACTTAACAGTTCTCTATCAAAAATGTCTTTTTCGTCGTCTATAGATTCTTCATCCCTTTGTATTGTTTTTTTTAGTATACTTGTAACCTCTGGGGCACTAACCACTTCAGAGAGTACTTTATAGCTTTCAGTTTCATATATACTCCCCTTTCTGCTGCTAACCAGACTATCTTTTGAAGACTTTCTGGTCCGTTTTGGAGATTCTGACAGAGGCAAATTAACGTCATAATCTTCGGCAACATTTTCCATGATCACTTGTTGTAAGGCGCGCTCCGTTGGAGGCACTTTACTATCGATTATTGTTACTAAACCCTTATCGTCATTTTTATCCATACTTTGACTAATTTCCGTACTGCTACCCGTCGTTGAAGCATATTGGTTTCGCTTTTCTTCAGAACTAACAATATTACTTTCGCTGCTGTCTTTATGACTTTCTTTTTTCAGTAATTCTTCTTGTCCTAACATGGCTTTATTATGATCTACATATTCCCCCATTAAATGATCGGACTGCTTATCGGAGTCCTTGCTCTCAAAAATTTCGTCCTTGTTAGCGAAAGACACTACTGGCGAAGAGCTTTTTTCCTGAGATTCAGGTTTATCTAAGCTTTGAGCGTCTAAGCTCGTTTTTAGTTCACCAGATGCTTCTTTGCTCAACATACTTTCTTCGTTTGGACCTGACAAAACTTGGAATGATCTTTTTCGCATTTGTTCTAACGGAGAGGTAGCTATTGATGTGTCACTGGATTTTGGATCTTCGCTAACTAAAGCGTTAGCATATGTGTCTTTGGGTAATTCGCCTACTAGCGTCGATTCCAGTTCTGTTTTTGCTATACTATCAACATCATTGGATTCTTCCTTACCATCTGGATCGTCTTGTTTTTTACTTTCGCTTTCTTTGGCTTTCGTCACAGAGTCTTGTTTTTCCGCTTGTTCAAGGTCTTCTTTTTTTGGTTCTGTATCTGTTGATTTGGTTAAACTTTGGTCCTCAATGGATTTCCTCTTTTCTTCGGTTTCATGTTCTAATACTTTTTTTTCTTCGGGTATATCTTTGTGGCTAACTGATAAATTAGACGTTTCTATCGATACATTGTTAGAAGAGTCCATTGTTACTGTTAACTCTGAACTTCCATGTTGACTAGAATCACGTTCCATATGAATTTGAGCTTCTGTAACAATCATATGCGTTTTTACGGATACAGTATCGGTTTCAGTTTCACTGAGAGTTTTACTTTTAGATAATTGTGTGTCGTTTTTGGTTGATTCGTTTTCTTCTGCTGTTTTTTCGGTAACATTTTGGATATCTTTTTGATCTGGGGGTGGAATTGAATCGGCAGTTTTATACTTGACTATATTCACACTCTGTTTTTCGTCATCATGCTCTATATGAATTGATGTTTTTTTCCCCTTTCTTTTCATACTTCGACGTTCAGTTGACTCTGAACTACTACTTTCTGAGGGAGAACTCGACTTTCTTTTGCCTCGTTTCCTGTGCCGTTTGCTTTTCTTTTTTTCTTCATAACTTTCTTCTTCCGAAGAGCTCTCAGTACCTGACCTGTAACGACGTCGATGTTTTGCACTACTACTATTACCGCGAGATGGTTCACTTCTTGATCTGTTTTTCCTTGAACTACGATTACACTTTTTTGAATTGTATTTATCTCTAGTATGCCCTTCATGGTCGGTGTCATAGCCATCGCTAAAACTTTTTTGACTATCCAGTAGTTTTTTCCGTCGTCCGTGATATTTTTCTGAATACTTGCTATCTGATCTGCTTTTCGATTTTTTTCTATCTAGTGATGAAGAAGATGTAGATCCGCTATCACTTCTATCTTTCAGTTGTCTCCGTTCGGAAATTGGGCTTGAAATTTCCACTACTTCACGCTTTTCTATTCTTATTCTATCCCGTACATCAATTTTGGTACTTGTTATTCTTCGAGTTGGTAAAGCAGTTATAGAAGCGTTATCAATAAGAATTTGTGTATTAGCTAATTTAGAAGCAGGCAAACCTCCATGCATTTGCAAATACTTTGCTGTGGATCTGTGTCCACGGCTAGTAGCACAGTCTAAAGGAGTTAAGGGTTCATTCTTTGATGATCTTGCGACAGGATTCACTTCCGCACCACGATCTAATAATAGCTGACAAAGATCAGCATTATCCGTTGCTGCTGCAATGTGCAGAGGAGTACGACCCTCATGATTGGTGGCGTTAACTTGTGAAGGTCTACCATCCAAAAGCCATTTTACAAGTTCTCTCCGTCCAGATGCAACAGCTTCATGGAGTGGAAGGTCACCTTTAGAGTTACGCAACCATAGATTTGCACCTCTTGCACCTGAAATGAAAATTCTATTAATACTCGTAACTTATTTGTACACATGTTTTGAATAATAATGTATTGCTCATTTATTATGATTCCAATTTATAATAGAAATCCTGTTTGCGTAAACTGCAGAATAATGACGTTTTTTTTCTAGTATAAATTGTAGCTTATTGCTCATACATACCTAATATTCTCACTGTCTCTATCTGTCCCTTGGCCGCGGCTGTATGCGCAGGGCTGCGACCCCGCCTGTCTTGGCGATGTGAATCGGCGCCATGTTGGAGCAGCGCGGCTGTTGCATCTGCATGGCCTAAAGCCGCAGCGTAGTGTAGTGGTGTGCAACCATGAGAATCCGCTACGTCAACGCGCGCACCACACAGTCCTACTAACGTTTCCAGTGCTTCTGTGTGGCCTCTCGCGGATGCACAGTGCAACGCTGTAAGGCCGTCGCTGAAATATTAGTTAGTACATGAGTTAAATGTATGTGTACAAATTATTGGATACCGACAAATGCAAGTAACCGATGAATAATGTAATTTCAAGATGTTCAAAATGTGTGTGTGCGTGAAAGTACAGACCTACCTAAGGCCTCGAATACTTAATTTTCTGAATTTTATTTTCATTTCAAGATACTGTTATTGTTACAACTAAAGTAAACTATTAAACACCATAAATCAGTTATTTGCCACCGCAAAATATAAAAAGGTTTTTCCAAAATCATGAAGATGAAGAAAATCACGGGTCAAGACTAATCGCAGGCCCAATTCTATTTTAACAGTGGGATATTATTAAAATCTCCATGCCACCAGGGTAAGTGCAGTAAGCATGGTGGGTCTGAACCTGAGCAGGAAGAGTTGTATAGTTGGATGCTGAATTGAGAATTTCTACTCAAAAAAAAATCATACAATATCATGCACGAGTGAGGTAGTTAAATAAGCCTCTGACGTACCGGTCAGCGTCGTCGACTCGCGCGCCCGCCTGGTGTAGCGCGAGCACCGCGGCCGCTGAGCCCGCGGACGCCGCCCACAGCAATGGCGTGCGCCCGTCAGCGTCGCGCACATCCACGCGCGCCTCGCCCTCGCGCACCAACGCACGGAGAACCTCCAATGCGGCACCACGACTCTAATAGCAATGAGAATTACAATGCATATTTATTACAGAATAATAGAAGGCACAAGAATACAGAATGATTGTGTTTGAAAATCTGTTCTACAAACTGCTTCGTTTACTACTACAGCAGTGCTTCCCACAACATTGTTCTGCTGTGGCCCGGTATTATATTTTTTGAGGAAGCACTGCCCCTTCGTTACTACCATTATTAACTGGTTAACATTAGTTTATAAAATAATACACATTTATTATTAGTAAAATGTTTTACTAATATTATTTCGGTATCACCTATTTAGTGCGAATTATGGAGCTGCTGCTTATTTTTTACTAAAGAATCCTCGGCATAAAAAGGAGGAATGGAAGGGGGAATAAAAAGGTAGGAATGTTGCGACCCGGTGTTTTACATTGATGATCCGGTACCGGCGACCCACCAAATGGGAAACGCTGTAAAGTAATAAGAATAAGAGTATGTTGACTTCTGGCAGAGGATATAGAAAAGCTCGAAACCTCTCCTAAGCTCAAAGCACCTTCATCATCAACGAGTATAAGTGTTAACCTGTCGGTCGCTGGCAGCGAGTGCGCCTCACAGCGGCAGCGTAGTGCAGCGGTAGTTAACATCAGTTTTGATCCTATAAGATGGCACAGGTGGCCAGTGCCTTGCAGCTACTTCTTCGTATCATCACTTCAGTCGCACTACGCCCACAGCTGGGTATATTAATCCTCCAAACTCAAAGCTCCTTCAACTTTACCTACTCTCGCTCCTTCAACTACTTTGAGTAGTAAGAATGATTTACCTAGCGGTGGTCGGTGGCAGCGGGCGCGTTACACATTTGTGTGGTGTAGTGCAGCGGGTACCCGCCATGCTGGTCCGGCGTGGCGGCGTCCAATACCTCGCAGTAACTACTTTATACTGTCATCATCACTTCAACCGTACTACAGCTGGGCATAGACATCCCCCAAACTTGCCCCTACCTATTGCTATTGCTACTACTATGAATGATTTACCTGATGGTCGGTGGCAGCCGGGGCACCACACATCTGGGCTGCGTAGTGCAACGGGTACCCGCCGTGCTGGTCCGGCGTGGCGGCGTCTGCTCCCGCTGCCAGCACTGCTCGCAAGGCGCCAACTTCTCCGCATACTATACGGAAATACGAAATAAAGCAAAAGCAATATTTATCATACTCAAAGCAAAATACTTAGGTATTATAGGTATTTTATATAAATTAGCCTCGCTCTAAATGCATTTCCCCCCTAATCGTAATATGTACTCTTAAAAGTTATTAATCTGCCATATATAAATCACCACATACAATTAAGCCACAATCGTGTGATGCAGCTAATAATAATAAATTAGGAGGGTTGCTATAACATGGAATGATATCAGAGACACTCCAGGGTTTATCACACAACTGTTATCAGGAGACACTACGACTACGAGTGGGTTTTCAAAAAAGAAAAATGTATTCTTTATTCAGCACTCTATTTCCTATCATGACCTCAACAGCTTGACGTGACCTTTGATGCCTCAGCTGGCATAACTTAGTCCTAGGTACAGTTGGCCGACAGTTCAAGGGCTTGACCTTGCCGGACGCTCAATACCGACCCCACACCCTAAATGCCCACCCAACTGCCCCTAACGTAAGTCATAATGCGGCAATCAAAACTCACTTTACACCCTAATTTCCAACTACGTTATTTATGTAAACTAACGTTATTGTACGCAATAAAAGTAATGTTTGTGTATTTTATGTTCCTTTTTGCTATTCGGTTTTGCCACCCTAATGTATTAAAAATATAAAATCGGCCAAGTGCGAGTCGAACTCGCACATGAAGGGTTTCGTCTCTCACCCAAGGTTGCCTGGAAGAGACTGCTACGTAGCTATAAGGCCGCCTATTGTTTGTTCCTCTTTTTTGACATTTTCTCTGTATGTGTTTGTTTTTGTATCGTGTGCAATAAAGTTTCTATTATTATTATTATTGCCAAAATGCCATTATAATTTTTCGTCTACAAAAATAAGTTTGTTTTTCATTATATTTGCGGTTTTTGAAAATGTGCTATAGCTCTGAAACTACTAAATAAATTTCTTTCAAACCAATTTTCGTTAAAAGTTTTTATAAAGATGTACATTATATTTTTTTTTTTAATTTTTACTTTATTATTTTAAAAGTTAGAGGGGGGGTGGGGACACACATTTTTCCACTTTGGAAGTGTATAACTTTCAAACGGTTGACTTTGAGAAAAAACTGTTTTAGAAGACTTAATGTAATTTTTAAAGATCTATCTAATGATATCCCACACGTATAGGTGTGATGAAAAAAAAAAATTTCAGTAACAGTTCCATGTATGGGGAGCCCCTCTTTAATTCATTTTTTTATTATTTTTGTGTAAAAACCGTAAAGCGGTTTACAGAATACATCTACCGACCAAGTTTCAACTGTGTGATCCTTATAGTTTTGGAATAAAGTGGCTGTGACATCTTACCACTATGGAAGTGTATATCTTTCAAACTGTTGATTTTGAGAAAAAACTGTAATAGAAACTTCAATGTATTTTTTAAAGACCAATCTATAGATACGCCACAAGTATAGGTTTGATGAAAAAAAAATATTTAAATCCCTTTCGGGAAATATGCTATATTTCTAAAACTGACAACCATATTTCGTTCAAACCAATTTTCGTTGAAAGTTTTTATTAAGATCTACAGCATATATATATTTTTAATTTTTCACTTATTTCAAAAGTTAGAGGGGGGACACATTTTACCACTTTGGAAGTGTACATCTTTCAAACGGTTGACTTTGAGAAAAAATCATTTTAGAAACCTAAATGCAATTTATAAAGACCTATCTATAGATAACCCATACGCATAGGTTTGATGAAAAAAAATTTACAGAGTCAATTCCATGTATGGGGAGCCCCCCTTAATTCCCCCCCCCCTTAATTCATATATTTTTTTATTTTTGTGTAAAAACCGTAAAGCGGTTTACAAAATACATCTACCTACCAAGTTTCAACTGTGTAATCCTCATAGTTTTGGAATAAAAAGGGTGTGACATACATCGGTTTGGCCGAATCTAGAAGGGTTTCGTTTTTTGTCTTTAGGCTACGAAATCCTAAAAATGGCTAATAATAACATGTTTTTGAGCTGCCGAAGTCTGATATCATAGCTATTTGCAGTTATATCAATCCTCAAACTTACTTAAGTTATCATAAAAATTGGCAAGAAAGCTCAATTTCCAAGAAGAGCAATAGTTATTTGTTACGCAAGGCTGGAAAGTTGGATTTAGCAGCGAGTTACCTCTATTGAAACTTGAGCAAGCGAAGAATTCTAGGACTGAACCTAAGTGTAAAGCTGCGTAGTGTCGGCTTAGAATAGCACTACTCTAAGCCGACTACTACTAACCGAATACTTCTTAAAATCAGAATAAAATGTAACATAAAAAGTCAATAGTGCGATTAGTAAAAGCATTATGACGTATTTTTCTTTCTAAATAAAGAAAAAATAATTTACCACGCTATTGCTAGGCCAGTAATATGCGATTTTCGGCGCAAAACTGAATGATAAAACCTCCTTTTCCGAGCGTGTGAGGTGAAAAATATTTCCGTTTCGTATATTTTGGAAGAATGTAACCATAATACCATAATTTACCCTTCAAAAGCGTAGTGTGGTTTTAAAGGTTGTTGGTAGAACTTGTTGTAGCTACATACCACCATATGGTATACCATACCATCTTATCTAAGTCTGACGTCATTACAACAATGTTTTCAGCGTTGTTGAGTAGGTACCGGCAGTTAGAGATAAGATAGCCAGTTCTTCAGCTCAGGACTGTAGTTTAGGATTCCAGGAAAAACGAGCCTCTTCCTCCAGATTTATCATTCATTACTTCACACGAGAAGTGACGAAAGCTCGCCGAAGCCTTAGTCCATAAAAAAGTACATTACAGATGAAAGGAAGGAACAGCGGTTTTAACACGTATGTAACATACACTGTAGATATCTTTTCGTTCTTGCTATCATTGTTAACACTATTTTAAGTAAAGGCCGTGTTGTAAGGTAGAAGGAAAGCAAAGGTCAGTGTCAGGATATCCGACCGTCAAGACATCAGCGGAAGCAACGCTGACCTCTAGTTCTAGAATAACTTGGACAGTACTGTAGTTTTTTTTAAGTATCACCATACATAGTAGTGACACTTATTTCAACACCAGTTTAGTTCGATTTAACTACATTAACTTTATAAAGTGGGCTGTTTTTTCATAAATATAGAATATCTATATTACAGTTCGGTCGGTCAAAATCGCATCTAGCCGTTATATCTAGTGAATAGTTTACACAATTCTATTCTTTTTGGGACTACACAAACTTAATTGATTAGGTTTTGTTTAAAAACGGAAATGTACAAATAAATTGTTTCGTGTTATGATATGAATTATGACTAGAATGACATTAATATTCTTGGGTTTTTCCTGGCTTCTAACAAATAAGATTAACAAGGATAATATCAGAAAAACTATTCTTAAGTTTGAAATGTTAATAATTTATATTTTTTTAGTTAACCTGTTAGGTATGAATAACCGTTTCCAATGTAAGAAATCTCAATATTGGTATCGCTGATTTACCATTTACGATTTTGTAACAGAACAGTTTGAAAACGAAAACGGACGTCCGATCGGAGATCAGGGAAAATCCCTAACATCAGGGTGTAAGCAACTTTCAAGTGGTGTCCCGCATGACGTAAGCTGGCGATGCCAATGATTAATGTCAGTTTTGAGTATCTAATTGGTCGCGTGCGCCCCCGCAGTGAGCCGGCCCGATGCGCTGATAACCACCAAGGCAACACTACGCCGCGCCGTGACACCGGGTAGATAACGCTTTACCGTCAGCCACACACACAGCCTTAAGTATTCATTAATCCAGGGTATCTCAAAAGGGGTTCGTAAACCCCGCAATGAAAATGCGTAGGTATTCCACTGTAAAGCGTTTATTAAAGCATAAAATAGAAAACCTAAAAAGAAAATAACAAATTAATATATAAAAGTCGTTTTTACCAAAAATGTTTACAAATTTAACATTACACTTTAATTAAAACTATAAAATTGGTATTACCTGTAGAAGGCTACAGGTTTTCCTATTTATGAAAGATTTAATGCTGGTTGACAAGATACTTAAAATATTAAATTTGATAGGTGGATCGATGTTATTTTACTAAAATAACATTGTGGACTCAATATGCCAAAACGGATAAAATATATGACAACGATATGACATTCAAATTATTATTTTCTGAACTATCATAAAAATTTGACAAATAGGTTCGTAGGCCACAAAAGAGGCTATAAAATACATAGCATAAAAATATAGAATACGTAGAGTAGCAAACAACGTTACAGGGGGCTCGCGGTAAGATTTACGTAAGGGAAAAATTGACTCAGATTGCTACGCAAACCGACTCAATTAGTGACAAGACACCAGTAGCTCTATTACGAGTTGTTCCTGTAAACGTAAGTGACGTGACAGCTGCTGTTAACGTAAATACGGTGTTCGAATCGCCGACTATCGTATCGGTATTATGAGTTTTTGTAAACGCTACATTAGCTGGTACGTAAATACGTGAGAAGGCAGCGTCGAGGCATATATTTGAATACGTAACGTAAAATTGTCACTATCTCTTTCTGTCTATATGATGTGGATAAGGACAGAAAGACACCTTTACCATCGAGCCAAAAATAGAGAAATTAAAAGAGTACATTTTTCATGGCGACGTATAGCCCTATTAAATTAAGAAATGTGAAGTAAAGTTTCACTGCCTGACTATGTATGACCTTTTACATTTTTTTTTTTTTTTTTTTTTTTTTTAAGTTTTGGCTTCTTCCGTTTTCCACAGAAATTCCGCCAACGTCCCGTAGTGCTTTTACATTTATCATAGTATCCGAGTCAGTCAAGTGTCAAGTGTCATCACAGACACAGAATAAAATAATAGTATAAGGACACAGTGTATTAATATACACTAAAATGTTTGTTTATAAATAAATAATCGATCTTTATTTAGTTGCTCATTATCGGCTGAGAATATGAAATTACTATGCCGACGATAAATTGATATATTTTGCATTAAAACAATAGACCGCTTACCTAAAAGTAATCTATGAAATTATGGACAATCTAAAATATTGAAAAAATATTTTCATTACTAAAATAGAAAACTTTCTATAGAGAAAAGAGACATCCCAAGACCCAAAAAGGGCCTTGGTTATCCACAGTTCAATTAATAAGCCCATAGGCGCCGTTTACGAAATAAGTTCCATAATAATTTATTACGTGGAATCGTTGCAAAATAAATACAGCTATATTATCTTATTTTTTACTTTTTACGACGTCGTTTAATTCTTTACGTCGATTTTAAAGTTGTGTGTTGTAATAGTAGGCATAATTTAGCTAAATGCGCTTTTGGAAGGACAATTAGGATTTCTTTCCGTTTTCGAAATTTTGCCTCTATACAAATTAGATAATTCATTGTGTTCTTTGTTTCGTTCAGCCGCGTAAATTATTTTCTAACCTATAAAAGGCCTTGTCATCAATTTGTTTCAAAATATGTCGTGTAATTATTAATTTTAATTAAATAATATACCTTCTCACTAAAAGAAATGCCGTGAGTGCCGTAACAGCTCCTGTGAACGTAAATTACAGGAGCATCTGCCAAATTAGTAACTCATAATACCAAATTGTATGAAAAACGTGACCGCGAATCGTGAAGATTACGTAACAGGAGCTGTTAAGTCACCTAATATCAACGTTGTCAACTCATAATACCATTTTTAGTTCAGCTACTCAGCGCTTGGGGCTCTGAACAGTTTTTCATACAAATGTCTATACGTTAGACGCTAGCGAGGATCGTTGACAAAACTCGTAATAGAGCTACAGGTCACAATCTCATTAATACCTATTTTCTTTTTGACACACTCCTCGTCTTTGTTAACTTTTATTCAAATGAAAAAGCCGTATTTTCTTCTACAGCTAGTAGTCTACAGCAGGTAGTAGTTTTTCTTTTGGGGTTAGAGCTTGGACGAATATTCGTCCAAGGGTTAGAGGTTCGTTGTCGTCTGGGAGCTTCAACAGTGGTACGTAACGTAGGCAATAAGTTTGAGTAACCCTATATGCAGATTATTAAATAATCTATTCGACATTTATAGGACAATGGTTATATCCGCTTTCTGCTCAAAGATCGCGGATTCGACTCCTGTAAGGGATAGAAAATATTTGAGTGTATGAACATGTTTACTTTTCGTGGGCTGTTCTTTATATTACTGGTTCCCTACACGAGTTCCAAAGTTGTTAGTTCAATTTTCATTAACTCTTCAACTAGGTGTCTGGATAACTTTAATACAAAATTATAAACAGCTGTATTTTACCGTGTTACGAAGTGGAATAAATGATTTGATTAATTGATTTGAACTTGTTAGAATGATGTTTTATTGTTTTATTGCAGCGATACCATGGTGTAATGCCGATGTAACCTCAGTGCGAAACGTGATTTATTCGTCTAAGTGCGAAACACAATTTAAACCATAGTGTCTCTACTTACAATCCTTATCTTTGTGAATGAATGTGCGCTTTTGGCAATATAGAATAATAAATAGTCTAACCACGAATCTAAGTATGATACGTGGTTTTATATCAGTTAATTTGTTTTCCTGTTTACGAGTATAATCATAGTGAACATTTCTGAGATTAGCAAATAAAGCATGTTTCAACATCATAAGAGTGAAATCGAGACCGAGTTACATAGACTGCGTCCCAACGCCACGTAAAATTCAAAGATATATACAGTTTTTTTTGGGTCAGGAACCTTCGCGAACGGCGCCAGAACTCCCTACCAAAGTTTCATCACAATCTTAACAATGGTCTTAAAGCGCATAGTAGACAAACATAACAAAGTTTGATTTTTATTTATATAGGTAACATTACCGTTACTTAAGTATAAAATATACCCCCCCTTATGAAAGGACCCAATAAAAATCGGGAGATCCTTGGGGGAGGCCTATACCCAGCAGTGGGTGTTATGTGGCTGAGACGACGACGACGACGAAGTATCCAAATACCGTTCTTTGTATGTTACAATTCGTTCTTTGAAATTTAAAGTATCTCATTTTCATGTTAAATTAATGTTTCCGTCAGAACAGAGGCATTAAAGGAAATACCCAAACCAGTTGTGAACAGGTTGTGAATCATCAAGAGTTGTGTTTGTCGTCTCGTCTAACAAGTACCAGGAACTGGTTTGCCTGATACGAAAAAACTCGCAGAGGAGCCATCAAAATATAATCAATCAAAACAATACCCAACCTTTAACGCTTTGGAGATATGAGTATTTACCCAATGTCAATTAAATTCTTACATAAGTATCTGTGCTTACAACGAAGTACAGTAATATTATGTTAACTAAAAAAATATAAATAGTGCCTTTGTCAAGCAAATTGTAGAATTGTCTGTTTTACAAAATGAATAGGTAGATTAAACTTAAACACGGCTTGATTGGGGGCGAACTCACTACGGTAAAGCTCACCATCTTGTACCAGGGAACCTAGCAATAACCTAACTACACTCCTCTAACCCAAACTGGAAATCATAACACAAATTAGCTAATCGGATTTTGTATAAGTTTACAATCTGCCAAGGGCAAAATGTACAATATGCTTTCGTTCGACGTCTCGCACCGCTACAATACCGCATCTAAATAAAACCATATATACCTGTAGCCCAATGCACAACAGTGTGTTGTTCATCGTCCTGTGCGTTGACGTCGGCGCCGGCGGCTAGCAGCGCTTGCACGAGCGGCACGTTGCCGTGGACCACGGCCAGGTGCAGCGGCGTCAGCCCGTCGGCGTCGCGGGCCGTCGCCAGCGCCGGCGCCGCCATCAGCACGCGGTCCGCGCACGCCGCCCGCGCCCCCTGCGATGAGCCCGCGCCGCTTGACGCGCAGTAGTGCAGGGCGCACCTTAATCCACGGTCACGGACGTTCACGGACGCCGGCTGGTGAAGGGAAAATTAAATATGTTTTTAACTTAAAATCTTTTTTGGGAGGTGCGAAGCCCACAATCGTTACGCTATCGGCGGTTGAGTTCAGGTCAAAGCGATTCAATTCACTTTAGAATGAAACTATGAGCATGGTATATTATATGAGTATGCTTAATGGAAAGCACGAGCAAGCATCGTAGCAAGGAAAGAAAGAAAGATTTGGTAACGATTGTAAAAATGAGTAGCTAGTCAGTCTGTATAATAATCTACTAGATTTGTTTTTATTTTATTTATATTAGATAGGTAAAACGCTTGACTGCTCGCTATCTTGCCTGCTGGAAAGCGAAGATGCGATCTAGGATTAGAAGATGCACTCGTTACTTGAAGACACCCAAATTATAAGTGTCAGGAAACACAGACTCAAGCAAGGAGTTCCACTATTTGGCGGTGCGGATAATAAATTTCGAGTCAAAACGCTTAGTGTGACCATATAATTGTGGCACCTTTGTACGTCTGGTTGTCCGATGAAAAAATGGAGATGGTGGAATGAGGCTGTGCAATTCTACTGCACACTCCCCGAAATGTAACCTACAGAATACGGACGGATAGACTCTCTGTTCAAGGCTCTTTAGTTTATTAAATAAATCATCATTGCCGATGAGCTTCTCGGCCCTCCATTCAATGGATTCAAGCATCTGGAGTTGCTATTTGGCGGAACCATCCCAAAATGAGAACAGCTCCATACACGATCGAACTTGCGCTTGGTAAAAATTGAGCATACATTTCCGGGGTGAAGTACTTTCTTACCTTTGCCAGAATGCCAAGTTTTTTTTAGGCAAATTGAGCTTTAATCTCAATGAAAGAGCCAAAATTAAGAGTCGGAGACAATATCATGCCGAGAAGCAGAAGGTGGTCACTAATTGGCACGGAAACATTTCGGATAGTAGGAGTTAAGTGAAAAGGACATTTTTGCCCAAAAAGACAGCAGGGTCGGCACGACTGCCCTTTGCACGTTGGCAAGCTCCCAGGACTTTGGTACTTGTCTCTTAGCCATGGACAAACGATATAGGCGTGTCAAAACCGGGGCTAACTCAGGAGCGCAAGTCTTAAGTACTATGGCTGGTATACCGTCGGGACCGTTGGCTATTCACGTCCAGATCACGCAACGCTTTTCGTACTTCGGATTGTCTGATGCGAATTTCAGACATGAAAGTCCCACAGTTTGGTGAACCGGTAGGTACAGCATTGCCAGGATCAAAACACGAATGCTCGTCAAATAGATTGGAAAATAACTCAGCCTTTTTCTTTGCAATGTGTGCCAACGATCCGTCTGTTTTCAGCAGAGGACGCTGTGAGGGACGGCAGAAGTTGGCCTCGACCGACTTAGCCAGGGACCAAAACGCTTTACTACCAGACGGGTAAGAAGCAAGTTTTTTCCCTATTCGGCTTATGTGGTCGAAGTGAGCTCTCTTAACAATCTTTGGACAGGACTTGGCTATGTTAAAGGCTTTCACGCGTGTTTCGAGCTTTGCGAGATCGAGCATCAACCCAGGCTAATATGCCTCATGGTATTTTGACGCATTTGCGTCACGACATTTGGCAATATAACGGGAGAGCTTTGTCGGACGGCGGTATATCAGAAAAGGGGATAAAGTACTCCATACCATGACAAAGCACAAATGGTCACATCATCCGCGCATGCTGAAGGGTCGCTAGAAGAAAAGCAAACCTGTCGTCATGGGTAAGATGCAAAAAAGCAATTCATCTCTTCTCAATTTGCTGATTTGTATCTCCAAATCCGCTGAGAGTTACATCTTCGATTTTTCTATGCCTGGCCTATCCCAAATTACAAAACACAGTTTTAGATTTATTCAGAGTTTCCAATACTTAAACAAATTAACTGTTAAATTTGATTGAGAGTAGCTCTCAAAATCTTTTGTTTTCTGTTTATTTAATTAAAAGGGCTTTTTTACATTGTACATGCCAGCCCCATTGTTACTAAACATGTGTTTCGCATAATCATATGGATAACTGTAATATTTCAGTTTGGATAAGACCTAATTGTACTTGATATACTAATATTGATAATGAAATATAAATCACTAATGACATTGCCATTTGTTAGTGATACTGAATAGTATGATTTATGTTCGTGTGCAACAGTTGGTTTGATTCACAAATTAATGGTGTAGTAGACATACCTCTTGTATCCTAAATATTACTTTAGGTACTGCCTTTCTATCACGATGTATGTATAAAGCGACTCGGGGTATGTAATTACATACCGATTTATTTCGTGATAATTTTACAATTTGTCAGAAAAAATGCAAAACGTGCTTTTTTGCAGTTAACATGAAAAGCGAAGATAATTGATGTATGAAGAATGATCGTACAGCCTGAATCCCTTCTTCGACATAGATTTTTTAATCGAGAATTTACCGCTGCGGCGAACACGTGTTACGAGCCAGCAGTGGCGTCCATATAACCGTCATTATTCACTCGTGTCAACCATTACCCCGCTGCTGTTGTGTCAGGGGTAGCACATTCGACATCTATTGATTCACTATCACCCCCACTTCAACACACAGCCCTCGTTTTTAACTGCATTTACCAAGTTTTATAAATTTTATGATTATGGTCCAACATCGTAACTGAATCTTTCATTTCTCGTCGATCGAATTTAAATGAAATGACGTCACTTTCTTTAAGAAGATCCTGCTTCGTATTTGCTGTTGTGTAATGGCGTTTTAAGTTAGGTGAAAAATATTGACGGAAGCATTACGGTGCAGATTGCTGGTGTGTCGGCGCGTGTCGATTGTTTACAAGGCGAACGGTGCTTGGGCAATCGCGTCGCGGTTTCGCGTGCCCCGCCGTAGCAACTAGCTTTCCCGATTCCATAACACCAAAACACCTTCAGTAACAGACTTCTATGTTACCTCTCTGATTTATTACAGCCCAACTGGTAGAGATATAAAATATTTTTATGGAGTTTGAAGTAATTCTCTTCATGTGGTTTGAAATGTGACGATTTTTCTATGTGCAATGATTTAGATAACGAGACGTGAAAGTGAATGATAACCAAAATCTGCCTTGGATGCGACATCACTAACGATGAACTCACATCCTTGTTGAGGATCTCGACGACTGCTTTGTAGTCTGCCTGCTGACAAGCGTACATGAGTGGCGTGCAACCCTGCGGCAGCGGCGTCGTCACATCACCCTTCTTGGATCCCTCCACCTTCTCTCGTTTGATCTTGGAGCTCTTGTCGACGAGATCTCCCTTGGGCCTGGTTTTGGGCTTCTTTAAGATGCTCGGGACGGGCTCACCCCGGCCCTTGGCGCGCTTGTCCATAACAAATAAGTTAAAAGCGTGTGTGGCATGTGCGAGGACGCCGAGCGCGGCGAGTGGGCGCGGAGGGCGCGGGCCTCCGACTGGCCGGCGAGGCGGCTAGGCGGCTGCCCACTCGGACAAGGCGCTGGGCCACGCAATGCCGCCCGCCCTAAACCTAATCTATTACCTGATTGCATAAAATCAGGTCACCATTGTGTTTATTCACGTAGTAAAATTCCGATTGTGTTCTTATGGCATTATTGAAACCATTAGATAGTATAACAATGCATGTGTATGAATGGTAAGACTGTTACACAATTGTTAAAAACTGTATTTATAGGAATGCATGATATTGTATTGGTGATACCAATCTAAATATTGTATTTGTTGTCTTTAATTTCTGCAAACTATCTAAATAGTATCGAGTAAGTATCGAGCACGTAATGTCAAAAAATGTATAGGAAAATGAAGTTTCTTTTACGTCCGGTAGGAACGCAGTTCAACAACTCATACATTTTTTTACTTACACGAAAGTTATTCGTGCTAGGCCTACTGGTTCCAATCCATTCTAACCTATACTTATTTTTTGTCAGTCGGTCACTTTTCAGACAATCTTAGCGACAAAGAATCAAAGTAATTAGTTATATTTTTCTAATATCAGCTCTTTGTACCTCAGAACCATGGACGGAATCTAGACGCTGATAATTACACATAATCACCGAAAGAGCTCCAATCGTCGCGCTATAAGTATTACTCATACAATTCGAACCGTAACATTCGGTAAAGTCATGCAATCATGAAATGCCAAAAGACGCGTGTCGATGTCGTCCTTCAAGGTGACCAGAATATCGAGAGCCACCAACTTCAAGTGGGTCTATGCTAATCACGAGTACAGCCTAGATTTAGGAAGATAAATTTTTTTGGTCTGAATCTTATTATGGTACCTACCTATTGAGCTGTAAGGGTTGGGATTGTTTCGGTAAGTGTTACGTTGTGGAGCCGAGCGTGACGTCATCAGGGGTATACCTAAGGGGGTTTTGTGCCTTCCCCATTGATCCTATCGCGCTAACATAATTTACGTCGCGGCCTACAGATGAGTTTGCCTATGATTTCATCGTGATAAAACTTTTCAAGGTAACATCATTATGTATTCGAACTATACAATGTTTTAGGTAACCAATTCCTACGCTTTTTTAATGGCAGAAAAAGTTTGCACTTTATTAATTGGACGTAGTTACGCGAAAAGGATCCAATCCACACAGAGTCGATTCTGAGATAGAGGCCATTAAAGATTAGAAAGTGTTAAAAGTGTCTCTAGTCGAACATTATTACATTGAGAGTATTTCCTTTTGTGTTGACGATTAGTTATTTTTTTGCACTTCATAATGGGCGTAAGTTGTGTTAAACATACAGTACAATTTTATTATGAAAATGGCAAAAATGTGTGTCTGGATTCTTTTTAATAAAAGCTAAATATTATGGGATGCTGCTCAAAATGATTTAATCAATAACAATCCAGATACTATTTTACTAACTTATTTTAATAAAAACAAGAAAAACTTAAAATAAAACAATGTTAATAATCAAAAAAGTTAAGCTTAATAGATACATTTTAACAAAAATTTTAGCACCCTTTCAAATTGTCTATACAAGATATTGATGGATTTAACTTTTGACTTGACAGATAACTACCAAGAGATAAGTATTTGACATACTTATCTCTTGGCAGTTATCTGTTTCAACTTCAAAATCAAGAGTTAATCTGTTAAATCCTTCAACATCTTCGACAATCCGAGCATTACCCAATGGCAAACGTCTTCCCGGGAATGCATGCAGTGAGTCAGTGTCACTGTCACATGTCAAGTTGTCTGATAGATCTAGTCACTTCTGTTCAGAAATAAATGAGTTCCCATTGTTAGGACGCTTGTGCACTACGCGGAATTTTGCCGTCCGGCGGTCCGGTTTTTGCGGTCCGGTGTGGCATGAAAAAAAAACGGATGATTGGCTTGTGCACTTGTCCGTCTTTTTACTCCCAGGTGCAGCGCAGTTTAGGGTAGATCTCTTTGAAACTACACTCCACGCACGCGTAAACGAGAGGAATGATGAGTTTCTTGGAACGTCGGCAATTGCTTGCTTTATTACTTTCTCATTTAAGGATTCAGAAGTAAAAATATTAGTTATTGTTTACAATAAAAAAATATGTCCATATGGTAAGTCAAAAAAATCCCTCAAATGGGGTAAAAACTGGGTTTGGTCTGTTGGTGGTGGCTCCGATACAATAAACGTTTTTTTTTCTGCCGTTTTTTGCTCGATATTAATAACGGCAACAGGTAGACATTTTATTCACAGAATATTTACAACTCGGTCAAGCTAAGATGATACCTGAAGCCCTACACTAATTCTTTCACTCGATTCTGTCATGCCTGGAGTGTGAGAGGGACGGGTATATCCTGCAGGTGTCATGTTAGCTCTACCGAGTAGTAGTTGTATATTTATTTTAAAATAATTAATTAAATTAAAATACAACAAACGTATATTTTTTATGGTACGGAACCCTTATAGCGTGAGTCAGACTCGCACTTGGCCGTTTTAGTTGTGCACTATGTAAGTTACACCCTTACCCCTTCGCCCGCCCCGCCGCTCATGAATATCACGGACCGAACGCAGCGCAGTGCACAAGCTTAAATACTTTTTTCATTGCTGTCATCCCGGACCGGAAAAAAACGGCCTGGAATCGGGAAAAGTAAAAAGTCGGACGGTGAAATTACGTATAGTGCACTAGCTAGCATATACATTTTATGGCCTGCCATATCGGACCGTAAGGGGTCGGACTGCCGGACGGTGGAATTCCGTGTAGTGTACAAGTGCCCTTAGGGTAGGGACGTATAAACTATTGTAAAACTGGCTAATTAGGGAAACTGACGAGTGATAGATAACCCGACCCAAATAATCAATTAAAATTTATGTACCTAATCCAAAAAGTCTATTAAAACAAAAGAAACGTTTTTTTGTACTTGCATTCCAAAACTTTGCAAAAAGTCTATTAAAAAGTGAAAAATAGCAACCAGGATCTTTTTTGCGGTTTCTTTTTATAGAAATTAATATTTATTCAGAAGGTGCCAATTCTTTTGGTATATCTTTGAAGTGGAAAAAGTATTCGTACAAAAAGATTCAAGCATCTTGGATCGTTCTTGATATTTAAGTAGAAAAACATTCTAAAGAATTTATTTAGCATAAAGGTTCCAGACAGCCTGGATCCTTTCAAATATTTTATAAATGCTGTTACTTCAGTGGTCCAGGCAGTTTAGATCTTTTTTGTGATTTGTTTAAAGTACTTATTCCGTAGATTAATATTTTCGCAAAAACTATTCAGGTAATTTGGATCTGTTTTAATGATAAATATTTAGTGTCTCCCCTATAAGTGGCTTGGTATCTAGTCGTCGCAATTGTACCGTCTTATACAATACCATTGTCTAAGGAATAAATGATTCTGATTCTGATTCTGATTCCAAATGATATTCAAAAAACAGATATAGTTAGAGAGAAATTATGAAATAAGAAGGTGCCTCTGTGACATAAACTTAGATTTATTCACGACTTTTGCATGTTAGCAATGAATCAGGGTTAATCCAATGAGAGGAAATATTAAGTATAGTTCGTGACACGCTCACTGTGAAATGGCTGTGGAGCGAAAGAAAAACATACTTAGAGCTAGCGCAGACGACGGATAACGGAGGACTTTTTGTCCGCGACACGTCTTTATTGTTAACCAAATAAGATTAAACTTAGATCGCGAATATCCATAAAAAGTACGCGTTAGTCTGCGTTATATATTCAACTTTATATTCTTAGTAATACGGTCGTGTCGCGGACAAAAAGTCCTCCAATGTCCTTCGTCTGCGCAGGCCCTTAGAATGGCCAAACTGTTAGCTTTCAAGAGCAGATAGTAAAAACCACTCGCTCGCTTCTATCTTCAGCCTTGGGTATCAATACTTATCATCAGGGTTTTACCGCCTCTGTGGTCTAGTAGTACAACCGCCTCTGTGGTCTAGTGGCAATTACCACCGGTATTAGACCCAGGGGTCCCGGGTTCGGTTCCCAGCGGGGGTACATATTGTATCGGTTTGGTTAGTGGTAGGACTTGTTGTAAGTCCGCCTGGCTAGCTACTACCATGTTATATAAGTCTGAAGCCATAACAACAATGTTTTCAGCATTGTTGTGTTCCGGCAGTTAGAGATAAGATAGCCACTCTCTTAGTGGTTGAGGGTTCCGGGAGAGGCTCGCTTCCATCTTCAGCCTTATCAATACTTAACATCAGGTATGATGAAGGCTAAGAGTCTCCCCGTGGTGGATAAAAAAAAAAGTTGTGTAACCACCAATATCAGACCCAGAGGTCCCGGGTTCGATTCCCAGCGGGGGTACATATTGTATTCGGTGTGGTTGGTGGTGAGTTGTTGGTTGTGAGTCCACCTGGCTAGCAACCACCATCTTATCTAAGTCTGACGCCATAAAAATATTTTCGGCATTGTTGTGGTCCGGCAGGAGAAAAGATGGCCAGTTTCTCAGTGATTGAAGATTCCGGGAGAGGCTCGCTTCCATCTTCAGCCTTATCAATACTTAACATCTGGTATGATGAAAGCTAAGAGTCTCCTCGTCGTTAAAAAAAAAAAAAAGGGATGATGACGGCTTAAGAGTCTCCCTGTTGTTTGTTGTTCATAGAAAAACAAAAAATAATCGAGTATTTTGATTGATTTCGGACAACATCTTACTAAACGTGATGATGTTTAGGGGGTTGCTCTTGGACTGTCTAGAACACAATGTGACTCCATTTGATTTTTGCCAAGAGCTTAAAGTGACTATTACTACATAATAGGTCGAACACTCAAATCTCTTAACCGATTCATTGCGGATGACGCCATGGAGCGTCATTGATATTTTTGCGTATGGCGTTTGACGCCAAATAGCGTCATAAATAATTTCCTCTGAAATTCTGTACAATGACTATTTAGAGAGTTCTAATTAACAGAATTTCCATTATTTGCCACGTAGGTTATGCCTGTATTAATTCGTTTTAGGAAATAGTGCCAGTTTAAAGACTTCAGAGGTTGCAAACTTTTTGTTCCCAAATTTGACTTCTTTTGTGTATGGCGTTTGACGCCACATGGCGTCATAAAGAAAGTTCCTCTAAAACTAGAATTAATTTTTAGAGAGTTCTTATTATAAATTGAGAAAACAATATCGGCCTCCCAGAGAGTCCACGCCACATAACTTGGCATTTGTCATAGGGCGCTGATCATCGTGGTCGGTCGGAAAATTAAGCTTTATTCCCATGTCATAATTTTAGTTCCAGATATTGACACGCGCCAAGTTAAATGGCGCGTAGGTACGTACCTACTTTATAACCACAAGCGAATTATCCGCCTCAAAAAACATTTCAGAAAGCGAGTTTGCCTTGCAAGTCCTGTAGTTTGTCTTTAGTCCTGTAGAACACGAGGTAATTTTTTTTATAAATCCATTCGTTTAGTTTCATAAAAAAATTACCACGAAATTTAAAGAGATCGCTTTGCTGCGCTTCGCAGACGCCATAAGTCCCCAGTACAGGTTGGCCGACCATGGTCGGCGACCATGACCAATACATCGTACATTGACACTTTTGAAAGAACCTTTTTAAACTTGTTCCTTCAAAAGTGTCAATGTACGATGTATTGGTCATGGTCGGACAACCTGTACTGGCTTTAAATTTCTAACCTATCACGTGTTCTACAGGAAACAGAGGTCAGTGTCTACAGGACTTTCATCAAGCCGTTTTATTTGATATCCTTATTGTAATAGTGCATCAAAAACTAAGCAACCAATCGACTCGATTTTTGGCATAGAGTTGGTTGAAAGGCCGAAGAATAACATATCCTGATCAAAAAAAGTTTGTGATTACTTAATGATTTTCATACAAAATACCAACTTTCGTAGAAGGATTATAATGTAAATCTTGACTGATATTTTTTCAATTTGGCACCTTCCAAAAGAAAGTAACATTTCGACTTATTTCATTCGTTTATGAATTGTTTGTTTTAACTATGCGGGTTTTTAAACTACTGACGTCAATTCGTTTTACAATTATAGCCAAAATTTACAACTCTTTTTTTTTTTTTAACCTCCTCCTTTTTGAAGTCGGTTTAAAATTAAAAAATACAACGTCAAAATGAACATGATGAACATTCTAGCTTTTGAATGGTACCAAATTGAAAAAATATCGGTCAAGATTTACTATATTAATCCCTCTGCGAAAACAAGTAACAATTCATAAACGAATGAAATACACAGTCGAAATGTTAAATGCTTTTGAAAGGTGCGAAATTAAAAAAATATCGGTCAAGATTTACTCTAATAATCCCTCTTCCTAAACAAGTAACTATTTTGTATGAAAATCATTAAGTGATCGCAGCCTTTTTTTGATGAGTGTAGGCTTTTTATTCCGATATTCCTACGGGAACGGGAACCGCGCGGGTGAAACCGCGGGCGGAAGCTAGTTTCCACTATAAAGTCTAAGTAATCCTAAACTCTTTGAAAAGTAAGCAAAGCAACACGTTGTGTCGTACTTCATTTTTATATGTTACTCGCCAGAGATTGCCTGAGATTTCATACATATCACACTAACGATGAAGCAAATAGGTACCCAAGGAAAATGTTTTCCCGAAAAAGATGTCAACTTCGTGTGGAATTCTAGTCATGATACAGTTATTGCTTATGTGATACACTACGTATTAGTGTGCCTCTGCTGAATTTTTGAACTAAAGATTGTATTTAAAACAGAATACCCTAAGTAGCTTCGTTAGACGTATTTAAAAAAAATATAGTGCACTTAAATTCGTAAAAGTTGTTTTATTTCAATGAGGAAATTGAAATATTTCTTACACTCACACCAATTAACCTAGCGCCAAAGAAAGCACTGTAAGGCTTGTGATACTAGGATAACGCATATAAATACATATAATTATACATATATAAGTATTTATGTGTAGAAATATATATAAACGTCCATGACTGCGGTTACCCCGAACCGAGCCGAGCTTGGTAGGCTCGGTGGGGTATCGGGGGGAGGCGAGGGATAGGGTGCCGGACTCATGAGTCCGGTATTCTAGGTGAGTCCAGCATAACCGTTCGGTATGCGTAAATGCATTCCCCTCACTAAAAAAAAAAGAGTAGGTGACATCTTGAAACCGGTGTACGTATACCACTTCTACCACGAAGGTCGTCGAGCGGTGCGCGAAGAAAGAAACTTAAGATGTGCTTATTAACACTAGGAGAGACTTGTCATTAGCCTTACCCTCAATAAGCATGTTCAATCAAAGTATTTATTGAAATCGTTGTTTGTTTCTTTAAATTAATTAATTAATTAAGGAGCGTCCTCATTGCGAGCATTCAGCATCGAATATTCGAGTGGTGTGGACGTTGAGCCGAGCGTTACAAAGGTTACACGCGAGCTCAATCTTCGGCCGGTGTGGACGTCGTCGTCGCAACGCTGTTTGCGGAAGTGGCTTTAATTGGAATGCAATGTTCATACAAACAAAACGCTCTTAAGCGAGTACTCAAATAATAAAATTAATTAATTAATCTATGTAGGAATATTACTGGCCACTTCTAAACTATCGCAAATACTTGACATTTTGAAATCATTGACATTCAACGAAATCGTATTCGAATGGTCCATGCTCGCAAAATAATGTTTGACTCGTACGCTCATAGTTTTGCTTGGAAGTGAATCTTTAGTTCGCTGGGCAGCATTTTTTGTTCGCCGGCGATTGCTTGTTTACAAATGCTCGCGAAAGAATGCTCTCAATGAGGACGCTCCTTTAGAGATATTTAAGTTATTTTAAGCTATCGGTTCCTTAATCGTTATCGTAATGTGTTACTACTTATAAACTCTTATAACGAAAACAACATATTTTGAAGGACGCTAGACGTGTGGTTAATTAATTTGTACCAAACCAGCAGTAACAAACATTATTTGCATTTCGGTGTTGCGTGCCAGCCACGCACGCTCGCAGGGCCGCTTTTAGAAATTAAAAGGAGCCCTTTCTCGTAATTTTCCGTAACTCCCGCAGATCTTATTGGAACTGACCTACTGCCCTCGATCAGCGAAAATAATAAATTGTGTTCCTTTGTTTTTTCCTGCACGAGTAGTATAAACCTAGACTTTGACAGGCAAAACAACGGTAAATTATGCATAGTTAACAATTTATATTCGTTCCATTTAGTAGGAAAATTGTATATTGTATACTGAAATAAGTAGTATTTCAGGACTTTTCGTATAATGGATTCAGATCTTAATGGGCAGAGTAAGCAGTACTTACTTCTTCACAATAAAAATAATTTCTAATATCATATTAACACAGAATACCTAATAGACATCGTTTTTTTAATTGCTTATATTTATGTATTTGGGGTTTATATGACCCAAACCGGAGCCAAATTGTTATAGTATGTGAATATCAAAATATTATGGTATGTTTGTACCTATTTGTCAAAAATAAATGATTGAATTAATAATGCATCGACGCCCCTAGGTTACGAATTTAGATCCTTGTCGTTAAACGAAAGATTATTTATCAGCTTTGATCGATGTTTACGGCGATTGGCAGATTTAAAATAAATTATAAAGCTTGTAATTTATGGGCAAATCAGGCCGAGTACCTACATATCGACCTACTTTTGCACACGATATTTACTTTTGCCGTGAACACACTGTCCAGATTTTGCGCGTCACGTTAGAGACAGGTATGCCTTCAACGCTTGTTCAACCCACGATACATTTATGTATAACAGATTTTATATACAGCGTGGAAAAAAAGACGGTCACTGGAGAGAAAATACCCCAAATATTGATGTAAGTAAATTATACTCAAAGGAAACAATCCTTCATTTTCAAAAATAATTTTATCTGCAATCAAAGATTTTTGAAAAATTACATACCTGCAACAGGAATCGAACCGGCTTGTTTGAGAAAAAAAACATCGTGTACTTTTAAGGTACATTCGGTAGTGATAAGTATAAAGATCAATTTGGCTTAAGTAACTTAATGTCTTAAACTTAAGACAAAGCCAGGATAGATAAAAGATTACATATTTCAAAACATTATTCTATCTACCTCTTACTCACACTAACTATAATAAAAATGAAGTTCCTTTTAACTTACTTAGTAGGTCGAACCATATGCAGCAATACAGTGATTTTAATTATTAGGTTATTGTCTTTTTTAGAGTAATATTCCCATAATTCCATACTAAAGGTATGTAACACGCGAGTTCAATCGATGAATAAGTTTTTTAAGAGTTGTTTTTAATTTTAGATACTATTCTACTCACACTAAATTAATCTTTATGATTAACACTCTCGTTTGGTACTATAAAAGTACACTATGTTATTTTTCGCATTCCACCGGTTCGATTCCCGGTGCAGATAAATGATTTTTCAAAAATCTTTAAATGCAGTTTAATTTATTTTTGAAAATTAAGGAATGTTTCCTTTGAGTAAAATTTGCTGATATCAATATTTTGGGTACTTTCCCTCAATGACCGTCTTTTTTTTCCAGCCTGTATAAAGGATGGAAAGTTAAGATGGGGCATGAAGAGCGGTACTTTGACCGTTGTAGCTACATGAAAACGATCTTAAGAAACCATCCTTAATTTTTTGAGAAATATAGATCAGCATTCGCAGATTTTGAAAATAAAAAATACAGTCTGCAGAAAAATTAAATAATAAAAGTATTTTTTTTATGCCAATCGATCCTGTTTCTTATGAGGATCAAAAATGCCTGGTTGGTGTCGACCTAGTAGTATACTAATGCTAGTACTAGTAGTGTACTAGTAATGTTAGAAATCGCTTAAAACTATTTCCACACATTCGCTAAGAAAATAAATTCATTCAACAAAGGTATTCGTAGATGAAGCGGATGCGGCTGTGTATAGCACGAGCACGGGGCGCTTGTGTTTCGCATTTTTCGCGATTTCTGAGGTGTCTAGTACTCTTACCTCATTTGGTGTCTTAGAGTGTTTTGATCTTCATAAGAAACAAGATCGATTGTCATGAAATAATATTCTTGAAAACGGCACCATTTTCTTGCCGACTGTACATCTTTTCCAAATTGTAAAATAAGTTCAAAATTCACATACCTACGTAATTTTATCCGTATCCGTAAAAGTTATTTTATTTCAAAGTAAAACATTTCTTAAAAATTTGAGGATGGTGTCCTAAGAACGTTTTCATGTAAGTAGCTATAATGGTTAAGGTACCTGCCCTTCATGTCCTCTCTTAACTTTCCACCCTGTGTAGATATAGGTATAACAAGTCCGCCCACGCTACTGAAGCCCTATCCTCAGTGGTTGAGGATTCCGGGATTACGCAATACTTATCGAAACTCTTAGTCTTCGTCAGGTATGATGAGTTTTTCCAGTTTATCATAAAAAAAAGAAGTTAGATAGTTAGAAGAAAAATATTAAGTTCCTACGCAGTTCCTGTGCAGCAGCACGACAAACGTTACATTTGGACATCAATAATCACCGCTACTACGAGCGACATGGTCACATGGTGGTCTCAAGGTCAAACTGTAAAGTCTGACGTGACCTGTACACCGGATTTCGTGGTGTCGCTATCTCTGACGTATCGGACGTATTATCCGACCGAGTCAGAGTATAAATTTTCTTTTTACAAAGTAACCTGGGTTTGACCAAAACACTACTTATTAGTAGACCACGGTCCCTGCCGAAACGTCGGGAAATCCGAAAAAAACAAATAACACGGACTTTAAAAACCGGCGTGGGGCTATTACCTATACAACGCGACAGTGATAAGTCACATATCACCTAGAATAGCAACCGCATTGTTTTTATAGTGCGGCCTCTACCGAACAATCGATAAACTAAAATGTGCATTCATGTAGTTCCTGTTATTGCTACCAAATTATTTATTGCGCCAGCACTCTCTCTAGGTAGGAGCACGAGAGAGTGAGACGCCGCTATACGAACCATCAGTGAGCGATTCGCTAGCGATCACATACGTAATACCATTTTTATTTTCACGTTCCGAGTCGATCACGCGATATCTGCTGATTATTGTTAATTTTTAGGTAACAGCTCCGCCGATGTTAAATAAATGCGTGAAAGTTGTTTTATTGAATGATGCACACCAAAAAAGATATGCATACATAAAAGCGAAACCAGTTTATAGCACGTGCGGCTTTTATCGACACTCGTAGCTCGATAACATGTCACTGTCCCGCTCACTCCTCAGCGGGGTAAACAAGACAGCAGACAGCATCAGGCGCCATATTATAACGCGTGATATAGCGCTTGTCATGGTAGGGCTGGGTTTCATAAGACGTGTTAAAAGTCATACCTACACGTCTTCGTAGTCTTCGTAGTCAAACACAACTACGAAGCACAAAAGTCTGTAATTTACGAACCTCAAAATATCGCCAACATTTTGTTAAATAACTTCTATTTATTGCACATAAAAAAAAAAATGTGTGCAAAGGTGGACTTATCTCTAAAAGATATATTTTCCAGCCAACCTAGGAAGATTGGCTCGAAAATCTCTTTTAGAGATTACGCAACGAGTTAGAGATAGCAACGTGTTAAAAACTAACTACGTAATATTTTCTGCTAAAAATAAGAATACGGAAGGAGAAATAGAACTGAAAATCAACGGTCAAAATATCAACAGAAAGTATAAAGAAAAGTACCTTGGTGTCATATTAGACAGTCATCTCACTTGGAAGCCCCATATTGAAAAAATTAAATGTAAATTAGTATCTCTAACCGGTGCACTATATAAAAATGTAAAATGCTTCCCAAAAAAAATTCGTTATTTGATCTATAATTCACTCATAAAACCACATATAGATTACTTAATTGAATTATGGGGTTCTTCTGCTAAAACTAACTTAAGTCTCATTCAAACTAAACAAAATAAACTAATAAAAATATTGTTCGACTACGATTTTCGCACATCTACTGATAAAATATACAAGGAAACAAAGATAATGGATATTAGACAAACTTACGTATATTCTACCTGTTTACTCATACGAAAAATCCTAAATAAGGAAATAAACACCAGCATAAGTTTTAAACGTAAATCACAAATCCAAAAAATTAGATTACGCAGTTCCAATAATTTGGTTCTCAGACAACCTCGAACAAACTATGGGAAAAAGAATATAGAATACGAAGGTGCTCAACTTTACAATAAATTGCCTAACCATATAAGAAATATTAAATCTAACGATAGTTTCAAAAAATCATTAAAATCGTTTATTATAAGCCAAAAACGTAAATTATAACTATGGATATTTAGTATTTAGTACTCAACAAAAAAAAAGTTAATAAAATAAAATCTAACGTAAAAATAAAGCTATAATATAATATAAAAAATTACCATAAACAACAACATTAAGACATATAAAAATAATTTCAGAATTTAATTAATTCATCCTAAAGTGCCGATACTCAATGCCACATCTAGTAGCGTAGACTAGTTTTTTGACACAACTTACATCTGTGTTCCGTCCGTCTGAAGTTATTAGTTGAATATTTTTGTAATCGGTGGTAGTCGCAACCATATTAAATGCAACTACCTACGACATTGTGACTTTTTGTTATATCTGTTTAAGTACGCTCATTGACAATGCTAAATTTTGAATTTTGTTTATATAAGTTTCTCAGTAAGTGAATTATATGTAATTCTTATGAGAAATAAAGTTCTTTAACCATAGATAGATCAGTAAGCAGGTGACGAAAAGTGCAAAACTAACATACTTATTACAATGTATTTAAATATGTATATTTATATATTTTTTTTTCTTTAAGATATTAGATTAACTCGAATGGGATTTTTTTCAACGTGTTTGGAAGGCTACCGCTGCTAAACCCACCAAGCAAACCACAGCTGACGTTCACAGAGCTTCCTGTTACAACTCTCTTATCCATCTTACAATTTATCATCCGAGATGAAATGACTGACCAATTTTAGGCCCTAGCTCTCGTAGCCATTATATTTGGTGAATATAGTGGGTAAGCATTTTTACTTATAATCGAATCGATACAATACTTTATTACAGTGTAACTCTTTAATTATTTTTTTATGAAAATGTAAAGTGAACGCATGGTATAAAAAAACATTGAAAAGTACTAATTTTGCATGTACTAGCAATTTTACACCTTTTCAAGACTCGCAGTGCTAACACTGAATAAGATGAATTACTTTAACTATTACCTTTTATCTTATCAATTGGTATTTTTGCCTGCATTACTACAACGGAATGTATGAGTGTCAATTTTTGCTCGAAAGAATTATGAAACAACTATTATCATTGACTTTGTTTGTTTATTCAACAACTTCAGATTTAGTGAGTAAGAGCGCTAACACACTGCGTCTGAATACGTGAAAAAGAGGGATCCGTGAAAAAACGGTTTTAGAAAACTCGGACAGAATTCGGATGTCGCTTACGCACGAATCCGATACGAAACTTCCTATTTTAACACTATCAGTGACAGGCTAAGTAGGATCTTGGCCTCCACTTACTTCAATCACCACGTAGAACATGCACATTTTTTATTGATTTCACAATTTTCTTAAAAATCAAAAACATAAATCGCGAGTCGAGTTTATGTCAGCCATGTTTGTTTACTCGACTCGCGGTGTTGATTCTGCATTTATAAAAAAAATATGTGCAATCAATAAAAATTATGTATAATTTATGTTCTCCGTGGTGGTAGAATTAAATATTCCAGGCTGCTAACTTATCATTTCACGTATAATGTTAAAGTTCATACGGACCGTCATTCATGGAGATTCACGGATGACGGAGAGAAGAAAACGGATGTATTGCATAAGCTACCATACGTATACTTTTGCGATGTTAAGACAAGTATGAATTTTAAAAGACAAAGAGATGGATCGAACATCGTTTCTTTTAGAGCACCCAAAGTGATCTGCACTTCCATAGGTTTTTATCTTAAATCCGTTTCAATCAAGTCCGATGTCGCATGGAATATTGCAGTCACCTCTGGGACGGTTCCAACAGAGCTGAGAGGCTAATTGGCGACAAAGAACTGGTGAAGAGCAAATTCTACACACTAGCTCACAGCCGAAAAGTTGCCTGTTCGTCGGTCTTTTACAGACTATACTTCGGAGAGTGTGCTCAAGAGCTGCATAAGCTCATACCGCCACCCCCTTCATCCATCGGATATCCAGACACACTGCAGGCTACCACCCTTTCTTGGTTGATATTCCTAAATGTCGGACCATGCGCTACTCAACATCTTTTATATTGCGCATAGCAAAAGACTGGAACTCCCTCCCTGCGTCTGTATTTTCGAGTTCTTAAAACCCGACCTTCAAAGCAAGGTTGAATAGGCATCTTCTGGGTTAGCTCGCTCCATCGTGGATCCTGTCTTAGCCCCTAGGCTTGATTGGGATCAAGAGCAAACCCATTCAAAGTAAAAAAAAACATCACAAATTGGACACGTTGACGGTGGTCAGGGAACTTAAGAATGTAGGTCGCCGATCAATCGCGATAGTGCTAAGCGCACGCTGCCGTGATTATATGGAAATTAAACGATCACCCTCGGACCTGGGTTACACAATAAAAGCTAAGTTTTAAGCAATTTTCGCACTAACTGCGAGGAAATAAGTATCTTCGGAATTTTCATGCTACGGGCTATGGCTACGAACTACGTAGCATTCGCCGTAAAGACATTTTTAATGTGAACTAGTATCATGGTGACCACGTTGACCCATATTGCACTACTGTGCTTCTGTAATAAACAAAAACGTTTTATGTTCAGTTGAGTAACATTTAAAATTGTCAGGTTACTTATAGGAAAACTGGTGTTATAATAATGGTTTACTATTGTTAATGATTAATAAATCTTAATACATTGAGTAAGATAATAATATATTTTAAATTCAGTGTTATCCAATAGTAAAAGGGGAACTTTTAATTATACCTAATATATTCCAAGAGGCTTATGGGTTTGCAAGGCAAAATTTTAATATTTTATATAATTTTTTTAAAATTGACCCGACCTCAATTAATATATCCGTACATTAAAATTTTGGTACCAATCTCCGAAAAAAAATATATCTTTTTTACCGACTTTTAAAAAAAGGAGGCTATCGAATCGTCGTCGTCGCGTAAACGATTTTTTTCATCGAATATTCGAAGATGTCTGAAAAAAATTAAATAGTTCAAACGTTATTACCTACATCAAATTTATTCAATATTTTGTTGTTTAAAGGCGGATACCAGTGGCAGTAGCGCCAGCTACAGCATCAATGAAAATCCAGCTTAAGAGTTTTTAAATAGTTAATTAATATTTTCCTACCGGGTGGTAGAAAACTTTTTCACTGAAAAATTAAACCTTTAACAGTCTAATTACATACCTTTAAGTTTCAGGACGATTAAATAAGCACCTCTCTTTTTAAACATAACTTTTAAGTTATAACGTGGTAAATATTTTTAAAGCGTCTAGACACGTAAAAACGTCCCAAGCGAAGTACATGAAGGGAGTTAATGCTAATCGAGGGTGCCGTATGAAACAGGGGCCATGTTGCTTTCACAAAGTAATTTGTATTCGTCGATGCTATGAATGATTAACGAAACTTTCACCCCTTGGTAACCTTAACGGATTCCCTGTTCCCATACAACATAGATTTTTCATTGCGTAAAGTCCAGCACTTTTTTCTTCATTTTCGATTCTGCTAGTTAGTTTATGATATTTTTTGAAAGCGCATAATCCGAGTTATTTTTCTCGTAAAAAACCGTAAAAAAACGTCCTAAAAATTTTTTTTGTTTTCTTTGTTATTCGTATAGTTGATATTAAATTTTGTTCATATTTGATTCATGAACTTGCCAGAGTCGGTACAGAAAGTGACATGTGTATCATATGTGATTCATGTGACAGGAAACCTGATAAAACATACGATTAAGGGTTGTGTGACTGAATTTGGCTAGTATATGTATTTAGTTTTTTGGAAGGCCGTCTTTACGACGACTTATATGGACAAGAATAACGCGCGTACTAAAGTACTGTCACTGAAAAGGCAATCCGATAATCACCCATTACCAAATTGAAATAATAATGTTTCTTATATACTAAACTGATACCTACTTCAAAATGATCTATCAAAGGAGAGACATACGCTTAATTGCAATTTGCATGGAATGATATTTAAAATGAATAAATGGATATGAAATAGGAAAAATCTATTAGTACTTATAATAAGAATCAAAGTTCATAGTGTCTGTCATTGCTTGGATTTGCAAAAAAAATAGATGGGGGGACTTATAGCGGGTCTACACGACACAAACTTAGTTTGCACAACATGTTTGTAAAAACATATGTTTGCGCAAACGGATCGTGTAGACGTAAAGTTTGAGGTAATTTGAAATTGGCGCGAAAGATTGTGTTTATTTGTATTTCGGATCAAAATATCGTTGCAAGCACATTTGTTTGCGCTTACTGCTGCAGCGTGTGGACACATGTCCAAACTTGTTTGAAGTAAAAATGAGTATTCTTTATCCATTCCTAAGTAATTTATGAAATCCTTTTCTTCATTTGTTGACAATTCATTCAATAAAGTTATATGAGAGTATTTTTGTCTTTTTAATAACCATCTTTTGTCCATTTACTTCGTTTTCTTCCTTTCTTTTTCATAACGGATATTGTAACTGCTGCTCTTAATAATAAACGTCTTCGTCTATATATTTCTTCCATTTTAATGCATTTACGATTGCACACTTTAAAAAGGACTACACCTCTGCCGCTGGCGTTCAAATGATTTATTTATGCCGTGTGGACGATGGGATCTGTACAGACTTTTGTTTGCACAAAAGTTTGCAAAGCACAAGTTTGTGTCGTGTAGACCCGCTATTAGAATAAGCAGGAGAACCAACTTCTATTATTTTTAGAATTAAGTAATGTCTGTCCGTCTGTCTGTGTTGTGTGTTTGAATGAGCATCACACCAAAACCACTGATCTAAGTCCACAGAATTGTTTATATGTTTAAAGTCCGTATCTCAACTTACCGTATAGGCTATATTTCATCAACATTGGTCAACTCTAGCAAAAGTAATTACATTTTAAAGATAGGATGGACGGCGAAATTTATATTGTAAGGTAAGGTATATTTAGATTAAACTTACTGTTTTAAGAATTTTTTACCGGAAGTTGACCGCGGAAACAACCATAAAATGTTCCTCGCTGTTGTGAGGTGAAAAATTGTGTGTTGCGCTCGGCAGAAAAGTTTTTAGCGTCTTGTACCTTTGAAATCCTCGCTTCGCTCAGGATTCAATAGAGGTAACTCGCTGCTAAATAACCAACTTTCCAGCCTTGCATAACAAATAACTATTTTACGTAACTAACTATATATGTGTCGTTCCTTTTCAAAACCCGCCTTATCCACCTCTGACTCGAATCGAACTGAGTACGAGATTTCGTTCTTTATGGTACATTTTAGGAGTCCATCGAATCGGTTTAATAAAAACTTGCCATAAGTCGAAAATATAAAACGACAAAAAGTCCGTTCCGTTTCAAACCTGGCCAGATCCGTGCCCACTGTCAGTTCAAAAGTAGCCTTATTCATCCGTCAGAAAAATGACGAGTTTTGATTTGCTAATTCTTATGTCCGTTCAAAACTAGCCTTATTTCATACTTTCTATGGATGTATTGGATCAAAACTCGTCTTAATTTTTAACACTGACACTGGTCAGGGAAAATCAATTTTAAAGCGAGGAAAACAACTCTCAGTTCTAAACAGTGCTGAAGTCATTCAACCTGCAGGGCTATCGCGTAAAAAATCTGGGTATGGATATGGGCTTCATTTGACAGTTGAAGCTCATTAAATTACCATATATGGTCATTTAACTGTCAAATGAAGCCCATGTCCATATCCATATTTTTTACGCGATAGCCCCCCTGGAGTACCTATCAACGCTGCACAAATAAGAGATGTTAGCTCACTTTTGGAAAAGCATTTTGGGGCAAACTGGAAAGAAGACCCGGACTTAAGTTTTTACAAAAACATTTTGGAACACCCTGTTGTGGAAGGGGATGAACCCGAAGACCACTGTGAAGGTCAAAATGACATTAATTTTGTTTAATTAAATTCTCTTAATAAATTAAATAATAAATATTTTGCAATATTTATTTGAGCTTTCATAACTTGCTTTCATAATCCCTGTACTGACTTTTCAAAACTGGTCTTATCCCTAGTGACATTACATAACTGGTCTTATCCAAATTAAATTCTGTTAGTATCTGTTTACCTTTGATTTCTAGGTTTTAGCAATAAAAAATAAAAGCCAAACTCGTAATTTGATCTTAATTAAAATCTACAATTCTGCAACTTAAAGTAATCAAAATATAAAAAACTTGAATATTTCTTAATTGAGCTAGAGGAATAAGACAATTTTTGAAAAAAAAACGACTCATATATCCTTTTTGCTGCTTTTTATTCTTCTTTCTTCATTAATGGCTTGCTCGCGATAAAATTCGCGAATTTTGCCAATGTCAAGTAAATTTATTTTGTAGTATAAAGAAGCTATACGGTAGATTGAGTTAAAAATGGAACCTCACAACACGTGTTATTACGAAAAGAACTCGGGTGTTTTTTATTACTTTAGTGGTATGGCGTGCATGGGGTTGTATGTATATTTTGTCGTAATCTCTAAAGATTTTAGTTCTTTTATAAATTTTTAAGCGACTCCAAAAAAAGGAGGAGTTTATCAATTTGTCGCGAATACAAGTGGTATTTTTATATAGTCAACAGCAGGGCATGCTTTATGCTTTATGCTTGAAATTGCCCTTTACCTATGTCGATCATATTAGATGCGGTTTTCATAATACAAGTTCTAACATTATTACACAAGTTTTATGTTTCAGTACCTATGAACAGATTGAACAGTCGTCTTTTACCATTTCATATGTCACCACTGCCGGGGCACTGGCCTTCCTTAGGGAAGGATAAGTCATAAGATAGGAGAATGGGCCATGATCCGCCACGTGGGCAAAATGTGGATTGGTGGGTTTTCATGACCGCAAATGCAGCCGCGACCAACGGTTTAACGTGCCTTCCGAGGCACGGCAGTTATATGTGCTATAGCTCTGAAACTGCTAAATATATTTCGTTCAAACCGTTTCGTTTAGAAGTTAGAGGGCCTTCTAACTTCTAAAATAAGAAAGTGAAAAATCTAAAAAAAAAAATATGCTGTAGATCTTTATAAAAACTTTCAACGAAAATTGGTTTGAACGAAATATATTTAGCAGTTTCAGAGCTATAGCACATATAACTTTGTCATTCATACAAACACTATGAAAAACAAAATTATTTTTGCAGACGAAAAATTATAGTGGCATTTTGGGTAGGTGTATTTAATATAATAATAATATTAATAGAAACTTTATTGCTCACGATAGAAAAACAAACTCATACAGAGAAATTGTCAAAAAAAAGGAACACACAATAGGCGGCCTTATTGCTACAAAGCAATCTCTTCCAGGCAACCTTGGGTGAGAGACGGAACCCTTCATGTGCGAGTTTGACTCGCACTTGGCCGATTTTTATTTCCTTTTAGTGTTTATACGACGATTTGATTTGCCTTTTATGACAACTACCTATTTTAGTATGCTTTTTTACCCAATTGCAAAGGAAGGGTTATGCTTTTCACGTGTATCTTGTATGTATGTATGTTTGTTTATAAGTAATATTCTTAATTACCTCTTATCTTTTAAACGGCTGAACGAAAAATATATATATATAATAAAAATATATTGTTCAACATAATAACATGCAGTCAAAGGCATAAAATTTAATAACAAGTCGAATCCTTCATAATGACAAGCCTCCGTCAAAATGAATGTTATTATGTTGAACAATAAAAGTAGCTATTGGTTATGCAAGGCTGGAAAGTTGGATTTCGCGGCGAGTTACAATACTTACAAAAGCTAAGTTAAATATAAATTTTTCTTGTTGTTTTTATGATTAAAATTACTAAAATAATAAAAAAAATATTATAGTTAATTCAAAGTTATTTAAAATAGTAATAAACTGATACTTATAATAAAAATCCGAAAATGTTTAGTTAGTTGTTTAGGAAGGAAATAGTTAGTTTATCTCTAATGAAACCAGCCTGTAAATTCTTAGGATTGAACCCGAGCGTAGCGAGTGGTAAAAAATTGAATCCTGAGCGTAGCGAGGCTTTCAAAGGTACTTTTCAGTCAAGCGCAACACAAAATTTTTCACCGCACAACAGCGAGGAATATTTTTTGGTTTTCCGCTGTCAACTTCCGGTGAAATATTCTTTTAGCAAATCGTTTAATCTAAATATATTTTGTTCTTGTTGTTCTTATGATTTAAATTACTAAAATAAGTAAAAAGTTTTTAGCATCTCGTACCTTTGAAACCCGCGCTACGCTCAGGATTCAATAGAGGTAACTCACCGCGAAATCCAACTTTCCAGCCTTGCATAACAAATAACTATTTATATATGCCTTTTATAAAGTCTCGTTTCCATCTTTAAGTTGACTTGTCCTTTGAAGAAAGCGGGTTTTTTAGTATTTTAAATTTATATTTTATTTGCAAAACATTACGATAACTTTAACTATTACTTTGTTTTCTGTTACATTTAACTTTTTTCGTAGTATTTACAACGAGTTTAAATAGTTTATCAGTCAATAAGTTTGTCACTTTATAAGGAACTTGCTTGAGTAAATGGCTGAGATTCCTTATCACCTCGCACACAACCGTGACCCCTCAGATACGGTATCACAACTGTGCATCGTAAACAGTAAAGATGACAAGATTTTATTTTTGTCCTAAATGTAGACTTAAAGTCTATTGTAGAATACATTTTATTAAAAAAAATACTAGATAAAAAAATCGGTCAAGTTCGAATCGGACTCGCGGACGAAGGGTTCTCGGTACCATTAATATTAATATCCAGCAGAAAACGGCAAAAAAACACGTTTGTTGTATGGGATGGGAGCCCCACTTAAATATTTATTTTTCACCTCACACGCTCTGAAAAGGAGGTTTTGTCAATCAGTTTAGGCGTAGAAAATCGCTTTTTGCGGCCTAGCGCTGCAAAGTACTTTTTTAATTTAATACCTAAAAATATGTCATAATGCGTTCCGAATCGGACCATTGACTAGTCTTTTTGTTATATTTGATTCTTATTTTAAATAGCTTTAAATTATTTATAATACTCCGTTTTGGTTTTATTATATTATTTTAGTTCATTGAATCATAAAAACAATAACAATAAGATTAAACTATTTGTTATAAGAATTTTATATTAGGCTGGGTGAGATTTCACAACCTATAATTGGATTTCGGACTGTGATATAAATCTTTATTTTTAAATAGTCTTTGTCTTGTACCTCATGTCAGTGTCAACATTTACGGAATCTTTTTTATTCTTATTAATAAATAATAATATATTCCTACTTTAAATAACTTTGAATTAACTATAATACTCCCTTTTTTATTATTTTAGTTTTTTATTAATTTAACGAGAATTTTATTATTTTAATTTATTATTTATAATTTATTATTTTAACGAGAATAAGGTATATTTTGATTAACTTTATGGTTAAAGATTTTTTTACCGGAAGTTCACTGCGGAAACAACCTTAAAATGTTTCTCGCTGTTGTGAGGTGAAAAATTGTGTGTTGCGCTCGGCAGAAAAGTTTTTCGCTTCGCTCAGGATTCAATCTTTGGACCACTCGCTACGCTCGTTGTTCAATCCTAGAATCCTTCACTTGCTCAGATTTCAATAGAGGTAACTCGCCGCTAAATAACCAACTTTCCAGCCTTGCATAACAAATAACTATTATTCTGTTTTTAGTATTTGCTGTTATCCCCTGTACTGGCAAGCACTAAGCAGACATATTATAACTTTTAACAAATAAATTTTTTATTGTGTCTCGTTCATTGCCAGCGAAAGGTTTATAGCGTCAACAGATATACATCATCTGTCAAAATGTCAACTATCTAGCTATCTCGGTTCATGAGGTACAGCCTGGTGACAGACAGTTAGACAGACGGACAGTGGAGTTTTAGTATAGGGTCCCGTTTTTACCCTTGGGTACGAAAACGTAAAAAGTAGAAGAAGAAGTTTAAAGATGTGATTAACGCAGAAAATATGGTTCAATAGATTTTATTCTTATATAAAAATAGGCTAAAACTTCAGAATAACAGTAAAACTAACATGGCGCATCGACCCAGAATGAGTCTTAGCCTCCGATAATAAAGTTTTTTTTAGGTTTCATTTTTATTATTTGTGTGCGACAGTAACTCTTTACTATACATTTTCACCAGTTAAAAATGAATTTCTATATTGAGATTAGCTCGATCGATCGGAACTTGGATGTCCGAAATTAGAGATTGATTTTTTCAATGAAACTGTAACAAAATCAAATGTTTGCAATCAAAATTAGGTTAGATTGATCCATTTTCTTGTGTTTGATCTGTTCCATTTTCTAAATTAATTAAAACACAGATTTCTTAAATCTATGATTACTACTATTTATATATTTCCTTGTATTGTATAGAACTTCTAAACGGAGTTCTTTCTACCATTTCGAATTGTTTTGTTGTTTATTTGGGGAAATACCTAAGTAATCATTCTAAGCCCATCCTATAACAAACGCCTATCCAAGTTCGTCACGGGAACTAAAGCAATTTTATGTGTTTTCTATCATTCGGTGTACCTTTATCGTTATCAAATATTAGACCGATATGGCTATTAACCTCTCTTTCACTGACAAATAATTGATTAGTCTTTGAGTTGGAGTTTCCATATATTAGGTAGTACATAGGCTTGATGTTAATCTTGCCTTTATATTGACCATGATGACGTCACGCCGCCCCGGGCGGCTCCGTTATCGTGACTTATTCATGGTGAGGCATACACATACATAATCGATGAAAAACTTAACATGCATACCGTTTTATAATTTCTGATAATTGCTGAGTACCTAAGTATCCAGAATTAACCTTCTGTCCAGAAATCTTAATGTTAGTTAGTCTTAATAAATCTTAAATATTAATGTTAATATTAGATCATTAAATATTTTGAATGATAAAAAATATTTTCCGAATCAATTAATTAAATAAGTAGGTACCTACCTACTTACCTTAGTAATTCAAATAAAAATAAAATAGTTAGTATAAGTACCTACACGTTTAGTAAATTTATCAATAAACTAACACAGCGTATGTAAATACGCTGTATTTACTAGACGCTAGTAAATACGCTGTGTTAGTTTATTAATAACTAAAAAACAAGTCTTTAGTAATTTTCTTTACATAAATAAAAGTTACATCTCAAATAAATTGTCTACCTACATTTTTGTTTTTATCAACTATGGAAAGTCGTAACTTAACAACTGCATTACTTTTCTAGAATGAATTGATAATAATAAATATATAATTGAATTAAGAAATGCGTCAAATTATTGTAATTTCAGTTCAGTGATAAATAAAACTTTACTTACCAAAGTCCACCAACATTATTAAAAGCAAACACCTCAGTTGTTATATCAACTGCTTATGTAAAACTTGCAAATTCACGAGTCTCACTTTAACCTTAAATTTAAAGGCAACAACACACCCCGAAACACTATCACAATGCCCATATTTTCTTCACTCATGAGTACGTTCAGTAAAACTTGTGTGACTAATTTTTAATTTAAAACGTGCGGACACTTCGATACCAAGAATTAATTGGTAAATAAACTGTATGACAGCTCGCCGCCCCATGGTTTCCATAGTTACCGATAGGACGCTTTCATACGTCTCCATAGAATCCTCTACCCCGTGTCGTATTGTACCGAAAAACGTTTTATATTGCGAAAGCGTTTTATTAAACCATTGACCCTGTTTGTTGCGTAATCTTAGTTCTCTTACTAAATACCTACTAAGCAATAAATAAAGGTCGAAGTAGGCTTTGAACAATAACTTAATAATCATGTAGTCTCGGTAGCTCAGCGGTTAGAGCATTGGACCGGATTTCCAAAGGTCGCGGGTTCGATTCCCGTCTGAGATTTCACTTGTGGCCGAGTTAATTTTTTTCCAATATTTTTCTATTTAAAATTTACCATAAGTATAAAAATAGCATTGAAAAATGCAAAAATGGCAAAATCATAAATTAATAATCATGGTTGATTACATAAAACCTTGTATGTAAGAGTTCAGCTGTTTCATAAGGAAAATATTTGCTTATAACTCAAAATCATCAAATCAAACTTTTTTTACTTTTATTCTCCCAAAGGCAGAAGATAGATAAAATCTGTTAATTCTATTAAATCTGGAACCATTATCTAATTATTTGATATCTTTTTTATCAAGCAATCAACCAAACGCTACAGCTACAGCCGCAAGTCTCGGTAGCTCAGTGGTTAGAGCATCTTTCGATTCCCATCTGAGACACCACTTGTGGTCGAGTTGATTTTTCCAATATTATTCAGTTTAAAATTTATCATATAATCAATATATTTGCCAATTTTAACAGAATTTATTTTCTATTGTAGGTATATCAATATCAAAAATCATATATTAAAATTACATATTCTGGGTTAAAAAAAAGAATTAAATGCAATTTAAATTTAATATAAACTTTTGGTGCACTTCCTATTTACACTGATCTTGGAGCCGGGCTGACAGATTGGTGGTGGTTGCGGGCGGTTCTCTTCGCCGAACCTCGACTCCAAGTTGAGTTTGACACAGTCGATCTCCAAGGTCGTGGCGTTAACGCCCACGGCTGCGACCACTGGGTAAAGATAGCCACAGGCTGCAATCGATCCGAGGCGTTCGCATCTCCCGTTAAAGATGACGTATGTTTCGGTACCGCATGGGTTTTTTATGCATACAGGAATGACCGAATCATTCGGTAAGACTAAATATTCGTCAAACGCGCAAGGACCTCGTTGATAGGCGGGCCAGCACGAGTCTGATTTCGGGTGAAACAGGAATGCTGAAACAAAGAAATGGGAAATTGCTTACATATCTTTATGATAATATCATGATATAATATGATGATATATCGCGAATTCGCAAAACTTTGTTAACTTCATCGAAATTTTGGTTTAAAATAAGTTTTTAACAACATAGGTCACTAATTTTCATGGTACAATGGCAAGAGTTAAAAGCCTTCCTTGTCTTTAGTGAACACATAAACGAATAATCTTATTTTATAGTAAAAACTTAATAAAGACAATCAAATATGCAATATCGTCTTCCGAAACCTCTGCATCATCTCTGAGAGTTAAGTAAGTTGATATGTCTTATTGACTATCGCTCTTAAGGAAGTAAATCTTTGTTTCGAGTATAGTTGTTTGTATTCAGCTTTATGGATATTTCAATATTTCTGGGCTTCTGGGAAATGTATTGATATGGAAAAATTAAAAGTCTACTTACATGGCCTGCAGTCACAGATCCAGTCGTCTTTCTGATCTCCTGGATAGTAAAGCTCGTTGGGAGGACACATAGCTGGCAGGAACACTGGCTGCCGATTCTGAAAAAACAAGAAATAACTATTATTTACAGTCCTCCATTTTAAATTTCCCCATTGCTGGGGACTGGCCTTCCTTATGGACGGATAAGGAGAATGGGCCATGCATGACCCACCACGGGCCAATGTGAATTGTTGGAATTGTTTGTTTACGGCTGCAAATGCAGCCGGGACCAACGGCTTAACATGACTTCTGAAGAACGTAGGAGCTCGAATAGCAAATTTTTTGTCACCCAGCCCGTGACCATATTGCCCAACGTCGATATTCCAATAATTGCGGTTAACCTTCTATTTTGGCGTGTTGTTTGGGGTTCACCGATTTGCAGCAGTCTAAAATGTAAGCGCGCTGATTTATTGCTGAAAAACCGTTAAATATGAGTTTCTTTTTTTAAATAAAGACATAGGAAGGCTCTTACCTCGCTTGTTCACATTATCAAAAAAGTTCAAAATAGTTGATTTTTTTAAAGAAAATTCTTTAAAACTTTTTTGCAAATATGAACTTACCATAAGTACCATACCATAAAAATCGGGCTTAGAGTAATAAGATAGATTTTATCATGTCGACGAAGAAGCAAATATTCAATGACGGGAAGCGATCACCGATTGGTACCTACGTGGCACATTGAATATCAATGTGAAGCTGGAAAGATCGCGGCTGATAAAAATCTTTCTCATTTTTTTACTTTACCGTCTGGACTGATCCAGGTCCACTTTCATTTTGCCGATGATATAGTTAATATCATCACCGATGAGATAGTATAGTTTATGGCTATGCTTCCCAAAGAGTGGGTCTTAGAATGAACATAGATAAGACGAAAATAATGTCAAATTCCCATGTTGTACCCACTCCAGTTCACGTTGGGAACACTACGCTCGAAGTTGTTGACCACTACGTTTACTTTGGACAGACAGTCCAGTTAGGTAAGTCCAACTTTGAGAAAGATATCTCTCGTCGAATCCAACGCATTCGGGAAGCTCTGTAAAATCTTTGCGTCCAACTTACCTCAGTGTCTCAAGACGAAAGTCTATGACTAGTGTGCATTGCCATCAGTTATGACTTATGGCAGTGAAACGTGGACGCTAACTATGGGTCTGATAAGAAAGCTCAAGGTCACACAGCGTGCATTGAAGAGAGCTATGTTCGGGGTTTCCCAACGTGATCGAATCAGAAATGAGGAGATCTGTATGAGAACTAAAGTTACCGACATCGCTCGAAGGACTGCTTAGCTGAAGTGGCAGTGGTCGGGACGTATAACGAGAAGAACCCATGGCCGTTGGGGCGGAAAGGTTCTGGAATTACGACCGCGCACCGGACGACGCTCCGTGGGTAGGCCCCGACAAGGTGGACCGACGATCTGGTGAAGGTCGCGGGAAACCGCTGAATGCGGGCAGCACAGGACCGATCGTCGTGGATATCTTTGGGGGAAGCCTATACCTAGCAGTGGGTGTCATGTGGCTGAGACGACGACGACGACGACTATAAATTACTGCTATCTAGGTCCAGCGGCACTTGTATCCAAACAACATTATCCAACATAAATGTAGCATTTTTTTGCTACTTAAAAATAGGTACAATTATTTTTTCGGATATATGCTCTTAATTGGGCTATAGTATAGTGATGATATCGAGTCGAAAAACATACTTTCTGTTATGATGGTGTTATAATTGTATTAATTTAACTAGTGTGTTTACAGAAAACAAAAGTCGAAAGTAAGATATCTTTTTGGTTTTCAAGTTTATACTCTAAAAACACTTTAATTCCTCTTGTTTATTTATTATCTTATTCACCAAGAAGGTAAAACAATATTATTCATATATTTTTAGTAATTTATTCATTGTTGCGAATGCGATCGTGGCAATGATGGTAACATGGTTGATAGCTATTTTAACCAATCAAAACACGAACATTGGGAAACTAGATTTTTGTCTCATCTTGTTTATTTTAAAATACTTACACATTCAAAGAAGTCAACTTAATTTAGCCTGAGTTTAGCTTTAAATATACACATCAAAAGCGTCTAGGGATCAAGTACTTTTTTAACAATACAAAAATATCTAATAAATATTATCAAATGTAGTCTTTAAGACTGGCTTTTTATTTTAAATAATCATTAACGATCCAAAAAAGTGGAAATTATAATTCTCTATAGCGCGCGGCGATACTCTAAAACATAGGTACTTGATCCCTATTCTCTTTTGATGTGTGTATAGGTATTAGCGATTTGATAGATTATTTTGATACTTACATCTTTATTTTTTAAACTGTCATCTTCTTCGACCTCTGGAAATCCAATTGAGTTGTTCGTCGTATCATTATCTGCTGCCGTCAGTTTGCCCACAAGGCACAGAACATTCAATACACTAATCAAATATTTCATTTTCGACCGTAATCACTATTTTTTAGCAAAGTTACAATTTAAAGTAACACTCGACACACTCGCACACTTGATATTTAAATTCTATATTTTTAATGACTAGAAAAGGAATTAAACTTAACTACGCGACAGAATAAATACAAATCTTGAGACGAACTACTCCTCCTCCCTCTCGATTAAGTATAAATAACCGTGGTCAGACGTCATTCTCACGATACAAAACAAGTTTTGATAAAAAATACCTTTGTGTGGGTAAACTGTGCGTTTTTCCTATATTCACATTAAAAGTCTTAAGAACATTCAACTCAGACACGTAGTGAAATTTGTAACAGCTTCTTCGAAATGTGGTAACGTGTTTTTTTTAAGTGAATCACTGACTGCTATAACATGGGAAAACCGAGCTTTGATTTGTTGCGTATGAGGACTTCAATGTTTATATGAGAAGATATCACATGTATTTTTGGGATTGGTTATTTCCAAAACACAAGCGTAGGTATCCTACAAGTAACCATTTTTTTTTATCTTCGTTAAAATAATTGGATGTCCTTTTTCGAATTACCTATTTATTTATTGGTTACGTTACTCAATTTCACAAAATGGGTACATTTGAGATGATAATAAAATCACTTACGAGTATATGTATTAGGGTCATGACATGACCCCGTGAATAAATCAAGAAGGAATGATACCTACCTAGGTACTTACAATTTCTTAGGAGGAGTCCTCAGGAACTGTAAAATGAAGTCTTAAGCCTATGCAATCAAAATTCAGCTCTTAAGTTATACATAAGTAAATAACACAGAAAAAGAAAACTATTCTGATGTCTTAGCGAACCACAAGGCTCAAAGCTCAAGTACCTAAGGTACAAGGTGGTCCAACTAAGTGTTAGCATTTTCAAACTCTCTGACTTTGACATAGGTTTTCTGATCGGCTTGAAATTAAATAGCCCATTGTCGAAGCGTCAGAATAGTACACGCTACGAGAACGCGTGATAGTGACACAGCAGAATATATAATAGTGTGCAAAAGAGACTGATTTTAGATAACTAATCATCATAAGGGATGAGCCTAAATTTTCGCTAGATTAAACGATCAGCAAACGAAATTGTCGGTTTGATACTGTTGAAAACCCTCAGTTAATCCACAAAGAACCTTTCCACGACCAGCGCGAGACTGTTTGGGTCGGATTTTTTACAGATACGCTCATTAGACCAACCGATCTGCCCCCTTACTCGTGATTTGATCACATTGAGATCGGTATTGACTTATGTCAGAAGTCAGTAATTATGACTTAATATAAGTAATTAAACTGAAAACCAATACTTGAAATAAGTACCTAAATAAAGTAAGTTTGTACTCTAGAAATCGATTTTAGCGCCAAATCAAAATCGAATCAATGACGAAAATTAGTAATAGTTATTGACATTCAATCTCGATCTCAACGCGATCCCGTCCAGAGTACCCCCCTGGACGACCCTGTGACGATATGACGGCGACCACCGAGCCAAAGGTCAAAGTCACTAATTGTTTTAGCCATACATTTACTTACCTGACCTGAATTGTTTGGGCATCGAACCATTTGATCTTAAAAAAAATAATTTAAATAAAATTTAATAAAAAGTTTAAAAAACCACTAACAAAAAAAATACTCTTAAAAGTTAAAAATAATATTTATTTACCCTAATTACTTATTAATTACGTTTATTAATTTTTACAGACGTGCGTCGGGGACTGATATGTATTGTACCTACCTATTGCCTATGCTTACTACCCCCACAGTCGCCCTTGAAGTAGCTCTGGATCTAACACCCCTGGACCTGTTTATACAACAGGAAGCCACCATGGCTGCTATAAGGCTTAAACACCTGGGTCTCTGGTACAACCAAGAGGGTCCTCACTCCACATTGTGGAATAATCTAGTGAAACATGAGCCACTATCGCTGCCCCATGCGACAGGATCCCTAAACAATACATTTTCGAAAAGAATTACCAAATACAGTTATTTGAAAGTGACCAAGACTACTCTGGCATACATGAAGTCCGAATTTATACGGACGGTTCCAAGATGGGGATTGGCACTGGAGCCGGAGTATTCTCACAAGACCTAAATATCAAAACATCACTAGCACTAGGCCAACACATTTAGATATTTCAATGCGAATGTGTTGCAATAGTAAACGCAGCTACCATGGCCCTGTCTAGAGGTATGAAGGAACTGAACATCCGCATACTGACTGACAGTATGGCCGTCCTAACAGCACTGGAGGCCAACACGATCAACTCCAGTATTGTCTACGAATGCCACCGAGTTTTGGATCGTTTAGCATCCAACAACAGCAGAGTAATCCTACAATGGATTAAAGGGCATAGTGGATCACACGGGAACGATGCCGCCGATGAGCTGGCAAGAAGGGGATCCTCCACAACAGTGGCTGGACCCATACCCTTTCTGCCACTCCCGTTCAGCCAACTGCGCTCATGGGTAAGATAGCGTACTCGTGCTGCACATAATAAGCGTTGGGTAGATCAAAAAAGCTGTAGACAGTCCAAGTTGGCGATGACTGCAGTCTCGCCGCGGTTGACCTGTAGACTGCTCAGCCTTAATCGTCCAGACCTCCGAATAGTTGTAGGCACACTTACAGGTCACCTAACTTTAAACCGACAACTATTCATCATGAATGCGACAGACAGCCCCCTATGTAGGGGATGCCTGGACGCAGAGGAAACAGCCGCCCACGTGATCTTGGAGTGCGTGGGTTTGGCCGCACAACGACGGGCAGAAATCCTCAAAGACGTGAGGTCGCTCCTAGAAGCCTGTGAACGCCCCAGGAGGCTTCTGCGCTTCTGGAAGGAGCTGGGATGGCTTGACTAGCCATACCGATGCTATGTTCACGCATAACGGACCAAATGGGAGTCTAAATTCTCATTTATTCTGTAAATGTATTTTCTAGTGCAATAAAGAGTATAGTAAATGCGGAGAAAAGAGCTCATCACCAATACCAATAAAAAAAAATACCTACCTATTGCTAGGCACTGCACGATACTATTCAGCCCGTCCAAGTATACAGCTCTTGATAGCGGTCCCTCGACGACGTCTTTGAAAATTAATAAACTTAGTCAATTAGTAATTAGGGTACTTAAATAAATATTATTTTTAACTTTTTAAGAGTATTTTTTTGGGTTAAGGGTTTTAAAAAAAAACAATTTTTAGAACATGGCATGGGCAATCTCGATTCCATTAAGACGGAGCCACAGCCCACACAGACCGGAAACTGCCGCTCTATAGCGCCATAAGATACGAAGTAACTATTTATTTATTACTTGTACTATTAAGTATAAGTGTCTGTGCCATAATAGTTCGTTAAATGCCAGCCAAAAAGAAATGGTGAGTTTGACTCGTCACCCAATCTGCCGCCACCGAAATTTTACTTATGGTGTCTAATTTTCGAAAAGCATACCACGGACTGTGGCTAAACTCAAGAACAGTATCTATTCAACGTCCTAAAGCCGCTATTGAACCTGAAACACTTTGGAACGTGGTTGAAAATGTTGAAAAATATAAGCTCGTTCCGCCATTAGCTAATTACGCTATATTTTAATCAAAAATAAACCAAACACCTCCAAGGTCCAAGTTAAATAATCACTCATCAGCAAATAAAAGTCTATATTTTTTTAATTATAGAGTAAGTATACAAATCTTAACACTGATTGGGTGGACCACCCTGAACTTAATAGAAATCCTCTCAGAAACATGAATTTATAAATTATTATGCACCTTTTTTACAGAACCCTATAAGTTAACGACTTAATATTTTTTGTGGTGGGGTTTCGATAAATATCATATAACTATTCAGTCGGGCTTGCAAATTTCAAAGAAGTTACGCCGCGCCCCGTACGCCGCGCCGCCGCCCGTACCCTACGGGCAGGCTGGTGACCTTGTTATGAGCAGAACCGGCAAGAAACACTTCGAAGGCTGTTTTTTCCTGTCTTATTTCGATCAGAATCATCAAATTGAAAATCCGATATCAAAAAATTTAAAAAAGGCTTTTGGAGTTGGAAAGGTAATAAAAATAAAAGTATGGAAATGCACTGGTATTACAATGGAAACAAATTATCTATAATAAAGCTGTGGCTGTATGAAAATTTATTTCTTTGCCTTGACGATGTGAGCGAACTTTAAAAAAATACCAAATACTGTTTACGTCAACTTGAAATTTTTGTGAAACGTCAAAATGGGAGTGAAAACTGACGAAAACAATGTAAAAATATAGTTCTTTACATCAATAAAATAACAAAAATGCGTGTTTTGATCATTTAATTTAAATACCGAAATGTTTACCAAGAAATCTCACCAAGATGTTAAGAAATCTACTGTTAAAATACAGGATTCTAAAAAGGATTCTGCGACTCGTTTAAAGCACCTAAAAATCGTTCTAGGTAAGTTAGTAATATACATAAATCGGTCATTTACATTGAAAACTATTTAACTTTCCATTACAGTATTTATTTTCTACAAATTTAACCAATGACGCTATTTTTTGCAGAACATGCTAATTAGCTGTGAATAACTGTACATAGTTGTTATGACATCGTACTCTAATGTTTACTTGCGTTATTATATTAATTATAAAGAGGAAAGATTTGATTGATTGTTTGTTTGTTTGCATTGAATAGGCTCCGAAACTACTGAACAGATTTGGATTAAATTTGATACACAGATAGTAGATAGCCATTATTGTGTATTACTTTCTTAATTGGACTTTTAAAAATTCCTTAATTTAATTATGTGAAAATTTAAAATCATTTGTATTTCCTTCCTGTGAATGTATAGTATAAATTAAGAATTATAAACTTTTACAGAACATTTTGATGGTGAAGAAGCCAAAACATATTTTGAAAACAACTTCAGTCATGTATACTTTATATTGTATGACAACTTTATACAAGCAGAAAATAATCTACGCCAAAGAGGTAGGTGACTTTGTGTTTTCCTTGCTTTTAAATACACTACATGACAAAATTTTTATTAATACCATGTGATTCATTATTGTCTATGATTTTGTAAAGTTCTTTTTAAGTTTATATTTTAGACTTGTTACTAGTGTTGTAAACAATTCATAGCAAAGCCTTTTAAATAACCCATAGTAGAGCCTACCCAAATGCCATCTCTTATTTGCCAAGAGTTTGTATTATTTTAAAATACAAATATAAAATCAACAAAAGCTTCTGAATGTATTATAAATAATTCCCAGTTATTAAATTGTATCATTTTGTTGTACAGAACTTCCGTTTCATCTTGGTGAGTTTTATGGGATATGCTATCTCACATCAACCATGATCCATCATTACTAGAATTAATATACATTGTTTTGTGGTAGATGATGTTATCATACAGATTACATGCTTATCTACTAGCACGAGATTTGTTATCTATCATTGCACCTTTTAAAGGATTAAACTATGATAAATTTTAGTTTCATTTTTATTTTTTAGTCACATATGAATCATGCTTGAGATTGCTATCCTAAAACAAAAAATTTCATATGTTAAAAATTATTAACCTGTGGGTTCTATCTAAGCTTTTCATAATATCTTAACATCTCATAATAATTTACAAGCCTGCAAATTGTGATACAATCTCTTTAGATCGCCCTTGCATTGCTCTTTGGCAATGCCCATCAAAGCACAGGATCTGGTACAACTCCTCAATAGCAATAAGTTATATATTTTTGAAAGGTCTTTTCTATTAGAACTACTTTAATTATGGGCATTTTTTAAATTTGTTGTCGGTTTGGAGTAAATCGTTCATTCATGACCCAAAGACTCTCTTGGAGACTATTGGAGACTCAGTCATAGTGCAGTAATTTTAAGAATTAGTGCAGATTCCTTGATGTTATAAGACCAAAAAAAAATATCATGATGCCTATAATTTCAAATGAACAACAAATTCAAAAGTGCTTCTGTAGTAAATAATGTTTATCAAACAAACCTACTCAATGATACCTAAGGACCTATTTAAATTATTGCTATTGAGCAATTTGTACTAAATTGTTAATTTTGCCTTTATGTAGTTTGAATACGTTTTTGAAGAGGTAATGCACATAATATCGCACCCTAAGTTGAGTGAAAATAAAGAAGAAAAAGTAATAAATCAGCTCAAAGATAATGATCATTGAAACCATTCAAAACAATAATTAAACTGGTTGGCTCAACTAAATGGGCAGATTGCTTGGTACATCCCTACTAACTGCAAATACAATAATTTTATATAACTTATGATAATATTATATTTTTAGTGCACAAAGCTGGAAGAGAAGAATTAGAAGGAGCACTATCCTTGTTAGAGAAAGTATTATGTCTCTTGCCAGAATTAATCGGCAAAAGATGGCAACTTCATTCATTGACAAGGATATTTTCAAAACTCCTCCATAGTTGGAATTCACAAAGACTCAGAGCAGAGGCAATAAGGTATAGTTATACATAAATAATTATAAATATAATATACACAATAATTTGCTTATTCTTGATTCATCTGTAAATATATTTTTTCAGGTATTTCCTGTTGTGGTATCAAGCTTTGGGTGACAATGCCCCCACTGAAGTACATAGAATGTTTGCATCACTTGTCCCTGGGTTACCTGAGTCTTTAATACAGCCTAGTGGTACACCTCTTAAAGCAAAACCATTTGAAATTGGTGCCAATGTCTCACATGAATCGGGAGACTTCAGCATTGATGACATAATGCAACATCCCAACTTTACTACAACCTCAGATAATACCAAGAAAGTGATTGTGGAACAAACATCTACAGGGATCATAGGAAAACTAGCAAATGTCTCAGCTTCTATATTCCATGATACAAATGCCCTTAATCCTGTACAGACAGTTGAGATTCAACCATTATTACCCGCTAGTGCCAATGAAAGAGCTGTTGACAATGAAACAAAATATTTCTTTGAAATCTTACTGGATGGCATGGCAACTTCCGTTACGAAAATTCATTGGAAAGATCGTTCACACACAAAGGCAATGAGATGTTTTGCGTTTTTATTGGAAAAGTTCAAGATGTACTATTTACCTATAATATGTCCACAATTTAATTATAAAAATTCACTCTATAAACCTAACCTTGGTAAGTGACATACCTTAAATATGAAACATTTTTATACTTATGGTAAATTTTAAATAGAAAAATATTGGAAAAAATTTACTCGGCCACAAGTGAATTCTCAGACGGGAATCGAACCCGCGACCTTTGGAAATCCGGTCCTATGCTCTAACCGCTGAGCTACCGAGACTTGCGAACCACCGTCGAAATTCTCCAATACTTTTATATTTTTAATACGCTGTAGGCCAGCGTTGTTACATCAATGCTAGGAACATCCTTGCATTCGAAAGAAACATCTTTTCAGGTGTTTAATGATCGATTAAGATGCAACTGCCAATAATTTATGATTTTGTAATTTTTGCATTTTTCAATGCTATTTTTATACTTATGGTAAATTTTAAATAGAAAAATATTGGAAAAAATTAACTCGGCCACAAGTGAATTCTCAGACGGGAGTCGAACCCGCGACCTTTGGGACTTGCGAAGTCTCGGTAGCTCAGCGGTTAGAGCATTGGACCGGATTTCCAAAGGTCGCGGGTTCGACTCCCGTCTGAGAATTCACTTGTGGCCGAGTTAATTTTTTCCAATATTTTTCTATTGAGAGACGATTTTGACTAAAATTTAGCAGAATTGGCCCCCTGAAAAGATGTTTCTTTCGAATGCAAGGATGTTCCTAGCATTGATGTAACAACGCTGGCCTACAGCGTATTAAAAATATAAAAGTATTGGAGAATTTCGACGGTGGTTCGCAAGTCTCGGTAGCTCAGCGGTTAGAGCATTGGACCGGATTTCCAAAGGTCGCGGGTTCGATTCCCGTCTGAGAACTCACTTGTGGCCGAGTTAATTTTTTCCAATATTTTTCTATTTAAAATTTACCATAAGTATAAAAATAGTATTGAAAAATGCAAAAATTACAAAATCATAAAAAATTAAACATTTTACTTAAATTTTAGATCAAAATCTTATTGTTCAAATAACATTTTAGAGCTACCGGTTCAACATAACATATTGGAAGACGATTTTGTTCTATGCCGTGTGATACTGATAAAGTGGGTGGCATGTTTTGCTCACTTCATGAAGAAGCAAGGCAGTGATGGTGGACAACCATCTTCCATGACCAGCACAGGGTCTCACGTACACTCGGGCACTCCTACGCCGGCTACCTCGCTACACCATGAAGAAGAAACATCTTTTACTGTAGGTCACCCATCAGATTCGAGTCGTGCGTCATCTCATGACTCAGCATCGAACACACCACACCCTAGTTTAGAATCAGGTTAGTAATAGTAAGCTGACTTTTCAAGCTTTTCCATTTAGTTGATTAAGTGCCGATTTTTGAATTCTCAGATATATATTATTCATCTACACTCACCGGAACATTTAATTGTCCACCCATTTAATTGTTCATACTAAACAAAAAATAAATAAATTAAAACAACTTTTACGGATTTTGATGCACTTATAGTGCATTTAAATTCATAAAACTTTTTTATTTCAATAATGAGTGCCCGAAAAAGACTTAAAATGTGATTATGAAGCAATCATTGTTTTGCCTCTATGGCACATATAACAAATAACAAATGTTGTGGTTTTGGTACTCATTCAGAAATTGCTAATTGGACAGTCGAATGCTTAGCCTAAACATTAGCATACAGATCTTTGCAGAAATATGTTGACATTTTTATGTATAGAGTCGCAAAGTGAGCATGTTTAAGTATGAAAATAAAGGGGTGGGCCATTAAATGTGCCGATGAGTGTATATTATATTAACGGAAATTGGAAATTAATTGTTGATATCTGTTTTAGTATGTGTTTATCCGAGGATTGAAAAAAATCAGTTTGTTAATGGTGGAGTGTAAAGACTCATGTAATCACATTTTCTAGGTTCTGTAGTTTATGAAGAGCTGAGTGCAGAGCTGGTAGTCCGCGATGTGCTTTGCTGCTCATCGCGAGAGCACGTCGACTTCACCATTGAAGTGCTGCGACAGGCTTTCTTGCTGCCTTTCTCTCACGCCGCTGCTGTGCGCCGCGTCATCGCACTCTATAAAGACTGGATACAGATGAATGTGAGTTCACAATAATTATGAAGATTTGTCAATAGAATGTAGGTACTTAACTTTAAAATTTGTTTTATATAACTTTAAACTTTTATCTAAAGATGCTATTTATCTGTAAATCTTCCATGAAATAAATAAAATACAGTTAGGAACAAATTTAATTACGGATATGATCCTCAATATTAAATGCTTTTTTTTTGTACTATTGTAAGAAGACAGATTTACCATGAGCACTTTCAAAATTCTTAAAGCACATACAAGGTATTAAAAGACCCATAACGAAAACGAAAACCACGCATTCTCCCCATTGTTACTATCATTTTCTTGTATGGGGCCAAATCTAGGAACCTGATAATTAAGGAGTTGTGAGGATCAAAGTCAATTTTTGTTTTTAAAGATTATCGTTTAAGGCTACAAAACCGCAATGAAAATCGAAACCAATCAATTAAACTGGGTCCCGGTCTAGACATACGCACACATTGCACGCGTTGCATTGCATGTTACAATAACACCCATTTTTTTTAACCATAAATTAAAGTCGTTTCCCAGCTATTATTTTTACATACTCTTATTTAGTTTGATGTTCACTATGTATATATTACGGCTTCGGTATGGGTTTTTTTAACACCCTGTATATGTCTTGCAATGCTGATTCATCCCTTAAGTAACCAATCAAGTTAATAAGTTTAAGAACTAGCTTCCACCCACGAGTTCGTCCGCGTACACATTCGGCTACGGCGGACGTTGACGGGCTGTCTGTGTGCCAAGTCTCACCCAATTCTTGCAATTTTTGCGTGATTGAAACTTTCATTTACTTTAAAACCATGTATAATCTTAGTACTATAAAGGTTAGAAGAATGACAAATAATTTACAATTTATCATGTTTTGTCGTATCCATCACGTGACAGGTAGCGGAGATTCCCCCTTTCCTGATGGAAAGCGCGTTCGACCATCCCGGCGGCGAGCCGCTGGCGCCGCCGCGCCGGTTACGCAACGACTCATACCTCGGCGCCGTCGGGAGGGACAACCTTATGGTCCGAGCGGGACTGCAGGTAAACGTAGACAAATTTTAATATTGTTCTATCGCGTGATAGGTAGCAAAAATTCCACCAGTCCTGATAGGAGGCGCGTTCCAACAACCTGCGGCGTTTGTGCAACAACGTCTCATACCTCGGCGCCGTTGGGAGAGATAACCTTATGGTCCGATCGGGCTTGCTGGTAACTTAGACTAATTTTAACTTAGTTGTATCACATGATAGGTAGCAGAGATTCCCCTATTCCTGAAAGAAGGCGAGACTTCGAGCAACCCGGCGGCGAGTCGCTGGCGCCGCCGCACCGTTTGCGCAACGACTCTTACCTCGGCGCCGCGCTTGTCGGAGGGACAACCTTAAGGTTCGAGCGGGCTTGCAGGTAAACTTAGATTATCTAAAGATATCCGAAAAATAACATCTTTGCCGTTTCGCATGGTCTAACGTAGGTACGTGCGCGCAGGTGGATACCATAGTTCTCATACCTCTCTTGTCAACCAATTGACGCCAATAGATCTTACCCAAAAAAGGCATCTTTTCCATAATCGCTTGGTAGGCGGGTTGGCGATCGCAGTGCATCCTTTGTAAGTTTTGGAGACGTTGCTGACCGTCGTACCTTGATGGCTGGTTTTCACCTGGTCTACTTCTACGACACCTACGGGATGAGTATGGGTTCTCATATCTCATTGTTTGATTTTTGTTGTTATTTCGATGTTACTAAGAACTTTAAAATAATTATAAAACTGTAATACATACAGAAAACTGCTATAAAATAAAAAAAAATCAACCTTTTCTAATATTGACTGTTTCTTCACAGAACGTACTGCAGATATTCATGACGCAAGCAGCAAATGTATTCCTCGCATCGCCCTCGCCCGTGGCTCCGCCTGGCGCCCTCAGCCAGCAACAGCTGCTGGACGAACAAACGGACACGTGCAAACGCGTCCTCAACATTTACAGATACATGGTCATGCATGTCGCTATGGACGCCGCGTCTTGGTAAGTTTATATTCATGACACAAGTAGTGAACGTGTTCCTTGCATCGCCCTCGCCCGTGGCTCCGCCTGGCGCCCTCAGCCAGCTACACCTGCTGGAGGAACAAAAGGATACGCGCAAACACGTCCACAATATTTACAGATACAGGTTACGCACGTTGCTATGGAAGCTGCGTTTTGGTGAGTGTATAATAAATAGCAATCACCCCTGACTCCGCCTGGCGCCCTCAGCCAGCAAACTTCTCTAACTCAAGTCAAAAGACAAGATACTTTACTAACCATACCACTAATTGCATTTTTAGATCAAATTATCATTACATGTCATCATAAGTGTAATAAATCCATATTATTATTTCAAGAATATGAAAAATCATTTGAAAGACACAAATCGCTCTATAAATAAGGCCCGTGTTATCCATTCTAATGTTCCCTCCAGCGCCATGAGTATAACACCTACAGCCTTCACTAATAGCTTCAAAAATCACAAAAAAATGTACACGGCCGGAAAAAAAAAATATTTTTTAAATCGACGGATTGCACACGTGCGTAGCACGCGCTTAAAGTCTAGTATAAATGAATAGATAAATAATTGCATACTATCACACCAATTATCAGCCCACGTTTAATGACGAACTTGTGTTATGGACCTAGATAACGAATAAACATACTATCCTTTTTTTTGTAAATACATACATAATATTTAATAAAAAACACCCATACCAAGACAAATAGACATGTTCATGCACACAAATATTTGTCTTGACTGGGGATCAAACCCGGGACCTCTGGCGCAGAAGGCGGGTTTAGTACCCCTGCGCCAAACAGGTCGTCATGTCAAAATAATTCTATAATTATAATACCAAATCTTTTTCAGGGAACAACTGCTATTAGTGCTGCTTCAAATAACATCTTTGGTACTAACAAAAGTACCACCAAAAAGGAAGCAGGAATCTCTAGGTTTGTATTGCAAAAACAATTTATTGTCTAAATATTCTAAAAAATAATAAAAAGTATAATAGTACTAATAAATTTCAGGTGGATTCCTGGCTCCAGCTCTGTTCCAAACGTTGATAGTAACTTGGATAAAGGCCAATCTGAATGTAGCAGTGAAACCGGAGTTGTGGCAAAATTTCATGGAATTGCTCTCTCGACTCACACATTGGGAAGATCTGATAAAGGAATGGGCGGTAAGGCGTATTTTGGACTATATTAGTTTTTAGGTAGTGTATTTTAATTACTACCTTTGAACTTGTATGATAACCATAAATATCTATGCTAAAAGTTATTGAACTGGCGGTAATACAAAGTGGACTGTATAGCGGTGCGGTTGAGAAAATATGATGTGAAACCTTAGGTAGGTAGTGAAGAGGAAAGAGGACTCATCGACGTTTGTTCAGCCTTTGGAATATCACGGCTTGCCTCCAGCTGCACCTCAGGAATCGCCACTAGTGAGCGTCTCAAACATCCACACCTCGGATGAACAGGAACCCTAGTTCACACACAATATTAGACACTAAAGCCCTAAAACAGTTTATAAAAGTCTTTTTTATAAACGCGTTTATAATATTTTGATGATTTTTTGTAATTTGAATGGGAGTCGCACGCAATGCGTGTCGACGCGGTTCGTTCTGTAAATGTACTTGAATTGACACAAAACACTGCAACTTTGGCGCAATTGTCGCACGAATCATGATGAACTTGTTTTCTTCTCTTTCACTCGGCGTATGTGGGTGCGTGAGTGGGAAAAGGATAGGACTACTAGGGATGGAACCGCAGCATAAAGCGCGCGAAATTAAAAATAGGGAAATGGCGTAATCAGTGTAGTTCATAGGAACTGAGGAGCCCTTGGCGCCGTGGTTCGCGCGCTAGGCCTGCGATTGTTGAGGTTAAGCAACTTTCGCAATGGTCGGTCACGGGATGGGTGACCAAAAATTTACTATCTCGAGCTCCTCCGTGCTAGAAGGCACGTTAAGCCGTTGGGCCCGGCTGCGTTAGCAGTCGTTAAAACCCACCAATCCGCATTGGGCCCGCGTGGTGGGTCCTTATCCATTCATAAGGAAGGCCAGTGCTCCAGCAGTGGGGACATTAAAAATGGCTGATAACGACATAGGAACTTCCGTCAGGTGACGCTGATATACTTACAAGAATTTATTAGCTAGTAGTATTGTAGTAGTCAGTGCAATAAGGTTTTTATCGGTCTTACTTACCACAGAAGAAGAAAGAGGTTAAATAAATAATCATGACACGGTGTCCAGAGAACAATAGAATTGTGTCTCATAACCCGGGACCCGAGAGGTTAAAATTGTTTATGTGTTCTTTAACAGAAAACAATGGAGACGCTAACGCGAGTCTTAGCCAGACACGTCTATTCGTTGGACCTGTCAGAGACGAACACTGCTACTGACAGTAGGGGGCGTGGCCGAAGAACAACCCCTGCCCCTGTGCCCGCCCCCCACCCCCGCCCCGCCTTACATCAAGCTTCTGGACCTGCCGTCTCTGACGCTAGAACGCCAGGTAAAATTATTCTGACTATAAAAGGCAATAGCATGGATTATCCTGTTCTCTAAGAAAGGAAGGAACATCACAACCCACAACACCACAACACCCACAACACCCTTACATCAGGCTTCTGGACCTACTGCCTTTGACGAACTCCAGGTAACATCATGCTGCTTATGAAGGGTAATATAAACAATGGAGACGCTAACCTGATTGTTAGCCAGACACGTCTATTCGTTGGACCTATCAGAGACGAACAACGCCACTGACAGCAGGGGGCGTGGCCGAAGGACAATACCCGCCCCTGTTATAAACCCTCCACCCCCGCCCCGCCTTTCATAAGGCTTCTGGACCAGCTGTCTCTGCCGCTAGAACTCCAGATAAAATATCATTCTGTTTATAAGGGACTTTATGAAGGGTACATCACCGGGTTTTTCACGAGTTTTCCTTAAATACCGCAGCTTTTGTTGGGCTTAGAAAAACTTTATCACGCTTCACAGTCCTTCAGAACTCCAGGTAAATACATTCTTGTTATAAAGGAAAATAAAAAGTGAATATCACTGACGCCCGCCCTTCATCAGGCTTCTGGGCCAGCTGCATCTGACGCTAAAACTCCAGGTAACATCATTCAGGCTTTAAAATTTTATAGCCCAGATCATCTTTTCTTATAAGAAAGAAAGAAAGAAATATCACAACCTGCCTTTTTTCTGGTTGTAAAGGGCTAAAACCTAAACTATCCTCCACTATAAGAAAATAATGAACATCACTACTCAAACCGTTACATCAGGTTTCTGGACCTCTGCTTCTGACAAACTCCAGGTAACATAATTCTGGTTATTAAGGGCAATATAAATCAATGCAAACGGTAAGTGGGTGCGTAAATTCAGACGCCGAGTGTTAACTTGACATGTCTATTCGTTAGACCTATCCGAGACGAACACCGCCACTGACAGGCTTCTGGACCTACGCCCTCTGACAGGCTTCTGGACCTACACCCTCTGACGCTAGTGCTCCATGTAAAGTTGTTCTGATTGTTAAGAGCTTTCGCTAGAACTTCAGGTAAAGTTTTTCTGGTTATAAAGGGATATAAGAGTGTTAGCTAGGCACGTCTATTCGTTAGACCTATCAGAGACGAATACCGCCACTGACAGCAGTGGGCGTGGCCGGAGAACAACCGCACATATCAACTACGAAAACTAACTACTAACTATTATAAGCATCCAGGCCTACTACCTTGGACTATAGAATGTAGTGTGGAAACTTTTTTTTTCATTATGAATGGGATCGCTCTTGATCCTAGTCTAGCCCGGGGACTAAACCGACGTACTTATAACGGGCGGGTTATAAGCACTCGGAAATACAGACGCAGGGAGAGAGTTCCACTCCTTTGCTGTGCGCAATATACCTAAAAGCTGTTAAGTAGCGCTTGGTGCGACATTTAGGAATATTAACCAAGAAAGGGTGGTAGACCGGACTGCGTCTGGATGTCCGATGGTAGAAGGGGGATGGCGGTATGAGCTCATGCGGCTCATGAGCACACTCCAAAATATAGTCTGTAATTTTTTTAATTTCGTATTCCTAAAATTAATTTCCGACTATTGTCCCATACAGGAAAGTCTCCGAAAACCGGACATGAACCACACACGCGGAAAGACGCAAGCGGCGCCCGCCGCCAGATGGCGCGCTGCAGAAGCGAGCCGCATCTCGCCAAAGACGCACAAATAGGTACAGTTAAATATTAATGTTTGCATTAGATTAGAATCTCATTTTTTTGGAGTTTTGTTACTTTCCGATCGTCAAATTTATTATTTGTATGATGATTTTTTCTTACAGACAACAGAGCCCAAATGACATCGCATTGGCAGGGCCATCCGTTCGCCAAGCATAGATGGTGGATTATGTACCCTCATTCCATTGTTTAAAATTATTGTCAACGCATCAAAATTTTATTGGCTTATTTACAAACCAGCCCTTTAATCTCTCCCCTTACCCCACCATTTTTTTTATTCTGAATCAAAGTTTATTGAATCGGAATCTATCGGGCTCTGTTGTCTGCGATTTATCTAAGAGAATGTTATAATATATTCTTTATCTTTTGTTTTGCACACAGAAGAAACCAAAGAGCCCGTTATTATCAGCAACAAACAGAGAAGATGGTACTCTCTAGACTCATTGCGACAATCAACTCAGCATGAAGAAAGGGATTCAGCTAGTGGTATGATATTCTTAATTTGATGAGTGCATGTGTGATATTTGAGCCTTAATCTGTAACTGGTACATTTACAACTATGAAATTAATTCAGGGTCCCGTTCTCCATCGCCGGCTCCATCTAGCGGCGTTGAAAGTAGTTCTATAAAGGACTCACCGCTACAGATCGATTTGGCTTCTGACGGTGGAAATGTAGGTACGTATCAAACACAGTATGAATTTTAATTGTCCAAAGTTTAAATAATATTTTCCAGACTTAAATAAAATATCTACCACCTCATTCACTACGGTATGACAACGGAATCTAATTCGAATTCTGTGTTTTGTGTTTGTCTATTCTGAATTGATTGACAGTGACAATGCGTACGTTCCGCTGTAGGTCTCGGAATGTTTGTGAATAAGAGGCAGTTAATTAAAATCTTTGCAGGGAATTGCCACTTCAAATTCAATGATGTTTACGAAAACGTAAAGACTGTTCATTTTAATAATTCACATAACATAAGATTTTTTATGTTTTTTAACAGAATGGTCGGAGAGCGAATCCGGAATGGGAGGGTTAGGTGTGGGCGAAGGGAGGGGTGTAGGGGCGGCGGGTGTCGGGGTGGTATTAGGTGGAACCGCGCGCGGGTGGCTTCCCGACGTAGCGGCCGTATTGTGGAGACGAATGTTAGCAGCTCTTGGTGATCCCAACCACCTGCGCGAACCGCACGCGCACGCGCACCTCTACAACTACCTCATACACCTCAACGCGACGCTGCTCAAGGTCAGTGTTGGTACTAGCTGTCTGCTATAGCGGCAGTATTGTGGAGACGAATGTTAGCAGTTATAGGCGACCCCAACAACCTCTACAACTACCTCATACACCACAACGCGACGCTGCTCAAGGTCAGTGTCGGTACTAGCTATCTGATATAGCGGCAGTATTATAGAGACGAATGTTGGCAGCTCTGGGGGATCCCAATACAACCACCTCTAGAACTATCTCATATAATCTCAACGCTACGCTGCTCAAGGTCACTGAAAGCGCTGGCTGCTTGATATACCGACAGTATTATAGAGACGAATGTTGGCAGCTCTAGGCGACCCCAACTACCTCATACACCTCAATGTCACGCTGCTCAAGGTCATTGTGGTAAAAACTGAGCGAAAAAAGTAGCAGCCTACAGTCTCCTCTTGTAAGCTTGCTCCTTACCGAACCTGGACCCCTAGCCAAAGTAACAATTCAAAAACGATAACCAATTCGAAAAAAATTAAATGTATGGGATTGACGGATTGGTATAAGCCGCGCTTAATCACATGGTCTTACCGCAAGTTAATTGGCGTTTCGCTACATAACGATGTTACTTTGTCTAACGGGCTCCGAACTCCTTACCGGCTCTGTTTGCATGCGCTTTCTCGCTTGAGCAGACATAACCGTCACCAAACCACCGATCAGTGTAAGTAAAGGCATATGCTCTTCTAAGCTTTCCAAGGCGGCCTTTGTGAATTAGATACACTCAGTTTTTAATATTTTAATACATACTCTTAAAAATAATAAGATCACATTCCATAATTTACCGAGCCCTTAAAACTGCATTCCAAACATTCGTAGTTTCTACCACCACATTTAAAAAGAACTCCCTTTTTTTGTTTTTTAGCATTATAACAAATATAAACTTAAGAAACTTTACTCATGATAAATTTTAAATAGAAAAATATTGGAAAAAATCAACTCACAACGGCCACAAGGGAATTCTCAGAGGGGTCCATCTAAGAATTCACTTGTGGCCGAGTTGATTTTTCCCAATATTTTTCTATTTAAAATTTATCATAAGTTTAAAAATTGTATTGAAAAATTTTAAAATCACAAATTAATGAAACTATTAAATTTTTTATCGTTAAAGATATTTTTTTAATCTAACGTTACTATTATTAATCTCTAGTTGTTGACACTACCCAGTCGGACAGCCTTTGTATGACTCAATAAATATTGAAAAAATAACGCAAACGCTTTTATCAATCGGCACATACGTAATAGAATCATCTCGTCCAATCTGTAGGTGGGCATCTGTTAATTTTTATCTCAAATATGGCACGCTGGAGTAACTTATCAACCGCTATCTATTTGTGAAGTCATAAATATTTCACAATAATAACAGTTCAATCATCTGCCTAGCTATGCGCTTTGTTGTTGTAAAAGGGCGGAATTCTTTTGTTATTTATTTTAATATTTATTTACACGTATCGTAGACTCAGTGCGTTGAGAAGCGACAATCGTTAACAATCAGTGCGTGTTTCATCTTTGTATGGTGTTATTGCGACTTTGCGAGCTGCTTTCCAACTCGAAAGTCTTTAAAGTTTGCTCATGCGAAAGAAGAGCAGGAAAAAGGAGACTCCTCCGGAGGCTCCGAAAGGTAATATATGTATATATAAATTTTATGTTATAATTTATATAACTCTATGTTATAATGTACGATTAATTAGGTTTTATTTCAATACATCGTTCTCTCAATAATCTGAGAAGCGGTTAGCTTTATTTAGTTAAACATTTTTTCAAAATGTCTTGATAAAATCTTTTTATGATTTGTTTATTGATTTATTTAAAATAAAAACAATACAATTATTATTAATTTAAGAAATTAAACATTATTGAAACGAGTAAATTTACGTTCCTAAACAAAATTATACATTGTGGGTAGTTAAACATAAATAAATATTTTATTTTGTCAAAGATTATTTAGAAGTCTTGTAGCCTTTTACATATTTGTTGTTTGTATTATTTTCATCATGTCTTTTGAAACGCCAGATGCTTTGTTGAGTTTTGATTTAAATAAATCGTGGAGTGAAGCAGATTTGTCTAAATTTCAAAAGGTTCTAAAAATCAAACCACTTGTTGTGTGTGAATGTTAATTGGACATTGTTTAATTCCGGAACGATTACATTAGTGAAAATTTTATTTAGATAACATCGTGTCGCGTAATATTTTCGAATCTTCGTAGTGCGCGTCCAATTCCCAACTTTACCTTTGATTTCTCTTGTCTTTACCATAGGATACTTTCGTTCGCAGATAAGCGCAAATCAAACTTTAAATGGGAATACGGAGATCCATGTACCGTTCAACCTGTTCGCGGGATGGTGTCTGGAGGCCGAATCTTTGCCACCCTCTCACAGGTTAGTACCCTATTTATTGCTTACATCTTAGGTATTTGTAGGTACAACATCGTTTTATTACTTTAAGTATCTAAAAAACAAAGTTTAATACTTTACTTTTTTGGGTGAATTTGTTATATCATCTTCTTTATATTATTACTCAAATCTAGAAACAAAATTGTAGGTTCAAGATTAGCAATAAAAAAACTTTTTAATAGTCTTCCATATATAACAACTTTAAAGTGTATAAGTGTACACTAGGGATGTTACGGAGGTTCGGTTCCGATTCGGAGAGGTCGGAAGTTTCGATTGATTTTGCACATTCTGTTCCGATAAATTTAATCGGAAGTTATATCCGAAGGTAAATTTGGTGAAAAGAAAAATTCAATCAATGGGGATGACAAATTTAGCCGAAAATCGTCCACCAATATTTTGTAATTTCCACCATGTAGAAGTGAGTGCCTAATCGTGACCGTTGAAAAATAGATTGGACGGAGATAAGCATTTGTTTTGGTATAATTTGCTTCCTTTGGAGTCACTTAATTTGATGTTTGCTTCTTTCTATTTTTGGATTTTTTTTAATGCATTACAATGCTATTTATAAGTGATAAATTTTTAACTACAAATATACTAGGAAATAATCAACTCGTCCTCATAATGCTCAGATAGGACTCGGAAACTTTTAGGAGGCCGACCTAATGTTTTTATTGAGCTACTGAGACTTATGAGGACTTATGTACATGGTACAAGTCAATCATAAATCCACCCTATTATCTCATCATATTACAAAGTTAGTCAAGTTTAATCTGCCTGCTAGATATCTGTTATATTAGATATGAGCTCTCGCCAGTTAATTCTATGAAATAAAAATATATGAATACCAGGGCCGGCAAGTTACTCGCGCTCCGTCTCCTATGCGAATCAACGCAGGCGCAGGGTCCTGGTGCGCCGTCCTCTTGCAACAACCGACTTCATCTGGCGCACCTCAATCTGTACCAACGAGCTTTGCACCACGGTAAGCAAGCTAGTTTTTTAGTAGAATTTGATAAGTACTTAGTATTTTTCCTTTTCTAACAATTTTATAAACATTATCATTTGAGCTTTGTTCTATCAATATAGCATTTTCTTTTTAAATAATAGCATTATAATTTTGCATTTTACAATGCAAATAAACTAGAAAAAATCAACTAGTCACATCCCGCCAGGGCGACATGAGACTAGTTGCTTTTTTCTAGTATATTTTCTTGTTTAATATTAATGTAATAATTTGTACGGATACTTGTAACTTTTGATGACGCTCTGGATGAAATTGTGACATTAGTTAAATTTACTGTTTATTGTGTTTTTTTTGTTTTGCTATATAATTAAGTTTAAAACCCTCAGAATACAAATATAAATGTCGCATATTTTAGTTACTAATTTTGATTGCTTTTATATATTTTTTAAAGCCGAAATACCTGACGCTTAATAATTTATGTACTGTAATGCGTAGCTTAACCTTTCGTCTGCTTAATATCGTATCCGTTGAACTCTAGGTCATAATAATAACACAAATGAGTTGTAAGCGTGTAATGTAACCCTTAACAAGGTGTAGTGTCAAATAATAATTGATCTAATGTATCATAATAGCTCAGTTTGCGGTCACTCGTTGAGTTTGTATCCTATTATTGATATAAAAATTGAACCAATATTGATTCTTATTTATTAAAATGGTGACATTAAGTGTGGTGTTAGTTTATACCTGTTTCATCTCTAAAATTGTAATAATATGATGTTCTTATTCAGTTTGTGGTCCGAAATATCTCCGTGAAGTGTGTAATACCTACTACATACATAATAATGTTTAAAGTGGTAAAGTTTGTGGTCAATGACTGATGCCGTCTCTGTTTACCAGTCAGAGAACGAAATCGGCAGCTTCTACAGTTTTTAGCCAAGCATAACTTTTACGTACACCAATAGTAAGAGAGGATCAAAATACTAGTAACGTTAGCGCTGAAAACACATAAAATCCAAAATATTTTTCTTTTTTCCCAGGCCTAACAGGAGAAGATCGTTCAGTAGTAGACGTACTAGTCGAATACGCAGCCCCACGCTACTTGTCCCTAGCGCTCGACGGATACTCGCTACTACTCCTCGACTTCGTGCACGCCTCGACAGTAGTGCTCAACTCCTCTGACATGGGGGCATCGGTAAGTTTCACTGTCTTGATCAGTCAAATTAAAGAACCCCATTGCTGGGTTCAAGCTTTTCTTGTACGGTCAGTCTTAAAAACCTCAAACCATCTTACGTAAGTCTGTCGCCATAGCAACAATGTTTTCAGCGTTGTTGTGTTCTGGCAAATAGAGATAAGATAGTCATTTAGCAGCCCTTACACAGCCCTGAACCCTAAACTCACGACCTACTTTTTGGTAGGTTTGCAAAGGCAATAATCAATTAGTTTTGTGCATTTAAATAAAAAAGAAAATGTTGCCTTGTTGGTAATATAAAACTTATGTTACAGTGTCCTCGGACAGCGGCTGTCACGTTTCTAGGCTCGCTGCTTTCACTGCCAGACGAGTTGATGAACGCGCCGATGCTGCAACCTTACCCACATCAGTATAACACCGTCTCTTGTCCTGACTTAAAGGTATGTTTATAAGAGGGGTTTTTATAGTATTCGAGCCCTTTTTCAGAAGCATTAAGATGTCATTTTATTGATCTTATAGTACTACTAGTATTTACTCGCAACTTTCCCCGCATGGAAGTTGAGTTCTACGGGAATTTTGGTAACTGTCTATGTCTATGGAAAGATTCTTCGTAATTTTCAACTTTATTTGTTAAGAGTGTTTTAATGTTAAACGTTATTTTTGTTTACTAGGAGCACGTCCTCAATATCGTAGTCCGCGTGTGTCGACGCGAAGGCGCAGCAGCGGCTCGGTGCGCAGGAGCATGCGCCTTGACCGCACACGTGTGCCACGTGTTAGCTGCGCGTGTGCCTTGTCCAAGGTTACCCTCGTACGTCACCTGCCTGCTGCAGATGCTGATGGTAAGTGGAGTCAAGCTATAAGCTAGTATTATCAGGCCATTGTCACTCCGCGCGTGGGATTGAAATATGTACGGTCAACAGCAACTACGGCTTATACAAAATGTCAAATTTCTTCAGATACATCTTAACTCAACGGCATATGTCTTAAAGTCTAAAGCCAATTGGAGAAATTTGACAGATATGTAAAGCCATGGCTGCTGTTGCCTGTACTGCGTTCGGCGTCCTCGTCGAAAACGACATCCATAGAAATCGGTGAGGCTGTCATCATCGGAAAGGATTACAACTACGAGTTAGAAAGAGAGGCAACGAATCGATGAATTTGTGATACCGCTGTGTGACCTAAACTGCACTCTAATGAGTACGAGCAAAAGTTGCTTATTTTAAATGATTTTGCAGAGTGCAACTTCTGTTACTTATTTAGGGCTAGCGCATATATACAACTTTTAGTTGAACAACTACATTAATTTTGTTGTGCATCATATGTTTATAGGAATATATTGAAGCGCGCATACTATTCAGTCGATAGTTATTCGACAAAAAAGTCGATTGTCGATTTGTGTATTTTTCGCAATTTCCACACAACTAAACAGTTTATGGGAAAGTTGTATATATGCGTTAGCCCTTATTCTGTATTGCCTGGGCGGTGCGCTACGACTGCGCTCGTGTGCCATATGCTTTCCATGCCCTTGACTTCACTGAATCTCTGATTGAATCGCGACTCTAAACTGTGAATGATACAAGTTTTTAGGGTTTTTTTATCGTGACATAATTTATTGAAGACAAAAATTAGTTAAATCATTAAATGAAATTTGCTAACATACTGTGTTGTTACAGATGAAAAATAAAACAATCGCCAAAGTAGTAAGCGACTGTGTATTGGTGCTCGCCGATTACACGGATCGAATAGTGGAATCTTATCCTGGGTTAGCTGGTAAGTTAAATTACAATATATTTGCTCAAATCAAGCATAGGTACCCGAAACCTTGGAAATGCATAATAACAATAAAATTTTACAATAATTACTGTTTTTGTCCAGGTAAAATAATCAAATGGATATGCGCGTGCCTGGCTCAGTTGTCGAGTAGTAGTTCGCGAGATTCAGTACGGCCTTTAGCGGGTTCGCTCCTTCTGTGTCTCGCCGAGTTCGCGGTCCGCTGTGGGCCCGCGCGGCTTATGGAAGAGAAGGAAGGCGACCAGACGCTTTTACTCATCATATTTAAAGTGAGTAGCATTTTTTGTAATATATAATCCTAACTAATGCTATAGATGCGAAAGTGTGTTTGTTTGTCCTTCCTTGACGCCCTAACTAAGCAACCAATCGACTTGATTTTTGACATAGAGTTAATTAAAAGGACGGAGAGTAACATAGACTACTTATTGTCCCGAGATTCCCACGAACGGGCGCTGCCAGTGGGATGGGTCTGCTCATGTCTGTGTAATAGCTAGCGCAGACGACGGATAACGGAGGACTTTTTATCCGCGACACGTCTTTATTGTTAACCAAATAAGATTGAACTTAGATCGCGTATATCCATGAAAAGTACGCGATAGTCCTCATTATATATTCAACTTTATGTTCTTAGTTATAAGGTCGTGTCGCGGACAAAAAGTCCTCCAATGTCCGTCCTCTGCGCAGGCTCTTAATGTGTTAAGATATTTATATTTTTGTTTAAATTATTTTATGTTATTAATGATGTTTTGAACTAAGAGCATGGCACTGCTTGATCAGAATAAATAAAAATAAGTAATGTTCTCTAATTATTCTAATTAAGTATATGAAAGTAATTATTATTATTTTTAATTTACTTTAAATACGCTTTATGATTATGACCCAGCTGATGCGTCTTCCAGTAACATTGTAAGTTGCGTCTTACATTAATGCATTTTTATCTTTCTTTTTTTTTGTTGTTGCCATTGTATTTTTTATATTTATTTTTATTTATTTATTATAGGGATAGTACAAAGCATTAGAAACATTCAAATCAACAATTTTTGACTTAAAAAGATTGTAGGCCGATTACGACTATCCTGCGGTTTACAGTTCAGCTTGCTCGAGATACGGATGCTGGATTTTATTTAAAGAAAAAATAATAATAATATTAAACTCTTATAAAGAGAAGTAGTATATAAAATAAAAAAATAAAATTTAAAAGCCAAGTGACAAAAACAAGTGGAGAAAAAGAAATACTTTAAAGAATTAAGACCATAAAAGTATAAAAATATGTATATACCCAAGGGAAGTCCCAATCATAATGTAGCGTATGTTTATGTCCTAAATTATATATATTTATTTTTATTTTTATACCTATATACATTTTACACACATAAACTTAAGGTTAAATGAATAATAAATACTACGTAATTAGGAGAACATATATACTCGTAATATTACCCTTACCAACGTTAAACCATACTTCTTACTTACTTCTGCACTTTAACATGAGTACCTGAAGTACGTCATGCTCACTCAAACGTTTCTTCGGCGTTGTCGTGTAAGGCGGGTCGTTACGTTCCCTAAAATATGGTTGAGCGAAGAGATGGCTGGTTCATACGTCATGCTCGTGAGCGGATGCCGCCAGCGGAAATGGGTCTACTTCAGTCTGCTTGCACAGAATACTTAATAGTACAAGTACAGAAGGTTCACTTCGCAACTGCAATCAAATAAATTGCTAGTCTAGCTCACGACACAATAAAGTCCAATTCACGTCGCGCTGCACTAAATGCCTAGCATTATATTCACCTACATTCTGCGTCTCTTTCTATCGCGTAACTCGTATTCTTTCTGACGCAGCTAGGGTTGCCTCTTTGTGATTCATTTATTTATAGGTAGACTTTGTGTCGGCATATGCATAGTATAATCAAAAGGTAGATATATTAAAGGTTAATAGGTACCTACCAAAAGTTAAAAAAAATAACAAACCTACCTATAACCTGTAACGACAAAACAGAGCGTTAGTCTCAAACATCAGAAATTCGTTTAATTCTATCAAACTCGTGAAAGATTATTACACCAACCTACGTTCCTACTTATTTTCGTAACCTAAGTAGGTAGGTACCTACCTATTTAAATATTAAACCTACGTAATAAACCTAACATGAATGAGAATTTCATAATAATAATAACCACTTTAAAGTAGAACTTGCCTTTCATCGTCCTTAGGGAGCGTAAAAAAAGTTAACTTTGCATCGCGATTCGTGTTTAAACAGTTAAACACTGCACAATATTTACGAGCTTTTTTTTACGTGTTGCCATTTTAAATTTAACTTATTTTAAAGTAGTTAACTACGGAAAGTAGGTGACAAACAAAACTCGCGCGTGCGTCACTGCTCGCTCGTGAGTCCCTACTAGATTGGCCCCGCCGGAGGGGCCGCCGCGCGTAGGTATGTTTTCGAGCATACACGGGGAGTGAAACAGGCCTGCTGCTTGTCTTAACGTTGTGCTTAGAGCTTAAATATTTTCATCTAAAATAAATTACTATTGACCTGTATGTACGTCACAACTTGCAGTACAGTAACCTTGTAATGCGAGAAATGTTATAATGTAAGTCCTTCCTTGCAAGTTGAAAATTGTTTACGGTTAGGATAACCATAAAATGTAATATTATAATTAGTATTTTCTTTTTGTGATGGAAATTTACCTTACTGGTATGTTAAGTAACCTTAAATTTGACGACTCTGTTTGAAATAAAACAGGGAGAAAAAAATTGCCCTTGACGAGTTTCTTGCCGGTTCTTCTCGTTACCCGCCGTAGGGTTTGTGAACCGATGGCGTAGCTTCTTTGACGTTTATAAGTGCTTGTAACAGCCTAGACTGAATAAATGATATTGAATTTGAATCGTATATTAATGTTACTCTATCGACAGTTGAACACAAGAGAAAGTATTTTTACGAAGGAGCGGCAACAAATTCGCGGAATGAAAGTTGTAAAAGTTTTACTCTTGTGAGTGAAGCCAACAAATCGATTCCTAGCTATGTACGTTTAAAAGGATCTTAACACAGAACCGTTAAATTAGAAAAAAAATGTAAATAAGAAATATATTTAAAAATCATACAAAAAATATAAAACAAGACAAACATTTAAGAACACGGACATCAAGAATGCATAAAATTATAACCTAAACAACATCAATGTGTAGTAAAACCTACACAAATTCTAGTTTGGTCATTTGAGCGACCAAATCTCATGCGGGCACATGCAGTCCAAATGTTCAACCAATTGAACTTACGACATCAAGCGTAACATTGAAAGATCTTTACAATATGTTTAAGGTTTTCAAACTAATAATTTTGATTACCGCACTATTAGTAGGAGGACCATTAACCTCATCATCGTAAGCTATTGCTCTGTCTCGTTTACTCAGATAGTCCTTTTGTCGCCAGAGTATCCGAAAGCTATTTATACTGTTGAAATGTAACAAAAGTTTACTTTTAACAAATTGTATTAACTGCAAAGGCCTTGTTTGTAATTACGATGGTGTTGCATTTTAACAATTTAGATCAATTTTATTGTTACAAATGAACATTTCCTTTGCCCTCAACTTTTAAATATACACAACGCGTACGTCCTCAAAATTACCAGAGTATATAAAGCAATCTGCACCAATGTTACGCAAGAACTATAGTCGTATTAAAGTTACTGTTGTCCGGGATGCTCGACGTGCTCTTGAGGTTGGAAGCCGTGCTCGTCAGCGATGTACGTGACGGTGTACACCAGGCCGTCGGGGGCGAGGTACTTGTAGCTACCTTGGACCTCTATGGCCTTGTGGTCCTCACTGATCTGCTTCAGAGTGCCTTGCTCCTGGCGGGAGGTGCCGTCGCTTGTTTCGAATCTGTTGAAGAAGAAATTGTTGTTAAAATTTGAGCAAAATATTAGTAACTTGGTTTTGTCTGGGTGGTTGCAAATTCTATCCAGATTAGTTTTGCCGTTCTGCTAGGCGATTGCGTAAAGTCAATCGTATTGATTTGACAGTTCATATTGTATCATATTAAATGTCATTCCATACAAATCGAAGCCGATTGAATACGATATGAACTGTCAAATGAATACGATTACCTTACGCAATCGCACCCCTGCCCCTGGTCCGATTAAATTAACGAACATCTATATACACTTTTGCGTATTTTATCATATTAGTTTTGTGACGGTTGATAGAGGTGTAATAAAGAAGTCGTCTCGGAATAGACTCTCTTATAGGATAATTAAATGGATTAACTCCTTTTTCTAAGTAGGATCTCAGAACAATAAAATATTCTCCTTCGCATTACAGGAAAATACTATGTTTATTGAATATCTATTTGATTGTCAATGGACGTTCTCATAGCATCGAGGGTAAAATATGGAAATCTTACTGGAATTGGTAGCCCTCAGGGTTGACGTCAGCATCTTGTTTGAGGATGTAGACTGGTTCTGGTTGTTGTTGAGGGGCTGCGAACGCTACGGCCACCATTAAAGCACAGAGCACCTAAAAAAATATAAAGAGACTTCAATATAATAATATTTGGAACACATTCACGTTCTAATAAAATAAAATATCTATTGTTTCAAGTCACTTGACAGCACTGGCATTGGATAAAATATTTATTTTAAAACACTTACGAATTTATGCATTTTGATGATGCGTATGATTTTTGTTCTCAAATGAGATTGTTGCTGAAGTCAGCTGTTGAATGTGCTAAATTCTGTGCGCTCCTCCGTTATAAATGCAGACACTAATTGATGACAAAACGATCATTTGACGCGTCGCCCGCAACAGGGTGCTAATGAGAAGAGAGGCGGGTGTCCTAGAAAACTTCTCTTGAACACTGTATTGCATAAGTGATCGGACTTTTTACAAGAAATGCGTATCACCTTGACTGTACTTAATACCTATATGCTAATTTGACCCAAACAAAAGAAACTAATGTTAAGACGCTATACGGAAAAAGTACGAAGTTTTTGTCATAAAACTATAGGACGGTTACAGATGTTAAGTTTCTGAAACACGATTTTATGATTTTGCCTCAACACTTTTTCTTTTTAAAAAGACATTAAAATTTTTAAAATTAAGATTTTTTACAAATACTATTGGAAATTGATTTAATTAGTGGACACCAATAATATTTAGAATCCTATAGCTTAATTTTTTTAGCTAAAGTTATTTACTACGAAGTGATTTCATTATTTTTTCGCCTAATCCGCAAAATCGGTCTCGCTCTCGCGCGGGTCATTTTCTCATTGCTTTCTCGCTTCAGTCGTATAGCGCCTTAACTTGCCCACAATAATTGATAATCTAAGTTGTGGTTAATGCTAATACATTCTGGTGGTATCAAATACTTGTAAATTAACATTAAAATATTAATCATATTGCAATGTTGGGAAACCGGGAGGCGACTAAATGACACAACTGAATTGTTAAACGTATGATTTATTACTGAAGTTATCCTAACAGTTACATAATATGTATTGGAAGGTGACGCATACACCAAACCTCCCCCGTTATTTTAAAAAAAATACAATATTGTTAAATATATTTTTTTTATCCAATTATTTTATATTAATATATATGTCAACGAAAAAAAAGGTAATACAAAGGCTACAAAATTTCAATTAATTAGATTAATAATAATAAGATATAAGTATGTACCTAATTCAAACAAATTTATGTATTCAATGCTTACAATGCCAAAAGAAAGTGATAAAAGCCTACAAGAAAAGTTGTTATTTTTCTTACTTGATAGACACACACACTGAACAGTGCCTACCTATTGAGACTACCCATAAACAATGTTATCTTAAAAAAAAATACTTATAGAGTACATATAATTAATAACTAAACATAACTAGTCATGTATATATATTTTTTTCTTTTATATATAAACAGTTGTTGACGATAGTACTTATTACACAGTCATAGCTGCTTAATCAAAATTATAAATTTACATACATACCTTCACGTCATAAATCCCATGCGAGGTTGGTAGAGCATCAAAAGTGCAGCTTGTGAGTGAAATGTACACGTCATCACTCTCATAGCCGCCACATTTCATTTGACATTAGTTGGGCCTGAGATGTCTGATAACAATAGTTGGGATAATATAGCTCTGCATAACTAGAGTGATTGATATTTTTTCTGTCTACTCAAACTTTTCTCATTATAGTTATATGATTTTCAAAAGCAAGAGAGTTGTCTAGCATATGATAAATTGATGTATCACTTAGATGAGACATCTTTTTTTCTATTTCGAGCTATTATTACGTATTCTTTAGCACCATTAATAAATATTTTCTGTTTTGACTTTTTATTTTTAGGTATTGTATGCTGTGATGAAAGGAACAAATGGATCTGAAATAGAGGGCTTGTCTTTGCCGGTGGACGAAGATTTTGACCCGAATATACAGTTAGACAATTTAGGAATGAAGACATCTCCTATTTCTACAATCGACGTCAAGTTATGGGCTCAAACGGTAAGAATTTACGGCCGTATTATTTTTCATATACTTCATATTTTCCCAAATGAAGTTATACCCACTGTTATTTCAAATTATTATTATTGACAGCCAAATAAAGGTTTGTCAATATCAAAATGCTTGACATTTCACATGTAGAAGTACAATTTCGTCCTAGAGTAAAAAAACTGAAATGCCTTATAGTGACTTATAGTGGCGCATATACAGCATATTAAAGTATTGGAGAATTTCGACGGTGATCCGCAAGTCTCGGTAGCTCAGTGGTTAGAGCATTGGACCGGATTTCCAAAGGTCGTGGGTTCGAGTCCCATCTGAGAATTCAGTTGTGGCTGAGTTGATTTTTCAAATATTTTTCTAATTAATATTTATTTTAACATATAGTGGACTTTCCATTTTAACTTAATCTATCGTACAATTTCTATATTATTTATTCAATAAATAAAAAATAAAAATCCAAAATGACACCGCCATTTAATAAAAAGAAGAAGAAGAATGCCATATAGTATTCGTACCAGTCCGTAGTCGGAGTGTCGTGAAGTTTAATCTCATATTTAGTTTAGTGCAAGTTTCGCTTAGGTTTGTATTAACTCCTTTTTTGGGGTTCCGTACCCAAAGGGTATAAAGGGACTTGTTAAGACTCCACTGTCCATCTGTCTGTCACCAGGCTGTATCCCATGAACCGTGATAGCTAGACAGTAGGAATTTTTACAGACGATATATTTCTTTTGCCACTATTGCAACAAATACTAAAAACAGAAAAAAATATATTTAAATGGGGCTCCAAAACAAACGTATTTTTGCCGTTTTTTGCTCGATATTAATGGTACGGAACCCTTCGTGCGAGTTCGACTCGCACTTGTTTCTAATACATTCATCATTGGTTGATACTTCAGATATGCACCCAACTGGTGTTGTTCCTGGGCCACTGGCCGCTTTGGAGCGGGTGTCAGTTGTCTTCGAGCGTCTGCGAACAGCACGACAGCCCGTCACTAGGCGGAGAACTCGGGCCGGCTGTTCTTAGTGCACCGCATGTGCAGCTTATGCGGCTTAGCGATACTACGCTGGCTTCTTTTATTGAGCTACCGGCGTTGGATATGCCGCCTGGTGCTGCTGCTACTACGCCAGGTATACCCCCCATAAAAGCAAGATAGTTCCTCACTAGGGAAAGAATTTGGCCCGGCCGTTCTAAGCGCGCCACACGTACATCTGATGAGGCTTAGCGACACTACGCTGGCCTCCTTTATTGAGCTGCCAGCGTTGGATATGCCGCCTGGCGCCACTGCCACTACACCAGGTAAACCTTCCATCATCATCATTACCCATTTTAATGTCCCCTTTGCGGGGACACTTGGACTTCCTTATGAATGGAGAATGAAAATAGGCCAACCAGAATATTAGCCTCGTGGCGATACTACGCTGGCCTCCTTTAGAGCTGTCAGCGTTCAATATGTCACCTAGTGTAGTGCTGCTACTACTCCAGCCAGCGTAGCATGGGCAGCACTGCGACTCGCTTTCGACCCCTATCTCGCGATATCTGTCCCGCTCATAACAGTACGGAGTGAGCGGGACACACTGCGCTCGCTCGAGAAAAGACTAGAAAAAGCTTTGTCGAGGTGTGCATGCTACGCATGCTGGTATACCCCCATATAAGGAGCATGATAGCCCGAAGAGCTCACTAGGCGAAGAACCCAGCCGATCTAAGCGCACCGCAATAATTGTTTTACGTCACGTATCACTATAGCAACCGCACTGTTATTACAATGCGGCCTCTATCGAACAATCGATAAACTATAATTTTCATTCATCGCGGCGTCACACTCTCGCACTCTAGGTAGGAGCGCGAGATAGTGAGACGCCGCTATACGAACCATCAGCTAGCGATTAGCCAGCGATCACATACGTAATATTTTGACGTTCCGCGTCGATCGCGCGATTACTGCGCGATGATTGCTAATTTTTAAGTTATACCCCGCTGACTTCCCATCGCAGGGTTATCAACATCGGACCGGCAAGTGCGCGTGTTGCTCCGAGACATCGCCGGCAAAGCGTGTTGGGACGCGTCTGCGCTGTACTACGACCCTTCCTCTACGGAAGAAGAACCGCTGGAGCCGTTGCCGCTACCCGACAGGTTTTATATCCTTTTTTTTTAGCCTTAACAACGCACGCATTTGTTCACTTTCCAATGGAGAAGTTTCCATTTTTTTTCTATTTAATCAAATTTGAAAGAATCATGAAAATATCTCTACAAATATGGGGCCTTAAAGTTGCGCTAAACGACTCAGCTATATTTGAGGCCACAGTCAATTCTACGCGAAAATATGTAATTTAAATAATTTAGTTCTCAGCAATTTCATGATGGATTTCTAAAATATTTCATTGTCCTTTTAGTTGTGATCTATATTTGAATCCCATTCAGTGAAATACAATGTTTTCAACATCAGAAAACTTCTCCATTGAAAGGATTGGCTACTTACTCGTTTTCATTATTTACCACCCGTAAAAGTGTAGGAAATAGCTGATTCAATCAAGAACATAGAATCTGATATCATCAACAGTATATTTTGTTTTTGTTGTAAAAGAGGTGCAACTTTAAAAGTTATATACTTTATTATTTTCACTATAACATGCAGCTAAGGTATACGGTTAACTCAACGAATATCACCATAAATATGAATATTTTGCCTTATTGTTACATTAACATCACATTTTTATTACAGTGATGACGTTCCTCGAGAGAATACGTTATCGTCGCTCCCGCCACCGTTACCCCCGGATCTGCTGCCCGATCACAAAAACTCTCCACCAGATAAACATCAATTGGATCACGTAAGTTTTAATGAAACAGTATTGAGATTTATCACGTGTAGTCTTAATTTTACAATGTATATATTGATGTATATGTTGAGTTTCGTGTCATGCACTTTTTATCAATCAAGCGACTAATGTCACCGTGTAAGCGCTCCTGACACTATAGTGACGCAATAGCGCCTGCTCTGGCAGCGTCGACTGTGATAGTCTCGTGAAGAAACTATTATTTTTAACCAAACTAGTTACAGTAGTACGAAGTATCGTCACAGGTATTGAAAGTCTGGATATTAATTTAAACTCTGTTTTTAATACACTCTGACAGATGCCAATATCACTTTGTATAAATAATACTGTCTAAAAATGCACCTAGTAATGATATTCTTGAATTACTTTAGGGAAATCACTACTTACTGAACTGCAACTGGATCTGAGCAAATCATTACTTTTACCTTTTAAGGCAGCATTACATTTTTACAGAGTGACGTTGGCAACTGTCAGATTACTCCAGTGAATAAAACCGACTATAGATATTCATTCATGATGCCTGAAATTCGTGATGTAAATTCGACTTTAATCTGACAATACTTACGCAGGTACTAGCCTACATCGGTCACACGTCACCCGAGGTGGTAGGCGATAGGAAGTTAGACGGTGCAGGGGCGTCCCCGCTGCCGCCCGGCGCAGAGGACGAGCTGGTGGCAACCCTGGTGTCGCACCGGAACGCCGAGCGGGCTTATCTCGCTAACAAAGACAGGTAATTAGGACCAGGGTTAGGGGACATGCTTGTTTGGTAGGTGACCGGTGGTTAGACGGTGCAGGATTATCTCCGCTGCCGCTCGGTGCGGAGTACGAGCTGATGGCAATCCTGATGTTTCATCGGAACGCCGACTGTGCTTATATAACTAACAAAGACTATATTCAGGGTTAGAGAATGAGTTTGTTCAGTATAAAATTGTGGATGGTATGTGACGTTAGACGGGCGTCGCAGAGGAGAGCTGGTAGCAACACTGGTGTCGCATGTAAACGCCGAGTGAGATTATTTAGCTTACAAAGACAGTTGATTGTGACCAGAGTTAGGGTAGTTTCTTTAGCATAAAATTGTCGATGGTAGGATTGATAGGTGACCGGTCGGCAAAAAGGCGCAACTGCAGGGGCGGAGGACGAGCTGGTGGCAAACCTGGTGTCGTACCGGAAGCGCGCTTATTTGGCTAACAATGACCGGTGATTGTGAACTTGAAAAAGTTGCTATCTTCGCCCGTTTTCGATAAACATATTTTAACAGTAGCTTGAAACATTACATTTTTTTAAGTCACGAAACCCTTTCATAGGAGACGAAAGAGCTTTCCAGATTGGTTTTTGATGGAGCTATTAAACTGAGTGAAGTAAAATAACCATAATGATCTGTACGACAGTGACGACGAAGCGGAGCCAAGCGAGTGGTGCGGGCCAGTGTCACCAGGCCCATTCTCGCAATGTCGGCTATTGCTTACGCAGATGGGAGCGCTCGCGCCAGCGCGTCGCGCGCACGTGCATCTGCTACGCCGCTCCGACCGCCTGCTGCGGGAGCTACGGAACCTGGACGCGCAGCGGTGAGTCTGCACTGGTTACGTACTACGAGAGTGGTGTAGCAATGTCGGCTGTTGCTCACGCAGCTGGGAGCGCTCGCGCAGCTGCTACGCCGCTCCGACCGCCTGCTGCGGGAGCTACGGAACCTGGACGCGCAGCGGTGAGTCTGCACTGGTTACGTACTACGAGAGTGGTGTAGCAATGTCGGCTGTTGCTCACGCAGCTGGGAGCGCTCGCGCATCTGCTACGCCGCTCCGACCGCCTGCTGCGGGAGCTACGGAACCTTGTTGCGCAGCGGTGAGTCTGCACTGGTTACGTACTACGAGAGTGGTGTAGCAATGTCGGCTGTTGCTCACGCAGCTGGGAGCGCTCGCGCAGCTGCTACGCCGCTCCGAACGCCTGCTGCGGGAGCTACGGAACCTTGTTGCGCAGCGGTGAGTCTGCACTGGTTACGTACTACGAGAGTGGTGTAGCAATGTCGGCTGTTGCTCACGCAGCTGGGAGCGCTCGCGCAGCTGCTACGCCGCTCCGACCGCCTGATACGCCGCTCCGATCGCCTGCTACGAGTGCTACGAATCCTGGACGAGCAGCGTTTTTAACGTAAAATTCTTTGACTTCTACCCACCCAATTTCTTTGCATGACACAAAACGAAGGGCCATGAAACTCTTTAGCGTTTAACATATCCATGAAAAATATTTAACTCGATTATCTAATTTTCTTTCTAGATGTCGAGAAACGCACAAAGTAGCAGTCATATACGTGGCGAAAGGGCAAGAGAACCGTAACGAGATACTATCAAACCGTTGCGGCAGTCCGGCCTACGAGTCGTTCCTCGCCGCGTTAGCTTGGGAGGTGAGACTACAATTCGACTTTAGTTCTAAATTCAATAAACAAAAAGCTCTTTTTACTACTTCTAGAAAAGTGAGAGATTCAGCTCTATCGTAAGGGACGGGATCTAAAGTACATGTTCTCTTTTAACAACTTAATAATTGTCATGCAGTCCTTTTTCCTTCCTCCTTCCCAAAATTCAGGCTTCTTAATCTGTCGTCTAGATTTACTAAGCAATAACCATCTACATCTCTCAAGTAGTCTCTATTTTGGTCACAAATTAAAGTCTGATTTTGGTTTCTGATATTTTGCGATATTGTTAGCATGATATTGTTGTCATTGTTTATCATGTAAATTTTTGTCCATATTATTTCTGCTATCGAAGTTTCAAAAATCAACAAGCTTTCGTGGCATTGTGGTTATGTATGAATACTTAAGTAATAGCTATTGCGTTATAATATTGCTAATTTTCGTAAACATAGGTTGAACTAGAAAGCCACGTCGGGTTTGCGGGCGGCCTCAGAGGCGGCGGCGGTGGGGGCGTCAGCGCTCCATACATCGCGACGCTTACATTAGAAGCGTTGTTCCACGTAGCCACGCGTATGCCGGCCGACTCGGCTGATGCGATCCTTAACAAGGTAATAAGATTACGTCGTCGTCGTCGTCTCAGCCACATGACACCCGCTACTGGGTATAGGCCTCCCCCAAGGTTCTCCACGACGGTCGGTCCTGCGTTGCCCGCATCCAGCGGCTTCCCCAGATCTTCACCAGATCGTCGGTCCACCTTGTGGGGGGCCTACCCAAGGACCGTCGTCCGGTGCGCGGTCGCCATTCCAGAACCTTTCCGCCCTAAGATACTCAGATGTAATCACGCAGGGATCGTAAGAGATCACCTATTACCTTTTTGTTTCTGTGTGTCTGTGAGATAGAAAGTTGTTGCACTTCCTGAAAAGACTTTGTTTTTACATATTAACTCTTCACACGATGCTAGAGTATGTAAAAAATAAGAAAATAGTAAAACTTTCATTTACTAAATGGAGCAAACGTGTTTTGGACCTAACCTGAAGAGATCTAATAGAAACTCAAAAATATTTTTTTTATTTTCTTAAAAAATTCACGTTTTGTTCGTAATACAGTAATGGCAACATTATAATAATCCACCTAGCTAATAACATGTATTCTCATACGTCACATGTGACCTTTCAGACGCGGCACTTAGGCAACGACGAGGTCCACGTGGTGTGGAGTGAACACTGGCGGCCGTACAAGCGCGACACGCTGCCCACTCAGTTCTGCGACGTGCTCATAGTGCTGTACCCGCTGCCGGGCGGGCTGCTGCGGTGCACTGTCTCCAGGAAGCCCGACGTGAGTAGTGATCATTCACAAAGCTCGAAACGGTAAATTACTGCAGCGGCCAGCAAAGGAGGCATTGATGGCCAAACGTGTAAATGTGAGCCAATGCCTTGTTGTGGCCAAGGCTTGTATAGTGCTTTGTCATATAATTCGCAGAAATTAAAATTAAGTAGTACTTTTAATTTAATTATTATTATTATTATTATTATTTAACAGGCAAGCAGTTGATGCAACTCATACCGCCTGTATCCTGATAGTGGCATAGTTTATTTAATCCATATATTGTAGGTATTTATCAAGTCTGTTCTTGAATTGGTTGATGTTGGCAGCTGAAACAACATCTTCTGGAAGCTTGTTCCACTGTCTTACGACTCTGTTGCAGATGAAATTTTTACAGGGATTATTATTAGCGACGCCGGTACATAATTTTAGACTGTGACCTCTAAGCCTGCTATTTTCATTACGCTTAAATATATTGTGTATATCACAAAGGTCGTAGTGTCCACTTAGTATTTTGAATGTCTCAATTAAGTCGCCACGGTTCCTGCGGTCGTGCAATGTTGTGAGGTTAAGCACATCTAGTCGCTCTTCGTATGTGAGTCGTTTCAGCGATCTAGGTATTTTGGTAAAACTTCTTTGTACTCTCTCCAACTGCTCAATATCTTTGACAAAGTAGGGACTCCAAACCTGAAACGCGTACTCCAAAATGGGTCTGACAAAAGTTTTATAGATTTTCAGCATCATCTCAGGAGTCAAAGTTCCAAAAGCTTTCCTAATTAAGTAGATCAGGCTTTTAGCTTTTTTCGATATAGATGTTATGTGATTCTCCCATTTCAAGTCTTCAGAAATCTTCACTCCTAAGTCCGTTTGTACTTTGACTTCTGTTAGAGAAACATCTTCTAGCTTGTAAGACAGGTGAGGATTCCGATTGCCTATGTGCAACACCGTGCATTTCGAAGCGTTAAGCCTGAGAAGCCAGTCTTTGGACCAGTTAGCTATTGCGTTCAGATCTGATTGGAGTCGATCGTAGTCAAGTAGCGGGTTCGCAAACAACTTGGTATCGTCTGCAAACATGCTGACGTTACAATGCAAGCAGCGTGGAAGATCGAATGTGTAAATCACGAACAATACCGGACCAAGGACCGAGCCCTGTGGCACGCCACTGAGCACCTCACGCTCGTCCGACAGCTCGTCTCCTATTCTTACTTGAAAGGTCCTATTCTGTAGAAATGCTTCTATCCATTTTAGAAGTTTGCCCCTTATTCCCACATATGCTAGTTTATGCAGTAGTCTTTCTATAGGAACTTTGTCAAATGCCTTTGTGACGACGCAGCCTAGCCGAAAGTATAGAAAGGCTCTAGACGCCACTCTGGGTCAGGAATCGTATTTTGAATAGAATATTCCCGCCAACGATGAATTTAAGATGTGGTTCGTTTGGGCTGAAAGCCAATGCAAGTAGGTACACCGCCTTACCTTGACTAACCGCACCACCGTGTCCTTCAAGCCTCGCAACTGTTGTAGGTCTTCGGTTAGTTCTTGAGGTGGCTAAGATGGTAGTACCACCGCGTGGTTGGAAAGCAGATGAAGTCCAGCTGGCACTTTCACGCACGGATTCGCGAGAAAACAGTACTACAGTTGCGCTCACACGATAGGAATTGAATCACAATGAGATTAAAGCACGATCCCTCGATTTTCAATAGTTTTTATAATTTTTTCAAAGATTCGAAGTTGCACGGATCGAGGCCATTTTCTCACACACTCGCGGGAGCCAACCAGCGATCAGATGAGGCGGGTATGCTCTAATCGAGCCTTGCGATTGGCTAGCTATGTGAACCATCGATTCAGGTGGCGGGAATGTTGAATTTAGAAAAGTTTGAACGAATAGTGAACATACCGCCCACCAAAATACAGCTGGTATTTTCCGGTTAGTTAGGTAGAATTGATAGATGATAAAACTTATACATTAAATTTATATTAACGAATAACGACTATTAGATTTGCTTTTACTAGATTAATAGCTAAATATATAAAATTATGTAGAGTATTGCAGATTAGTTTGAATTGGGTTCTATGGGAAGAGGACACAGCTTAACAAGTGGACGCTTGATTAAGCTGTCTCTAGTTTTTATAGTTGCCACGCGGACGATGCCGTCGAGGCCCGGATGTAAATCGGTAACCCTTCCCAAAGACCAGTGTAATGGGGGTCGATTGTCATCTTTGATGATGACGATAGAATTGATTGACAATGGCTTGGAAGTCTTCGTCCATTTTGCACGTTGCGTTAGCGAATGAAGATATTCGTTTTTCCAGCGAAGCCAAAAGTTTTGAACAAACGATTGGATAAGCTGCCAACGGCTAAGTCGATATAGTTTAATATTAGAATAATCCGCGTCAGGCACAGCCGTTAAAGGTTCCAAGGTCAAGAAGTGACCTGGAGTCAGTACGTTTAAATCGTTTGGATCAGCGCTCAGTGGATACAATGGTCGCGAGTTTAAAACCGCTTCGATCTGAATGAACAAGGTACTAAGTTCTTCGAACGTTAGCACTTGATTGCCGACTATGCGATAAAGATGAGACTTAGCAGCTTTAATTTGTATTTCCCATACGCCTCCAAAATGAGGTGCAGAGGGTGGGTTGAAATCGAATTGGATGGATTGAGTCTGCGAAGCCTCCGCGAGAGATGATAGGTAGTTACTGGCGCCGATAAAGTTTGTCCCACTATCAGCATGGATAACGTTACAACGACCGCGTCTACCAACGAATCTGCGCAACGCTGCAATAAAACTCTCGGTAGATAAAGTCGACACGACCTCGAGGTGGACGGCTTTAGTTGCGAGGCATACGAACAGGCATAGATATGCCTTGTCGATCTTGGCGCCTCGATGATGACTAACTTTGATACGAAATGGTCCACCGAAGTCGACACCTACCACCGAAAATGGCTTGAGTTGATTAACACGGTAGGATGGTAGATCACCCATATACGGTTCCAGCGGTTTGGGATGGGTCCAGTAACAACGGATACATTTTGACAAACACTTACGAATGGCTCGTTTTGCTGATAAGACCCAAAATCGTTGTAGAATTAAATAGTGAGTCGTATTTTGACCAGTATGGCAATGCTGACGATGAACTGATTCGATCAGTTTTGACGTAAAGGGATGCGCGCAAGGCAAGAGGGCTGGATGTTTTTGTTCGTATTCAATCCCAGCATGAGAGATCCGACCGCCCACCCTGAGGACACCCTCGTCGTCAAGAAATGGATTAAGTTTTCGAAAAGGTTTAGGTAATAGTTGTTTAGATTTGAGCCGTTGAATTACTTCCGCGAACTCTGTCGATTGAACGTGTCTAACAATTAAAAGTAATGAATTATAGTTTTCGATCTCAGTGGGGATGACACTGAGATTACGATTCCTTATACTGGGAAGCAATCGTCGCATATACGAAATGATACGAATTATTTTATCAACTGAAGAATAGCGATTCAACAGATGATCGATTGGCGTTAAAGATAGGTTCGATGCGTTATTATCAGTGACTAACACGACGGGTCGACGTTCTTCCGCACGCACTAACTCGTCTACATCGTTAGAAATAGAAGATGTTGAATAATTTGGCCAAGAATCGGGTGATTTAGATAGCCACATCGGTCCCGACCACCACAATGAGTTGTGAAGTAGGTCACGTGGCAGCTGGCCTCGTGAGCAAACGTCAGCGGGGTTATCCGCGGATGCGACGTGGTGCCACGATGCCGCCGGAACGGTTTCCTGGATTAGACTAACCCGATTGGCTACAAACGTGTTCCAACGAGAAGAATGCGAACGAAGCCATGACAGAACGACCGTTGAGTCAGACCACAAATAAATCGAATTAAAGGATAGATTTAGATTGAAGATGTCAAGAACGAATTTTACAAGATTTGCTAGAACCACAGCAGCGCTCAATTCCAAGCGTGGTAACGAAAGTTTCTTAATGGGTGCAACCCGAGCTTTAGCGCATAGCGGCAGGGTCCTGACGGACCCGTCGTTGAACAAGATGCGCATATAAAGGATTGCTCCGTAGGCTAGTTCGGAACTGTCACAGAAACCGTGCAGTTCATACGTTTGAACGGATTGAGCTGTGAGGCAACGTGGTACTCTCACCTCCTGCAACTCTGGGAGTTGGTCACAAAAGGTTTTCCAGACTTTAGCGACATCCTCGGACGGGTCTTCATCCCATGAAACACCAAGGAGCCAAAGCTGTTGGAGTAAGGTTTTAGCTTTAATAGTTAAAGGCGATAGAAAGCCCAAAGGGTCGAAAACCTTTGCGATCTCGCTAAGAATGTTTCTCTTGGTACAAGAGCGATTAAATGGTTTGACATCAAATAGAAATGCATCGGATGCTGGGTCCCATTTGAGCCCAAGCACTTTGATAGCCGATGGTGGATCATCTGAGAATGATTTTGGATCAGGAAGACATTCTTCTTGTGGAAGATCTGACAACAGCCGGGGTTCGTTACTGGCCCATTTCCTTAGTTGGAAATGGCCAAGTTTGAGTAGATTAATAATCTGTGACTTAGCCTCTAGCGCCAGGTCTAGAGTAGCACAGCCGGAAGTGACATCGTCAACATAGATCGCAGTTGTCAATATTTGTTTAGCTAAAGGAAAGGAAGCACCCTCATCCTCAGCCAGCTGTTGAAGGGTTCTGCAAGCTAAATACGGTGCTGATGAGACACCATAGGTGACGGTATTTAATTTGAATTCTTGCAGACTTTGATTTGGTCCGGTTCTCCAAAGAATTCGCTGATAAACATGTTGATCATTCGCGACAAGAACTTGTCGATACATCTGACGTATGTCAGCAATAAAGACAACAGCGTATAAACGAAAACGAAGAAGCACGGCAACGATATTAGTTTGAAGTTTAGGTCCTGTCAGCAGCGTATCGTTTAAAGATTTGCCTTGAGCATCCTTTGCCGATGCGTCAAAGACAACCCGTAGTTTAGTTGTAGCGCTGTCAGGTCTTAAAATGCAATGATGTGGTATATAATACCTTCCTTGATTCATTTCGTTCGGATTAACTGGCGACATGTGACCGGATTGAAGATAATCATCCATGAATTCATGATACTGACGGTATAGATCAGGATCGCGTGACAGGCGACGTTCAATTGCATGAAAACGACGAACTGCGATTTCGCGAGAGCCTTCGAATATAGGTTCATCACCATCCTTGAATGGAAGTCTGACGATGTATCTGCCCGTTGAATCACGGCTGACTTCGGACGAATAAGCCTCTTCGCAAGATATTTCCTCAGGTGTTAAAGTAGAAGCTTGAGGAACGCCATCAATCTCCCAAAATCGTTGAACGGGAGAGCATAACTCGTCGTCCGGTTTTGAAGAAAACTGTAATAACGATGATGATACGAGAGATGTTCGACCTAGCAATAACCAGCCGAAAACGGAATTGAAAGCGACAGGTTGATTCACAGCACCTTTCACGCGTTGATTGAGAAGCGAATCAGCGAAAACATCTGCACCTAGTAGAATGTCGATAGACCCTGGTACATCAAAGCCAGGATCGGCTAATGGCAGCGATTGAATATGTGACCATCCCACGGTATTAAGTTTAGCTATTGGTTGGTCACCGCATATGTTGGAAATAACGTGCATATCCACCTTAAACAACGATTGATTGTTAGATGCAATAGAACAACTTACTAAGCCGATAGTGCTGGCAGCAACGCCTCCTAAACCGTTGATATTGATTTCGCATTTAATTGGCTTAAGATTTAAGCGCTGTGCAGCGTTATTAGTAATAAAATTGTTCTGACTGCCGGTGTCGAATAAGGCACGGAAAGAATGGTATCTCCCGTTTGTATCTCGAATTTGAACGATTGCTGTGGCGAGCAGCACAGTAGAATGTGGAGTAGATTTAGAAAACGAATTCGAATGTGAACCTTTGGTTACTAATGAAACTGACTGACCAGATTCGTTAGTTCGATTCTCGTTGTTAGCGATGCGATCTTTGTGAAGTAACGTATGGTGTTTATGTTTACACTTCAGACATCGAAATGCGGATATGCAATCTTTGAGTTGATGCGATGGCTTAAGACAGTTGAAACACCTTTTTTTCTCGTTAGCAATAGACATACGGTCGTCTACAGATTTAGCTAAAAAAGATTGACACTGAGTGGTCGAATGATTACTTGTGCAAAATGAACACTTTAGAAAATTAGTTTTATTATTTTGTAATATTGTTTGAGGATGATTTTCTAATTTGTTCGACTTAGTTGAGTTATCGGCAATTAACGTATGCGACGCGTTAAAACGTTTTGAGAAACAATTACTTGATACTTTAGGTATGTCTTTGCCTGGATGTGACACTTTGTTAGAAGTAGAACTAGAAAAATGATTATCGCGAATAAGCGCTTCACACTTCGAATGTAAAAACTGCTTTAAATGTAAATACGTAGGAAGTTTAGTGTTGCTACACTTCTCTTCAAATTTGCGTCTTAATTTGGAGTCTAATTTTGACAATATATGATAAGTCATGACGAAATCCCACTGTTCAACTGGAAGTTTTAATTTTTTCAAAATACTTAAGTTTTCATCAATACAATCTAAAGTTTTACGAAATTCATTTGCGTTTTGAAAATTAAAAGTTATATTTAAAATATCCTTCCAACAAGAAAATGCTAATTCGCGGTCATCTTGGTAACGCGCTACTAACGCTGCATATGCGTCCGAGTAATGATCACCAGTTACGGGAAAGGTTCGAATAAGAGTTAAAGGATCGTCACTCAGCGATGATATGAGATAGTGAAATTTCTCGATATCTTTTAGCTCAGGACAGTCATGAATAATCGCATTGAACGTATCAATAAACTCAGGCCATTGTTTAATATTCCCGCAAAATGAGGGTAACTTAATTCGAGGTAATTTTACATGAGACAATGATGACGATGACGGTTGAGATGTCGTATTAGATTGCCGATTTGATTCAGATAAGTTTAGATTCGATTTATTTAAGCTACGATAGATAGACAAAACTCGAAAATAGGTATCATCAAAACGTGTTCGAATGTCATCATCGTCATCACCCTGGCTATCCTCAGTCGACTCCACTAGATCGATAATTGCGAAATGAGCGCTCTCAAAATCCGATATATATTTATCGAGTTGATCGCAATAAGAAAAGAATAGATCTTGTTGACTATCATCGGTACGTGCTAATTCACCGACTTCGAATGCCTTCACCAAACGATTTAATGCTAAGGTACGTTTTCTACGCAATACAGGTAAATCATGAACTGTGTTACATTGGGAATAGGTTTGTTTTGATTTAGTTCTACTCGCCGAACTGAGTTTACGAATTGTACGTTTCGGATTAAACGACATTTTCCGTAAACAATTAAAAACACCACTAGAATAAAGTGAATAAGTAAAATAGAATGTAAAATAGAAAATACGTATCTATCTATAGCTGCTATAGCTGTAGTCAACTACGGATAGCCGGTTATAACAAAATAAGTTATTTAGAAATTGCACGCGTAAACAACAATCTGCCGGCCGCAGCGGTGAGAATCAGCTGTTTGCAAAACCTCACGCAGCACGGCTACGAAATAATTGAATTGATTGAATAGGTGACATTAACTTGTCTACGATTACGAACTTTCTTTAGATATAGATTGAATATGAATCACTTCAGCCGTTATGGTATTATATGAACACCGGTCAATTGAATAGAATAGATTGTTCATACAATGATCTGAAGCGAAATATAATCACCGCATACGATTTATTATTTCGTAGATAAACAAGTTACGTCACAGGCAGGACTGCAGCAGTGTTTACGATGCCGTGCAAGCGAATTATGATTTGATGGAACGAATGAAAGAAATGGCGAATGAATGGTTTCCGCGAGCGAATGACGGGTGAATGAAGGTTGGAGTGACTGTTTGAGTCAAACGGTTTGACGTCAAACGATAACGCAACGCAAAATGACGAACGCTTCCAATGTACCCTCTGTATACAAGAAAAATGAAAGTCACGTATGAAATGACGAATAAATACGAAAAAATTATTATAATTACAAGCGATTTGTAAGGAATCACTGATAGGCATAAATGTTAAACAAAGTTAATGTTGAAATAACCAAATTAGCGATAATTGATACGAAAAATACCAGCGTTATTTATGATTTTTAGAAATACAATTTGCTATGACTTTGAAGGAGTTTTATCCCGGGTTTCGGCACCAAAAAGATGTGACGACGCAGCCTAGCCGAAAGTATAGAAAGGCTCTAGACGCCACTCTGGGTCAGGAATCGTATTTTGAATAGAATATTCCCGCCAACGATGAATTTAAGATGTGGTTCGTTTGGGCTGAAAGCCAATGCAAGTAGGTACACCGCCTTACCTTGACTAACCGCACCACCGTGTCCTTCAAGCCTCGCAACTGTTGTAGGTCTTCGGTTAGTTCTTGAGGTGGCTAAGATGGTAGTACCACCGCGTGGTTGGAAAGCAGATGAAGTCCAGCTGGCACTTTCACGCACGGATTCGCGAGAAAACAGTACTACAGTTGCGCTCACACGATAGGAATTGAATCACAATGAGATTAAAGCACGATCCCTCGATTTTCAATAGTTTTTATAATTTTTTCAAAGATTCGAAGTTGCACGGATCGAGGCCATTTTCTCACACACTCGCGGGAGCCAACCAGCGATCAGATGAGGCGGGTATGCTCTAATCGAGCCTTGCGATTGGCTAGCTATGTGAACCATCGATTCAGGTGGCGGGAATGTTGAATTTAGAAAAGTTTGAACGAATAGTGAACAGCCTTCTCATAGTCAAGGTAAATAACGTCAGTAGGTTGTCTTTCATTAAATTGCTCCACCCACTGCGATAAACATGACAGTAGGTTAGACACAGTTGAGCGGCGTGGACAAAAACCATGTTGGTGTTCTGAGATAACTCTGTGTTTGGCAAGAAAGTCTCTTATTACTTTCACAATAATTTTCTCCATCAACTTGCATGGTACACAGGTTAGACTTATAGGTCTGTAGTTAGCGGGGTCAAGTTTGTTCCCTTTTTTGAATATAGGAGTAATTGTGGCATTTCTCCAACTATCTGGTAGAATTCCAGTATCGTAAGATAACTGCATTAAAGAAGTTAAACTGGCGACAAGATTGCATCTTTTTAAGACAGCTACCGAAATATCATCAGGCCCGGGTGAAGAATCTATTTTCATTTCTTCCAGCGCGTTTAGAATGATGTCTTCAGTGAATATGATGTCCTCCACAGAATATTTATAATTAATAGTACATTCCCGCGTTAAAGTGTTCATTTCCATTTTTTTTCAATAAACAGCTTTCTATTTGCATGCCAATTCGAAATTTGAATAATACCTTTGATAAGTTACCTTCTTGGTTGCCGTGTTTCGGAGTAAAAAATCGTTCCATTTTAAATTACACGACAGATTTGAGTTTACTATGTATATTTATTTGGCCGCTTAACCACGACACATATGGATTTTAATACAACTTTTGCCGTGTATTTGTCCAAAATAATGCTCAAATTTCCAAGCTATATATAAAATAATATATTAAGTGATTTAAGATAGGTACTTTGATGGTGTTGACTGTTCAAGGTCAGTTTTATATTAATTTACTGTGTCGTATTCGTCTTAGATTGAGAGTTTCCTTGTTGTAAGACTGCCACTGGACGCTATGAATAGATTTTAACACCAACACTCTTGACCAGCCTAGTCTGTGAAGGAAGAGGCCAACAGTAGAGAATGTTAATGTATTTATTAGAAATCGCATAGTTATACCAGTCATGTTTTTTTAACCCCCGTTCCCTGGCAAAACATTTACCTACAAGAAACATGTTGTAAAATATAGTGCCGCCGCGTAGAGGATAAGGATGACCAATGGTTCTCTATAAGAGCTTGTAGCGGTTGCTGGGTAGTTAAGTCAAACACGAGTACCAAAGTTGTAATGAATATTTATAAAAAAATATTAGCCACTTATATACAAAATTTAGGGAATTTATTTTCAACAATGTAAGTCAGCTGATAGTTTAAGAAAAGAGACGAACGTGCGAGAGCAAGACTGTCGGAGTATAAATTTTCCGCGATGCGTTGCATCTCATCTCGCCAGTGGTAACAGTATGCGCAGGCCGTCACTACGTCGGTTTACTTTCTCAGCTAAACTGCAAACCCCCCCCCCCTCCCCTCCCCCCTCACGATAAGTCCACCACCCGCTCGCAGGTCGCTCGCTGGGCCTCCCTTATGGGTCTCACCCGGCAGGGTTTAACCGCGCTGAGGGGGGAAAGCCAATTGACCAGCCCGCTCGTAAGCGGGCCGAACCTGACACGCCCGAAATTGCGCAAGCCAAAATCAGGCCACGCGAGACGAAGAAAGAGAAGTCGTCGCCCACGTCAGTCTTGTTGGGAGTACGGCGCGCGCGGTCGTGCGCAGAAATATGCCATTTGTATGTAACACGTAGGTAGCTATATCACTCCGCCCTCAGCGAAGCGTATAGGTGCCATGGAAATTCTGCCGCTTTTGGTCACGAAGAAACGTTTGAACTCATCGGAAGTGTTGTGTGTTTCAGTGTTTATAAATGCAGGCTTGAGTGGTTCGATGTTTACGTTCGCTTGTCTCAGTGGCATTGCAGTGTGAAGACTTTGCCGTTTCGCTTAATCACTTGGAACGGGCCGGTGTAACTAGGAGTGAGCGGCTTGTGCCGTAGGTAGCTTATAAGTTATTTATTTCAAACTTTTTTTCGTTGCAGGTATGCGTATTCGGCCCCCTATGGGAGGAGTGCACGATCCGCGTTCGTTGCGCGGCCGCTTTAGTACGCGGAGCAGCGTTTGCTGGCGGTCGAGCAGTTCGTGCCACCATGCCTCTCTACCAGCACGCGTACGCGGAACGAGCGCGAAGCCTAGACGCGCTGGTGGCCCACCACACGCAGCCCGCCACCTTCGAGCGGTTCGTGCAGCGCGTGCGAGAGCCCGTGCCGGCATCCGCGCCGCCCGCGCCAGGTAATAGTACCGTCGATGCCACCGTGCCTCTATACCGGCACAGCCTAGACGCGCTGGTGGCCCACCACACGCAGCCCGCCACCTTCGAGCGGTTCGTGCAGCGCGTGCGAGAGCCCGTGCCGGCATCCGCGCCGCCCGCGCCAGGTAATAGTACCGTCGATGCCACCGTGCCTCTATACCGGCACAGCCTAGACGCGCTGGTGGCCCACCACACGCAGCCCGCCACCTTCGAGCGGTTCGTGCAGCGCGTGCGAGAGCCCGTGCCGGCATCCGCGCCGCCCGCGCCAGGTAATAGTACCGTCGATGCCACCGTGCCTCTATACCGGCACAGCCTAGACGCGCTGGTGGCCCACCACACGCAGCCCGCCACCTTCGAGCGGTTCGTGCAGCGCGTGCGAGAGCCCGTGCCGGCATCCGCACCGCCCGCGCCAGGTAATACCAAACTAGAAAGCTTGTAAAATGAACGCTCAGCGATAGAGATAGAGGATATTAGATTTTTAGCTTTCGCGGTCTATTATAATTATATAAAGCCGTGGTCACAAGCAGACTCATTACCACGCTTGCGACCTGCTACCACGGTTGTAGCAACACAGCCGAAACGTTTAAGTCCCGTTTGACGCGTTTAAGTCCCGTTGTTCCGATTTATAGAGATAGAGGATGTACGGTGCAACCGTCCATTTTTGCAAATCTGCAATTTATTTAGGTCGCTGCAATTTACGTCATTTTAATTATTTTCACGATAGTACACGTTTGCATAGCATTCAATGTAGACTTACTCATTGTAGCAATTAAATAAATCAATCATTTTATCATATCAAGATTTTCGTATCATTTTCTATCATCTTAAGTTGTGTGATCTCGAGATCAAACATCTTTATGGTCCTTCGAGTTTTCGAAAAAACGGGACCAAGTGCACGGGGACTGTAAAAAAGTGTTCGTGTAAGTGGTGCCAACACAGCGGACTTTGGACTGCAGTGCAACAAAAAACATCAACGTCACTAAGCGCTCAGGCTTAGTATTCAGCATCAATACATAGCAGCTTCGTTACATCTACTACACGGAAATCTCAAGTAAGATCTTTCCTTTTCTTTTACTTGTCATCAATATCAACTATCATGGAAGACCTTGTCGCGAGCCAGAACCAATTGATGGGGGTGATGGAGCACCTTCTTACTAATTTTAAGAAGGATGGTGCTGACCGTAAGACTACGGCCTATGTTAAAAAACGACTTAGCACCTTAGAGTCGTATTGGCAGGAGTTTCAGCTTAACCATGCGAAGCTGAACGAATTTGGGCAGCAAGATCATGAATATTTTACTAACGACTATTTTAATGAAACATTTGAACTTTACAATAACGCCCGCACGTTCATACTGAAGTATTTACCGGAACCTAGAGAAAAAATTATTTCCAAACCAACAACTCCTCAAATAAATCCTAGTTCTCTGCTACAACCTTCCTACAGCAATCAACAATCTCATTTAATCGATCCTCAACGCGAAGAAAACACCGGTATAATGTCGAAAGGGACAAGCAGCAGGCTCGAAGATATGTTAAGGAGACAAAAAAGCAATTTTAAAGCCTTCGCGAGAACATTAGATAGCATTCATCTCGAAGTTCTTACTGAGAAGTGGGAATTTGACGATGCCTTAAAATCAATCCAATCACGCTGGTCAGGAATCGATACCCTTCACTGGCAAATAGACAGTGAGGGCTATGAAGATGACATAGAATACGAAGAAGCCTTCAGTAGCTATGAGCAGAGATATAATGAAATAAAAAAGCAAATAAATACTAAGATGTGGTCAGAGTGTCACAGAGAGAAAGCAACGCCGCAAGTAGATGTTCCGATTTTCAGCGGTAATTATCACAGCTGGGTATCCTTTAAGGATCTGTTCGCAGAGATCATTCATAACAACAGGACTCTACCCAGTGCGCAAAAAATGCAATACCTAAAAAGTAAACTCCGTGGCGAGCCTGAAAAATTAATTCAGCATTTGCATGTAACATCTGACAATTATCAAGTGGCTTGGGACATTCTCAATCAAAGATACAACAATAAGAAATTAATATTCAACTCACATATGAATATTTTGATGAATATCCCAGTTATGCAAGTACAATCATCAATTAGTATCAAGCGAATTCATGACTCGACAAATGAGTGTCTAAACGCGATAAAAAATTTAGGGGTCGATGTTAAAACCTGGGACCCGTTGATTGTTTATCTGATATCTCAAAAACTTGACACTTACACTCATAATGATTACATAGAGTCGCTGAAACACCCAAGATAGCTACCATCATTACGTGATTTTTTGGAATTTTTAGAAGCAAAGTTCACAGCTCTGGAGTCTTCAAAGAGAAAATCAGAAAACAAGATGCAGCATCAGCAACAACCACATCAACATCAGTACAATCGTCAAATTCCATCGACATCAAACATTAAAAAATATCATACTTATAATTATAAACCTTCAAATCAATTAAATCAATTCGCAAAAAGTTACAATTCAAATGTAAAAGTTTATCGACCTCAGTCACAAAAATGCGCAGTTTGCAACAAGGATCACGCGATATTTCATTGTGACACTTTTCTCGAATTTCAACCGCATATTAAACAAGAAACAATTAATAAATTATCATTATGCAAAAATTGCCTTTATGACCACAAAGGTAAGGTGTGTTTTTCAATGAAGCGATGTCGCCTATGTAAAGGAGAACACAATACTTTATTACACGAAGTATTTGGCGTTAAGTCGAATGTCGCATCATCAAGCAAAAGCAACGAGATAATATCATCGAAAAATAGCATGACTGCGTTACAGGATGGTACCCAAGAGGTACTTTTAGCAACAGCCCAAATCAAGGTACAGGCAGAAGACGGAAGTAATCATATCTTGCGCGCTCTTATTGATCAAGGCTCGCAAGCATCAATAATATCAGAAAACGCAGCTCAACTATTAGGTTTGCGAAGACAACGTTGTAAGGGCATCATATTAGGAGTAGGCTCCACTGAAAATCATTGTAAGGGGACAATGAACATCACTATCAAATCAATACATGATCAATTTTCTATCAACGTCAACGTGTTTATTATGAACAAAGCAGTAAATAACTTACCTAATAAATCATTTAACAAACCTACTTGGCCCTACATACAAAACTTACCTCTAGCAGACCCGGAATTTTATCATAGCCGATCAGTGGACCTCTTGTTGGGCGTCGATGTTTATGCAGCAATCATGATGGACGGAGTGATAAAAATAAATGAATCGACGCCAATAGCACAGCAAACTAAGTTTGGTTGGATTTTGTGTGGGAATGTTAAATCCTACCAATGCAATGTCGTCACGCTAAGTGTAGACGAAATACAAAAATTCTGGTCCATCGAGGATATCAATGACAGCACGGATTTGTCACAGGAGGATTATGAATGTTTACGGTTATATGAATCGACAACAACCAGACAATCAGACGGCCGCTACGTAGTACGCCTCCCGCTTCATCCTGACATCGAATCAAAATTGGGACATTCAAAAACAAGAGCAGTTGCGCAATTTTATCAAATTGAAAAGAAATTTTGCAAAGAAGAAAAATTAGCAATTGATTATAAATTGTTCATGACAGAATATTATAATTTAGGGCACATGCGCTTAGCAGTGAGTAATCAAATACCTAGCTATTACATGCCGCATCATGGCGTTCGGCGCGCCGAGTCGACAACTACGTCACTGCGTGTCGTGTTTAATGCGTCACAGCCAACATCAAATGGTCTCAGCTTGAATGATCTTATGTTCAGAGGTCCAAATATGCAACAAGATCTCATGCTTCTGATTGTTAAGTGGCGACAGTACAAATATGCAATAACAGCCGATATTGAAAAAATGTTTCGCCAAATTTATATTCACGAACAAGATCAGAAATATCAGAAAATCGTATGGCGCGAGTCACAACATCAGCCCTTGCAAGAATATCAATTGATGACAGTCACTTACGGTACCAAGGCCGCTCCGTTCTTAGCAATGCAAACTTTAAAACAGTTAGCTAATGATGAAGGTCATCGATTCCCGGAGGCAGCCAAGGCCGTTAAGGAACAGTTTTATATGGACGATCTTTTATCAGGGGGGTACAAAATTGAAACTACAAAACAACTACAATCTGATTTAATAACACTGCTCAAATTGGGTGGCTTTAACTTACGCAAATGGTCATCAAATGAACCCGAAATACTAACTAACATCAAGTGCAATCAAAACCACCAAGAAAACTTTGACTTTAAACACCAAGAATCAACAAAAACATTGGGTTTAACTTGGAACTCAAGAGAAGATAATTTCACGTTTCAATGCAAGATGTCTAACCCGCCCTCAAAGAAACTTACAAAAAGAATATTATTAGGTGAAATTTCAAAAGTTTTTGATCCACTAGGTTGGTTATCTCCAGTGGTAGTCAAATTAAAATTATTATTTCAAAACGTTTGGCTTATAGATTTAAGATGGGATGACGTCATACCGGAAAAAATACACACAGAATGGTTGAAATTAAGATCAGATATAGAAAACATCAATACAATAAAGGTTCCGAGGTGGTTACAATGCGAGCAAGAAGATACTATCGAACTGCATGGCTTTTGTGACGCTTCTACAAAAGCTTACGCTTGCGTCATTTATGCAAGGATTTGGAAACGCGACAAAGCAACAGCATCAGTTACTCTCTTAGCAGCAAAAACTAAGTTAGTACCAGTAACAAAGAAAGCAAAGGATACCGCCAAAAATGAGCATATAACCCTCCCTAGACTGGAATTGTGTGGAGCGCAATTGTTAGCAAAATTAATGAGCAAGGTCATGGAAGGATTGACAAATCATAAAATTTATATTTATGGCTGGTGCGACTCCACAGCAGCGTTGGGCTGGCTACACGGCGAACCAAGTCGATGGAAACCGTTTGTAGCTAATAGAGTTAAAATGATTACTGAAAAAATTAACCCTAACTATTGGCATTATATCAAGTCTCACGAAAACCCGGCAGACTGCGCTAGTCGCGGAATGACTATTTCACAATTAAATGAACATCAGTTATGGTGGAAGGGACCGTCGTGGTTAGAGTCATTCGACAAAAATAATTTCAATCAAGACATTAAACATGTAACTAATTTAGAACTAAAGAAAAACCAAACAAATGTAGTACAAATTAATCAAACCACGGAGAATAATATAATATCAAGTTTAATAAGCAAATACAGCAATTTTACGCAAATCACACGTGCAATAGCTTGGTTGTTGCGACTTTTTTCACGTGATCAACCAAAACCAGCATATTTAGCAAATAAAGATTTGGAATTAGCAGAGATTAAAATTATAAAATATATACAGCAATGTGAATTTTCAGAAGATATTCAAAATTTACGTAATCATGGGACAGTCATTCCTAAAAGCAAGTTATCATGCTTAAACCCATTCTTAGATACAGATGGTGTTTTAAGAGTCGGAGGGAGGCTAAGGTCATCACATCTTGAATTTGAAATGAAACACCCGAGAATTATGCCATATCAACATGTGGTAACGTCACTACTAATTGATCAAGCCCATAAACAAACGTTCCACGGAGGCGCCCGGCTCACTCATTCAAAGTTGCGCCAAAAATATTGGATTTTATCAGGAAATAGAGCAGTAAAATTTCATATCATCAAATGTGTTTTATGCAAAAGACACAAGCCAATGAAACACCATCAAATAATGGGCGACCTTCCCGAATCAAGGACCACACCGACCCGACCCTTTTATCATACAGGCGTGGACTTCACTGGGCACGTAGAAGTTAAAGCAAGCAAGGGTCGTGGTATTAAGACGTCAAAAGGGTATGTGGCTGTCTTCGTGTGTATGGTCACGAAGGCTGTCCACTTGGAGCTGGTGTCAGACCTTACATCGTCATCATTTTTAGCAGCGCTGCGCAGAATGGCAGCGAGAAGAGGTACCCCGCGCCACGTTTATAGCGACAACGGGACCAACTTCACAAAAGCAGCAAAAATACTATACAGTGAATTAAAATCAATAATCACAAATGAGTTTCTCTCGGAAGTTAGCGAAATGCAAATAACATGGCATTTTAATGCACCATCATGGCCTAGTGCTGGTGGGTTGTGGGAGGCGGCAGTGAAGAGAGAGTACTCGGAGAACAAAAACTCACCTTTGAGGAGTTCCAAACACTGCTATCACAACTTGAAGCCTGCCTCAACTCCAGACCACTATGTGCGCTAACAGAAGACCCAGATGACATCGACTTCCTTACTCCATCTCATTTTCTAGCATCGGGTCCGAATTTAACCATCATCGAAACTGAGACGGACGAGAGAACAAGGTGGCAACTGACCCAAAAATTAACTAACGATATTTGGCGAAGATGGCGCACGGAGTACCTGACACAGTTAACATCGCGTAGTAAATGGCAGCGATCACAGCCAAATATTGAACTTAATGATATTGTTATCATACACGACGCGAACCTGCCTCCGGGGAAGTGGTCTCTAGGCAGAGTCGTTGAAATACACCCCGGTGCCGACGGCCACGTACGGGTCGTAAGTGTTAAAACAAAAAACGGCGTTTTAAAACGACCAATCATCAAGTTATCAGTACTACCGGTCAATAATCAAGATAAACAATCAAAACATGACGATCAGAAAACATTGCCACCCGAAGAAAATCACCTGACGTCATCCGTCCAAGATCAGCCTAAAATTGTATCAGAAAACAATCAATCTCCGGCGCCCGTCGAAATTAAACAAACAAAGCGTAAAATAACAAGAAATGGCATGCAAGTTAATTTTATATCTTTTATAATTATGCTTATGCTATTGTTAGTATCAACTGTGCAAGGTGCCTATAATATATCAAACATAGAAAATAGCAAAGGTTTATATTTCGACAAAATATCAAATATGCGTTTAGTTCGTGACGAATGGAAAATGATAATTTACTATAATATGGATCCGTACTGGCAAGGTTCTAAGCTACTAAACAAATACATCGGCCACCTGGAAAACATATGTTCTAAATTGCAGAAACGACAACAATGCGATGTAATCTTGTTACAGTTACGTCACGGTAGTACGGAGTTACAATATAACGATCAGCTGTTACTTGGTCAGCGTTCTGCGACGGGAATACGAGTACGACGCGGCCTTATCAATGCAGTAGGCAGCGTAGCGCACGCGCTATTCGGCGTTCTGGATGACGATTTCGCAATACAATATCAAAAGGACATTGACCTTATCAGAGACAATCAACAACATCTTGTAAAATTATATAAAAATCAGACATCAGTCATAGAAGCACAGTTCAATTTTTTGAAAAGATTAGAAACATCGATTGATCAACAATACAAGCTCTTTAATCAACATATCATGAGATTAGAAAAGGACAACTTAGTTATAAGAGAGGAAGTGGAACGGCTTAGAGCCACTAACGAGTTTACATTATCTTCCATAATAGCAAATAACATTTTGGCCGATTTGAAAAAGCTCCAAAACATTTTACTTGACACAATCACGGATATATATCATGGAAAGTTCGACATTCATATCATATCCCCCGACCAATTAAAGGACGAACTCAGCTTAATCTCTGGCCACTTATCAAAGGAAGTGTCTCTCCCTATAGATGACATTCATAATGGTATTTCGAAACTATACCATTTATTAAGAGTTAAGGCAAAAGTTACAGACCAGTATCTTTTATTCGAAGTCAAAATCCCTTTAATTACTCGCGAAGGCTACGATATATACAAAATTATACCTTTACCACAATTAGTTCAAGAAAACCAGATGACTAGCATTATTCCGATTTCTGAGTACATTGCAATGAATATCCAAAAAGATTCCTATGTGCCTATGTCACAAACTGACGTACATAATTGCCTACATGTGGACATGGACACGTCATTCTGCGAATTACAAGGGCCTGTGTATCATATGCAAGAAGTTAAAAATCTTTGTTTTAAAAATATATCATCAGACAAGTGTCAAGTAACAACTAACTATTGTAAAAACACATGGACCGCACTTAATAAAATAAATACATATTTGTTTTATTGTTGCGAGAAATGCACACTACGACTTATGTGCGGCGGTCAAGTTTCAACTGAACGACTCAGCAAGGCCGGCGTTCTATCCATCGGGAATGATTGTGTAATTAAGGGCGATTCGTTTATGATTCACTCTCACAATCGTCAAAGCAACGACTTGAAAACACAACCCGATTTTATCAATATAGATATTCCACCCATCAATGACATAATAAATTTAACTGTACCTATCGACCTTGAGTTCGATCATAAGTTGGAAGAGGATCGAAGGGATCGTCAAAAATCATTACAGGAGATAGACCATCGCATCCAGGAAATGAAAAATTCGGATGTAGATTTGAAACAGATGTCATATCACGATGTACATCATTATATCGTAATATACGTATTGGTGGGAATTTGTGGAGCAGCAGCAGCAGTGTTCCTGTGGAGGCGAGTGCGGGCGCACCGCCACCGTCGCGCCCTGGCGGAGCCGCCGCTGGCCGCCGTGGAGCTGCAGCCGCAGCGCCGCCCGGCGCAGGCACCACGGCTTTCACTGTCACTTCATGACATCGCAAGTGCAAGTGTTAGTGCTAGTGCAAGTGATAGTGTTTGTGAACAACCTAAAGCATCAGTGCAATGTCAATGTGAAAACCCAATAGGGTCACAGCAAAGTGCGCGAGTGATCGATAAAGCGACTTCGCCAGTTTTTAAGTCGCTTAACTTTAATGATGTTCGTTTAAGCAATATTTCTAAGTAGTTAAAATCATTCACTAACTAACCATATTTTAAGAATTATTAATATTGTAATCACCTTTTGTTAATATTTAAACCATTATCATTTTATTAACAAAATCATTTCATATCATCTCCTCTCGCGGCCGGGAGCATGTACGGTGCAACCGTCCATTTTTGCAAATCTGCAATTTATTTAGGTCGCTGCAATTTACGTCATTTTAATTATTTTCACGATAGTACACGTTTGCATAGCATTCAATGTAGACTTACTCATTGTAGCAATTAAATAAATCAATCATTTTATCATATCAAGATTTTCGTATCATTTTCTATCATCTTAAGTTGTGTGATCGCGAGATCATACAGAGGATATGTTTATAAATGTAAATATAAAAAACCTATTTAATATGTAAATAGCTATTTATGTGGCTTTTCTGAACAGAGCATTTTTAAAAGGATTTTTTAAGATTTCTCTTTCTAAACCACCAAATCACTCTACAGAACAAAGCAGCGGTCGTCTAGCAGCAGCACTGCTCGATCACGGCGCGAGTTCCTGGGCGGGAGTAAGCGCGGGTGAATCTCACGCTGTTTCCCCGCGCCCCGTGAAACGATTGGGGCCCTTCAAACGGCCGTTAGTGCCCCACCCCGCGCCCCACTCCGCCCCTCTGCCTGCCCCGGCTGCGCCCCACCCCGCCCCAAGGAGGAACCGGTGAGCTCCCGCCTTTGGAAACATCAGGTCTACTTTACAATAAAGCATAAGCTTCTGACGAGCTGCTTATGACGTTTTTTTTACAAAAACAATGTATTCACATTTATTTCTTTGCCAAACTTCCTTAAAGCGCCACGGAGGAAACTTCAGTTCTACTTTGAATTCATAAAGCGATATCAGGGAAATTTATAGGCTTCTGACAAGGTCTGTCTATCTTTTTAAGAAAAATGTAATCGCCTTTATTTATTCGCCAAACTTCGTCAAACCCCCCCGTGAAACGGCTGGGGCCCTTCAAAGGGCCGTTAACGCCCCACTGCACCACACCCCGCCCCAAGGAGGAACCGGTGAGCTCCCGCCTTTGAAATATCGGGTCTACTTAAAAGCGAAGTCTTTCATGTTGGACAACGCTGTCCTAATTTACTAGGGAAATGTGGGCGAGGGAGAGGGAGAGGTTGCCCTCCATCCTCCCCACCAAAGCATGTAAGATAATATGAGGCGACAACGCGGTTTTCCAAACTAATTGATGACATTTGTATACAATATTAAAATCAGATAAAGCAGTGGGTTTACCGCCTAAAGGCCGTTAGTTCCCCACCCCGTCACACGAAGGGACCGGTAAGCTCCTTTGAAAACATCGGTTCTACTTTTATTGGTCGAACGAAGTCTTTTCGAAAATTTATATGCTTCTGACGAGCTAGTTATCAGGTTTTTTTTTTTAAAGAATGTAATCCCTTTAGTATTCGCCAAACTTCGTTAAAACCACCCGCCGCGTCACGCAAAAACCGTTTGACCCGGTTTTACTTGAAGTTGCCTTCAAGTGCCTGTAACAAGAGCCTTTGCTAACAGAAATATCGTTTAAATCTCCTGACAAATTGGTTATCACAATTTTATTAAAAAAAAAAGATCAATGTAATCGCCTTAATATATTCCCCAAACTAGAAAAAGCACGATCCTTTATTTATTTTATTAAAAATATAAAAAATATAGTGGCTATATTTTTATTTTTTTGTTCTTGCAAACTGAATTGCCTCGTGTGAAAGCGCTAAAATGTGTTATTTTATTACGGTGACGTTAACACTTCCCGGCATAGACTTTTACCTGAAATGTATTCGTCCATTGAGAGATTAACGCTACGGACTTTCCATGTACTTAATATTTTTTTTAAATTAAGCTCTTAACTGTAGAATATTGCATTTCTTATATTAGTGTTATGTTAAGGGTCATTAAAAGAGATTGGATGTATGCTAATATTTACATAGCAGATTTAATATTTACCAAAGTCCATATCAGACTTTGTTAACATAGCACTAACTCTCTGTAAATATGTAAACTAGATTTAGAGCTTTAACTGTTGTGTAGGTTTTGATTAATTCATATATTGTTATTTATTTGCACAACGGAATATATTTAACATGTGCCCTACAGCTTTTCTGAGTTTCTAGTATTGACAGTATTTGGTTTAAAGTGTGTTAATCGGTCAGTAATTATGGTGGTAACAGCCACTTGCTGACCTGACTGCAAAATCCAATGTTTTGGCTTAAAATCTAAGGCGACAAAGAGAGAGAGATTAAATTATTTTTTCTTTTAAAAAATATAAGATGGACCTACTACTGTGTTAGATGCTTTGTTAAAGTACTCATTTAACGGATTCTGTGATCTGTAGCTGTGGGCCTGTTGAATATTGAAATAATCGTAAGCTATTTTTTTACTTTATTTAAGTATAAGTACACCCAATGGCACAATAATTCGCCCACCTCGTAATTTTCATACAACAATGCTCACTACAGTCTCGCTGAAAAATAAGTATGACTCTAAAATGTTTTATTTGATGATGAATAGATCAAATAATTTTTCTCATCTATCAAATTAGCATTCAAATAAATTTTACACATTATTCCAACTCGCACGTTCAGTAGAAAAACGTGAAAAACAATTTTAATTCCTTATAACCTTATTTGTCTTGAGTAAAATGCGACAATTGAACCACAGTATAAATGTTTATACTCTGGTTTTACTGACTCGTTTCTGACCGTTTCGTTCGAATGCAAGCTAAGTAAATATTTCAGAGACGCATATACTTCTTCCGATGAGACTAAAAATATGATGTGAGCGGATAATTCTACCTTTGACTGTATTAATTGTAATAAAGTTAATAAATCCCTATAACGTTTTCCGTTGCAATATTATTGCGCTGTTTCATTTACAAAACTAAATGTCTATATATTTTGAAAAAAGCTTATTAGATATTTACTATGACATTGTGTGAAAAATTTGGTGCTTTAAAAACGAAATTAATTTTAACATTCCATTCTTCCCGAAAATCCTCCCAATTGGTTACTAACGAGTATCCATTTTTTACGCGATTAATATTCACGTTTGTGAATGCAAATTGTGCACTTGCATTTATTCTTACAAAAATTAAGCATTCCATTCAAGCTTACTTTGTAATGAAATCTGTATTGTTTCTCAGTATAGTTTTAATAATTTATTTCTATGGTATGTAATTGTTGCTACTTTTTAATTTTAAACAGTATTTTATAGATGTTAAGACTGACACAAGATTATGTATTAAAATCACTAAGTATTAAATTATTAAACTTATTTTTATGCGGTGGTGTAACAGTAATAATTTATTAATTTAGTTTGTTAGTTTGATCAAAATAATGGCTTCACAGAATATTGTCGCTTCTTTCAGTAATATAAGTTATCTGGATATTAACCCACAGACATAATGTAATGTAACCAAATTTTATAATAAACTGATTTAAAAATAAAGTTTTGTTAAACTTTTCTTCGGTTTTATTATTTCTCGACTAAACAAGCGAATTCCTTATTTTTCTAGTAAGTCGGAATCAATAAAAAATTGAAACAACCATACACATTATAATAATGACATTTGGTAATGAGCAGTGGATTTTTTGAAGTGAAAACTTCTTTAGCGGCATTGTGCACATCAGAGTTTTAAATTTTTGGGATGGTTAAAAAATGTTAAAGTCGCGTCAGGATTCGTGACCTGATCGAAAATTCGTAAGACGGAGAGAGAGTAGACCGCCCCGCCCGGCGCGGCGAAAATGTATGCCTGCTCCTGCTGTTTCGTTTAAGCGGTTTTCACTTCTGCCTACATTCCCGGAGTGCAACTCGTTGTTTTCTTTTCCATAAAACCTCCAGTTTGCCATTCATTCTAGTACTTAATGTAGTTTTGAGGTTGATAAAATAATATCAAGGACATTTCCAAATTTTAAAGTTATTTTACTAACGTACATCTTAAGTTTTGGCGCGCACTGTTTATTGAAATAAAACAACTTTCTTTTAGTTGTTTAATAACTATAAAATTTGTGATGACTGTCATGTACTTGTACAATAACTAATTTGTGAGTATCATGGAGAAAACGAATTTTGAAAATATCAAAACCAAGTACGGCATTGGCGTGGTTAGAGCAAGGAAACGCCAAGTGGTCATAGTGAATAAGGGCCAACCGAATGGAAAACCGTGATTTCATGCGGTTGTTTGGTTGCGCAAATATCGTTTCGAGTCGGTGGCGGCGGTTATCGCTCAACGTTTCAGCATCATTTCAACAGAATTGCTAAAGTTCTTAGAGTGGAGCAAGATCCAATAAATATACAAATATGTATTTAGAAAGATATCATCTGAACTGTATTTATTGCGGACTTCCTCTTATTTTTGTTTCTTATATGGATGATGAAAAATAAGACGTGCACGGAAATAAAGGTTCAATCAACCTGCACTTAACATCGCTATTTAATTTTAACCACTTGTTACATTGTTATTTAATATGAACAATCATAAGCATTGTACTACCTGTGTGCTGTATCGTATCCTCAAAGGCTCAAATCAATTGTTTCAAAGCAGTGTTTAATTCAGATGTACACGGTTTTGTAAAAAACAAAGTGCAATTAATCGATTACAAAACAGTGTTCAAGAGGCGCGAACTGAACAAGTTCAGCGCTACAAATGCGTGTGGATTTCAAGAAACCGGTGTCTCGAATTGAACACGGAAAGGGTAATTCGTGCGCCGCCCACTTCACTGCGTGGCCCTCGCCGCCTGCGCCGCCGTTCTCTAGTCTCACGAAAGACATCGAATATCACTGGAACTTAGATGTGACTTATCTCTATAGTAATAAGGCTTATTTTCGAATGTTGAAGGCGACTTCTCAGGGGACTTCTTTCGTAAGACGGACTTCGCAATAACATGTGCTTCCCAACTGTATGATTTGTTAAACTGTGCTCGAAGTATTGAACTAAGTGTTTACCACGATATAATTATGTATTTAAAAAAAGAACTACCCTTTTTGTATTTAAGTTTGTTTAGGGTCAGCGCGCAACGGGCAGCGGAGTAGTGGAAAAGAAACTAATGCATCCTCAACTGAAATTTAACTTTAGGTACCTACTTACATTATTGAAATTGGTATGACTAGAAAACATTATTCTCGCGTCGTCGCCGAGTGGCGCGCGGCGCTGCTCTTTGTGCTGACTAACCCTTATCCATTATCTATGATAAGTATTGGTCTGATTTTATAAAAACTATTTTACCGAAAAATATTATTACCGAAGGCGAGCGAAGCTCCATTCTTCCCCGATTCGGATTTTCGCTTTGTCATTGAACACCTCCCGCACTATAAGAGCTATGGCCACTAAAATTGACATGTAACTCGCGTGTTCAGCCGAAGATGGTTTAGAAAAAAAAAGTAAAAAATCGAACCTACCACGGAGGAATAATCACCGAAATAAAAAAAGACATGAAAAAAATTTTTAGTCTTAGAAATGAAAACTATATCCATGTTAATTATAACCGTTAGCCGACTCGTTTCATAAGCTCAGCGAGTGAATGCGTTACTCAGAGTTCAGAAATGGTGACGACAAACCGCTTCGCTCCATGTAGTCTTACCGGGGACGGCAAGTGCACCTAGTTACTAACTTCCGCCTGCAACGACACTCGGGAAATCTCAAATCTCTCCGCGCGCCTTCGCCGATCTCCCGCAGCAGACTCACGCCCTAAATAAGCAACTAATCGTCTTGATTTTAGGGTTCCGTATCAAAATGGTAAAAAGGAACCCTTATTGTGCGACTCATTAGGGTTCCGTGCCAAAATGGTAAAAAGGAACACTTATGGCCTTAGGCCCGTATTCTAGAACGACACTCAAGTGTGAACTCTTCTCAAGTATAGTTAGCAAGGGATGAATGTATTCGTTGCATGTATTTGCATCCCTTTCTAACTGTACATGAGAAGAGATCTCCAACTATCTTGCAATTAAGAGAGAAATTATTATACTTTTTTTTACCACAGGGACTGACAGGGGATCTTAAAAATTCAGTGTGGCTACTAGGGCATGGGTTACCATATGAAAGAGCCCTGCTTGCACATTCTCAAACATTTTTTTTAAGGCCGCATCGTTTTCGACTTTTGATGAAAATTGTAAAAAATACCATCTCCCCCCCACTTCTTTGATTGATGGGCCGCCACGCGATGATAATCATCATAATCATAATATCTTTATTTCCAGTCCGCGTATTTTAAGTTCGCGTGATAAACTAATTCCTCGCGGACGATATCGCGGGCGGAAGGCTAGTAATGCAATAATTTCAATAGAGATTCTGGATAGTTTAAGTTATTTGAAATAAGACTATACATAATGCTTAATTAATATATTTCGTTTTCATAATAACTACAGCCTCAGCTGTGTTGCTACGTTTTTGGTAACTTATACATGCCACCTTGCAAAACAAGTAGATGAGTTCTAACTTTAGTGTCCAAAAACTGTCTTAATTCCTGCAGACTACATTCAGTCCCAGATGCCTGTGAAGCAAACATCTTCAACATTTGATGTATGCGGTCTAGTGGCAATGAGTCCAAGTTTGTAAGCATTCCAACAATGTAAGACCAGAAAACTTGCAACTCTCCTTCTCTCTGATCATGGGCAGATGCCATGACACTTTCAGTTTCATCATCTTCACAAATCATTTCTTGAACTTGGTTTGAGGCTACATTGGATTTATTGGCATCTGATCCATCCACTAAAACATATGTGTCAGTGCATTTTTCAGATATTAATCCCATTGACTGCCAATATGTAATTTTTCTCCTTAGCACTGTTATGGGCACTTTCATAACTTGGTGAAGTTCTTCAAGAGACCACTCTGGTTTATTTTGGAAATGCATTATTACTGTTGCATTAAAAGGTGAAACTACTAAGTCTAGCTTTTTTGAACCAATCTCAATTTCTATATTTACATAACCTAAATGTGGTTTCCAGCTTAATGTTCTATTCCCTTTTAGTGCCTCATATGACTTAGTGTAAGCTTCCAAATGATTCTTAATTTCTTCTGGCAATTCTAGGTTTTCATCTTTAAAAGGGGGCCAAAATTGGGCAGAAAGTATCATAGCATTAGAGGTAAAATTCTTACTTGCGGTCTCAAAGCTTTTATCTTGATGGATCAAGGAATTTATTCTTTTAGAATCAGAAATGTCCTTTAGCATCACTTCACAAAAATGTAATTGTGATTCTCCAAACTTCAGCTTTAGCAACTCTAAATACCTTATTTCCTTTTCAGTATTTATAACACTCTGTGCCAATAATCTGTCTGCTAATAAGGTTCTATATTCATTGACAAACAGCTCTTTGCTACCATATACATTAACAAGCATTGAAATTATGTCATTTGCTTTCCTATCATTTGAGTTGACTTTTGGATCAGCATCTACTGGATCAGGGTTCCATTCATCCCATGCATCATCCTTCTCATTTTCTCCATCTGCTTCTGCAGCAAATTTTGCAAGTTCTTCTGCCAACTCACTTCCGGCACCTTCCTCTGTAAGGCTGCTGACTACACTCCTCACTGTATCTTCTCGGTTCCTTAAGTAACTACGGACAGGCTTGGTAACAGTTTCTAATATCACTCCTGAGGGATCCAAATGTCTTAAAGCTCTAATGGTAGAAACATAAGCAGTCAATATATCAGTTGTATTCACACCAGGGTGCAATAATCTTGTTTCTAATGCAGTTTGCAATCTTTTGCAGAGAGTAGATCTTAAATCAGTCTTGTCTAGGCACAGTTTGATGTCATCAACAGCTGGCTGTGAATCCGGATATTCAATTATAATGTTAAAAAGTTGTTCAATGCGCAATTTTGTATAGCTGTGATACAAGTAATAACTTAATTTCTTTTTAAACTGTGAAATTGCATTTTGTGTGTTTTTATCATCAGGTGGTGGCTTTGATGAACCTGCACAATATATCCTTGTTAACCAAGACATAACAGTGGTATCTAACCAAGTTTCTAAAAAGCCAATATGTGATACATCAAATGTACCATCACACAGCTTCTGTATGTGTGATTCAATTCTCAATTGTATAAAATTTGTCAAAACTTGACCAGTCAACCTTTCTAATAACTGTAAATCCATCAACTTTCTGTTTGTATCATGAAATACTTTGACTATGTAAGCACAATTGCAATCAGAGTATTCATTCCAACATCCTGAACACATGACATCTTCTCCCATGTCCGAGTTCTCATACTCATTATCAAACACATTGAATGAAATTTTGTAGAAGTGATTTATAATAATGTGATAATCCAGAGGAAGTTGTGATAATAGGGTAGCACGAATCAGTTGCTTGAAGCCTAAAATTACACCCTTCTCGCCAAATATGGGTTTGTTATCAGAACAGTTAGTGTTAAGTAAAGACAACCTTCGTAACATTTCTGAAAAGTTTGAAACTGATTCATACAATTCATTGACAGCAGACTTGAATAGCTGGAATCCTTTCACCTCTACCTCAACTTTTGAAAATTTTGACCAAAAATTCGGTGCTATGTGTTGCCGAAGGTATTTTTCTATGTGAACTAGTATTAGATCACGAATTTTAGTCTGGATACCCATGCCTGTGATAATTTGTTGTACTTCATCATATTCTGCGCTAGTACAGTCGCTGAATATTGTATCATTTAGAATAGGGAAAGCGTAGTTTATTTTATTCCAATAAAGTTTTAACTCACTAGATTTAGTTTTGGAGCTATAATCAAAGTACTCCGTCGTCATGGTTGAGAACAAACTCTGACCCAATAAGCTGTAATAGCTCTTCAGCTCAGCACACAAACTACTGTTATAAATTACTGTTGTACCTATGTAATTCAGCGGTTCAATGGTCCAGCACTCAATTATGCATCAAACAAAACACCAAAAACACAAACAACATGAAATGATGATGGAAATTTTTGATTTTTGCCTTTTGGAACAAGACCGAGAGCGAGAGGAACTTTGTTTTGTTTGTATTGTGTCACTGTCACTATCACTGTCAAGTAAAGCAAAGGCATATCGCAAACTCTGACTGGCAAAATAGCCAGGTCGACGAAACGAGTCGCGGCCATAAAAAAAAAAAATTCTTCCATCACAAACATTACATTACCTTTGCATGATGTAAAGGACATTTTGTGAGGAACTGGTGCCTGAAATAGGTATCTACACTACAATAGATACACAGAAAGGCAATTCTCGCGCCTTCGACATCTCGTATTCGACATTTTTGCAAGCCATAAATCTATATTTGAATTTTAATTCAAATATAGATTTATGGCTTGTGAGTGTGCGAGAGAACTGCACGACCTTGTTCCTCCAGCCCCTTTCCACCATGGGGATACCAGACGCAGGTTAGCTTTAACTTTAACTGCTAAAGGATGGAATGCTCTGCCTGCTCATACTGTGTTCCCTGATTCCTACAATCTTGGCCTCTTCAAGGCGAGAGTGAATAGGCATTTCCTGGGCAAGCATGCAACAACTTAGACCGCATCCTGTTTATTGAGCATGATGGTGGTCAAATGCCTGCCCAGTTATTATAAAAAAAAACTAGCTTCGAAAAAACAAACTAATGTCGAAAGAACAAACTAAGATCAAAACACAATCTATTGTCGACAGAACTAAGGTCAAAAAACAAATCAAAGCCGAAATACAAAATAATGTCGAAAAACAATTGAATGCGGAAAAACAATATAATGCCGATAAAACAAACTAATTCCGATAAACCAAACTAGTGTCGACAAAATCAAACTAATGTCGAAAGTCAAATAAAATTCGCTAAAACAAACAACCAACTAATTTTGGAAAAACAAACTGATGTTGAAATCACAAACAAACTGATGTTAAAAAACAAACGGATGTAAAAAAACAAACTTCAGAAAAAACAAACAAATGCCGAAAAAAACAAACTAATGCCGAATAAACAAACTAATGTCATAAAACCAACTAATTAAAAAAAACAAACTGATGTTGAAAATACAAACTAATGTCGAAATAGTAATCGAATGCTGAAAAACAAACACATGTGGAAAAACAAACTAATGCCGAAAACAAACCAATGCCGGAAAAATAAACTATTTGTTTTGGGAAAAACTTGGAGACGGAGAAAAATGTGATCTGTATGAAATAACTCAGCAGAAGAATTTATTTTAATAATAATTTGCGGTGTATTTTAGAATATGAGGGTTGCATGTATCCGGACCGGAATAACAAAGTGAAACAAACATGGTATAACATTATAGTTTAATCGCTTTTCAAAATATTCGCCATGATAAATAATGCACTTTTGCTTACGTTAGAACAAACTTTCGTAGCACTTTTTCCATTCAGATTGAGGTATCTCCAAAACGTGCATTTTGAACGCATCAACATCCTCTTCACGGCTCGAAAAACGTTGACCACGTAGTTTATTCTTCACGGTTGAAATAAATAGAAGTCTTTAGGGGCCAAGTCGGAGCTTAACGACGGCTGACCCGTTAATTCGATCTTTTGACCTATCAAATACCGAGTTGTTTCGGCCAATATGTGGCAGCTAGCATTGTCATGATGAAGAAGGATTCTGCGTTGTCGGTTGTTCTTTCTTATTTCTTCAAAGACTTCTGGCAAACAAATGGTCGTGCACCATTCAGAATTAGCCGTTTTACGATTCTCTAGTGACACTGTAGCCACAAGTCCATTTATACCAAAAACAAGCGACCATTTGCTTCAAAGTTATTTTTGAACGAATGACTTTTGTTGGGTTCGGCTGATCTTGAAACATCCAAACCGTTGATTGTTGTTTAGTTTCAAGATCATAAATGCATATATCCAACATTCATTATTAAAGACAGCTTTTGACGCACCCTGATTGAACTTTTCTAACATCTTTTTTTAACACCTATCGATACGAGCCCGTTTTTGGTCAATTGTCAAGTTGTGTGGGAGCTAATGTGAAAAATGTTTTTTTGCAGTTAAAAGTATACTCGTCATACATAAGCCTAGTGACGCTTCTATCTCGCGATACGTAACATGACGATCTTGCATTATTAGTTCCAGCACAGCATCAATATTCTAAGGTACAATCACGTATCTTTTATTTTTCATAATTAAAAATATACAAAAATACAAAACTTAATTTTCGCCAAACTGCGTAACAGTATGTCGGCGAAATATAAATAGTTATGCTCTATTACTTAATTAATAACAATACATCAGAATTTGGTGTTGTAGTTACATTTTACAATTAAACTTAACTAAATAAACTTATTGAAATAAAACAACTTTTACGGATATCAAACGCGCTATATTTCCACGAACTAAGTTGTAATTTTACTGTCCGTATTTTTAGGTTTTTTTAGGGGTTTTTTTTATTTTCCCGACGTTTCGGCACCTTTACAGCTGCCAACAAGTCTGCAGTGTGTGAACATGCTTTTGAGGGACCCACCCACTACATCAGGTTTGATAAGCCACAGATCCTCGCCAGGGAACAAAAATTTGTCCCCAGAATGCTGCGTGAGGCTATTGAAATCACCAAATATACACAGTAGTTTTCGATGGTGCTTCGTCCCCAAAAGTTGAAATGAGTTGATCGATGCACTGTTTTTGAGTTAGCCCTCGCCGAAAATCGTAATAAATCATAGCTCAAAAATTTTCATGACTTAAATCCATAGTGATAATGCCACGCAATTTTTAAAATGACGCCACAAATGAAAAACAAATGACAGCGAAATGAATCAAATTGTATTCTTCTTCAAAGAGTTCCATTTTAAAATGGTATAATTACTTTTTAAATGTTGTTCTGTAACTGGCCAGTTTCGGATGATTGTGACAATCCAATGAGGTGTAAGTTGTCTTGCACACTATTGTCGAAAAAAACGACGTTAGGTTTTTTTTAACATGAGTTTGATTTTCAAAATTAGTTGGTTTTATGAAGTTACTTTATTTTTTCCGCATTTGTTTGTTTTTTTACATCAGTTTCTTTTTAAACATCAGTTTGTTTATTCGACATCTTTGTCTTTAGTTTGATTTTAGTTTGTTGGACATTAAAATTTGTTTGTTTTTTCAGCTTTAGTTTGTTCTTTCGGCATCAGTTTGTTTTCGACATATTTTTTTTTCGGAATTAGTTAGATTTTTCGTATTCGATTGTTTTTTCGACAATATTTTGTTTTTCGGCATTAGTTTGTTTTTTCGTATTCGATTGTTTTTTCGACAATATTTTGTTTTTTGGCTTTAGTTTGTTTTTCGACCGTAGTTTGTTTATTCGGCATTTAGAACGTAGGATATTTACATTAAAATGACAAACTTCTGAATTGGTACACATTTTGTTACAATAGTAAAAATTGCTGTAGTTTTGTAAATGTATGCATTTATGATAAAATTAAAAAGCGTGGATACATACATACGTTATGCAATTATCACTTCATAGATATGATTTTACATTATGTGTACTTTTCACTGATATTGTCCTGTATACTTTAATTTGAAAACAAACAAATACAAACATTTGAAGCAGTTTGAAGAATTCCTACATAATTCTGAATACAACATGAGATACTTCATTTTGAAGTATCAAATGGGTACATAAACATACATTAAAATTGTCTAGGGTTCAAGTACGTTTTAGATTAGAGTATCGCCACTATAGAGGATTATTAATGTAATTATGGATCGTTAATGTTTTTTTTTGTAAACTTCAATGTTTGAATAAATAAAGAATTTAAGTAAAAAGCCAATCTGAAAGACTACATTTAATGGATTTTTGTTTAGCGTTAAAAAAGTACTTGATCCTGAGACACTTTTGATGTGTATATTTGCATATCTGACCATGGATACATATCATTTCACGTGTATGTGTATATCTGTCCATGGATACATATCACTGCACGTGACTGTACTTGTTTATAAAGAGAAGAAAAAACCGGAAACCGGTATTTTTAAGGATCAGGTAGAGCCAAACCTTAATTAAACGCACCATGTACTTGCTGCTGAATATGTTTGATAATTAACTGTACAAACCCTGAATGTGGATATGCGCAAAACACGTTCAATATCTATCACGATGACAAAACCTCCACAATCTTATTCGTATTCGCATCCTTGCAATTACATGTCGGCTACAAAATCAATAATTTATGTAATAAAATCAAGCTGTAAAGTGAGACTATTGCTTATGGGGAATAACATAAACCTGCGAATGTTCGCAGACATAAACTTTGTTGATTTCCGCTAAAGCCAATGCCGGTGAAAACCATTCAAAAAGAACTCCCTCCCACTCACGTCAATCAATGTCAAAAGTCAAATTGATTGTCATCATTTTATTTTTATTCAATGCAATGTGTTTGTTGAATTGTTGCAAATAAAAGATTTTTTTTTAATAAATACATGAAATTCTTCATTAGTACTTGTGTAATATATTGAACTGGATATAATGTCCAAGTTAGATAAAAGCGCTAAGTCTGGGTTCGTCATAAAACTATCTTCAGAGACTGTCCAAAAACTAGCTGTAGAAGATCAAGCTAAAAACAAAGTACTTTCAGAGCTTGCAAGTAATCTCGAGACTAAATCTAAAGATCTAACATCGAGTAAGAACCTAGAAAATGAAGATGTTGCTTCAACTGACAGTTCCCAAAAAACCGATATATTAACATCAGATCCTTTGAATGAACCAAGTAACAAAAGTAAAGATTCCAGTGAACCTGTTATAGACCAAGGAGATGTAAAATCCGATACATCCTGCGATTATGCCCCATACATTACATACGAAGGGGAGGAAGCAATATACACTGATCCTACCTCTTTGCAGAGATACACTTGGAGTACAAATAATAATTCTTGGGTTCCCAAAACGCGTGACGCTGAAGTACCCGGTAGAGTATACAGTTTCGAAAATGATACCCATGTTTACACAGATTCTGATGGCTCCAAATGTTTCTGGGATGCTGATAAAAAAGCATGGCTACCCAAAATTGATGATGACTTTTTAGCTATCTATCAGATGTCTTATGGATTTGTAGACAACACATCTGATAGCCATACTGAAAAGTCTTCAGCTGAAAAGAAAGACGAGCAGAAAAAAATGGATGCTGCAGGTGTTAAAAGGAAAAGTGAGCCTCAATGGTTTGAGCCTTCTGAAGAAACCAATACTAAGGTGTATGTATCCAATTTACCATCTGATTTGACTGAGGAGGAATTTGTCAACCTTATGCAGAAATGTGGCCTTGTAGAGCGAGATCCTCACTCACAAAAAATGAAGGTCAAGCTGTATATGGACAAAGAGCACGATTGCTTTAAAGGTGATGCTCTATGTACTTACATTAAAATTGAATCTGTAGACTTGGCTTTAAAATTACTGGATGGCAGTGATTTTAAAGGAAATAAAATTAAAGTTGAACGGGCACATTTCCAATTGAAAGGAGAATATAATCCAGCATTAAAACCAAAAAAGAAGAAAAAGAAGGAACTCGAGAAGATTAAAAAAATGCAACAAAAGTTATTTGATTGGAGACCAGAGAAATTCATTGGTGAAAGGTCTAAACATGAGCGTGTGGTAATTGTCAAGAATTTATTTCATCCCACTGATTTTGATAAAGAGGTCCAACTAATTTTGGATTACCAACAGGACTTACGAGAAGAATGTACAAAAAGTGGTGACGTAAGGAAAGTGGTAATCTATGATAGGCATCCTGAAGGGGTAGCACAAATAACAATGAAGGAGCCAGAACAAGCAGATGCTGTTGTTCAACTTATCAATGGTAGGTGGTTTGGAAAAAGGCAGATCACAGCTGAAATATGGGATGGAAGGACAAAATACAGAATCGCTGAGACTGATGCAGATATCAACAAAAGGATTGAAAAATGGGATAATTTTTTGGAGCAAAGCGAAGAAAAGAAGGCTGATGAAACTAAAGCACCTATAGTTTTAGTTGATCCAAAGGAAGCAACTGTTAAAGAGAAAATCATGTCAGTACCAGATGAAGAAAATAAAAATGATGATGTCAATGACACTAATAAATAAATAAAAATAAATAAATTTCATACAATTACACCAATTATCTAGCCCACATTAAGTTTCATAAAGAACATGTGTTATGGATACTAGGATACATTTTTTTTTGTAAATACATAGGTACATAATATACATATTAAACACCCAGACCAAGACTAATAGACATGTTTATGCACACAAATATTTGTCTTTTTCGGGGATCGAACCCGGGACCTCTGGCGTAGAAGGTGGGCCAAACGGGTAGTACCCCTGCGCCAAACAGGTTGTCAAAAATGAAAATTAAATAAAAATTAAGATAAAGATAATAGTATTAATCTAATTTAAACTAAACAGTAGTTACAGTAGATTCATTTATTTTCTTGGGAGCAAAGAGACTTATGATTTTAGTGATTAATATTGTGTAACTTATCTATTAAAAAAGAACTAATAAGCTGACAAACAATTATTAATTGCTTTTATTGCAGCTATTATACAAAATTCGTCCTAGGTCATCAGTTTCTTTGTGCTGCAAGTTATTTGTACAGTGTACGAAAATGATAATGTAATCAAAGATACTTATTTTTAAAGAATAAAATAATAATTTTATCCTTGTTTTTTCTCCTCAGTATAATAAATTATATAAATAAATAATCTACGATGCGATTCATTTATGAATAGGATCGAGCTTCTGCCATTTTGTGACGTCATTCTGTCAACTGCCAACTAAATTCATAAGCAAAAAAGAGAAATAAAACTCGACAAAGGCACAGAATACTGTGGGCTGCAGGTGCCAAAAGTGCAAAACCGCATGACTGTCATGCGCCCTAATTGTCTTGGTCGTGTAGTAACGCCGAATTACAATTACAGTCACCCCGTGTGTACCTTACACCTTTCACCTTGGGTGCTATAAAAACCTTTAGTACCGGATAAATAATGTCTTATTTCGGTATTCAAAACATTCGTAACGCAAGCGTTTAAGAATTATTGGCATTTAAAGATGGGCCTCACGGGATGACGCTTAAGATTATGGATGCTGAAAATAACAAAAACTAGCGAACGAAAGTCCAGTTTTAGTCCCTAGATCGTCAGTGACGCAAAAATAAATAAGATTTAACCCTTAACTGGTATCGCTTAAAAAGGCAACGTAACTGGTATCGGGGGTCAAAAGTGACCCCATATGAAATATGCATGATAATAAAACAATAGGTTTAATTTTTTAATTTTTCTGTTTTATTTATGAAATCAAAACTTATAATCTACATATTAATTAAGTTATTTGGCATATATTAATCAGAGATCACATGTTTCGTTATCAAAATAGCTAACATCTTTCATACTACAAATATTTTCTAAGGTCTTACTTTAGGTACTCTTATTTATATAAAAACTTAAAAATAACGCATCAAACCTTCTTTATATTGTTTTCGTATATCATCAATATAACAAAAATCGGGAACATCTTCTGAGATCACATATAATAAAATAAATGACAAACTAAAACAAATCCTCATGGAAGAACTAAAAATTTTACCACAAAAGGTTTAACATTTGGTACAAGTGACCGTTATGGCACAGTATGTTCTTTGCATATGTAATGCAGGCACTTCCTACACTATTCTGAACATTTGACGTCCTTTTTGCGATCGCATAAGTCTTCAGAACAACTAAGTACCTCCGCTTCCGCACAATCGCTGATGTTTCATGGTCACAAGCAGCTGTTAAGGCCATCATGAACGATTTCGGAGTCAGATTCCTGGTCTTCGTCTTCCAAGAGTTGTGCAATTTCTCTGTCATGCAAAAAACCCGACATAACGACGATTATTTACTGAAAAAATAATAAAAACATTACAAAATAACTCTTACTATAAAATGCACACTTCTGGTATCGGGGGTCAATTTGGACCCCATTAGTATACATACCTCCGTTTCTAGTAACAGTAGAGTGACGCACGTCCGTCACCCGCCACACCCCGCGACGTAATGAGATTACCAAGGTGCACAAGAGTGTACGTGCTTAGACTGTAAAGTTCTGATAAAAAATATGAGCAGTTGGGGTCCAATTGGACCCCAATACCAGCTAAGGGTTAACACTCGAGCATCGTTTAAAATAGAACAGATCTCATAAAATCGACGTTTAAACATGGTACATACAGAACCGTGTGGTCAAATTTTCAATTGCCAAAATATCAATAATCATTCCGTTTGGAGCCAAACGAAACATTCTACTAGCGTTACGTTTGATATGTGACAGCATTTAACACATTAAATTCGTTCAAATAACAAGGCATCAATATGAAAAAGCGAAAACTATATTTCATACCGTCACACTGTGTGGCCCATCTTTGAAGCCGTTACGTTACGTGAATTTTGCGTTACGAATGTTGAAAAGCAATTCACAGTAAAGAGAATTTCCGTCACTGAGGATCTATCTTTACCTGGAACCAATCAGTGCAGTACTTACGATACAATTCAAGATTGAAATTTGTATGAAAATCTCAAATTAGGGTGACAACCATTTACGTACATTGATGGATAAAAAGGCTAAACCAACCTGATAATTAGCTAGTTTTACGGCGTAAGTGAGATGTAATGTACCTAATTCATGTTAAATAATAAAAAAAAACTATTTCCATTCAAAATAGTCTTAAGTCCGTGTCACGAAAGTTGTCGTGCGGAATTTCTGTGGTACTCAAATTATCTTCCATAGTAATAGCGGATTGCGACATTTGCGGATGTTGAAGGTGACTACAGTCTCTCATGCGCCATATTTCGTGAGTCAGACTATTTATAACCACCATCTTCTTCTTGTTTGTCTGCGATTATGATGGTCTGTCTTGTCTGTAGTCTGTGACCTAGTGATGTGCCGAGACGGCTATATTTGGTATTCGAATATTTTGGTAATCGTTATAAAAAGAATCGAACTAGGACTCGAGTCAGAAGACTTGGACAGGTATTCGAGTACTGGCACGAGTATTCGAAACTACTTCAGTGGACTCGAGTACTCTTCGAACTTTATAGTTTGCTTTTCACGACCAATACTAATATTTCAACTCAAATCAAAAATCATGTATGCACGCTAAGAAAGTAAATAATAACAGAATAATGTATATCTGCGCCAGAGGTCCCGGGTTCGATCCCCGGACAAGACAAATATGAACATGACTCTTTGTCTTGGTCTGTGTGTTTAATATGTATGCTAAGTATGTATTTGCAAAAAAAAGTATATAGTATGTTCATCCGTTATCTAGTATCCATAACACAAGTTCTTCACGAAACTTAATGTGGGCTAGATAATTGGTGTGATTGTATGTAATTATTTATTAATAACTACTACCACGCTGCCTAGACGGGTTGGTAGAGGGTTTATTTCAAGTTTTCCTTCTCTCGCACAGGTGTTCAGTGCCTCTTATTATATAATCAGTCAGTCATTAATCATGTAATCATTTTTGGTATTGATAAGTTCCATACTTCGGATTCTGCGGAGCCATCCCTTTCTATCACACAGTCGGTGTTGTATTTAGATAACACTAAATTATACAAACCGACAGTTCGACAGATTAAACAAAATGATAACTTTTAACAAGAAACAAATAATTACTTAAATCTCTAACATCTCATTAAACTGACAGTCCGGGTAGGAATTTTATACACGTTCGAAGCTGCAATGAGTCATAAACACTTCTCGCGTCGTGCGTGACTAACTTCACAATGCTCTTTAAACATTTAAAATTCGATTGTACGCGTGAAGTTAGAAGACTCGAAACCTGTATTCGAGTATTGTGGATCCAAATATAGTATTCTAAATACTCGAGTACGTGAGTGAGTACCTGCTAGGTATTCGAGTCAGTTCAGGGGCCCAATTCTCGCGCATTCGACATTTTTTAGGGTAAAAAATCTGTATTAAAAGCTCGCTGAAAGCAATCTTCGACATTATAGGATTATCAAAGATAATTTAAACTAAAGGTTTTTGTCAGTAGTAGAGATTTTACATAAATTTTTTATTAAGAAATTAAGGAAATAAAAAATGTCGAATTCGAGATGTCGAAGGCGCTAGAATTGGGCCCCTGTACTCAGGCAGGCCAGTAAGTCTGATTCAGCACATCTCTATGGCCATTAGAATATGTTTACGTTCAAATTAAATGCGTTGTTTGTTTGCACAAACTTTATTTGTCTTTTTTTGTAACTTTCTGTTGTGTTTGTCGTTCGCTGTGTTGTTGTATTGTGGTGTAGTTGTGACTGGTGGTGTGTGTTCTTTGTTGGCGGGATTAGCAGAGTAATAATTTTTATTTATATTGTAGTCGTATTTGTTTTACAAAATAATTTGTCCTGTATTATTTAGTTTTTTCATGGGTGCGATCTTCAATTATCCGAAGCTTTTGGCTTCAGATAATTGACAATCACACTGTGGTGGTCCCCCCCCTACCCCCCACCAACTCCCAACCGGAGCAAATGCATAGTTCGTGAGATAATTGAAATTGAAATTACCAACTATATCTAAAGATCAATTGGAGGCGCCTTCAGCTACTGGTTCATCTGGGAGACAAGTTAATAATTATTGTACATATTGTGATTGAACAGTGACATCTTCATGTCATTATTATTGTTAACAAAATAACTTTTAAGTATGATTGTATATCAGCAAATCGTTAATAATTATTGTACATATTGTGATTGAACTGTGATATCTTCATGACATTAATATTGTTAACAAAATAACTTTTTTAGTATGATTGTATATCAGCAAATCGTTAATAATTATTGTACATATTGTGATTGAACTGTGACATCTTCATGTCATTATTATTGTTAACAAAATAACTTTTAAGTATGATTGTATATCAGCAAATCGTTAACAATTATTGTACATAATTGTGATTGAACTGTGATATCTTCATGACATTATTATTGTTAACAAAATAACTTTTAGTTTCTTCTTTTAGTAGGAAGTACCTGGGTACTTATATGATTGACCTGTGATGTGTAATATTTTAGAATACTTAGTACTAGTTTGTTTTTCAACAAATCGTTATTATTGTGATTTTAACAGTGATAATCTTTTTAACATTATAATTATTGTTAACAAAATAACATTTTTTATTATAATTGTAGGTACGTATATAAAAGGATTGACCTGTAACGCATATCACCAATTATTCATCTATAATATAGTTTGTTTTAAACTTGTACATAATTTTATTGTTTGTTGTTGTTATTATGTCATTTAATTAAAGAGTGTAATTTATGGTACATAACTAAAAATATACCACAAAATATAATTTGATATCATCTTAACAAAACAATAAATGAATCCATGGCATAACTGGTCGTGCAATGCAGTTGGTAAAAAGCACAAATTATATAGTAATGTACAAGTAGTCCAAAGGGCCGACGAGCATCATCAGTCATAAATTAGACATATTTTTCTTATGTTAACTGTCAAATTATTTACTAAATAAACTATCCAAAACTTAAGATAAGTCGATAGATAAACCGACCGGCAAATCATTTAAATTATTGTAGTGTTGCGAGATGGAACTGTAATACTTTAACATTTTATTATTGATAGGTGAACAATTAATTTGTAGCAAAATATTTTTCTTATTTTGAGTTAATAAAACACAAATTGTGGAATCATATTTTTTTTGTACTTTTATTTGGCCTGTTTCACAATCATATAAAGTAAGTTCTGACTTCTAATTTGAAAAATAATTTTACATTTTTAATAACCCCACTGTCAAATATCACGTTGTCTTGTATCTAATCTATACTTTTAAGCTCAGGAACTACTGGACCGATTTAGACAATTCTTAGACCATTAGAAAGCTACATTTCTCCCGAGTAACATAGTCTATATTTTATCCCGATATTTTCAAGGGAACGGGCACCACGCGGGTAATACCGCGAGGATCCGCTAGTACTATAATAATACTACATTGACAGTCCAGGCCTCCCTGACCGAGCCCTTGGGGCCTACCGGATACCGGATATCTCCCACCAAATTGCCAAGAAATTGCTTGTTACCTTAAGTTCTAAATCTAATAGGTAGTTCTAAACTTCATATACAAGTTTATTTTCAAATTAAAATAGAATGTTTCCACCACAATACAGAATTTAATATCTAAGTATACTGTGGTCTCTTCGTCAGAATGCCGATCCTTTAAAAACAAACTGGGAAATATTTGTCTGCGCAAATCTGAATAGCTTGGCCATTTTACTGTATTATGAAGGCACCTAATTTAATTTCAACATATTTAACCTCATTTTTTATGTAAGTTTTTGTTTATAAAGCTAGTTATCAATAATTCATGTAGTTGTCACCTGTAAATTAAGGTTTCAATATGTTATAAATGGCAATATGTCTGTTTTTGTTGATATTTTAGTGTTAATCTCGTTGTTGTCAAAATTCCAAATAAATAAAATAAATAAATACGGTGTCCGCAAAAAATACTACTTGGTCACCCTAACTCAATTTTCATACAAATTTCAATCTTGAATTGTATCGTAAGTACTGCACTGATTGGTTCCGGGTAAAGATAGATCCTCAGTGACGGAAATTCTCTTTACTGTGAATTGCTTTTTAACATTCGTAACGCAAAATTCACGTAACGAAACGGCTTCAAAGATGGGCCACACAGTGTGACGGTATGAAATATAGTTTTCGCTTTTTCATATTGATGCCTTGTTATTTGAACGAATTCCATGTGTTAAATGCTGTCACATATCAAACGTAACGCTGGTAGAATGTTTCGTTTGGCTCCAAACGGTATGATTATTGATATTTTGGCAATTGAAAATTTGACCACACGGTTCTGTATGTACCATGTTTAAACGTCGATTTTATGAGATCTGTTCTATTTGAAACGATGCTCGAGTGTTAAATCTTATTTATTTTTGCGTCACTGACGATCTAGGGACTAAAACTGGACTTTCGTTCGCTAGTTTTTGTTATTTCCAGCATCCATAATCTTAAGCGTCATCCCGTGAGGCCCATCTTTAAATGCCAATAATTCTTAAACGCTTGCGTTACGAATGTTTTGAATACCGAAATAAGACATTATTTATCCGGCACTAAAGGTTTTTATAGCACCCAAGGTGAAAGGTGTAAGGTACACACGGGGTGACTGTAATGAATTACACTATAGTTTGACGAAAATATTATATAGCATATAATAAATGTCGCGACAATAATTTCATCCACAAAATTAAACTTTGTTTATTGGCTGAAAATAGTGTAATATTCTAATATTTAATAATAAGATACGATGAGTCTGAATATTGTTTGATTCCCAGCCCAGCGATAACTTCTCTGATTTTGAGATCCGACGAGTAAATCGAACCATAAACAACAAACAAGACGTCATATCTGACATGACATGACATCTGATCTGACTTTTTGAGAGTTGCAAACACAAAATTGCCTTTTGGAAGGATTTATGGATAAAGTTATAAATTTCAACTTTAAATCTTTGAACCTAGGTCAACTTAATTCATAATAATTACATTTCCTAATATAAGTATTGTTGGTTGGAAAATATTCCCTAGTATAGTTTGGACGAACTGTCAACACTTATCGGAGCTTCTTAAGCAGGCGATTCCATGAATAATAACTGGGTAATATGATAATATGGCTGTGCAACCTGACTCTGGCGGAAAGGACGACGTGAAGACCCAGTTCGTGACACGTGAAGGCACTTATCGTTTAATGACTTTATCGGAGTATTCTCGGCCTAATCGTGTGGGCTATACCAGTGGGTCAGGCTCTTCACATGTGCGAGTTTCATTGGTGTCACTGCCTCCAGGGCCGGGGGGTGGAGCGCCTGGGTCTGACGGTCAAGGCTCTGATGATAGAATATGTTTTAACCATGGAAAGGAACTTTATGTTTATGTGTACAGAGGCGTCAAAAAGGTACTGAAATAACTTGATATTTTATGATAACTATATTATAATGTAATTGACAGCTTGTATATTATATTTATTAGTTATTTTATGATCTAATCATTATAGTTTTGTATAGCTCTATTAGGTCACTTACGTGTATGATTGCTCACAACAGATCACATATATGAATGTCTATTAGGCTAGCAATCAGATGAACAAGGATTCATTAAATTCCATAGTTTCTTCATTACTCTTTGATATCATAAAATGGGTACTCACTTTATTTTCTTTATGTTTACAGGCGGCTGATCTCTCAAAACCAGTGGACAAAAAAATGTACAAAGGCACTAATCCAACGTGCCATGACTTTAATACAGTCACGATGACGGCAGAGAGTGTTTCTTTAGTTATAGGATTTTCTACTGGCCAAATTCAACTCATAGACCCTATTAAAAAGGAATTAAGTAAATTATATAATGAAGAGGTGAGTGTTCTCTCAAATATTCTCTATTTTAAAGTAAAATATAAACAGAAATTTCAATGGATTATTTCCTTGCCTAGTCTCCTAAAGGATGCTGGAACTAGAGTTTACAAAGTTTTGTCAATGAATAATTGTCAAAATTGTAATAAAACATAACATGTTTAATTCAATGTGATATAAATTTATTGTATTCATAAATATTGGATTCTATAATACCAAATTTCTGCTATGCTATAATTTATGAAAATAAGATAAATATTTTACTACTAAAAACCAATAACTATAATAGTCTTCTGCTGATCTGTCAATTGATCTTTGGTGATTCATGTGACTTTATCTCATATAATATGTGTAGGCATTGTTAATTCCAATAATTTTATTGTAAAATAAGCTGAAGGCTCATACTATATGTACCTTCATATATTTCTTATATTATGTATTGCTTCAGTATGAGTTATTTTATATTTCAGAGACTGATAGACAAAACGCGTGTGACTTGCATCAAGTGGGTTCCAGGCTCTAGTAATTTATTTATTTCGGCACATGCTTCAGGTCAACTGTACGTATACAACGAAGAACTGACCTGTGGAACAACTGCTCCCCACTACCAGCTTTTTAAACAGGGTGATGGATACTCTATTCACACTTGTCGAACAAAATCTACAAGAAACCCTTTGTATAGGTGGGTCATAGGAGCGGAAGGTAGCTGTATTAATGAATTTGCATTTTCACCTTGTGGAACAAATCTAGCAGTAGTATCTCAAGACGGTTTTCTGAGAGTATTTCATTATGATACAATGGAACTGATAGGTCGTGCTAGGTCCTACTTTGGTGGGTTCCTCTGTGTTTGTTGGTCGCCCGATGGAAAATACGTCGTTGTCGGCGGTGAAGATGATCTAGTTACAGTATGGTCGTTTAGTGAATTGAGAGTTGTTGCTCGTGGTCAAGGGCACAGGTCATGGGTTTCAGTTGTGGCCTTTGACCCATATGTAGTAAGCTTTACTGACGCTGACAGTGAAGAAGGTGCTGAAGAAGATAAACAGAAAAGTGAAACCACACAGTGTTATAGATTAGGTAGTGTGTCACAGGATACACAGCTGTGTTTATGGGACTTGACAGAAGATGTATTAAAACCACCAATAAGAGCCCGAGCATCTGCACATCTCTCTCCAAATAGTCAAACATTCTCACCAAATGGTGTACCTGGCATGAAAGTACCTACAAAAGGAGCAAAGTCTAATAAAATTGGTCACAAACATGCAGAACTGAGCGGACAAACTAATGCTGCGGGTGAAACCTCAGGTGCTAAACAGGCGTCTAAACCGAAATCAAACAATGTATCAACATTAAACATAAGCGTGGGGAAAGCGAAGGAAGACAGTTCTGGTTCACTGGGTGTTAATTCTCTTACACAAAGACTCGCGGGTTTCTCTTTCGGGGATCGTCGATCCGAACATCGTCGTAACTTCAGTTTGACGTCAAAACCGGCGGAACAGAAATCGTCGGCATCCAACACGGTTGCTTTGCGAGGAAAGAGCGCTGGGACGGCATCAAATGATTCTTATGATCCATTGAAGTTAATAGGGACTCCTTCGTGCCCGCGATTCGACGAATGTCCAGTTTTAGAGCCATTAGTTTGCAAAAAAATCGCTCATGAGAGGTTGACAGCGTTGTTGTTCCGAGCCGAATACTTGGTGACGGCGTGCGCTGATGGATGCGTGAACACGTGGGCGCGGCCGGCGCGAGCACATAACGGTGAGCCACGAGCGCATAGGAGGTTCGAGAGAATCGATCTAGTTGACTAGTCCCTTACCTTCGATCGGTTATGCTGCGTGTGGGCATTGTGATCCAAAATGGGCAGCTACACGATCTAATAAGGAAAATTCGCTGTGCGAATTGCGATGTGTAAACGCATTTGCATTGACAAAACTCCTGTTAGATCAAACATTCTGTTAGGTACAGCCCAAGTAGCAGTAATAGTGCTATTATAGTTAACGATTGTGTTACGAATTGGGTGGAAATATTATAAATTATTCCATGTTAGAAGTGGTACATACCAGTGTTTGAGAGAATGTTAAATATAGTAAAATGCTAACTTATGGCGCTGTGAAGCTAGCCACTATGCGCGGGGTCTTCGCAACCTCACTTTCCCCTGCTGCATTTCACAGCACCTTAAAGTTTGAATAGCAATATTCTAGACTGGAGCTTTTCTGTGTTCTGCACTTCTAAGTGAAATGTATAGTCTTTCTTGTTCAGGGCATGTTTTATACATTTTAATGATAATATAGGCAAAGAGTTGCAATAAAGGAAAACTCTAAAATTTTAATAATGTTCGTTCCTATTTTCTGTAAAAATTATTATTGGTAAAATTTTATACTACTTATACTCTTGGTAGTGTTAAAAAATATGACTGACCACTTCTCATCACCCTACACTTTATTGGTACATCAATTTTTATTGTAAAGCATTTAAGAAAATGTAATAATCATTTGATTGCCTTGTACTTTAAAGTAGATTTTGTAATGATAATGATTTATCAGTAAATTACTTGAAAATAATATTTATTAGTAATCAAGTTGGGTGCCCTATTTGGGCGTGGCATATTAAATTTAATACTATTGCCTATTAATTTGATGGTATTTTGTACAATTAATTAACAATAAACAACCTTGTGAACCCATTTTTATTAGAACAGTGAAAATGGAAAATTATTTTTCAATTACACTCAATAAAAGCGCTTTACCAATATATACGTATTCAAGACTTTTAACTAAAGTTAGGAACAAAATCAATAATTAATTTGCCGTGCCGTCGTCATGCCGATGCCGGCGAGTCGAAAATTAATATACATCGACGTGATTACCTGATAGTCGGTACCTATGTGGCAGTGCCGGCAGTATATTTGTATCAGATAATGCATTTATATTGAAGTAATTGTGTCAGTTACACAGCAAGGTTCCAGGAATGTGTTGCATTTCTACTATGATAAAGAAATTATATACGAATGCGAGTTTTAGATAGCAATAGAATTGAGATTTAATTGTATAGCAAGAATGTATATTATATTGTTCTAAGGAGACAATTTCCTCTTGGCTCACTTGTGTAAATATAGTTTAGGCTACTAGCAATCAAAGATTGCTTAATATTGCATGAATGCACTCGTGTGCTTTTCATTGTCTTTGTGTAACTATTTATTTCTTTTTCTAATCAATTTAAATGTTGTTAAGTCGATTGACGCGTCTGTAAGACTTGCAGAATTTTATCAAGAAAGTTAGTACGTGAGACTTACAATGATCATTGTATCTCTGCTATTAGTTAATAATTAATTAATTAGCATAGTGATAATTATTTTATCATAGACAATTTCCCTTGTTCCTTGATTATTCTGGTCCTGAAACGGTCAGTTACAGTCGTTTGGGTACATTTATTAGTACCTATTTGAGCGAATATTTATTCTACATAAATATTTATCTACATAATGTTTTATTGGCCCTTCTTAAAAGCCAAATGCTACAGTCTGCAGTCGTATCCTTTATCTATCAACACCGTGCATACGAAAGTTTTTTGTTGATGGAGACGAACGGTGACACGAATACGGCAGGGTCGGCACAGATCGACTGTTATCAATTGAAATTCGCCTTTAGCTTCTTTAGCACATGGTTGGAATTGGTTGGCATGCGCGTTTGACTGGCCGGTATCCTGAAATTATGTGTTGAATCATGGATGTTTACCCTATGCCATGTTATATATTATATATATCATGTTTAATTTCAAATGATAAAAGTTACATCGCCAATCTGTCGTTGGCGCTGATTTTTATTCGCGCGTATAACGCTGTCCTGCTTCATCAAACTGCTCCGAAGTGTAAACAGTCGACGGATGTACCCAGACATTTAATGAAATTATACCTTTTGTATAGGACAAATTTTCCTATGAATATGTTTATATAAGCTTTGGAGTACTTTTTAGGAAAAATCTTATATCAACTTCATAAAGTGTGGTTGATGTCACTCGGCAGTGAACGATTTCCTATGGTCATGTTGTGTCGTTTTTGACACAATATCTTTAATATATTTGATTGTAAGTCGGATCAACTACAGAGTGACATTATCCATGTTGTATCAATTCCATATAATATTGAATTTAAATTATTTGTTATATTTTAATGTTTTATAGTCATTATTATTTATGTGTATTGCGTATAACGTCTTAATTTTAATATCAATTGTATATTGTAGTATGAGCCTCTATAATTGTATAGATTTTTTCCTAATGATGAAATCCTTGGATGGAACATTAATGGCATTTTTAATAAAAAAGACAAGTCATACATTTTGTAAATCAAGAAGTAATTTTTATTCCATTACTATTAAGTTCAGTTTGAGATAACTTTCTAAGGCGTAAATTACTGTAAAAAATGTAAATATTGAAATTGATGCGCTGTTTTAAATCATTTTATGTTTTATGTGGCCTTATATAAAGTTTGATAATTTATGGTTTTAGTCGGTGATGACGTGAATAAACCATTGGCCTATAAATATCGCGTCGTAGTTGGTATATAAATTGGATTGTGGAGCGAGTCCTTTAATTTGTTTTAAAAGAGATTTAATTTCTACTTATTTTTTAACAGAACTCTGTTAAAACTTAGGTACAAATTTTAATTGCCAAATTCCTACTTAGGTGTCACCACGTATCGAGAATTGAAAGAAATTGTACAACAAAAGACCGCTAATTACAACAAACCATTTCTATCAGATTATCTTAACCCTTTATTGGCAGATTTTTGTTGTAGATTTTAAATTTTTGGTATCGGGATAGGTTTAGGGGTACTTAAGGACTGGAATTAGTGTGATATTGACTACTTGATTAATTCGGATTTGCCTGTAGGATATGAAACCAAGACCTTTCAGGGATTATTTTTATGGATTTATTTAAAACCAATTGTGACCGTTTAGGGGAAAAGACGTAAATAAAACTAAATCATAATCAAGCGAGTATTACTTTTAAAAAAATGTTGTGGTGTTTTAATCCTAAAATAGTATCGTGGGTTCAAGTCCCATCTGAGAATTCACTTTGACCGAATTATCTTTTCCAATTTTTTTTTACATTTTTAAAATTTATCATAAATAGACATGGTCTCGCGCCTACTTTGTCGAGTCGGGATTAAGATTTATATACCAAATTGAAGAATTTATATACTAAATTATTCATTTACTTACTTTGAATCACGTAAATATAACATTTTACCTACCACGAAATTATATATCTATACCTAGACACAGTCACTTTTGCAAGTCGTAATCGATGAGGCAGAATGCACAAACCTGACCACCAATATGATCAACCCTACCAGAGACATGTGAATAATTTTGCTTTGGTGGTTTCGTTTGTTGCTTGCGCCCGTTAAAGGACTACTCATTTAAACAATAAGGTCTACTACCAATGCAATTTTCTATTAATTATGAGTCCTAGAGTCAACCTTGTCGGGTGGTTACATACGCCATACTAATTCCGCTTCTGCCCTATAAAGGGTTAAACTGTATTTTTATCGGATTACACGCAGCTTGTCACGAACGCTGTTCGTCATTTACGTAATTCGTCGCCAGCTTTCTGATATACTCAATCCGTCAGATTCTCATGAACGTGGTTGGTCATGATCGCAATTATTAGTCTTACATTTACACATTTACAGAAACGGGGGAATGAATTTTGGTACAACGACGAAAAAAATTAATCCTTGTTCTTTGTATAATTATATCATGTTTTATTATAACCAATTATAATAGCATGTTTATGTGTAGCGTAATAGGTTTAAAAAATAATATTTTGAATTGCTGCAATATAATACTTTATCTTTAATGACGTGTAACGATCGGCGTTTGTGACGCACCGCGTCTATGACGAGCTACGTCTGCGACGAAATGCGTTTATGACGAACAGCGTCCGTGACAAGCGGCGTGTATTGATTATAAAACATGACATGTTAAATTCAAAACGGCTCGGTGGCGCCTGCAGTTTCATTGTCACTGAGTATTAGTGCTGGTGAAAAAATAATTGAAAATATGATTTATAACAATTAAATGACTGTACCCTGCAGCCGTAGTAATTGCAATATTGATTTTGTAATTATACAAAAACTATTTAGTTCATAGGTTGTATATAAAATATGGTATTTTAGAACAGACAGTTATTTTGTTGTTATTCCAGAAATTGTGAAAACTTCTGGCCAGTAAATACTACTGTCAAAGATATCCAGATAAAAGCGTTAGCAATAAGTAGAAGAAATCTATAAGTTGTGTGGCATGTCCACGCTTTACTAGAGTCAAATGCGTAACTACAATGAAACCTGCAAAGCCAGTTAGCAAGCTTTCACATCCATGTACAGCTCGGTTAACTAAAGCTGGCACGTTCAACATATTTACACGTAGTGTATGTGAATAAGCGCGCGGCGTGACGTTGCACTGCATGGTCGTCTGTCTGTCTCTCTATATATAAATAAATCAAATCAGTCTAAATGTAAATAAATCATTTAGTTTCGGTAGTCATGATAGACATACTCAATATTTTTTGGTAACCACAGCATAATTTTTTTAAAACGTAATAAACAAAGGATTTATGAATATTTCAACAGTATTACCAAATCTTGAGTAAGTATAGCTGATTTTGAGAATTAGGGTTTTGAACTGATTTTGAGTCTTAAATTGAAGGCAATAAAGTTCAAATTAATTTAACAAATTAAACAGTGCGAGGTCACTGATTAACATGTAAAATGGTTTTGAACTTTAAATTTGTGTTTGGAGCTTTTATTAAAGATTAGTTAATAATACAGAAAAATATCAAATACACTGCTCAGATTCTAAAATAGCGGTACCATCGCTTAGATTCGACAAAATAGTAGAAGTCGTTTTACCTGCCTTCATTGACCTCCCGGAGTGTCAAATCCGGGACAATACAGTAGGGTTATCCGTTTACGTCCGGTAGGAACTTGCTCGAAAGTTATTACGAGTTTGGAAAACTTGATGTTACAATCAACTTTAAATGTAGCTCTGTCTCTTTTATGTTTAGCGACTGTTTTACCGACATGAGCAGTGTATTCGATACATACAGTGGGGTTAGCACGAATAACTTTCGAGGAAGTAAAGTAAAAAAAAATTATGACATATTGAGCAGAGTTCCTACCGGACGTAAACGGAACTACATTTTTTGACATTACGTGCTCGATACTATTTCGATAGTTATTCGTGCTTGCCCTACTGGACACGTTAGTGTAGACTAACGTGTCCTGTAAATGTCATGTTTGTCAAACTCGTAATATGGGTACAGATATTGACACCGGCGGCGTGTCACGAACGAGTGACTCGACAGACAACCGAGATTTATGAGAGAGCAATAATGAATTTAATAATTTCCTGAAGTAGAAGATGGGTTTGATAACAATAAAAGAGCAAATTGGCTAATTAAATCATTTACTACATATTCTAAAAGCCTGGATCCCAGTTGGTCCGGTCAGAGGCGTCTACCATCTTATAACAAATAACTGTATCACCCGGCTTGATTTCAATGTCGGGGTCACTGAACCGTAGGCCACACTCCATGTCACGTTTGATTGTGTTCACTTCATCCTTCAGGTGCTTCATGGATGCCAGATCACCTAAAAAATAATAATAGAACTTTATTTAATTTTTGTTTTAACAATGTGATCTCAATGTAATGGGATTAAGTAAGGGTGTCATTTGGTTTATTGTTCATTGGAATTGACAACATATCTGTGGAGCAAATTAAAAACCTAGGGCCTGGGGCGGTGTCTTGGTTACTGGAAATGTTTAACACATGCATGGAGTCAAATAAGATACCTCAGCTCTGGAGAAAAACCAAGGTAATAGCCCTGCTTAAACCAGGTAAATCAGGCAATGATCCTAAAAGCTACCGTCCAATCTCTCTTCTGTGTCATAGTTACAAACTCCTGGAACGGATGCTGCTGAAACGCCTAGTAAGTGTTGTGGATCCCAAACTCATCGCTGAACAAGCTGGATTCAGACCTGGCAAATCCTGTTGTAGCCAGACGTTAAAGCTAACACAACATCTAGAAGATGGGTTTGAACTAGGACTAGTAACCGGCGTTGTCTACGTTGACTTGTCAGCAGCTTCTGACACAGTGAACCTAAACTCTTGATTAAGGTATCTGAAATCACTGGTGATCAAAACTACGACATTTCTAAGAGAAATGCTAACCAACCCTCACCACCAAATACGACCCGGTTTCTGTACGCTGATGACCTTGCGCTAACATCTCAGGCACAATCATTTGAAGAGGTTGAGGCTAATCTAACAAAAGCCCTTGAGGTGTTAAATTGCTATTATGACAACAACTCGCTGAAACCCAAGCCTTCAACCTAGTACTGCGTGTACCATCTGAGAAATCGTGAGGTCGTACATTGGATAGCTCTTGGTGCGGCGTGCCAATCGCCCATAACAACTACCCTAAGTACCTTGGTATTACACTTGACAGAGCGCTGACCTACAAGACCCACTGTCAGAACACAAAACAAAAAGTTACCACACGCAATAACTTACTGCGTCACGCAAAGCTGGTGGATACAGCCCTCAACGACACATGCCGTATCATAACTGGCTGTCTGAAACCTACTCCAGTAGTAGACCTGTACCCGCTAGCTGGTATTGCCTCACCTGATGCTCGCAGAGCTGTGGCGAGTTCGGTTGAGGCTACAAAAAACAAAGTGACCCGAGGCACCTGCACAACCACCTTCCAGGCCCCCAGAGACTAAAAAGTCGGCATAGTTTTATAAAAGACTCGACGCCGATCGATGGTAATGCTTCCCATGCTCGCATCAAACTCTGGGGAGAAAGATACCGGGCATCGCTCTTAACTTTCTCCACACTCGCAGAGAGCTTACCACCGGGCCATAATCTCCCATGGCCGACTTGGAGGTCATTAAACAGACTCCGGACCCAGGTCGGCCGCAGCAAAGAAAACATGTGCCGATGGGGGTTATGGCTCCAACAACACCTGCGAGTGTGGGACCTCCCCACAGACTATGGCACACCTTTTGTCTTGCCCTGCGTGTCCATCAATGTATAGCGCTATCACTAATGCGGTCAGTGTCGCTGGTCTCACAAAATCTAAAGCCAATAAATTATCGACACGATAATAATAATAATTTGGGTCATGGGCCACATCTGGATTAGCGGCCATATTTGATAAGGCCTCATATGGGTCAATGGCCACATCTGGATCAGTTGCCCTTTTTGGATTAGTAGCCACATTTGGACCACATATGGGTAAGGATGTCATTTGGTTCAATGGCCACATCTGGATTTGTTGCCACATTTGGATCAGTGGCCACATTTGGATCAGTGGCCACATTAAGGTCAATGGCTACAATTAGATCAGTGGTCAAAATTGATCACTATCAGGTGAGTGTGGCGACATGGTTTTCAGCGGCCACAACCGGTTCAGCAGCCACAACTGACCACAAGGCAATATAAAGATACACAATAATAAGACTTGCCACAATTATCCCATTCAAAATACTATGGTTGGCATAGGTGCCAATCATTGCACTTCCATATTAGCTTTTTACTAATAGTTGGAAAACTAATTAATTTAACTAATTAAAAAAAGTGTAATATCACTCATAAAAATATCAACTAAAAATATATTATATTACTCTTTATAATAGTAAAAAGTATAAAAACAAGAATTTTTGTATACCTATTTATTTCTTATCAGATCTGTTAAAATTTTCATGAAAAGAAGACAAAAACCGCTGCGCGTTTTTTTCAGTACTGTGTTGCCATACTAATCTGGTAGAAAAATCTAATATGAATCTTTCAGAGTGTTGCAATGTAAGATTTTAATTATATCAGATGATGTATTTTCCATGAAAAATCCTTAATAATTGCGTTTAAATGTCAGAGTGCCAATGACTGGGAGGGGTGCCAAGATTAGTACAGGTTACCCTATTAACAACGAGACGTCAATGTAGCGACATGTACTTTAACTATAGCCGCCAGTCCACCGCAATCTTATCGCCCGGTGGACAAATGGCCTGTGCTACCTATAGGTACTCCAACCATCTTAGGGAAAGAATGGTTGTAAACATTTGTGCATTTTTCGTAATTATTCCACAAATACGATAAATTTCACTTAACTAATGCCGTAAATCAAACTTGGACAACGTAAGTAAGCTATTAATGAGGTACCTACACATATTTCTAAAAAGTGTAATAAAAAAGTACTGTAGAAGTTAAGTATGGGCAGTTTGTTTACAAACATTATTTCTGTAAAATGGTTGAAATATAGGCGCCGCCGTCATCTCATCTCATTGACCCCCGGAGACGGTGGCGGTGGACAAACGGCGTATGGCGGGAATTGTAAGTTCAAAATTCTGAAGTTACCTTCAAATATGACTTGTTCTCCGCGTTTAATCCTGTAGAGGGCATTGCGAGCGAGCGAGCCTTTAACACAGCGGCAACCCGCGACCGGCACCTTGCGCTTGGCTTCTGTCACCATGAACTGTTGCAGAACGTTTGCTTCACCTGGAAATTATGTCACATCAGCATGGCTCATTAAATTTTCCCAGTCTCCCAGATCCAGTATCAAATGATCATAATTTTTCATATTTATAATTAAATACTGTGGCAAATATCAGTGGCCCTACCGCATAAGTGTCGCACGTAGTCGACTTGTCGAATATGGGCACAACTCTTCACACGCGAGCGTTGATGCTATAGCGCTGTCTCGGTCGCGCACAGAGTCGAGTATTAGCTGACTATGGAAAAGGAATCCTATTATTAAGACGATAAGGTTGAAGTTGCGCTGTACGAAAACGCCCCGTCGGCCGTCAAAGTAAAGTTGACAGCGATGCCGACAGCACTTACGCAGTAGGCCCACAGATATGTCCCATGAAACTCGACTTAAATAGTGGAGTATATCGGTTGGCATAAAATAACTCATAGATATTTTATGCCAACCGATTTCAGGCCTTAGGTCAATCAAAAGTTACTAAAGTGAACTCTCATATTGATCTTCTAGTCGCTACACCGTTTATTAGCATACATTAGTATTATAGCAAAATAACATTAGAATTTCTCAGTAAAAGCAAAACAATTCGCTTTATCTAACTCCTGAAATTAATAACCTATCTGTAGATAGATATCAATAGGGCTATCTGATAGTTGCTTAGGATACCGGTTCTGTTGCCTAGCAACCGTCGTTATTTTGGTTATGTTAACAAAAATATCCTAGGCGACTATCTCAGATAGCCCAATCCATATCTACAGATACGTTATTAATTTCGGGCGTTTGACTAGAAAATACATAATACGCATATAAAGACGAGATAAATAACAATTTTTTTTACCTATAATCTCTTCTTCTTGCCTCTTTGGTATCCTAATACTAAGTTCATCTTTAACGTCGTCTACTAATTTGTAAATAATATTGTGCTTCTTGAGGGGTATGTTTTTCTTTTTTGCTTCTACGACGAGCGGCGGCGGGCAGTCTACGTTGAACGCGTATATCACAGCATTGAACGCCTCGGCGATCTGTTGGTGAAATATGTTGATAATCAATAGATCTTCAGCTAATGTAGTAATAGTAACTAATTAATATTAACATCACCGTTTTTAAGGGCAAGACGACATAAAACGAGACGAGGGAAAAAATAAATCTAGTAACTGGGGTACAATGCTGGAGAAAAAGACATTATTTTTTATTTGGAGTGCACTACTAAGATAATTTAAAATTTCTTCTTTGTTTAAGCACTGTGACTTTTCCCAATGACGGCGCTAGTGTGTAAAGTTAGTCGGCCCTCTTAAAGTTGAAAACTATTATGTAGTTAAAATTTAGATTTACATGGTCATCACTATGGTCACGCCCCGCCTTATTACCTATCTATGCAAGAGCAATACGATTTAGCAAAAATTGCGCGATAATTGGTGATACGTGCCGTAAAGCAATCTTTACGGCACGTATCACCATAACAACAACAATAGCAACAACTATAATAACAGTGCGGCCTCTCCCGAACAATCGATGAACTATAATGTGCAAATAAAGTTCCTGTTGTTGCTAACAAATTTTTATTGGCGCTAGCGTTATAGCAACGCGCGTCTCACTCTCGCACTCTAGGTGGAAGCGCGAGAGAGTGAGACGCCGCTATACGAACCATCAACGAGCGATTAGCCAGTGATCACATACACGTAATACAATTTTTTGACGTTCCGCACCGATCGCGCGATCACTGCGCCATTATTGCTATTTTTTAGGTAATAACCCCGCCGTTCTTCATAATAATGATATCATGTAGTTAACATTTACCTCGATGTCGCCGGGCGTGACGGGCCCCACGCCGAAGTGCACGAGGTCGAGCCGCACGCGCTCGTGCTCGTCGTACGTCTCCAGTATGTCCAGGATCGCCTCCACCGACCCGTCCACGTCGCCTGACCATACAAACGACAGCTTTGAGTGTACGCAATAATAATATTAACCCCTGTACATGCAAGCAGACATTATAACAATAAAAAATGTATTGTGTCGGGTCCATATTTGGTTGCATAAAACATAAAACAGAAAGACATATTTTAGAGCTGCATAACGTTTCTTGGTAATTCTGTATATATTTTTTTTGCATAAATGTTTTCACCATAATGATTAATAATCATAACCTTTATTGGCATATCAATCTTTATTATAAAATATACTTCAAATACTTTAATGTCAACAGTATACAATGCATACATGACATGCATGCAAATGCAAAGCAAGCATGCAAGCAAACAAGCAATCAAGCAAGCAAGCATGCAATGCAAGCAAGCAAATGCAAGCATGTAAATGGGAAATACACGTCTCCGGCGCTGCGGGAAGTGCAGCCCCTTCGCCATTGCCGTACCAAAACACAGACACCGCGATCGGCTACGCAGTTTCGGCTTACTGGTTGCCTTCAGCGACCAGCCTCAGCTGCTCCGCCTCCCACGTTTTGCTACGGCGGTCGGGGGCTGTTCTCTCTCCGCGCCTCCGGGCTCTAAATTGCACTCTAGTATTGGGCATACAAGTACCACGGCATGGTGACCACGGCAGGTCGGTATCGGGACCTAATTCGCTATCAAACACGCGAACTTAAATATTAACTTTTACTCTTTAATTGTTGATGGTTACAGAGGAAATAGTGATGGATAAATCTATAATGCATTTCGTCGTTTATGATAAATTGCTTTTAGACGTATAACAATTATGCCTTTTAATGTTATGGTCATTAAAATTATTTTAAAGAAAATTAGAGTAAGTAGGAATTATGTCGATGAAACCATTCTGCTTTTATAAAACTCTGCTTATAAATAATTTATGTGAAAAGATTATATGCCAAATCTGTTATGCCAAAAGACATAATAACTAAAAACATTATGCGACCGAAAGGGCACCCCCGCCCCAATATTGGATACTGACAGCCCAAAACAGAACGAAGTAGAGAGTTTAGTACACCAAATTGGTTGAAGAAGGCTGAGATGAATATCAAAACAAGTTTAGATCGCGTCGACCGTCTCGATTTATCATAATTAATTGTGTAATTGTACTTACATTATGGTACGGTTATTTTTAATTTGACGACTCTGTGTGAAATAAGACTGGGAGAAAAATCAGCCCTCAGCGAGTCTCTTGCCGGTTCTTCCTGTTACATGGTGTCCCGCTGCAGGACTTTGCGAACCAATGCCGTAGCTTCTTTAAGGTTCACAAGTAACGTTCAACAGCCTAGACGGAATAAACGCTAGATAGTTTATTAGTCACCTTTGACCAGTACGCTGAGCGTGGGATGCGTGTCCACTTGCACCATCTTTTGTCTCGGTCCATCCGGCCGGAGTTTATACCGACCCATCGCCCTTTTTCTTGCTAGTGTGGCTTGGTATTGGGCTCTATGCGCAGCTTCCTTTGCCTCTATCACTTCTAAGTCGGCTGCTTGTCTCTCCTTCATGCGTTGATTGTGACGCCATTTCATCACTTCGTTCGCTCTTCTCTAAAAATATTGTAATGATTATGTAAAATCAGCTTATAAAACAGCTAATGCAATATTTGTAATTAAATTAAAAAATATTATCCTTTCTGAGAAAGTGGCTGAGTGTGTACCTAACTGACAATGTTTGTCCAAATAAGTCCAAAGACAGTATGAATTGATAAAAAATATAGAATTTAATCTATTTTAGGTTAGTTCAAGTGACTCTATCGGAAGTAATCTTCACTAAATAGACCTATATATTGTAGAGTGCTATTTATGAAACCGTTTTTTTTTATTACCGGATATATTTTAGTAAGATGCTGATAGTATCCATCAATACGATCAACTTTAGCCTCGATGTTGGCTCCGAAATCGCGAAAAAAAAAAACTGTTACATAGAAAAGTACAATACCTACACGATGATAAAAATGTATGGAACAGCTGATCATTTTTTAAGTTAATCTTACCTCCGAGTTGACTTCTAACACCTGATCTCCAGCGGCAGGCAGCTCGCGCCATCCAAGCACTGAGACGGGCGTGGAGGGTGGCGCTTCCTGCACTGACTGGCCCTCCGCTGTGGTGAGGACCCGCACCTGTCGACATCATCCATGTACGGTCATCCATCCGGCGGCATACCATTGGAAAACTTGCTTAACTCTGGTGATCTATCTATCTCCAGAAAGTAAAACCTAACCTAGGTCCCGTCTGAGCGACATGAGATAAGTTGTTTTTTATTTCTAGTATACTTTCATGTTTCAAAATTATTACATAATAATAGCATTGTAGAGTGCAAAAGTAAAAAGTAAATCCTAGCTATTTCTCTCTAATATTTCGCTTGAATTTTACTGATCTTTTTTCCGCATATTATTTTCAAAAATGGCCCAAGGAATATTGTGAGTAAAAGGACAAAACAAATTGACGGCGGAGAGCTCCCATACGGTCACCCATCCGGCGGCACGCCATTGGTCACAAATACTTGCCATTATTTTTACTGCTTTTTTCTGTGCATATTTTAATGATGATGTTAAAACTGTACATGATAGGGAAAACTATTAGTTTTTTTCCTGTAAACTTTTATAAAAGTATTCAATGTGGAAGAATAATGACTCAGAATTCACATACAAGCTTATTACTTGTAACAAAAGCCTGATCAATGTTAATGAAGCTAGTAAAAACTGATGAATATTGATGAAGATAGAAAAGTATACAGAAACATGTCACGTGGAGGTCTGGCATCTCAGCGTACCCTTCCTTCAAGGGGCGTGATAGTAAAATTAATAAAAATAAGTTCGTTTTTTTTTTTTTTTTTAAACGACGGGGAGACTCTTAGCCTTCATCATACCTGATGTTAAGTGTTGTTAAGGCTCGCTTCCAGAGCCTCTCCCGGACTCCTCAATCACTGAGGAACTGGCTATCTTATCTCTCACTGCCGAAACACAACAATGCTGAAAACATTATTGTTATGGCGTCAGACTTAGATAAGTTGGTGGTAGCTAGCCAGGCGGACTTACAACGAGTCCTACCACCAACCAAACCGATTATTATATGTACCCCGCTAGGATCGAGGAAGGAGGAATCGAACCCGGGACCCCTGGGTCTGATACCGGTGGTTGTACCACTAGACTACAGTGGCGGTTAAAGTTACCTTAGCCCAACCAGCTCCAGCCACTATAACGCACCCGCGGCGAAGCGTTCCTCGATGCACCAACACTGTAGCTTGTTTCCTGTAATAAAAAGTAAAAAAAAAACATAATGGGGATCAACAGGTTCATTAGATCGCTTGAACTTTGTTACAGTATAGCGAAACGTACAAAATCTGAACTCTATATTTTTGTTAAAATACGATAAGTAGTTTCGTATTTACAATCAATCAATAAAACCAAATCTATCAAAAATCTTTATTTGTAACAACATGTGGTATAACATTGCGTAGTCTTAATTAATTTTGTGCCATAACATGCCTACCGTCAAAATTAAACGATTGTTAAATATTAATGTCAAATAGGGAATTAAAAAAAAAATGACAAGATATTATTATGTTCAATGTCAATTTATATTAAGTGTCAAAAATTACTATTGGTCATTCGATTCGGTCATGACGCTTTTTGCGTGTCGTCATTCTATACTGTTTCATACAAAGGCGACTCTCGTAATTAAATCGATCAAGCGTGAGCCGCAAGCTGCTTACAAAGTGTTATAAAGAGACTTAACAAAATACAACCCCGACTCAAAGTAAAAAAATTCAATATCTTTAGAAATATGAAAAAAAAACCAGTTTTTTTTATCTCAATACAGATAACAGCACTTTTAGATTCATATGTGCATGATCATATAGTGCATGAAATATTAAGAAAAAATCTGTTTTATTTTTTCTTTAAGTGGTATATTTCTAAATTTAATTTTTTTTTACTTCGTTTCGGCGTTTTAATTTTTTGACGTAATTGTATAACACTTTGTATGCAGCTTGCGGCTCACGCTTGACCGATTTGGACAGAGAGTCGGCTTCATTGTATGAAACGGTATACTAATTGTATAACACTTTGTATGCAGCTTGCGGCTCACGCTTGACCGATTTGGACAGAGAGTCGGCTTCATTGTATGAAACGGTATACAATGACGTCACGCAAAGAGCGCGCGAATTTTGAAAACTTGTAAATCCGAAACTACTTATCGTATTTGAATAAAAGTTCAGTTTTTATATGTTTATGCTATACTGTAAAAAGGTTTCAGGCGATATAATGAATCTGTTGTTATTCTTCATTAAAGTTATAGTTAATGTTATGTTATATTTTAATTATGCGAATTATGCGCAATATGTGTTACGTTTTTTATTGTTATGTTCAATGTTATGCACAGTTATGTTATGCCAAATCTGTTATACGAATTCATATTATGACAATTAATGTTAGGCGTATTTAAGGGCACCCAATAGCCACAGTAGCTTTGGTTGCCACAATCATTTCACGCGCGTGAACTGTATGAAAAACTTTGCAATACTGACGTAATAAATGCTGAATGTGTAGGCTTTCTTGTTCACTCCCATAATGCAATGAAATTTATCAGTAAATATCAAAATGATGGATCACAGTATTTACTGAGCGTCTAGGGGGCGCCTTACATTATTTATATTTATACTATAATATAAAGCATGTTCACTGAAACGAGCAAGAGCTGAGAGAATTTGTTCGTCATTGGCTAAAGATAATTCGCATAGGCAATCTGCTCGCTCGTGATGGGCTGATTTTTTTTAAATATTTTTTTAAATACACGACGGGGAGACTCTAAGCCTTTATCATACCTGATGTTAGTATTGATAAGGCTGAATATGGAAGCGAGCCTCTCCCAGAATCCTCAACAACTGAGGAACTGGCTATCTTATCTTTTAACTGCCGGAACACAACAATGCTGAATACATTGTTGTTATGGCGTCAGACTTAGATAAGATCGTGGTAGCAAGCCAGGCGGACTCACAACAAGTCCTACTACGAACCAAACCGAATACAATATGTACCCCCCGCTGGGATTCAAAACCCGGGATCCCTGGATCTGATATCCGGTGGTTGTTACCACTAGACCACAGAGGCGGAATTAGGCAATGCGCCAATCACGAGCGAGCAAATTCTCTCAGCACTAGCTCGTTTCGGTGAACAGATAGGACACTCACCCAGTTCTCGGATCCAAAAGTGCTTCCAACACAACTCCCTCAACGTACCCCCCGGGGTCCGCTTTCAAGTCCATGAGCTGAGCTTGCAACGTCAGAGCCTCAACAAGGGTGTCCAAATTAGTCTTCTTTAAAGCGGACACTGGTATCGCTTGCACGTCACCGCCAACCGCTTCGCATATAACTCCGTGTTGGGCCAGAGAACGCATCGTTCTTTCCTAATGAACAAATTATAACCACAGAATACTAAATAGTACAAGAACAGAAGGCTCACTCAATAAAACAAAAGCTGAGCGAAAAAAACCGCACTTGACGATTTTCTTGTCGGTTCTTCTCCCGCCGTGAGTGCTTGTGAACCAAAGACTTGTGAAAGAAAGACTAGGGTCTTTAAAATTCACAATTTTCCTAGTCTTGCTGCGACGCAATAAAGTAAAGTGCCAAAATCTTTATTCAAGACCATTTATAGTTACGTTACTCTTTCTATGTCATAACTCTTTACTTTATCTATTTCGACACGACTAACATCACGGTGATGCCCAAGCATTTTTTTTTATTTTGTTTAGTTAAACAAAACATTCGGCTGTTATAATACCGATATAATTATTATAACTACACTCGGGTGCAAAGAAATGACACAATGGCTTTATTTTCATACAAACATGCTCACTTCACGGCGTAATAAAAAAAAAATATTTGTATTTCTGTGAACATTTGTGTGTCGATAGCAAGGTCAAATGTTCAACAAAGCAATTAGCATTTCAAACAACTGAAAAGATTTCTTGATTTCCTAAACTTGCAGTAAAACGAATGTTTCATTTTGCTTTCATATAAAATGCACAGAAATTTTGCACAGAATTTAAGGCTTTTTTGAACTTTTGGGACTTTAATTCGTAAGTCGATTATTCGACTGATACATCGTCATATAATTTTTTACATCTGTTGATACTTTTTGAATAATGAGACTTTAAATGAGCATGTATGTATGAAAACAACGCTACTGCGCGATTGCATTGCACCCAAGTGTATAAGTAATTCATTAGCCAAAATAATTTCCAACGATGATATATAGCATACCTAAACTGTGGAGTGACCCTATATAACTTTTTACCATTGACGGACCTGATGGCGCAGTGGTACAAAAACTACGCAGCGTACTGAGCCAGGGGTCGTGGGTTCGTTTCCCACCCAGGACAAATATTTATACGAGGAACATTAGTTTTGTTATGATTTTTGAATTTTTGCATTTTTCAATGCTTTATTTATTTATTTATTTTTTTAAGACATGGTTACATACAAATTGTATTATACATCGAAACTCATTAGCAAAACCAGTAGGGTTTGTGTGCTCATGATAGTTCGCAGGATAAGACAATACTGTAAATTACTTAAAAATAAAATGCTCCAAGTCCAATGCTCTCCAATGTCTCGGTAGCTCAGTGGTTAGAGCATTAGACCGGATTTCCAAAGGTCGTGGGTTCGTGTCCCACTTGAGAATTCACTTGTGGTCGAGAGGTTTTTTTCCAATATTTTTCTATTAAAAAAAATTTCATAAGTATAAAAATAGCATTGAAAAATGCAAAAATTTTAAAAAATATATATTGGCTGTTGCATGTTAATCGATCGTTAAACACCTGAAAAGATGTTTCTTTCGAATGCAAGAATATTCCTAGCATTGATGTGACAACGATGGCCTCCAGCGTATTAAAAAAATAAAAATATTGGAGAATTTCGACGGTGGTCCGCAAGTCTCAGTAACTCAGTGGTTAGAGCATTCGGCCGGATTTTCAAAGGTCGTGGGTTCGAGTCCCATCAGAGAATTCACTTGTGGCCGAGTTGTTTTTTTTCGATATTTTTCTATTTAAAAATGTATTACAAGTAGGAACATTTATGTTTGTTCAATGTGTGGGTGTTATATTTCTCTAAACTGGCACTCTCAAGCACTAAGATCTCTCCATGGATTAGTACTTGAACTCGATCTTTTGGCAATGACAACGGATGTCATGCTCCCACTATGCAACTTCACTAAAAATTATTTAGTGGAGATACCTAGCAGGGAAGAGTGGTCTGTAAATCACCATACCTGTAAGGCTGGAAGCCTAGTTTGGTTCACAGACGGCATCAAAATGGGTGAAATGTAGGATGCGGATTATACGGCGAAAGCCCTCGATTTAGCAAGAGTGTGAATCTAGGCAAACACGCCACCATATTCCAAGCAGAGGTATACGCCATCATAGAATGCGCGGAGGCCAACCGACAACGTAACTACATAAATCAAACCATTCTTATCTCTCAGATAGCCAGGCAGCCCTCAACACTATCAATTCGAACTACTTCTACCGACTACCGAGTCTCGGTGCTGAGATTGGCACGGTCTAACAACTCCTGAGGATGCTCCGTGTGTGGGCGAAACACGTGTAGAGTAGTCGGTGAAGGTGCAAGGTGTGTCACTGGGTTGCATCTGCATTTTTTCTTGCGGAATTACGCGACATATTTTTCGTTTTCTACTAAGATATGGATTTCCGCCAAGTAACGCCTGATTCTATCAAATAATTCGAACTACTTTCAAAATTGGTGAAGGACTGCGTCGATAAGCTGAATGAGCTGGGACAACGGAATAAAATTATTCTGAAATGGGTACCAGGTCACTCAGGAATCATTGGCAATGAAAAAGCTGATGAACTTGCAAGGGCTGCAGCTCAGGGCCAACAGCTAGGTCCAGAGCCTTTCTGTGGTATCTCAAAGGAACATCTTAAGGGCAACCTATTTGACGAGTCAAAAAAATACTGGTTAAATCAACCACGATTAGTACACGCCAAATCCCTTATGGAAGGCTATTCGATAAGGTAAAACTGCTGAACTTCTAGAGCTCAGTAGAGCAAACTTATGTGCGAAAGCAAGAGCCTTAGCTGGACACTGCAAACTAAAAAGGCACCAATTTAACATGAAATTGAGTGACACTGACGTTTGCCGTTACTGCGGATTAGAGAGAGAAACATTAAAACATCTCCTATGTGACTGCGGACCCCTAATTCACAAACGCAGTATCCACCTGGGCCGGCATATAATTTGGCCAGAGGAAATAAAATCTCTCAAGAGCTAGGAAGATTTTAGACTTCCTGGAGGCCGCCAGGCTAAAAGAGATACTATAACAAGGCGGCGAGTTACAATAGATCTTATAAGTCGCAGTGACTACAGTTCCAACTGGAGCTGCATAGTCCCTATATTCTACAATTAATTAATTATATTTCTCTAAATATTATGTTTTCAGTTGGTTCTGATATCTGTAACACAACTGCATAAGCAACTTATTAATTCATCAATTATATGGTTTGATATTTATTATAGTTGTCAATTTGCTGCTAGAGTCAGTTTCGTGTACGAATACCACTGAAGGTGGCGTTTAAGTCGTCTTCAAGATTCTAAAATGAGCTGTCTTTTCATAGAGATAATTAGCATTTTAGTTCCAGCCACATGTTATCCCGTGGGAAAATTTATATAAAACGGACTCTTGCTGGCAGTACTGTTAAAAAATTAAACAAGGACATAGAAATTGAGGCATACCTACAATGTTCACACCTGGCTTGTCGATTTTGTTGATTGCCACTAATATTGGAACTGCAAAAAAAATATATATATAAACTTTTTAAAAAATATTTGCTGAACATTATGTAGCCTCAGATTTACTTTAAATTATGTTTTCACGTTAACATGTGCTTCTTCAATTTGGACAAACACCACAGTTTGTTCCATAGCCCGGTTTGGTACCTGTCATTGACCAACTTCCCCAGTTTTGAGGGTCTTCTGGGCTGGTAATATTAGTATTCTAGTATTTACAAATACAAATATACAATAACATTAATAGACGTAAACGCTGCGTGCCCCAGGGTGTCTAATTAATGTGTCCCCAAATGGGATAAACTCACTCACTCGGGAGACGGTTCGGGCTAAGTCATAATATAATTACATCCCAAACAATCCATCCCTTACATTCCACTAGATAAAAGTTAAACAACATGTTATTTTTTTATATCCTATAACTTTAGTAATGGATTCAAATACCATATATATTTTTTCCAAAGCAAAAGTTCTTTACTTTTCCATACAAAAACGTAGTTTCGCCGAATCAATTTGTATGGAAAGTAAACATTGTTTACATGGTCGGATCAAACCCTTAAGTATGGGATATCAAAAAACAAATGTATATAGTCTCGTAGTGAAAACCCGACTTTACCATTGGCCTCCCTCGCCATCCGGATAGACTCCACAGTCTGCTCCATGACCCCATCGTCAGCCGCCACGACTAACACCACGACGTCAGTTGCGCGAGCACCTCTAGACCTCATAGACGTGAATGCTGCATGCCCCGGAGTGTCTAAGAAAGTAACTGTATCTCCAGACGGAAGTTTTACTGAAACAAAACAAAATTATATACATCGTGGCCAATATAACTTGGCGTTCAAAATGGCGCCTAGATGTAAAATTATTGAAAATTGAGCTTTATAAAAAGGTCCTTATGACTGCTAACATTAAGAGTATATTTTTTTGTGTATTTTGTTAACGTAGGGTTTCCCATTTACGTTTTCTCGAAATCGAAACAATGCTCCATAGTGGGCTAGGCAACTTTAGTAGCGGGACGCTGCGTTGGCCGTTTTGAACCTTACTTATGCAGATAAGTGTTCCATATGTTAAGGAAATAAATGTCAGCAAAAAATCATGTAATTTTTTATGACAGCGGTTTTAGAAAATTATACTCTATTCCTCGTATATGTCGTAGGAGGATTTGATAATTAGAATTTTCGCAAAAATCCTAGAGATATTGCAAAAAGACGGATAATTAGACAATGGTGTTGACATTTCTCAACTTACTGAAAAAAGATAAGGTTTTTGGAAAAATACTGGTTGCTTTAGTAGCATTGGATATTCTTTACTCTGATTGGCTTAATTTTTGGTTGCTTGCTAACTCTTATTCTGATTGGTTCATAAAAAGTTTACTACACGTGAGAGTATTTGATTGATACTGTGATTGGTTGACGACTTGACTTTTCAAATGTAAATCTATTTGACATTTAAAACGTCAAGTCGTCAACTAATTAGAGAAGATGTTGTTTTGGACGGTCCAACCAGCCAATCAGTGTTCTTATTTCACAATAGCCAGGGATTCTTTTCGTAATCTTACTAAGGTTATTTACGTATCTTACCAGTTATTTCGTAAAAATCCTCTTTTTCAGTAGGATTAAGAAATGACAACAACATTGTCTAATTATCCGTGTTTTCGCAATATCCCTAGGATTTTCGCAAAAAATCGATTTATCTATTTATCCTGCGACATATACATAACCAACATTTTGCTTTGAACAAGAAAGGTATCAATATAACCAACATAGCGTGCCACTACTATATTCGAGTTGTTTCAGTACTTATGTATTAGATATTTTAATTAATCTAACTATAATTAAAATTAAGCATAATATTATTAATACCTTCAAAAGCCCCTATATGCTGCGTGATCCCGCCAAATTCCTGGTCGACCACAGACGTGTCCCTGAGAGCATCCAGCAGCGTGGTCTTACCGTGGTCCACGTGTCCCATGACGCAAACCACCGGTGGCCGCGGCTTAAGCGCTTCTGGCGGCGACGGTGGTGCGGGGACTGCGTCTCTGTTCTACAATGAAATCATTTATTTAAAACATGAAATGGCAGTCCCTACCTATAGTAATCGAATCTGTACACATCTGAACGAACTGGACCAGAAGTCGTATTCACATGCGAATCTTGCAATTCCGTATGCGAATGTAATTCAAATGATTCTTATTGAACCACTACAGACAAAATGTTTGAAGAGACTGCATACTTGGGACCCCATTAATAATACCAATTAGTTAGCTTTTGCTAACTGGTGTTATGTATATTTTACATGATTATCCCCTTGACATGCACCCCTATTGCCCAACGGTATTGCTATCGCTATCGCAGTAGCTTATAAACTTAAAACTCTCGCATAACCTTTTATTGATAGGGTTTTTGTCTAATAATATTTGAAACTTTCATGGTCATACATAATCACTATCACTTTTATGAAAAATTATATTTTTACCATGTTTGTACACAAATTGTCTAGTCCCCGACATTATGGCGCAGTTGCATGCGCCATGATCTCGGTGTATTATTATTTGGATGGGAGGACGCCGGCAATGCCGGACGGGCGATCAGTCACCATAGTCGGAACAAATTCACCCAGTTCCCCAAGTCCCCTGAAAACAGGGGGGAGGACGGGTTATCATTTACCCCACCGGCGTCGAGACCTACCTGTGCGCTTACAATACCTATGATCACAGTGTAACTGAAGTTGTGTTGTGGTCGTGAACATTTTCAAGTTGAGTGTGCCATCAAAATCAGTGGTATGGGGGGTTGTGCACAGTAAACGAACTATAAAGCAGGCAGACCAATTCGTATTTTTGTCTAATTCCCACATATCTGTATTCCTCTATTGGATTTTTTGTTATTGCATTTTTAGTATGAATGTGACAGCGTTAGCAAGACCCCTTGTAGGAGTTTGAAAAATCAAAAGCTATAACAATAGCAATACCGTTAGGGATGCTGGTTAATGAAAATAAATACTGGGTAAGTCAACTCAGATCAGTGACAGCAGCTGTATTTTTAATCACCCATGAACAGTGCTCACTACTTTTTTACAACCTTTATGCCATTTGTGTTTTAACCTACCTCTTCTTCTTCTATCTCTTTTTCAGGATTTGCCACCATTTTAAACCTATATCCGCAGATTTTGACCACATCTCTTATGATTTGTGGATTATGTATAACTGTATTTTTATTATAGTTTATATCTGAAGTTTTATCTGCAAATTCCAATGCTTGAAGAATTTGACCTAGAAAAAATGTACAGTATATATTATTGTAAGAATAAACTATCAAATTGATTAATAATTTTGAAATTAATGCTTTAAGGATGTACAAATCTTGATATTATGTTGACCCTTATTTCACCCCTGCCTGTAAAGTTATTCTTAGTGCCAAAAAAATTGTTTGAATCAATCTTTTAAATACAAAAACCAATCACTATCTCACTGTAACATTGAGCTCCTCACTATCACTAAGCTAAAGTGATGTTGTAAAATACATTAACAATAGGGTTTCTCTCATATCACTATATGTTTCTATATGTCTAGTGAAAAAATTTTTGTATGGAGGATTTTTAAACCAACTCTTGTAGATAAACCAAAGTACATGAATCACACAACATACCTACATCTTTGTTAACAACACTGGCAATATCCTCTACAGTCATGTTACGCCATATTCCTACTACCTCTAAATTTGCTTTAGGTGAATACCTGAGGGCTGGACGTTTGCCAACACTTTCTAATACCTATAAAGAAAAATGCTGTTTAGTAAGTGTGTAAGCAATTGAAGAAAAGTGATATCAACAAATATGTCAAAAGATGGGAATAAGTACTGTGAATTGTTTTAGCTAGAAACTCATAAAGACTCAAAGGGCCATGAGGGTAAATAGTAGATAATAAACATAAAGAATAGCATACCTTTTCTTCAACACTTTTCCTCTTTTTATTGCAAACAACGGATACTGATAGGTGCCTTCTCCAACTTTGTTCCAATTGTAATTTATATTTTAATTCAACTAACTGGACATGTTTGGGTCTTTTCAATAACCTTAGAGGTAACCTGCAGACATAATTAAATAAATGTACGGCGTATAAAAAAACTGATTAAACGAAAAGTTCCAAACTTACCAACTAGTAATTAAACTTTTATACATTTTAATAAAATTAACATTTATTTCAGTAATATTATTGAGGTTAGGTTATACAGCTATACTGTAATTGTGTATTAAGACATTGTAGGACATTAATGTAATGTAATGTAGAATAGGTCTATTGTACAGTTAATTTATTAAAATCTTTAACTTCAAATTCAAGAAGAAAAAATAAAACTCCTTTTGGATTTCGCCAGTATCCATTTTTTTTTATTAACTTTATTATTGATCTTCACGGCACTGGGTACCAAAGAGTATGTAATCACTACGTTTCTGGGTACTAACTAGGCCCTTTTATGCCAAACTTAAAATCATTCAAATTATTGTCCTCCTCCTAAGTCCAATTCGATGTTTAAAATAAACATAAACATTAGTAAGTAATTCTTTTAGGACTGTTCCAGTCAGTGTGGATTTTAGAGGACAAATTATAAAGGACTACGAAAAACAGTTTATTAAAGCAGGATTATTTTTACAGTGACATTGGCATCTGTCAATTTACTCTACTGAATAAAGTTAATAAAGGCAGAGCTTGTAACCGGTTTGAAAAAGAGGGGTTAATTGCGGTTTTTGATTAAGGTTTTTACAAAAACCACGTCCGACGTATTCGGAATGAGAGAGCTTTCAAAAGCTAAATAAACCGGTTCAATTCAAACTCTGCGAAATGGACCTACTAGTGGCGGGGCGATCAGGCTAATAACGACCTTCCGTATGTAGACATAAGCTCACTAGTCGATATACCACTCGCGCGATCACGTTGGGAGAGCAGTATTTCAGGCAAGTAGCGAGTTATGTCTAAGTTCCGAAGGTCGCTTTTCGCTTTGCCACTCCCGCGCTCGCGTTGCCCCGTTGTGCTTAAGTATATAGAAAGAGCGGAAAAAACCTCTATATACCACTTAATTGATTCAAAACCCTTTTAATATTGCTCTCTCATGAAACCATTTTTTTAAGGTTTCGGTAGAGTCAAAACTTAATGAAATGGTTTCTATGTACTCGTTGCTGTACCGGTTAGAAAATTAACCGGATAAACAAGCCCTAAATAAATATACATATATTATATTTGACGACCTGTTTGGCGCAGGGGTACTAACCCCACCTTCTGCGCCAGAGGTCCCGGGTTCGATTCCCGGACAAGACAAATATGTGTGCATGAACATGTCTATTTGTCTTGGTCTGGGTGTTCAATATGTATATTATGTATGTATTTACAAAAAAAGTTTATAAGTATGTTTATCCGTTATCTAGTATCCATAACACAAGTTCTTCATGATACTTAACGTAGGCTAGATAATTGGTGTGATTGTATGGAAATATTTATTTATTTATTTTATAACGGTGTGTATGCTATATTAAAATATTTTGTAATTTTTCTGTTATAATATATAACAACTAATTATTGATAGGTTCTTTATCGAAATTGGTTTGTAATGCCTCGAAATAAAGTATAATTTTGATAGAATAAAGGCAATACTTACCTTAATATTTTTAATTGCAAAGCTAGATGTCGCTAATCGCCATTCAATGAATTAGGAAAAGCAGTGCAAGAAGCGGGCAAATCCTTGCTTTACCGCAGCAAATGCTGAGATGCATGCTTTATTTATACCCGTCCTTCCATTTTCCTAGATGGCGCTAAAATATAAGTAGCAGTAAGGTAATATATTTAATATAAGGTGTTATGAGTATATTTTTGTAGCGTTACAATATGCTCGTTATCTTATTTATCGACCACCCTTATAAGATAGACGTTGGCGTTGCGATCCGGCAACCCCACTCTCACTCAATGTCCGTGGGAATTATTCATAATAATAAGTCATCATAACATAAGTTTCTTTATCGTTATATTGGTACCTCTGTTTATCAAGAAGATGACTGATCACTGACTTACCATTACCATAGAGAATTAAAAATTTGTCAGCACTATGCTGACTATTACTATCTGTGTTATTCAACAGCACATGAAAAAATTATATCATAGACAATTACTATTTATGTCCGCCATTCATTCAGAGAGTTGGGTTTTCGTTTTACGAATCTAAAAACGCACGATTGTCATCAAGATCTACGCAACACAATTGTGTAATTAATTAACTGGAGTTTAAACAGCTGAAATAACACACTTAGCGTCTTGGTGTACTATTACCACCCTGGTGGTAGTGTTACATCTGAGTGACGTGATCCATCCGTGAGATCGTATCGCTTTTCCAATGATGCTTTTACTTCCCTTTTACGTTATCGGTTGCGACTTTCGTTTAAGTGCCTGATGGTGCAGAAACTATGTGTGATTGACGGAACATACTCATAGGACTCAGTATGGGGGCGTTTTTGAATAAGCCCGAGACTAAAAAGTATAATGAGACTGGGGAAGGGAATGGTCTTCGCTATGGCGTGGCGTCAATGCAGGGCTGGCGCGTGGAAATGGAAGATGCGCACCACGCGCAGTTAACTTTGAATGGAACTCTATCGGACTGGTCATATTTTGCCGTGTTCGATGGGCATGCGGGAGCGCGAGTGTCAGCACATTGCGCGGACAACCTCCTCGAGTGTATCTTGCAAACAGACGAGTTCCGGCGCGAGGAAGTTGCCGAGGCTATACGCGCGGGATTTCTGGACCTAGACGAGAAGATGCGTGAACTACCTGAACTGTGTACTGGCAAAGAGAAGTCGGGGTCTACGGCGGTTTGCGCATTCGTATCACCAAAGCAGATATTCATAGCTAACTGTGGCGACTCGAGAGCGGTACTGGCTCGTAATGGCGCTCCAATCTTTGCAACTCGAGACCATAAGCCCGAATTACCTTCGGAGAAGTCTCGTATTGTACAGGCAGGGGGATCGGTCATGATACAGCGCGTAAATGGCAGCTTAGCTGTTTCACGTGCTTTAGGTGATTATCAATACAAGAAATCTTTCAGCCGTGGACCATGTGAACAACTTGTGTCGCCAGAACCTGAAGTTTCAGTACATGAGAGGTCAGAGGCGGAGGATGAGTTTCTGGTGCTGGCTTGTGATGGAGTTTGGGATGTGATGAGTAATGAAGCACTTTGTGCCTATGTGCACTCACTCCTGCAGCTCACGGATGACCTAACAGCAATAACCAATCAGGTCATTGATACCTGCTTATACAAGGTAATAAATTTTCCCATTGCTTTGCACCCTGTAGACTGTTCACACTACCATTACCAGAATTTATATACACACTAGTAAAACTTTTATTTGTAGCTATAGTATCTAAGTCAGACCTTCTCCAGTAGTTGTAAAAGTGGCAACTTGTAGTTAACCTCATTTATTACTATGTTTATTTACCATTCAGACCCATAAAAGCAAGCAAACAAGGTAAGGGGTCTGCCTTTACCATAACAGGTGTTGACAGTTGTTCTGACCACAGCCAAATCATAAATAATTATTGAGAAATTTTTACACAATATTGTACCTCAAGCTAAGTTTGCCGTAAGGGTACTAGACAATTAATATAATATTTAAATACTATTTGTTTTTATACTTGTAATTAATTAAAAAAGTAAAACATAGAAAGACCCAGACCAGTGTCTTGTGAGAATCTTACCCACATTACTAATAAGTAAAATTACAATTATGATTTATTCATTTATTATGTTATTGTTCTATGTGAGAGAAAAATAAAAAGGAAAATTATATTCAGTGATCAGCAGATCAACACTAAAACAACTACATCAAAAACAGTATTTAATGAAAAGTACATTATGATCATGTTTGCCCAAGTATTTTGGTTAGTTTTTATAGTATTTTTCTTTACTTACAGGGTAGTAAGGATAACATGAGCATTGTGTTGGTGGTCTTCCCTGCTGCTCCAAAGCCCAGTCCAGAAGCTCAACGAGCAGACCGAGAACTTGACGAGACGCTGCGGCAGAGACTCACAGGTTGTTATCATTCACTACTGCATGCCTGTTCATATAAGAGTAGAAGCAGACAAACACAAACTGACAGACATAATATGCAATTAGCAGAAAGCACTTGTATGAGTAGTGAGGTGAGAGGTTAATATTAGTAGGTATAAAATTAGTTAAATTTTAGGACCCCAATTAAATCTTCCTATTTACTAAAGTCCCTCAAAAACACTAAAATAAATCTTGCAATATATGGCAATTACATGAAACTTGTCAGGGCAAAGCTAGTTATAATCACGCATCAGGTTATATGAGTGTGCTTATAATTGACAATAATATCAGTTTATCAGAACATGTTAATCTGTGTATTAAAATTGTTAAGCATGTCTGTACAAGTGAGTAATCAAAATTTTTAATGCAATATACATTTTGATAGTTTAATATTATAGTGTAAAATATGTATAATCAAATGAAACACTTGTTCATACAAGATTCAAGGGAAAAATAAAAGGAAGTACATTAGTAAATATAATGTATATAGTATGTATGTAACATCTATTCAGGGGTTAAACCTGACTTACAAAATCATAATTTATTAATGTTTGTACTTATTAAAATACTAAATTAAAGAGAGAAAATCTATTTACTATATAATTTATAATCATTACTTGCAAATACAATTCAGATAAGTTTAAGTATTGCCAAATGTTATCCTTGCCAAAGCCTCTCTGTGTTCCTATGTTGTATGTTATTACATTAGTTAGATGAATCAATGAGATAAAAGACTTAGCAAGACTTAATCTCTATTGAAATAATATGTAAGTACTATGAAGTTGTTTCAAAAATGACGGAATCCTTATAAAGCAAAGTGTAATCTTTTGTATGTTTGTGATGTTAGTTTGTATGTGACATATCGATCGTAGTATCGTAACGGGGTTTACGAACACTAAGACCACATAATATGGCTATATTAATTACATTTCAGTGAATTAGATATTTATGAACATGCCTTTATAAAATTCAAATGGAAGGAGTGATTGAAGTTGCAATACAGTGTGGCATAAATAGGCATGTCATTCATACTATCCTGCCCTCTTATAGCTTAGCAGCGTTTTAAACAATAAAAAAATTACAATAAAGATAATACACTTAGGGAGACCACATTAGTACAAGAGCCACTGACTCCAGTCAGCTTCTCCGTTTTTGAAGGCACTCTCAGACATCGATTTTCACACCAATCGTTCTTTTCTCCAATTGACTTAGAAATTTAAGACATAATAATATGCTGTTGAGTTGTCTTGGGATAATAACTAGTCGATTGATATCTACTCATAGACATACTCCTTAATTTAATTACTATCATTCTCCAATTGGAAATCTCTCAAGGAATTATTGATGTTGAATGAGCCATTCATTACAAAATTTACAAATTATTCAACAAGAAAATAAACTAGAGAAAGAAACAACCTGTCTCATGTCGCTCTGATGCGACTCGAGCCCGCATCCTTGGGAATCCGGTCCAATGCACTGACTGCACACAATTACGCTACAGAGACTTATGAGAACACGTCGAAATGTTCTAGTACATTATATACACCTTTCTACGGTGTTGGCCACCGTCGTTTCATCAGAAATATTCTCGTTTTCAATTTATTGAGAAGTCACGAGTTCACGACCCTTCAATATTTAATTTCTTTTCGCAGAATTTTCAAAATTAATAAGAATTTTTAAAGTTCAGGCTTGAAAGTAGACATACAGGCAGAGCTTTTCTTTTATTCGAAATATAATTACTATTTCGCAATTAATGAAATGGTTAATGTATTGTTATTGTGTTTTGAAATCGGTTTCGAATATGGCCGATTGAAAACTTGTTTCGTTTTTATAATATTATATGACTTAAGCTCATAGTGAGCGCCAGAGGTCCCGGGTTGGATCCCCGGACAAGACAAATATTTATGTGCATGAACATTTCTATTTGTCTTGGTCTGGGTGTTTAATATGTATATTATGTATGTATATACAAAAAATATATATAAGTATGTTTATCCATTATCTAGTATCCATAACACAAGTTCTTCATGAAACTTAATGTGGGCTAGATAATTGGTGTGATTGTATGCAATTAACTATTATTATTATTATTATAGTGAGGCTGCCTGTTTTCATGAAATAACTTTTTCCAAGTTGCCTAGCATTTGTGTACTATGTAAATTATGTATAAAATCTATCTGTAGATATTTGTGCTAACATTATATATCTATGTCCAATTAATAACGTCCTCCAGTTACTGACAAAATTATTATTACAAAAAAGTAGCAAAGACAATCGAGATAGAATCGAACAGAAATAAAAATCTCTTCAATACTATTACAGTTTGGGTGTGTTAAATAGCATCAACAAAGAACCTAAACAGATAATGCATATTAAGCCATATTTAAATCAATCTTTGATTTATGTTGCCCTAGGTAAAAGTGTGTGACCATTAAGATAATATGTGTTCAAAAATTAAGTCTGATTGCCTTCAAGAGGCGAGTCATACTTACTTACGTAAATATAGGAAGGAAAGCGTATCTAATGTTTTATCAAAGAGAATGTCATATACAGTTTCGAGCAAATAAATCAGCCCACCTCGTTAACACGTTAACCGCCAGTAGTAGAACGGTCAAATATTTTTTTGGTGTTTTTGATGTATCTTAATAAGATATGGATTTATATCTAGGTTAGGCTTAAATCGCATATGGTTTATGAAATAATACCAAAAAACCCCATGGGGTCACCGGTGCCCTACGCGGCGCTGTTATGTAGAAAATGGCATTTTAGTTATTTTGGCGCCAGATAGGTCACACCTCCGGTCACCCGCCCCCGCAATCGAATTGTAATTGTAAAATCACGTTTTCTCGGAAACTAATGGTGCATCTCAAAAAATCCTATAAAAGTGGTAATATAATAAGCTACGTAAAGTATTTAAAACGAGTTCGCGGAAAACTGCAAATTTTTCTATGTGAATCTCACAATTATACTACATATACTACAGCGCCACAGCGGCCACATGCATACACAAAATCTACGGAATAAGTGTCCTACGGCTCACAAAACGGATTTGAAAATAGGTCTGCCCTGAGGTCACCGGTGACCTATGTGGCGGCGAACGTTTTAATTTATAGAAACTGGTTTATTTCGCAATTTGTTCAACTTTTTAGTAAGAATGTGAAAGAAACCCACAAAATTTAACATTTTAGCTCACCCTGAATTATCAAATGCCTTGCCAGGCTTTACAAAATTTAAAATGAACCTTGGGCCTTGATATGTTAGACGTTGGTTTCGTTAGCTAGGATTACCTGTTTATAGTACAGATTTTCCGACAATAAATAGACTGCAAAATGAGCATGTTTCAATAAAAATAACGAGATGGACCGATTTCTTTGCTCGCAGGTGTAATAAGTTCGCTTCGGTATTTTAAATAAATGCAGGAAATGCAGTTAATGCAGGAACGTACTCGTTATTTTTTTAATTATATACTTACCTACTTTTATAAACTCACTTTTAACAGAAATATTTATTGAATAACATTTTAAAGTACTCTTCTAGTAGTTTCTTGCAACATTGAATATTTTCAAAATGTCTATTAATAATTATTGCTTCTAAAGTAGGGTATACATTTTTTATTCCATAAAGTAAGTCCTCCTCATATGAATCCCCTTTTGCATCTACAAGTTTTCTAATTACTGTTTATTCTAAAGTTTAACCTTAAAAATTAAAATCGTTAAGACAGGGCATGAAGGGCAATGCATTCTCAGATTTAAAAAAAAAAAAATACAGTCCGCAGTAAAAAATAAAGTATTCAATTTTTTTTTTATGCAAATCGATCCTGTTTCTTATGAGGACCAAAACACTTTAAGACAGCTACTGTGGTATGAGTGCTAGAAAAGTTAGAAATCGCGAAAAATGATAAAATTATTTCTATTAATTCGCTAATAAAAGTACTCGTAGGTGAAGCGGATACGACTGCGTGTAGTGCGAGCGCGGGGCGCGTGTTTTTAGTGTTTTTCGCTATTTCTAACGTTTCTAGTACTCAAACCTCCATTGGTGTCTTAGAGTTTTAATCCTCACGAGAAACAGGATCGATTGTCATGAAAAAAAAATACCTCTTTTGAGAACTGCCGATTTTCCTGCTGACTGTACTTTTTTTTTTCAAAATTGGTGAAAATAGTTCAATATTTCTCAAAAAATAAAGGATGGTTTCTTAAAAATGATTTCATGTAGTTACATCGGTCTTATATCTGCCCTTACTACACCGTCTGAACTTTCAACTCTGCATATTATTTAAAAAAAAAAATGCATTAATTATTAAAAATAAGAGCATAGTTAATAAAAATGAGTTTTTTAAGGGATTGTTATCATTTATCTCAAGAAATTGATTGTGTTCCTAAAAGTAATGTTACAATTTTGTTATCTTATTTAAGTTACGGTAAATGTTAATAATTTTCAATTATTAATCATTACCATGATTAAAGGTAAAAGTGATTAATTAATTCTTTATACCGCACATTATTAATAAATTGCACCTTACTTTTGATGAATGTAATTAATGTTTAATGAAGTCGATCAAAAATAAAAAATCAAATTAAATCTTTACAGCCTTTAACATAACAAAACGTCAAAAGAAGCAGGAGGTGCTTGGTATCATATTTTAATACTTTATAAAAAAAGTCGTCTCTTGCGCTTCGCCGGCCGCTGCCGCGGCACGCTTGCTTCGCTCGCTTCATTCGTGCGACTTTCGGTCACAGTTCTAACCTAACCTAACCTAGAGGTACCTTCCTTTCGTAAAGTGATACATTTCATAGTTTTTATCACATTGATCAAATCACGTGCTCAGTATTAATAATTACCGGTTATTATTAATACTTTTCACACTATTAACATTGACCGTGACATATGTATTTTATGTAAATAGTAAAACGCTGAAACTAAGTAGTATTTTTTATTATAATGTTTTGATTATTCGGTTAGTAAAATAGGTATCAACTAGTGAATGTACTTACTATTATATGCGTAGAGTTTGATACGTATTAGACAAAAGTCTTTTAAATACACTTCTCATCAGAAAAATCTAAACACTGCTTTAATTTCATACAAACATATTTTACAGTCTAATTAATAAAAAAAGTATGTGTATTTCTCCAAAGATTTGGGTGTTGATGACGAAGTCAAATGTTCAACTAACCAATTTGCATTTAAAACAACTAAAAACATTTCTTGATTCCCTAAAATTTCAGTGAAATGAATTTTTAATTTTCATCCATATGAAGTTGTAGGAAACCGGATTGAGTGAATTTGTTTTCCTTACTCTGCACAAAACTGAAAGTTTTCTTGAATTTTTGGGACTTTAATTCGCAAGTCGAGTATACGAGTCATTCATCGACGTACATACAAATGTTTACATAATTTTTGAATAATGAGACTAAAGTGAGTATGTTTGTATGAAATGAAAAAAAAACGCAGTGTTTGGATTTTTCTGATGAGAAATATAGTAAGTTACAAATTATAAATATCTTGGAGAGTTGTGAGCCTAACATTTGTGATATTAACTTCTTGATTCGCTGAGGTTGTTTAAAAATACTAAAATTGTGATAAATTTTTAGCTCTAAATTCAAGTTTACTATTGTTTTTAACATTAAAGTGATTGAAAGCAAATGCAGTTTCATTGCTTTAATCCTAGCCCTTAGTTACCTTTCCGTTGGAGTAAAAAAAAAGTTTAAGTACCGATTATTGTTTCGTTTAAAAATGGGTTAAAGCAATGACTGCTCTCGCCGACAGCTGTAACGCGTATGCGCGCGTTTCAGTGAACTAGACGATATAATAAGATGTGAAACCATACTATTACGAACACGATGCATGCATTTATAATCCTGTTTTACATCTGTTATCGATTGCTTGATTGTGTCACGTGTCGCGCTTGTAATAATAATACGTATGTATAATTTGCATACAATCACTTGGTTACTTGTGATGCTGTAAATATTCGAGGATATAAGTCTTGTAAACGAAAACCATCTATTTCTATTTATATCTCATATTATATTCTTATCTATAAATTTTAATCTTGTTAGTTTATCGATAAGTAGTGTGGTCATGATTGGAGAAGAATTAGTCACTACTATTTAGTTGAACAATACGTAAATATGTGACGTGTAATAAGATATTTTTGCTTATCAAAAAAACCTTCAAATTACAATTTATGATTATTTCTGGATGAAAACACGTAATAGTAATCGAAAACATAGCCCAAATAGAAACTTCAGAACAAACATTTTATACGTAGGTACTTATGTTTTTACAAAAAAAAGTTTAAAACCAAAAAAGTTTATATTAGTTCAGTACCATAGGACAAGCTCTGTTTAGTTTGGGGCTAGATGGTGTTGTTAAAATGTCCCAACATTTATTTATGATTATTATTTATTATTACAAATATATCATGGTGTATGTAGTATATAACTTTAACCTTTATTATTATTTGCTTGATATATGCTATGCAGCTCCAGTCGGGACTGTAGTGACTGCGACCTAAAATATCTATTGTGCCTCGCCACCTCGTTATGGTATCTCTTTTAGCCTAGCGTCCTCCAGGAATTCTAAAATCTTCCTGGCTTTGAGAGATTTTAGTTCCTCTGGCCGAATTATATGCCGGCCCTGGTGGATACTGCGTTTGTGAATTACGGGGCCGCAGTCACATAGGAGATGTTTGGGTGTTTCTCTCTCCAATCCGCAGTGACGGCAAACGTCAGTGTCACTCAATCTCATGTGAAATTGGTGCCTGTTTAGTTTGCAGTGTCCAGTTAAGGTCTTGGCTATCGCACATATGTTTACCCTGCTGAGCTCTAGAAGTTTAGCAGTTCGCTTCTGCGTTATAGAAATAAGTTAGATATTCTTGACAACTTTGGTTGTCCCAATACATACACTACAACTTGTAGTTTGTATTTAGTATCCTGTGGTATTACAACTACAACTGCCATCTATGACATGACGCTGACAGTACCAATAACTTTCATGAAAAGATTAATAAAACTGGTTACGTGTATGATGTTTGTATAATAAAGGATCTTTTAGTTAGATAATTTTTTTTAACTTAAGTTGGTTAACCAAATCTAGAGGATCATCGATCAATCTATCTAAGGATTGTTTTTGAATTTAAAATGCATTTTTCTGGCTGCTAGACTAGTCTCCATATCGCTCAGACGGGGGCTCGAACCGGCAACCTTTAGAAGAGCACTGGGCCGGACTTCCATCTTCTAGTTTACAATTTAGGTTAGAAAGAACGCCTGTACCCTCCTTTTCGATGGAAGTGTGGCACAAACCTGTGATTCACCCCTCGCCTTGAACTAAGGCCAGGGTCGCGGTAAAGTCGCAGCCCGATGGCGCTCGCGTGCGGCTGCTGGCACCGCAGTCGCCGCGCTTACGAGCCACTAAAAATAAATGGACGATACGCCACTCATACGACGGACTAAAAGTAGCGTTACGTTTATACTGTCCCACTAGCTACCTATTTTACCGTATATTATTTTATTTATACTCTTTAACAGGAACTTCGAAGTCTTGAGATGAGCTAAGATAAATGTTTTTAAGACACTTGTGCAATAAGACGATAACAGGGTTGTTATCGTTTTATTTGAAAATTTTATAAGACGAATTAGGTGCTTTATATGAAAAACTGTAACGAAGATAGAGAAAAATAATTTTAGTTTATGTATGGACTTTTCAAGACTTTACCGAAAACAAGAAGAGACAGAAGACAAGATCGCTTCTGCTTTTGGCATCCGTAAATATTGTCGAAGACACGACTATGTAGTACACTATGTTAAAATGTTATTCTAAAACGGACCACACACTATCAGTAATAATTACAGTATACTGGCAGTATTTCTTAAAAAAATCACTAATCACAGTATTATATACATACTTGATGGAATAGCAGACCACACACTATCAGTAATACTGACATTACATTCATAATAAGTTAATAACATTAATTATTAACTTATGATTAATTTTAAATAGAAAAATATTGGAAAACATCAACTCGGCAATCGGATTTTTCTATTTAAAATTAATCATACGTAGAAAAATAGCGTTAAAAAATGCGAAAATTAAAAAATCTGAAATGATTGGCTGTTGCATCTTAATCGATCGTTAAACATTTGAAAAGATGTTTCTTTCGAATGCAGGGATATTCGTAGTATTGATGTGACAACGTTGGCCTACAGCGTATTAAATATATAAAATATACAAACAGTGGTCTGCAAGTCTCGGTAGCTCAGTGGTTAGAGCAGTGAGCTGGATTCCCAAAGGTCATGGGTTCGAGTCGTCATCGTCGTCGTCTCAGCCACATGACACCCACTGCTGGGTATAGGCCTCCCCAAAGGATCTCCACGACGATCGGTCCTGCGCTGCCCGCATCCAGCGATTTTCCGCGACCTTCACCAGATCGTCGCGTACCCACGGAGCGTCGTCCGGTACGCGGTCGCCATTCCAGAACCTTTCCGCCCCAACGGCCATCGGTTATTCTCGCTATGTCCACTGCCACTTCAGCTGAGCAATCCTTCGAGTAATGTCAGTAACTTTAGTACTCCTGCGGACCATACTCATTTCTGATTTGGGTTCGAGTCCCATCTGGGAATACACTTGTGGCCGAGTCGATTTTTCCCAATATTTTTCTATTTAAAATTAATCTTATGTAGAAAAATAGCATTGAAAAATGCTAAAATTAAAAAATCTGAAATTAATTATTAATGTAATTTTATAACATTTCTAAAGAAATAATATAGTGTGTGGTCCGCTTAACGTTTATCAGAAGCTTGTCTTAATAATTAATATCTAATATTAGATATAAATATCTGTTATTTCAGTGCTGATTGAGAAGAATGCCGGTACCGAGGACAGCGAGGACTCCTGCCACTTCTCCCAAGTGCTGAAGGAGCTGGTCCAAGAGAACGTGCCGGGTCTGCCGCCGGGCGGGGGGCTTGCTGCCAAGTTAGTACCTATTTACAACTTTTCGCTGTTCCTTAACCATCACAATCGCAGCCTGAAAGAGCTTGTAGGTCCCGGAAAATAGTTTGATCTAATGCACAGCCGTGACTAGTCACTGAGCATATTGTGTCTCGTCGAACATAGTATAAGTCTAGTGTAATTACATGCCGCGACTTATACCACTGCGTCCCAAGCTCTTAAAATTTTTTTGATACAGGTGTAAAAATGTTTGATACCCCTCTATTATACAGGAGATAATGAAATCTTGTAATCTTGAGTTGTTGATATTTTAGAAGAATATGCCAGATCGGTAACTACTGCTGTTACATGCCGCGACGCGACCTATGGCACTGCGCCCCACCCCCAAGCTTTTCAACAAGATTTTGATACAGGTCTAAAAATATTTGACACCCGCTATTATACAGGAGAAATAAAACAACTTTTGCGGAATATTTATTGCGATTTATTTACCCGAAATATATATTTGCTATAATTTTTCGGTTTATTTGAGGTTTTTGGGTTTTTCTGACGTTTTCAGGCGGCACCTTTTCAGTTGCCGTGGTCAGGGGTTGACTAGCTACTTATAAGTCTACCTTCACAAAGTTGATTGTGATGGTAGACTTATACGTAGTTGAGTCCCAAGCAATCTTCCAACCATAATCTCTAAGATACCACCAGCTTGGGACCCTATTATCCATAAATTAAAGTCTCAACCCAAATAACACAGTGCAAGACCTAAAAATAAGGTTAGCTCTTTTTTGAAGATAAATAACAAACATAAAGATGGAGGTCGGCCCGCTTTTGAAGTTTTCTTGGCAGTATCTTTCTTCGAAAGTCCTCCCGATTTGTGAACTGCCAGTAGAATCATTTCTTTTGTTAATAATAAATAATTTAAATAGCAAACAAATACAAAATATAAAACTCAATAATTTTTGCCATATTAAAAATTATTAACTTTTAATTAATAATTATCTAACCGTTTCCGAACGCAATAATAAATCAACTTTGAGAAGGTAGACTTATAAGTAGCTAGACAACTCGTGACCACGGCAACTAAAAAGGTGCTGATACGTCGGGAAACCAAAAAACCTCAATTAAACCGAAAAATTATAGTACCAAATACATATTACGGGTAAATATATGGCACTAAATATTTCGCAAAAGTTGTTTTATTTCAATATGAGTGCGCGAAGAAACTTAAGATGTGCTTATTATACAGGAGACTTTGAGAGATGGACTTAGGAGATCTTGGGTTGTTGATATTTTAGAAGAATTTGTCAGATCGTTTACTACTGCTGAAGTTGAACTTACATACCGTTTTAAGTCCTTGTAGAAGGGTTTAATTTTTTTTACAATCAGTATGCCGTTTGCTTAGCTATTTCAGATACCCGTCTTATGAGACACATTTAAAGTCTGCATAAATCATAAATCATAAATCATTTATTTGCTAGAATATGGTACAGTATAGATTTTAAGTGCATAGTTTCCGCATATTCTACCGAATGATTCGATGTGCAAATACAATAAAATTGTCCATTGTTCATTGAAAAATTATTAGATCCGACCAAAATAGAATTAAGTCAAAATTATTGCATTAAACTATATAAATCAAAATAAAATTACAATGTCATATCAAATATAAAGAAAATTATCAAAAACATTCAGTGGTCAAAAATCTCTAAACAGCTCAAATAATACAAGTCAAATTTAAATAATAAATAAATGTCAAATCGGTAATAAATTAATTTCATTTTAATGTTTTGTCATTTAAATATTCATTAATGGTATAATAATTCTTTTCTTTCAAAACTTTTGATAGCGCACCTTGAAACTTAGTTAGTGGCAGTTCCTTCATTTCATTTGGTAACTTATTATAAAGACGTATTGCCATACAGTATGAATTATTCGAATGCAATTTTAGCCTTGTCTGAGGAATCAACAAATTATTTCCCTTTCTACCTCTGTAATTGTAATAATTATTTGTTTTGAATAATAGAGGGTACTTCTTAACAAAGGTACAAACCTCGTATATGTAAAGGCATGGCAAGGACAAAATATTCAATAGTAAACACACATAAAAAAAAGTTACCAAAATCATGTCAAGTAAAGCCTGCTTGTTATTGCAGCAACTGTACACGTAAGCTAAACCTTGAAAATCTAAAAGAAAAGATTAACAGTGATAAATTTTATTGATTCAGCTGAAGTAACCGTTTCCCTTGTTTAGGTCAAAATACAATTTTACACGTCAGGCGTTAGTTCTAATGTCACATCTTGTTTTCAGACGAGGGTTGTTGGATAAAATATACAGGGAGTACTACCCGGAGCACCGAGACAGCTCGGAGTCATTCGACTGCCAGGCCGAGCTCGCCGACGCACTCTTCGATGGCGCCAACTGAGTCTGACGCAGACCAAAATATACACTATTGCAAACCTACTACGCACTAAATTATTTTGTCAGTCTCTCGCTTCAAGGAAGAGTAGGCCTACTCCCTAAACTACAACCAAATATAAGTCCTCAGACTATTTCAACATTAAACCAAGTGTCAACTTTGTGTTTGGAGCTGTTTAAAATTTACCTTCAATATCTACACTACAATTTTGCAATAGTGTATAGTCGTCATTAATTTAGATCAATACATTTCGTAGTAAACGTCGGAAGGAATTGCACCCACATTAAATATAAATGGCAAAAAAACTATATTTTACTTTGTAAATAAAAATAAAGTCTCGAAGATCAATGTAGGCGCAATTTCATTTGATTACAAATTGGAAGCTACTAAACTTCGTATGTGTTGATTGTCGTTATGTTTATCGTCGCCCGCTTTGTACAAAAATCAGCTACATACGTGATCATAATAATTAACATAGTCTATAAAAATAGTGGTTGTTTGTGGTAGCGAATAGAGACAAGGCGGTCATAAGGCATAATATGCCCAAACTTAGGAACCCGACAACCGCGCGTTTTTTCCCGTGACTGCTGTGGCTGGCATTTTTGTTAGTCGTAGACAAAATTATTATTTTGTAATATTAGTGTAAATGTGTCACCCTTACCTGCCTGTGCACAGCGGTCTTAGTTTTGGTTTAATTGATGGAACAAAATTGTAATGTCGATGTGTGGCGTGTGGCACAAACTTCCATTTCCTTGAAATCGATTGTAGTTGGTAACAAAACAACCAATACTACTTTTATAGTTTGAGATATTTGTACAGTAAACGGATTTAATTGGGCTGATTCACAATTTTATTTCGTAGTTTAGATTTCTTTTCATTTTATTTTATCATTGGCCGTTTATAAATGTTATAATATTAGATTGTAATATAGAGACTCGAGTAAAATATAAAAAAAAAATTGTTAAAAATGTCTACTAGTATTGCAAAAATATTTGTTTTGTGTCGTCTATTTTTATAGTCTATTAAAGTGGCCAGTTTGTAGTTCTTCTAATCTACTCTGACGGTAACATTCTTTTTCGTTTGTTATAAAAAGCCTAAGATTCATAAATTGGCAATATTATAAGGATATTGACAATTCTCAAATTAATAGTTTTGTTTTGTACATATTTTCTACTTCATCTGTTAATATAATATAATTTATATTACCTATAATATAACAGTACTAAACATTTTGAAAGAACAAGTTTTTACAATTTATTTATTGTAATTCTATTCTATAAATCGTAACAAACAAAGAATATACTTACTTCATCAAAATGAAGTGGTTTTTGGCATCAACTGTTTGCAGTTTTTTGTTTATTTTTTTATTTGTTCTCAATTCCAATAAAATTCATGATTGATATTTTTATTGGCAAGATTGTACAAAAGTTATCAAGTAGTCTGATATCCAAAATATCATATTAAATTATTACCGAATGTATAAGAATACTATTTTAGGCTGTCCATGAAACGCGTTTTTAATAAATTCGCCATATTATTATAACTTTACCGAGTTTTAATTAAATTACCTGTGCGCAACATGGCCAGCCCCTTGCTCGTTTAAATAAAGGGAAAATACTTGTTGTACAGTTACTTACAAAGAAAGTACACACATCGTTCCAATAATATACAGGGTGGAAATTTAAAACGGGCAGTATAGGCAGGGTTGCTACATGAAAACATTCTAAGGAAACCACCCTTGCATTTTTGAGAAATATTGAACTGCATTCACGGATTAAAAAAAAAAATAGTCAGTAGAAACATTTTTTTTTTTCAAAATCCAAAACAGTTAAGTTACCAGCCCTTCGTGCCCCGTTTTGAATTTCCACCCTGTATAAACGTGACTTTTGGGGAAACTATTTTGTATCCAGTACTTTTATCAGTTTCTGTACCTGTTGGAGCGAATAAGTACATTTCGTGTTAGCATACATATTCAATTATTCTGGACTTGATTTTCATAAAAAATTTCAATAGTATAAGAAGTTAAAGAGACCAAGCAATGTATAATCTGTTGTAATTTTTGTATGTTTATTATCACAAACTGTAGTTACTTATCTGTTTACATAATGGATTTATAGTAAGGATGGAGTAATTAATTTTCGTAAAAAATTGATGTTTTGGTAGACAATGGAAATCATTGTAATTTTTTACTAGTTCAGAGTATGTATTGCGTCCTCTTTTACCGAAGTTTTGTTTTTAGAACCATTGTCGCTCAGTAAAATGATTTCAAGTGGCAATACGGCGCAGTCTTACTATATTTTGTTTATTTTAATAGTGCTATTAAGATTTTTATTTTTAATTTAGTTAGTTTTTTTAATTAAACCAAATATAACTGGCAGTGGGTTTAGAATTGAAATATTTTTATGTCCACCAGAAAAGAATATTGTAGGTTGTTTTTTTTTATATAACTTTTATAACTTTGCTTTCGGTCTGAAGTCTACGTTGTCTTACAGTGTGTCTCGTTATTATCTAGTAGACGCTTGAACAATAAATACCTGTACCTTCAAATTTGTAAATTTTATTTACTGCCAAGTTCTTTTTTTAATTTTCAGAAATATCTAGTTACCCAAAAAGCAGGGCCCAAAGTGCCCCAGCAAACTTATATTTAAGGTGCTACTCGGAAAAGTATGGAGTTTTTGATATAAAACTATAGCATGGTTACAGTTGTTACAAATCTGGTAATGGACATATATATTTCTTCATACCTTTATCTAGATTCGTATAGTTTCACGATTTTATGATTTTATCTCGACAGTTTTTCTTTTCGGAAAGACCTCTAAAAATACGAAAATTCAAGATTATTCTTAAATGGGGTTACTTACTCTATTGGAAATTGGTTTAATAAGTGGACACCAATAATATTTAGGATCGTATAGAAGCAATTTTTTAAAACCGCAATAGTTTTTAATATGAAGTGATTTTGTGTTTTTTTTGCATAATCTGCAAAATCGGTCTCTCCCGTGCGCGTCGTTTTTCGAGTATCGCCTTGAAAGGATATATTCGTTTACTATAATTATTAATAAATATAATTAATAATTATAGTTTATTTCAGAAAACAAAGTTCCATAGATCAAATAGTAAACGTGGTAATAATAAATAAATAAATGGCATGTCAGTTACAATTAAATAGAAAATCGAATTTACAATTACGAGAAAAACATATTTTAACTAACAACATGAAAATGTACTATATATAATATAATATTATAAAGCTGAAGAGTTTGTTTCTTTGAACGCGCTAATCTCGGGAACCACTGGACCGATTTAGAAAATTCTTAGACCATTAGAAAGCTACATTTCTCCCGAGTGACATAGGCTATATTTTATCCCGATATTCCCAGGGGAACGGGCACCACGCGGGTAAAACCGCGAGGATCCGCTAGTTAAAAATAAATTACAATAACATGTCATAAATTACAGTAAAATGTCAGTGTGATTAGGATAAAAAAACTCTAATAAAAGGTAAGCTAACAACATAATTTAATCAGAAATCCTCTTGTAAATTGTTAGTCATATTATGATTAGACCTAAGAAGTAATTATTTATTTTTCACCTCAAACGCTTTGTGTCATTCAATTTCTGCGTGGAAAAGTATTTTTTCATTTAGAAAGAATTATCCTACTAATAATATAATTGCGAAAATAGGTCAGTTTGTTTGTTTCTATTTCATGCAAAAAAACATATCGAAAATACTGCAATGTTCGTCAGCGCAGCGCACGGGACGGCAAAAAGAGCTGAAAAACATGTACTACTAACAAAAAATAGATATTCTTAGCTTTCATAATATCTATAAACTTCTCCAGTAAAACTCTTTTATTTATCCAGTAAAACGGGCTATTATTTTTCTTTCTTTATTCTACCTATGTCATTTTATAAATGTTATATTTTTAATCATCTATAAATTATAAACGAAGTCGTAAGTAACATTACTAAATAAAGATAAATATTAATAAAACATTTCTAAATTTTATTTACAGGCTCCTCTATTTGAGCTAGCGTTTGAAATAATTACATTTGGTATTGCAAGATTTCACGCACCAACATTTTATTAATTCTATGTATTCTTGGACGAATTAACATTCGTCCAAGTATGTATTGCGCATATTTTACTACGGAACTCCAGAAAAAAACTGGAATGGGGAATGAACTGAGCATTAATCTAGTTACCCAAAAACGACACCAAACTTGACTCGAAGGAAAAAAAAATCTGCCAGATTTTTTTCTGAGCACCGGAAATTCTGTACTTTGATGTGATCCCTCCCCCACCAGAAACGGAGTTGGAAGTGCCTACCGGGTGTTTTGGGCTTAGGTTAACGTGTATAACACGCATACCAAATGGCATTGAAAAGTGCTGACCTCCATACAATCATACCCAATAGAAAACAGACTATAGCTGGTTTTAGGCATTGTATGAGTGTTTTTTTTAACATATTGTGTAATTTCGTTAATTTCTATTTCCACCACAAATATTGATTCTTTGTGCTACACAACCCCTGGCAAAGTAAAAACAAAGTATAACATATTAGAAGATAATGCAAAAAATGTTGGACTAGCCAGACGGCACCGGCATCGACGAAAATTTATAAGAACTCGGGAGGCGGGTCACTGGCATTGAATGTGTATGAGCTAGTTAGTGCAAAAGTCTCGCACACATGCAAAAACCTCCGGAGAGCGCTGATCGACGGGCTCAGCAACAACACCATATCGTCCGCGCAACTAATGTTATTGATATTGACGCCATTGATTAGTACCGTACCGCATAGTACCTGACGGTGTGCTGGAGCGCCAGGGGGGCTCTCTGTTGATAAGCCCTGCATGTCGAAACACGAACTGGGCATCGTGTAGATCAATATGCTTATTCAAACGCTTATCCACGCTCGTTTTAGAGTCACGTTTATTATTAGAAATTAGGTAAAAAAAATAAGATAACAAAGGTAGAAAAGTTATAAAGGAGATATAACTAGTCATCGTCGTATAAAGACATCGCTATCTGCTCTTGCGCAGCAATATAGGCGTTGTACACAGCTTGTTGTTCGGAGTCATCAGACTCTTCAGGCTTTCGACGTTTTACCTGTATCGCCTTCCAAGCCTTGCTAGCTTTTATCGCTTTCTAAAATATAAAAGTTAAGTAAATTGTACAGCCAACGAAATAGTTAATTGTTGAATAACTAGGTTGACGTAAAGATTTGTCGTTAATACAGTCGTCGGCATCAAAATGATTGGAGCAATCAAACCTATCAAAATAACGAATAATTTGACAAAAAAACAACCTTATCTGAAGATTTTAAGGTGTAACCTTAAAATTTTTGATTCAAACCTAGGTTTGAATGCTCCATTTTGACGCTGACTGTACATAAAGCTTGTGTTGCACTACGAAAATTGCTCTTATTACGTACGTGGCAGTGGTCAAATTCGCTTCCTTAACATGATGTATTAGCGACAAAGTTAGTTGTCTACAAAGAGAATTGCTAAGTATTTTAATGTTTTACTATTTTGTACTGTAAAAAAGGATTTACCTCTTTCCGATCTTTGAGTATGTTCAAACGATAATCATCAGCTTCTTTCTTCTTTTTCCAAAATTCGGAGTAAGTTCTACTATATCTGAAAAAACACATTTTAGTTTTAGTATCATGTTATCTGCGGTAGGTAGATCATTTATGTATAATTACAGTTACTTGTGCAGTAGTATTTTGTGAGCTAAGTGGTGTATTGGGTTCCTGGGCTGGTCTCGACCGACGTCATGCAGTGCCTCTGGCAACACATAGGCGAAACTGTCCCAAAAATATTTCACTGTCTCAGCGCTAAGAGTTTCTGAAAAGTAAATAATTATTAAGTAGTAAATCATGACAATTATAAATTTTAAATTTTGCATATTACAATCCCTTTTTTTATTTTATAATGATAAATATTAAATAAGAAAATTTACTAGAAAAAAGCAACTTGTCTCATGTCGCCCTGACGGGATTCGAACCCGCACCCATGAGAATCTAGAAAATCCTGCACAATGGACTAACCACTTACCTGCTACAGAGGCCTATGAGGACACGTCGAATCTTTCTAGTACCTATATTTAGCTTTCTACGGCGACTCCTCGACGATTCGAATATTTTTCCATCAGGACAAAAACATTCGAAATATTTTTGCAGTAGTAGTATACAATACACCTTATATGAATCATGACTTGCAAAGAGGACATAACATTAAAAAAAATGCAAAAAATGTTAAAAAAAAATGCATTTTTGCTAATGTTATTGCATTTATTAAATATGCTGTGCAAAAACGGACGTACACGTGCACATATTCATTTCAAGTATTATGAGATCTCTCTCCTAGCTATTTTAGCGTGCTGTGCATATAGGTCTCAACATGTTTATATGAGCCCTTTTTGCAATACATTGGGTTTGAAATTGTATTTACAAATCAAGTGTGTATAAAAATATTACTTTCGTCTACGAAGAGGTAATGTAAAGGATATAATTTACCAACTGAAAAGTTATCAGAAAAAGTGCCTTTTCAGACAAGTCAAACCTTTCTCGCTATTCACCTACCTGAGAAGCACCCGTATTTTTGGAAAGAAATTTATGAGCGGTACCCGGGTTTTTTTTTTTTTTATGTAGATTTAAGTATAAAAGTTTTATATAAACATTAAACAAACTTGATTTCAGTCTCAATAATAAAATTATTTTCATTATTAATTAAATATTAATGTAGGGCGTCAAAGACCCAAACTACAGTTTTTTGCAAAAGGGCACTTTTCCCATTTTTATTTTTGATAATAAAAACTTATTGGTTTGATATGTAGAGTCGGGGAACTTCCCGGTTGACCAGTAGAGATTTTTTAGAGAGCTTTATTAAAAAAGTAATAGATATGTAGAAAACGTTTATATATCTATCACAAATAATCGAACATTAACAGGTAGGTATTTCATTTAAATAACAAATTATTTACTTAACCTTAGTACTTTCCGAGAAAGGTTTCCCAAAAAAACTACTGGTCAACCGGGAAGTTCTCCGATTGTACCTAGGTTAGGTACTCTATGTAATAAATTACGGTGTATTTTAATGCTATTAAATATTTAAAGTTACTTGATTTACTTATAGTATATTTAATTGTTCATATACAGTTTATTACCTCTAGTGTTAAATAATAGAAACTGCATGTGTCTTTTTAAACTAACCTTTTATATCTTTAACTTCCACATCCGGTAAAATCGGCGGTAAATTTTCAACCGCTTTAACCTGACGTTTACACTCTTTGTTCTCTCTGTCAGCATGCCCACAATCCTTGCTGGTCTTTACCAGAAGACCGTTTTCTCCAAGCTTATAGTGGGGCAGGCAGGGAGCGATTTGGTAGATTTTTTCACCATTTTCTCCTAGTAGATGTCTGCCATTTACGTCGTATACATATTTCTCGTTTTCAGGTGCCTAGGAAACTCGGATGTTGTTAAATAAAATAAAACTTTAAACAGCGAGAACGTTAACACTATACACCTCGATCAAAAGCAATTAGAGCACTTGTGTTAAAGTCACTTATCAAAATAAACTTGAGGGATTTGTTCTATCCGTAAAGTACCTACAATCAAGAAACTTCCCGGTCGTCCAGTTTTTCGGAAACGTGTTTTCGAAAAGTACCATAAAAGGTAAAAGCAATCATTTATTATTCAAATTATTATTATTAAGTAGGTAGGTAACCTACTTAATAATCTTCTATTACCTATACTTTTTCTTTACATATACATATTTACAGGTAACTTTGTGAAACGACGCTTTCTAAAGAAACTCGGGGATTTCCTTGATTACTTGTACGTTTCACAGTAGTTTACATTGAACGGGACCTCATAGCAAGTCGAGAATCTTATATATATTGACATTAGACACAGCTCTTCCACCTATGGGCTCTATATCATTAAGGACGCCATGCCATGGTTGAGACACCACGGTCGCGCCACCAACAAAATGTACCTATACAGTTTTATGGAGGGTGCCTTACGTCAGCTTAATGAAATGGGCCCTTAAAGGAACAGAATCTACTTTAAAAAATACTTATGTCTATGGTTAGCCCACATTTATACCTTCATAAAGTTACCATCACATGTCACATGGTAGAAGTCCAATTCGTGGTTAAATACATACACTTGGTGGTTATATGGGTCCAGGAAAAACTGGCCTATGTAATCCCTATACATAATGTAGTCATCTCCTGCAAAAATTGGAATACATGATAAGAGCTTTATATATTCACAGTAGGGTATTCACTCTCTTACACTGTTTTTTTATTATTTCGAAATGGGTTCGCTCTTGATCCTAATCAAACTCGGGGGCAAAGACAGGATCTTCGGAGGAGCGAACTAGCCCAGAAGGTGCCTATTAAACCTTGCTTTGAAGATAACGGGTTATAAGTATTCGGAAGTAAAGACGCAGGGAGGGAGTTCCACTCCTTTGCTGTGCGCAATATAAATAAAAGATGATGATTAGTGCTTTGTGCGATATTTAGGAATATCAACCAAGATAGCCCGCAGTGCGTCTGGATGTCCGATGGAAGAAGGGGGATGGCGGTATGAGTTCATGCAGCTCCTGAGCACACTCTCTTATGATACTATTTTATTATTAGATAAGCTAGCGCAGGACAAAAATTGTAACGTCATAGAGTCATGACCATGAGCTCATACAAACGAACAACTCTGCTGTCGACAGCGCCAACTGAAGCTGTCGACATTGGTCGATAGCAATATTCTACATGCCGACGGGGCGCTGCCACCGACACCTGCAGCTGTCGACAGGGCCAGCAACAGCTTGTCGACTGGTCAACGCTTTCTGCCAACGTGTCTGGTAACGTGAAGTTTTTTTTTAGGGTAAAGTGTCGTGACTTTTGTCTAGACTAGTACCTACAGAATAGCATGCTCTCTTCTCCATGCTACTCTGGGAACAAAAAGAAACAAGAACTTATAGCAGCCGCTATCTGCACTAGAAAGCTTGCTAACTTTTACGTACATCTTATGTTTTGGCGCGCACTGTTCATTGAAATAAAACAACTTTCACACGGGGTCACGGGTCACTTGGTCACGGGATGACATCAGCAGCAGTCATCCCGTGACCACGGCAGCTGTAAAGGTGCCGAAACGTCGGGAAAATAAAAAAACCCCTAAAAAACCTAAAAATACGGACAATTACTACATAGTTCGTGGAAATATAGCGCGTTTGATATCCGTAAAAGTTGTTTTATTGCTAACTTTTGCTAGATTGATGTACAGTCGGGGAACATCTCGGTTGACCAGAAGAGTTTTTTTAGGGAGCTTTATTTAAAAAAGTAATGGATAGGTATTATATAAATTTTACATCACAACTAATAGAACATTAATAGGTATTTCAATTGAATTATAAATTATTTCTTAAGCCTTAGTACTTTCCGAGAAAACGTTTCTCAAAAACTACTGGTCAATCTGTACTGATCTGGTACCTACTACAACCCCGCAATATGGAGTGTGGGTATTAAGTATGTATGTATTAAGAATGTCTAGAAAAAACTTTTTATAAAAAAAATGATAACGACTTCAAAACACTAACAAGCAAAAAATAAACCTTTTGGAGTCGGTGCAAGCCAAGGCACGAAAAATTAAGTAGGACCGCAAAGTAGAATGCTGGCACCGACTCCAAAAGGTTTATTTTTTGCTTTTTAGTGTTTTGAAGTCGATTTTTTATTTTTTATTAAAATATTTTATTTCAGTTTTTAAAGTTAGATAATATCATGTCATCCAAGTAACAAATATGAAATGAAATATATAAAAATGCTCAAAACATACAAAGTACTGGGTCAAACTAAACCAAATTTTTATGGGACCAATTGGCAACTATTCTGCATCGAACAAAAAATGAATCACGGAAATCGGTTCCAAAATCTTGGCGTAATCGGTGTACATACATAATAAAAAAAACAACCGAATTGAGAACCACCTCCTTTTTTGAAGTCGGTTAAAAAGGAAAGAAATCTACTTGATTATCTACCGTAAAATGTCTAGAAACGTTCACCTGGAATAGCAAAGAAAGTTATCAGCGTTTTAGAAACGTCTAGTATTTTTTCTTGTACAAACGCCGCCCTGTGTCGATAGTTGTCACCCATATTCATCCAGCACTGCTTTTTAGACCCAGGCAGTTCGGTAGTTCTGGTAAGAGATATATAACTAAGTAATTGATAATGTTATTTAACTTTTAATCGTAAGAGATAACAAATGAAGTATAAACTTCATAATTAAGTAGATAATTAAATGATGTTCATGACCTCAAATTAGAGGCTTATTTGACAAAAATTAAATGTGTCCGATACTGCACCTTCCCCTATCACACCAAAACTTAATAATTGTAGAGGTATAAAAATTGCTTTTAGCAGTAAGGAAACTTTATTAAAATGCCGTAAGCGACTCGTAATAATAAGTACAGTAAAACTTTAATAGGTAGGTAGGTATACCCGCAGTTACATACCTTAGTTTATCATAAATCTCCAGTTGTTTCCTCACGTTTTCCTGTTCAGCTTTCAACTTGATGAGGTTGTCAGCTATAAAATTGAAGTCTTGTAACCGAATTTGCCAGTAGCGAAGTTCTTCTGCGACACGTTGGATCGGATACTTAAACTTGTGTTCTTCAATTTGATAATGAAGAGATTTTATACAAAAAGCAACCTGGCGAAAAAAGTACGTAATTTTCAATTCAATTCTATTCATTTTTTTTATAAATTTTGTCACTACTTTAAAAGTACCTACTTACCTAAGGCCGCAAACGCACCGGCATCGCCTATTGACTGGTTGCTAGGATACTCGGTGTTACATGGCAGGCGCCTAGCATAAGTTAAGCACGCAGTGCAGACGATCTCATAAATATATAAGAACGTTCGTTTTACCTAGCTACTCGCTAGGTGATTCGCGAGGCTCTTTAAAGGCGCTAAGCAAGCCACCTGAGACGGTGCGTTTGTGCACTAAGTAATTAATATTGTTTTAATTATGTAAGTAACTAGGTACAACGAGAAAACACTTTGCCTTCATTCATCTTAACTATGTTAGGTAAAAGTGAAAACATTCTTATAATGCGACAGAGCTAGATTGAAGGTGAACTCTGCCAGGCGGGCGTAGAACAAGCTCTACCACCACCAACTAACCAAACAGAACAGCTGGATACCTCACAACAAAAAAGTATATAGTAGGTTGTGTCACCTAAGACCTACTTACTTAGTAAAAAAGTGGATCATGTCTGGCTGGAAAATTCTGCGTAAGGCTGTTCTATGCAACAGCCTTACGCTTACTAGGGTACATGTGCACATGCAGTGCAGTGCACCTTCTATGCAATTGCAGGACTTAACAGCAAGGAAAATAATTAGTGTGTGTGTATGTATATGCATAGGTATGGAGTAAACAAATTTAGTATTAAAAGTTGAAAGGTTTTTAATTACTTCTGCCGAGTCAACCGAGTTTCTTTGTTCTCGCCGTGATAAACCAATAGCTTCTTTATTTTTTTTATAAAGCTCGTTTCGAAGCGCCTTTAAAAAAGTGGCGCACTCTTCTTGAAGTTGTTTCAAATTAGTCTGGATACGCAGTAGTATTTCTTCTAGGCTTACTTTTATTTCTTTTAGCTAAAATCATTAATATTTTTTATTAAAACTATATTTAGATGTTTATCTCAATAAATGCACCAGTACTTATGTGGGTGGGTATCATACAGTTTCTCCATACTTACATGTTCTACTAACATCATTGAAATAAACTTATGAGTGTGGATAAATAACTCGTTTGTTTTCTTCACAGTTAGGACAAAATGTTCGCGCGCAAAATCATCAACTTTATCTTGTTTATTTAATTTTTCAATTTTTATTTTTAAATTATCCATCCCTTGTATAAATCTATCAAAAGTTGATTCCAATTCTTCATAAATGTCTTTCTCTTTTGGATTACAAACAGGCAAAATAAATTTTGAGATAAATATTTGGCGATCATATTGAGTATTAATAGTTTTTTGCATAAATACTAATAGCTCTTCCTTCTTTATTACATTACAATATTTATCAGCTTCTTTTATTATACTGTCTATTGTGTTTTCAAAATAAGCCATGAATGCTTTTATTAAATGTCTAACTTCACCATAAAAGGTGTGGTAAGAACCATCTACAAATTTTATTTTACTTAGCCTCTGGACATAATCAAATAAATTTGGCACAATATCGTCATAAAATATTAGATAAACGTCATCTAAAGTCTTTTTTCTTATTTGTTGCAAAAAATCTTTACAAAAATCCATTGTAGTTCTTTAGATAAATAAATAATAAAACAAATACATACATAAATCTACAAAAAACCACTTTTGAAATAGACGCCAAAATGTTTTATTTATCAAGATTTTTTCTTTCCATAGAAGAACAGACTACGGTCAAAGACCATGCTGCCTAGTTTATATATTGAATACCTGGCAACATTTTAATAGTACACATCTCAACTCAACAAAGTTGTTTTCCGAGAAGGCGTCAATTATAATATGTGTTAGCAAAACCATTTTTCTTTTACCCCTTTCTATTTTAATATTTTAAAATATCTGCAGACAGGCTTGTTATAACCGGTTATTTTCAAACTTTAGCATAGCAGCAAGTACATAGAGAGCGTTTTATTAGGCTTGGCTGTTGGCTATACCTTAACCTTAAGAATACCGGTTTCATGAAAGAGCGAAATTAAAAGGGGTTTTAATCAGGTTTTTCTTCTCCTTACAACACAACGAGACAATGCGAGCGCGCTTATGGCAAAGGAATAGTGATCTTCCAAACGTAGACATCGCTATAAATTTGCTTAAAATACCGCCCTCCCAACGCGAGTGCGCACGTGGTAAATAGACTAGTCTACATAAGGAAGGTCGCCATTAGCTTGATCGCCTCACTAGATACATTTCGCAGCTTTTAATTTAACTGGTTTATTTAGGTTTTTGAAGCGCTCTCGTTAAAAATACGTTGGAAGCGGTTTTTGATAACCTTAATCAAAAACCTGTATAAACGGGGAACCGGTTTTAAATCGTTTTCCAAGCAAGCCCGAGCCGAGTTTTAAAGATTAATTAAACTAACATATTTATATTTTCTTGACAGATAAACGTCAAACGTCGCGCATGTTTGTATGACAGTGGCGATGCAGTGGCGCATGTTTGTACGGCATGACAGTGACAGCTGTTGAGATGTGTGTGAGTGAATTTATTTAGTCTGTATCGTGGACTTTGGTTTGGTGGAACATTGACTGACGGTCGACCGACAGACAGATAGACTGACTTCATTTCATTCTGTGAATCTGTGGATTGGAAATTGGAAAGATTGGATTGGATTTGTCAAGTTATCAAAATTTTATCAAAAACTCCTCAAAATATGAATGATAACATGTGCTTTGCAAACAAATCGTTTTATTCTTACATGAAATAGACCCCGAAATTTCTGTCGGTGGCCCCACATCAGTAATATCCTGTCGTTTGTTTGTAATAATAACTGAATGAAAATATTTGTAGGGCCTCCGGTTCAGTGGTAAGCATGATTATTTGTATTATTTTTTCTATAAAATTAGTAAACTACTTAGGTACATAATGTAATACAGGGTCACTAATCTAGTAATCAATATAATAACGAGGATCATGTGATAAATAGTTTTTTGACCAAACAAATCAGAGTTCTAATATGCAAACGTCCTTCGTATGTTTGATGTACCTACATAATGAAATTGAAATGACTTTGGATGGCGCTACCTACCTACGTGACTATCGTCACATACAAAGGTTTTGTATTTCATGTAAACAATTTTTGATCAAATCACTTGTCATCATCATTAGTTATCCTGAGTTAGTGTTTTGACCTACTTATACCGTTTATGTAATCCGATATGCGCTTAGATACGTTTGTTTACATATCCGTGTTCCACAGGTTTCTTGTGGCAACAGGGAGTATGCTGACTAAGCTGTCATTATAAACAACCATTCCAAAAAAAATCAAATAAATAAAAAAATGGCAAGATATTACGAAAATTCATCTACATTTAACTACAGCTGGGACCAAGTTGCTTGTGGGTATTGGAAAAGGTACCCTAACCCACTAAGGTAATTAACTAAAAAACTTACGCCCAAAATTAATAACCTATCTCTAGATATAGATAGGGCAATCTGAGATACTTGCCTATTTTTGTTAATGTGACCAAAATAATGACGGTTGCAAGGTAACGAAACCAGTATCCTAGGCCACTATCTCAGATAGCAATATCAATCTCTAGAAATGGTTATTAATTTCAGTCGTTAGTTGTACAGTATTATATCTAGTTGAAAATAAAATATCTATATTGTAAGTGGTGTCATTGTTTATTCCGTAATGACAAAACGCATTTACTTTATTTATAATAATAATAATATTAATTAAGCTTTTTATTTACCAGATCACAATATGGTTGGTTACAGCTATGATAAAGTTGATAAATGTTAGTTTTTTCTTAATCTAGTTGTTAGTCCTGTTACTTTTTCTCCTCCTCCTCAAGCCTTTTCCATGTGTCTCTGTCTTGGCCAGCCTCCATCCACTTCTTCCCTGTGACCTTGACAATGTCAAGCCCATCTTTTCTTTGGCCTGCCTACTCTTCTTTTGCCAAACGGCCCATTTTATAATAAATAGAAAGATAATTCACCTATTAAGAATTTTCTTATTTTAACTAGATGTTATTTTTATTACAGCACCCATGTATTGTCAGAAGATACGTGGAGCAGGCAGGTTAAAGATGGCTGTTTGTACACCAAGAGGCTTTTAACAAAAACAAATAGAGTACCTAAGTGGGGCGAAAGGTAAGTTTTACAAATTATTATTAATTAATAGTGGCCACCTGTGGTTTTATCTGCGTGGCTCAAGTTTCCATCTGAATATCGACACTAAAAGTAGCCTTTCTGATCTTCTATCTGTGTGCCAAATTTCATCCAAATCAGTTCAGTTATTTGCATGAAAGACTAATTAACATCCAAACATCCTCACAAACTTACGCATAAATTTATCATATTAGTAGGATAGGATATATTGATTGAATTGTTTTGACAACAACAGCTCTCTGATCCAATCTTATTGCAAGGCATAAAGACCTAATCAAAGTTAAACAGTCTAGCTTTGCAGTATTTAGAAACGCCCAATACAGTAATGTTCATAGCAGAATTGCAAAAAGATAAAAGTATCAACACCTAATCTCATTATCTGTAGGCGTGTCATTGTGTTTATATGAGCTGCATAACAGTGTTATCTTATCATTTGATTGACTTACTAAATCCTAAGTAATACAGTATGTGTTGGAAAAAATGTATTCCATTACTTTCACTATTATAATATAAAACATCTGAATACATAATACGTCGTTTTTGACGACCTGTTTGGCGCAGGGGTACTAAACCCACCTTCTACGGCAGAGGTCCCGGGTTTGATCCCCGGACAAGACAAATATTTTTGGGTGTATGAACATGTCTATTTGTCTTGGTCTGGGTGTTTAATATGTATGTTATGTATGTATTTACAAAAAAGAGTATATAAGTATGTTTATCCATTATCTAGAATCCATAACACAAGTTCTTCATGAAACTTAACGTGGGCTAGATAATTGGTGTGATTGTATGAACTTTATTTATTTATTTACTTATAATATTCTGTTCACAAGCAAACCTAAATTTCTTATGTTATAAATAAAAATGAGTCACTGCAAAATGTATATATGTGGATAACTTCAGAACAGAACAATTAAATTCACTTAAAGTTAAAAGAATATTGCTGATTCTATCACTAACTCTCAATAATGTGTATAACTTTTTAATTATGCATTTTACAATGCTATTTTTATGTGATAATTTTTAATCAAGTAAATATACTAGAAAAAAGCAACTTATTTCATGTCGCCCTGACGGGACTCGAACCCGTATCCTTGGGAATCCGGCCCAATGCACTGACCAATTATGCTACAGAGACCTACGAGAACACGTTGAAATGAGATAAGTTGCTTTTTTCTAGTATATTTACTTGATTAAAAATTATCTCAATAATGTGGTTTGTTACACTCAATACCAAAAAATATTGTTTGAGAATGACCTGCAGTGAGAATGACACCATTCATCTATATTTATTAGTAGTAACATTTATTTACCTCTACTTTGAATGAAGGCCGTTTACCAACTATTAAATTAGCATAATCCTTGATCAAAATATTAATGACAATATGTATTCATGTTTATTATTTTCTTTTTGTTCTAGATTCTTCAATGCAAAGTCAGTCAAGATAATAGAAGAAAGTATTGTTGATCCAAAAAATAAAATTCTTGTGACTTACACTAGAAACTTAGGATATACAAAAGTTATGGTAAGATATTTTCTTTTTTGCTGCTTACAGAAAATAAGTATTAAACTTTTATAAAAACTCACCTATTAGTGCTTAACACTTTTGCTGACAGTGAACAAGACACATAATACATGTTTAATTTTATAAATAATGTCTATAGCCATTTACTGTCAGTGAATGTGTTGATCTAGTTATTGTAGAAATATACTTCAAACTGCCCCCTAAGTGTTTCAAAATCTATCACAATCCCTTTCAAAGGTATTGTGATTGTGATAGTGATTTGTGGAATTGTGTAACTCATAGTCGAAATCCCTTTCGGAACGAATGATGTTTTATTTAAATGATATTTGACACTTCTCCATACATTTGGAAAATATTTTCATGTGTCACTTTGCTTACAGTTCAATTTCATTCATTCAATATCTTTCAAAACGCGTCCCGATCACAATCTCTATCAAATGTCAAATAGTGACAACTTGAAGTATGTTAATATCCTTCAAATGACGAATCGAAAGGGATTGCGATAGCTTTTAAGATTAGACAATGAGCCCCGTCCCATGTTTAAGTTGTGGATTAACTCTACTATCCTTCACTTTTTCTAGAGTGTGGTTGAACGTGTGGAATACCGCTCAGCAGGCCCAACACAAACAATAGCAAAGCGGTCTGCTTGGATTGACTCTCAGGTGTTTGGGTTCTCACGTGCCATACGTGCCTTTGGTGTTGATCGATTCCGCAAGAATTGTAACCAGATGGTGAGTGTAAATGAATAAAAAACCCTATCTTATAAACTGCCAAAATAAACCTTAAAATATATTTAAATTCAAAGTTTTTTCGAAAGTACATACTGATTATACAAAAGTACTAAGAGTAAGTGTGGCAAAGCCCTCTGCTATTTTTTCTTTGATATATCATTGTTGGCAGATTAAGCACTCAATACATCTTCGCGCTGATTTTCTCTAGTTGAAATTTTGATGTGCTCTCGAAAGATTTATTGATTTTGGAATTTATTACAACGCAACCGTGCTGTGCTATGTATGAATGCTGAGCTTATTACGACGCTGCTGCTTACAATAATATTTAATTTGACTCCATATTTCTAGGTGAATGGCTTCAACCACGTGCTAAATAGCATGTTCCCGCGCCAAGGCGCGGGCGCACACAGTATGGCGTCGGCGCCCGTCGCTCACACTCTAAAGGAGATGCGCGAAGCCGCCGCAGCCGCCACAGACCGCGCTAAAGCCAACGTGCTCTCTTCAGTCAACCGAACGTAACAAGACAAAGGCCGAGACGCTTAGAAGCTTCACCTGAGGCACTGTCAAGCTGAACTGAACTTTATCTATCCACAATAAGATTGAAGATTCAAGTTGCAATCTAGCATCTCTGTTGGACAATAGACTATATTTTCAAGATGCTTACGACACACTTATGGAAACAGTAAACATGAAATGAGGATGACTTGGATTTATTCTTAGTTCTGGATATGGCAATGGTAAGTAAATGTTGAATATATGCTGAATAAATGGGATGAAACTATGACTAGAGTTTATTATGCATTAAAGTTTAAAGCAATGTGAAAGAGAAATAAGATTGTCAATCAACAGCCTGTGTTTAATGCGTCAATGCATATCACCACTGTCTCCGATTATAATTTTTAAATAAATTTACTTATTATAACATATTTTAGCACTAAAAGTTTATTCGATAGTACATCGCTAATTAAGGAATAGGTGTGTTATATTGTGCATGTGTAGTTGGAATTCGATGTTCAGTTGAGAATTGATTTTAATCAAGAAATCAGTCGCTTCCTACACTGTACGCATCATAGACTTAAAATTATCCTGACATATAATTGCCATAATGCTGGGCAAAATATGTGTAGGATAATATTAATGTTAAGACGGCCTATGAGTAATGGATTATATTAAGATAGTTTTCTTTATGTTGATCACTATCCTCATATCAATGATTTATTATATTTTGTTTGTAAAAGAGAGTTTAGAGAATACTTGTACATAATGTTCGAACATTCATTAGAAGACACAACATAACGATACCGAGGTTACTTTTATAATTATGACTTTATTAAAAATGTAATAATTTTGTGCTACAATTTCACTTTCAATTTATTCTTGCATCTGCACTAAAAATAAAAAAATAGTATATTTAATTTTGTATGTATCGAGTCTTCTTTGGACATTCATTAATCTTTATAAATGTAACATCTTGATTTAACACTGCTGCATCATGAAAACTCATAATGCATAATATTAGAGCTACTTTAACGTGTACCTATGACCACATTCCATCTGTGGATAAATGTGTCTCTGTATGTTACACCATAATTATGGCATTTTGAAGCTTTTGCTTTGACTGAAAGATATTTGATCGATTGTATGGGTTGTATATATTTTGTTGAGTATGTTGAAAATTAAATATTTAATAAACTATATTATTTAATACTGACAAGTAAATAAACATTGTGTCTTGTCTTGAGGGCTCAGGCGCAGAATGTCCACGTCTCATAATGTCCACTGGTCGCAACAGGTCTCTTTCACACAATGTCTCTTTCGCAGAATGTCTCCATTGTATATATTTCTAACTTACCTATACCATTATTAATGGCTTGAAAGGTTTTCACATTTTGTGATTTCCATTTTTTTATGATAACAGTTTTTTCATTAATAACTTATTATTATTTTGGGAGAGGGGACACCAGCAAGGCCGGACGGGTGATCAGTCTCCCTAGTCGGAACCATTTTACCCAATTCCCCGAAGAAAAAGTCCCCTGAAAATTAATCTAATTAATCACTTAATCACAACGAAATGTTGTTATAATTTTTTTTTGTGTTAATCGTAAGCTTAGATAAAACCAAAACATAATGACTTGCTAGATTATAATAAAAATAATAATAATATTAGATAGAATTTGTATGGTTAAAGTTAGTTAAAAATAAAATGGGAAAGGGACATTTTGCGAAGTGCACTTTCTGCTAAAGGGACAATCTGAGAAAGGGACATTTTGCAAAAGAGACCTGTGGCGAGAAGTGGACATTCTTCGCCTGAGCCGTCTTGAGGAAGACTGATCTATCACTGGAACATACTACATGCTGGCATTCATATATTAAAATATTAAGGAAAAAATTTACTGGAATACTAATAGTTACTGGAAAAAAATGTTTGTTTACTGGTCAGACTTATATCTACCTAGACATGAGCTGTGTTGCAATCAAATACGAGCCTTTTTATTACACAAGAAAATTGAAAAAGATAGGCATGTCTATATTTATGTTTGTCTAGATAAAAAATAGGTTTGGTTTAGGTTGGGCTTTCATCAAGTGAAAGTGAAGGTAGAATAACTAACATTTGAGCGTATGAGCTCATAGGGCCAAGCCACATCTAACCGAATTTACGTCGCCGATCTTCCGTTGCGTAATTAACTCGATCTATCGACGTTCGGAGATCGGCGACTTTAATTCGGTTGGAGTTGACTTTGTCCTTATTCTTGCTATTTTTGCTCTAGTTGTAAAAAAACTATAATTTAGTTTTAAAATTTTATAGCTCTGGCTAACCAGGATAATGTAAATACTTTTAAAATTTAATAGAATGGGAAAGTCTTGGTTCACATAAAACTAATGTTTTGCATATTTATTTGCAAATATAATTTTTCCTGTACGTCTGTAATAACAAATTTTTAAATGAACACCGTCTAGTCGGTATCCTCTTAAAAAATATGAAACTTGTATGTACTGTGCTTAGAATTTTTTTAATGAACCTGTCAGTCATTTTATGTATATGTCACCGTCTTTTTGCAAGAACCGATTGTTTGTAAATAACCGAGTGTATTTACAGGCCATTCGATTTGCAACACAACAGATAATTTTTCGTTTATTTATAAATAATCATTATCCAGTGGTCAATCTATATCATCTATAAACAAACGATATCAGCAGCGTTGAATTATGAACGAACCTGTATAAAATGTACCAATCACGGCACGGTGAATAATTACCCGTTGGTGACCCCAAATGTGTTATTGTACGCGGTCATTTGATTGGCCCATGGATTGGCAGCAAGGGTGTTACATTTTTGTTCATCAACAAATTAGAGTTATTTAGCACTGGTTGGTCATTTATTTCGTCCGCAGGCTCCGTTTCACTAATTCTCTATGATTTTTCACTTTGCGTGTTAAAAAAAACGTATAAAATCAGATCTAACACAAAATCACTCCCGAGCACACGTTGTTTACGTGGTTATCTATTTCAACTTTAATCAGCGCGAAGCATGCTTTTCGTCACACGCATACGTACAATGAATAATTTTGGATGAATTATAATTGATTATTTATATTTCATCGAAAAATTATTAGTTTTATTGCAAATCCAATTGTCCTATTGCAATAATTCGATGGTTTATAAATACCCTAGATTATATACAAACAACGGTTTTCGCAAAAAGACGGTAACACATGTATTATGTAATGAAAAATTACTAGATGATTGCGCCGGATTACTTTAAATAAATGTCAAATAAGTTTAGCAGTCATCCATAGTGTAAATTAGTATTAAATAGTTACCAGTTTCATTACGAGGATCAATAAATCAAATACATAAATAATACCAACTAAGTCGTTTTATTTCCATATCCTCAATGCTATAGATAGATCGACCACTTAACTGGCGGAACCCCCTCCCTATTAAGCGTATTAAGAAAACAAGACTAGAACCAGAGATCCTATGACTCCTAAGCTCCAATCAAATTTTGGGGAGACTTAAAAAATAATATTGCATAGGTACTCAAGTTTAATCAATAATTAAAATCAATTTGAGTGTAGGAATTAAAATAAGGGATGTGAATAAAAACACTGCAAACAAAAAGGGATATGAAAAAACACTTCTTACCGCGCGGGCGGCGGCGTTCCGCCAGTTAAATGGTCGATCTATAATTATAAAAACTGAAGAAGCTAGCTTGTTTGAAATCAATCCCATATTCATATTGTTACTATTAATGCGAAAAAAGTTACCTGTCTGTTATCTTTTCACTACAAAATTTTTGCGAAACGGGGAATTTCCGTCGCTCGTCCAAAGGCAGGGCAGGGACGTTTTGACTTTCCGTTGAGTGTCCAAAAGCATACGCGGGTTGGAGACCCGGCGACTGTCCCCCCTTTCCCGACAGTTTCCGCCCACGCGTGTAGGGAACAACCAGGGGGTTTTAGACCCTTAGGCCTTGAGGTCTAAGGGACAATTCAATGCTGGTTTTGTGAAGAAAAGTGAGAATTAAAAGTGATGTGTGTGAGGCGGGTCGCTACGTTCCCTAAAATATGGTTGAGCGAAGCGATGGCTGGTTCATGCGTCATGCTCGTGAACGGGTGCTGCCAGTGGGATGGGTCTGCTCATGTCTGATTGTGTTGAGATATTTATATTTTTGTTTCAATTTTATAAATTTTATGTTATTTATGATGTTTTGAATTGAGAACGTGGCAGTGGCACTGCTTGATCAGAATAAATAAAAATAAGTAATGTTCTTTGTAATTAAGTATAATGAAAGTCATTATTATTATTTTTAATTTACTTTAAATACGCTTTATGATTATGACCCAGCTGATGCGTCTTCCAGTAACATAGTAAGTTGCGTCTTACATTAATGCACTTCTATATTTATTTTTTTGTTGTTGCCATTGTATTTTTTATATTTGTACCTACACTTTAACTTATGTACCTGAAGTACGTCATTACGTTCCCTAAAATATGGATGATCGAAGCGATGGCTGGTTCATGCGTCATGCTCGTGAACGGGTGCCGCCAGCGGAAATGGGTCTACTTCAGTCTGCTTGTCTTAACGTTGTGCTTAGAACTTAAATATTTTCATCTAAAATAAATTGCTATTGACCTGTATGTACATCACAACTTGCAGTACAGTAACCTTGTAATGCGAGAAATATTATAATGTAAGTCCTTCCTTGCAAGTTGAAAATTGTTATGTAATATTATAATTAGTATTTTCTTTTTGTGATGGAAATTGACTTTACTGATATGTTAACCTCACTTTTCAATTTGATGACTCTGTATGAAATAAAACAGGGAGAAAAAAATAGCCCTTGACGAGTTTCTTGCCGGTTCTTCTCGTTAATAGGTCTCCCGCCGTAGGGTTTGTGAACCGATGGCGTAGCTTCTTTGACGTTCGTAAGTGTTTGTAACAGCCTAGACTGAATAAATGATATTGAATTGAATTGAATTGATCCCATTAAGGAAATAATTTAGACCAGCCCTCTGAAGGAAGTGGGCATCTAGTTTGCATAAGGCGTAAGTACATGCCTGTTACAGTTTAATATAACGATTCTCTATAAAAAGTAGCAATACACTTTACCATATTTATGCCTAACTTGGGTGCCCACTAAAGCTGCAAGAGTTACAGAAGAGTCTCTTGATGCTGAACTGGGACTAGGAATTTACGTGAATTAAAAATAAAAAAAATGAAATCTAGGTAACTATATTTATAACTGTACATTGACATTGCCTTAATAAATTATTTTATTTGACTTTGATAGCAGCTCTTAGCCGAGCGCTTCTACTTCTAGGATTTCTTTCAACCTCTTCCTCAGTGGGTACCTCTACATGTTTGGTCAAACTTTGCCAAGGAGTATCTAGAAATTGTTTTATAGTATCTTGGTTTTGAACTAGGGTTGGACTAAGGTATTTAAGTGGTACTGGATTAGCCATTTCATTCACTATATTCCCATCTAAATGCCTTTTGACTATTGTATCTTCGAGTGAATGAAAGCATATTGTTACAAGCCTACCACTCAGTTTTAAGTAGTATTTAGCTAACACCATTCCATAGTTGAGTTCATTTAGCTCATTGTTAACAAAAATGCGTAATGCTTGAAATACTTTTGTTGCATTTGACTGTGGCCTTTGTAGCTTGTCTAATCTCACTTCGTCAGGTGTACAAGAATTTACAACATCCACTAGTTCTTTAGTAGTATCAATATTTTTTATCATATACCTAGCTTGTATTATTGTTTGTGCTATTTTGGCAGCCTTTTTTTCTTCACCATAGATTTTAAATATTTTGTACAACTCTTGTTCATTGGCTGTTGCTAAAACCTCTTGTGCTGTTATTTGATCAGGATCTCGACCAGCATCCATTCTCATATCTAAATAACCATTTTTGCTAACAGAAAATCCTCTCTCCCCTATGTCCAACTGCATAGAAGAACATCCAAAATCAAATAACACACCATCTATGCTAGATTGTCCATAACCAGCAGTTTTTAATAATTGTGGTAGCTCACTGAATCTTCCTAAGAAGGGAGTAACTCTATTAGGATATTCTTTTGCAAGCTCATGTGCTTTCTCATGAGCAATGGGATCGCGATCCAGGGCTATAATATTACAGTTGGCTGATTGCAGTATTTTTTTTGTGTGCCCACCAGCACCAAATGTCATATCAATATAAACTTCATTATCTTTTGGATTAAGATGTTTTATGACTTCATTTAACAGAACAGGTGTATGGTCTCTATATACAATATTTTCCGTACAACATTGTCGACAAGGTAGAGGTTTTAGTCGTTTGATGTGTCTCAAAATCATTATTTATCTTTTCCCAAAATTTTACCAAAAAACCCTTTGTTTTCCTCCCTTAGGTAGCCCAGAACTTCGTCAGATAGTATTAAATTACACTCTTCAGTGCTCAAACCTGTCGCAGTGCTATTTCTAGTTCTTTTATATTTGTTTTTGTAGTGGTTATCTGCCAATTTGTTGAGAGAACTATATTGTTTGTTGCACAAGTCGGTGTCTAATTTCTGTTTATCAGCTTCAAAAGCCACTTTCACTCTGTCCCTTATGAACTTTCCCAGATCTCTGCAATTAAAAGAAGTATGCTAAGAAAATAGTTATAAAGATGAAAGAGGAATTTTTAGGTTATATTTATTTTATGTGAAACACTAGTGTATTGCTTACCTTTCTCCTTTTGTGCTATCAAGAGGCCACTTTGCTATTAATTTTATGAACTTTTTATATTGGCTAGTCATAGTTAAAAGATCATAGTTTTCGGGTTTTATGATTGCGAAAATCTGAAGAAAGAAAAACTCAGAGTAAAGTTTTTTTTTTTTTTTTTTTAATTTTGGCTTCTTCCGTTTTCCACAGAAATTCCGCCAACGTCCCGTAGTGTAAAGTAATTAAAATTAGAAAAATTTGTCAATGTCAATTTGTCAATGTCAATTTGTCAACGTCGATATCTGTCACTGTCAATCAGTCAGTGAATTTTTATTTATAAAGTTATTACTAGCAATTTTAGCAAAGGGACTAAACTATAATTCCTAGTCAAATGCCTGCTCAGTTATAAAAAAAAAATACATCATATTGACTGGATTTAGTGGATTTAGTTAGCAGTTGAAAAATATCATGTGACTTTAGTAGTCGTAAACGACGACATGCATAATTTTACAATAACAATCATTATATCCTATATTGCCACAGTGGTGCCACACTTATAGTATAGTACCTACTGAAGACCACACTTACTCTAAAATAGAAGAAAGAAAGAAAGAAGAAAGAAAGAAAAAAACATTTATTAGCCACATACACACAGAAGATACACACACACACACAACAATACAAGGAGCTACAATATTAACATTTAAATGAAAAACAAATTAAGCGTGCAGGGCCAATAAATACCAATAATAATAAATATAAAATAGAAAAATTTCTTTAATTTTGAGAACCTAAACCGCATTCAAAGATTTATGAAAATACGCTTGCTATATCCAGGAACTAAACCGGCTATTATCAGAAAAAATATTAATCCTTACTTTTATAGCATCGATCGATAGTATAGGATCAATCAAAAGGATCTGCTCTCTATAGTAAACATATAAAATTAAAGGAAATACGTGAAAACTTAACTTATTACAATACAATGGGATGGGACAAGCAAGATAAGCACTATTCAAGCGATTTCTTTTTTTAATTTTAGACAATCTTTGATTGTAGATTTTTGGATTTTCAAAAATAAAGGAATGTTACCTTTCTGTTAAAGGACATCAGGCACTTTTCTATGAAAAAAACCCAAAATGAATAGCATTTCTGTTCAATTTAAAATAAAGGCGTATAATCAATAAGTCATAGATAATATTCACCGTTTTATAAAACCATTTATTTTGGAAGTTATTTATTTTTGAAACTTTTTAAGAAAATGTAGAAAAGAAGCAGTCGTACGAAACAAAACGCTTTTGGCAGTTGACTGACCGTAACAATGACGGTTAAACTCAGTTTTGGCTGTCATTTGTGTTTTGTAGTGTAAATGTCACGACGCCAATTATCCTGACATTGACATTGTGCCTAATAGTCAAAGTGATGTCCGTTTCTTCCATTTACTTCCGTTTTATCAAAAAATTATGCAGTTAAAAAATAAATTTACTATTGTTTTATGAGTCTAATAACATATAGTGTATGTAGGAACAGAATTATATATTTGGATCTAATATGCCTGATGTCCTTTGCTATCTTCTCCATTCAAAGTACCTCGGGCGCTCTACCCCACAGGCGGCATCAGAAAACTTCACCCTGCCTAGTCTAAGGTCTTAATTTAATAATCAAGTTTCTTTTAACACGTGACAGTGTGGGTCTTTCTAAATTCTAAAGTATTCGAAAAGAGGTGGTTTTATTGAACATTCTGACCAAATATTCGATTAAATGATTGAATTTTATTTGTTTACATGTGGCCGCCCACGGTTCCATCCGCGTAGTTACCGTTCCCCTTAGAATAATTATTATTCGAAGCCGTTCCCGTGGAAATAATTTTATACCTCTATACAAACATTGTCCTGACAATAACGAACACAACAAAAAAAGAATTATCGAATTTGGTGTCGATCGGAAGTTATGCGCTTACATCATACATTTCGGTGATTCATTTTGTTTACTTGTAAAAACCTTTAAATTACCGTGAGTGATTCAAAAAGGTTTTTAAAGAACATTATGCCTGTTTTTCTTTACACTTATCTCTACGATGGACATACAGGGATTCACAGGATCTTTCCTTTTTAACCGACTTCAAAAAAGGAGGTTTTCAATTCGGTTAGTATGTATTTTTTATGTGTGTACACCGATTACGCAGTGATGCTTTTATTGTTTGATGCAGAATAGTTGCCATTTGGTCCCATAAAATTTTGATTCAGTTTGGTCGAGTACTTTTTATTTTATTATGAGTATTTTTGTTATTTGGACGATGGAATTTTCACGATACTTTGTTTATAATGTACATAAAACCTTACTAATCTAGAAAAATCCTACTGTAGTTTACAAAACAATCTATTACAGACACGAAAAAGTAAAAAATAAAAAACTGCTTTAAAAACTGACTTCAAAAACTAAAAAGCAAGAAATAAGCCTTTGGAAGTCAGTGCCAGCAAAGGGATTCTACTATAAGCTGTTCTACTTTTTATTTTCTTGCCTTGACTGGAACCGACTCCAAAAGGCTTATTAGGTAACAAGAAATAGGTGAGAACAGGATCTGGGGCCCTACCGCGTAAAAAATATGGATATGGACATGGGCTTCATTTGACAGTTAAATGCCCATATGGTAATTTTATGAGCTTCAACTGTCAAATGAAGCCCATAGCCATATCCATATTTTTTACGCGATAGGGGGGCTGGATAATGAATGAGTTAATTATAATCTGGATGAATGATAGGAAAAACTAACCGTTAATCGCGATTAACGAATAAAAATATTATTCTTTAATCAATAATCGCGATTAACTTCTTAATCGTTAATTTTTTATCATTAATCAGTTTAACTGTTTTGCCAACACTGGCAATGATACTATATATGTTTAAGTATATGAAAATATTTTGACCGGATTGAGGATAATTGTTGTAGATGGTTCAAAAAAAAATATATGAAGAAAGATTGGTCTCGCTATTTCCGGTGTAGCCTATTTATTAATCTGTGGTTGAGCTTTATCATTGATCGTAATGCTAAATTACGTAGTAACTAATACCTAATCTGTGATGCTAAAACTGGGAGAAACGGAAGAAAGCCATTAAAAAAAAAAGAAACAAAACAACGATGCGACTTTACATCGTTGAGACGTTGCGATTTGTTTTATAAACGCTTGTTTAAAAAACAAGAAAATATACCTACTATTTTCTCGTTTATAAAGTTTGCGATTCCCGACAGGGCTCATAATTTTTGTACTTTTTTTATTATGTAACATCTTTATAACGTTATGAATGCAATAAATTGAGTATAGGGCGTGTAGAGGTTAGAAGCTTGGCTATAAATGAGATCTGATTACTTTTTCCAGTGAGACCCATATTAAGGTCTCGATTTGGCAACACTTTACATGAACACGTTTTTGGTGGCATTTCACTTCTTTTTGTAAGTATTTACTAAGAATCCTGAAATGCGTATTTCATTATTTATTACAAAGAGACCCTATATCAATTTTCAGAACTCTAGCATCAAAATTGGTTGATGTTTCATACAAACTACCATCCCCTGTTTTTAGGGGTTGGGAGGTAAAAGTTCCATGTTTTAGTTTTTTTTGTTGTTGTGTACAAATATTAGCTTACATACCAAATTTCAGCTTTCTAGGACTTCAGGAAGTAGAATTTTGCTTATCTTCAGTGTGTGAGTGAATCTTAAAAAAACTTAGGTACCTAAATACATCTTGTTGTATAGAGGCATTTCTGCGACAAAGGATTTTCCAAGTAAGAATAGAAAATGAACTGTCTGCCCCACGCGTGGTTCTTAGCGGTGTACCTCAAGGGTCAGTTCTTGGACCGGTATTGTTTATAATTTACACATTTGACCTTCCTCACAACCTGCAATGCAATGTAAGCATGTTTGCGGATGACACAAAAGTTGTTTGCTAATCCACTTATTGATTATGATCAACTCCAATCTGACTTGAATGCCATATCTAACTGGTCTAAAAATTGGCTTCTGAACCTTAATACTTCCAAATGCTGTATTTTGCACATAGAAAATCGAAATCCTCGTAGAACTTATAAATTAGAAGATGTTCAACTGACGGAGGTAAAGGTCCAAACTGATTTAGGAGTGAAGATATCCAAGGATTTGAAATGGGAAGGTCATATTACTTCTATAGCAAAGAAAGCCAAAAGTCTAATATACCTCATAAGAAAAGCTTTTGGAAACTTGACTCCTGAAATGATGTTATTGATCTACAAAACATATGTCAGACCAATTTTACAGTACGCGTTTCAAGTCTGGAGTACCTATTTTGCCAAGGACATTGAACAGTTAGAGAAAGTGCAAAGAAGTTTCACTAAGATACCCAGAATGCTAAGAAGACGTCCTTATGAAGAGCGATAGGAAGTGCTCAAACTTACAACACTGAGAGACCGCAGGATCCGTAGAGACCTAATCGAGACCTTTAAAATACTTAATGGACAGTACGACCTCCACAATCTTCATAACTTGTTTAAGCGTAAGCAGGAGGTCTACTCTCTCAGCACGAAACTCGTAGTTTCGGCCTAAGCTACGGACGTTTCCTACTCCGTATCACCTATGGACAGCTTATTAGTTCAGAGACCCGAACTAAGAATGAATGAGAATACGTTTTGACATTGTCTCTACTCGCAATGTGTTTGTGCCGTTTGTTTAAAACTAGTACATCCGAAATCAATAGAGAGTAGGCTCCATCCGTAGTTTCGGGAAACTTACGGACGGAGGCCCATATCTTATTTGACGGGCTTAGGAGTAGGCCTCCTGAACTGTTACCTTATGGGTCAAAGCCTCAAACTCAGTACTTTAATCGCAAACAACAACCCATGCAAACATTATATCAGTAACAGAGTCGTCAAAGAGTGGAATAAGCTTCCGGAAGATGTAGTCCTCGCCTCTAACGTCAATCAATTCAAAAATCGACTAGACAGATATTTAGAATTTAAATAGTAAATAAAACGCATAGATAGCAGGATACAGGCGCTATCAGTTGTAACAACTGCTAGTCTGTTAATAATAATAATAATCTTTCAGCTGCAGTAGCGAATTATTTGTAATAATAGGTCTAAATGCTTAAGTCTCAGGCAATTCGATATAGTTCCAAGGGCGCTTAAGTGGTCAATAATTTATTAATAGTGCATGTCTGCCCTTGGTTTTGTTATAGCTATACAGTTCTATGCTAAGCTCGTATTTTTTTTATCCTTTTTATATTTATGTGTGATATAAACTCATTTGCAAAAAAAACGGGCACCTAAGCAATGAACCATTTCAAATGTTAATATTGCTTTGTTTGATAATTATAGGTAGTTTTATCCTCACAATTTGGTAAATTAATAAGAAAATAATCGTTTTCATCAGTATTTCATAAAATTTAGATACAATTTATGGGAAATAATGCTAAACCTCGCTAGTAGTATGCTCGCTAGTAGTGCATATACTCATGAAGTAAAAATAAAAAAGTTTTTTTCTTTGTTTTTCTTTAATAAAGTAAAAGCAGATAAATGTTTAGTATCGAGTGTGACCCCCTCTAGCTAAAATCACAGCTTGAATTCGTCTGGGCATGCTAGCGAGTATATCCCGGATACTTGCTTGCGGAATACGTTCCCACTCCGCAGTAATCACATTCTTCAGCTCTCTGATGGTCTGCGGAGCCGGGTGTACTGATCTCACAAGCCGTTTCAGGACGTCCCAGACATGCTCTATGTGATTGAGGTCGGGACTTCGAGCTGGCCAATCCAAACGACGAATGCCGACCTCTTGCACATACGCATTAACATCGCGGGATCGGTGGGCGCGAGCATTGTCGTCCATAAAAATCGAGTCTTCACCTAGAGCGGCCAATGCGGGTTGTGCATGAGGAATTAGAACTTCCGTTATGTATCGATGCCCAGTCAGTGAGCCGTTTTCAATGAAGACTAACTCTGTACGATCCATTGAATTTATTCCTGCCCAAAACATAACAGAGCCCCCACCATAAGGTGTGATTTCTTCGAAACATGCCTCTGCAAAGTGTTCTCCTTGTCTTCTTAGCACTCGCCGACGTCGATCTTCACCGAACAGAGATATCCTGGCTTCATCAGAGAACAAAACCCTATTCCAATCTTCTTGAGTCCATGATTCACAAATTCTAGCGAACCTAAGCATGTGAACTCTGTGCTCACGGAGTAATTTGGGGTCGCGGGCCGGGCGGTGACTGCGTATATTGGCAGCGAGAAGCCTCCTCCTGACCGTCCATAGACTAATATGCACATTTCTTACTTCTTGGAGGTTGTTCTTAAGATCCACATACGAAGATTTGCGATTTCTCAATGCGCGACTCACAAGAAAACTATCATCCCGTGGTTGTGTACATGGTTTTTTTCCAGAACCAGGCCTTCTTTCGTCGGAACCAGTCTCCTGATATCGCTGCCAGGTCCTTTCGACTGTCGAGCTCCTAACATTTAGCCTCCTAGCCACGAAACATTGGCTGCAACCCTCTTCAAGCAGCGCGATAATTTTGGTAGCTTTTACCACTTTATCTACCATTTTTGATACAGCCAAACAGCAATAAATAAAGCTTTGACAGTCAAGGATATGAAACTAATCGATAAAAATTTAATAAAAGTTATGAAAGTCGATGTTAACTTCTGGAACTTCGCGCCAAAAATGTAGGATAAAAAGGGGTTTTCTGTAAATATGAGCATCAAATGAAAATTTGAATTTAGAACGTACTTTTTTAAATACCACAGCATTTTTAAAACCGGCCAGTAACGTGTACAAACGATTGAAACCTTTTTGGTATTGTATCTTTTCAAAAATGAATGAAAATCAAAACCGCCCGTTTTTTTTGCAAATGAGTGTATATTAAGGTAGGTACTCAATCACGCAAAAAGGCTAACTAAATGGATTCGGATGAAAGGCACACAGATAATATGCTATCATAACCTATACTACTAATATTATAAATGCGAAAATTTGTGAGGATGTTTGGATCTTTTAATGCTTGGATGGATGTTTGTTACTTTCACGCAAAAACTACTGAACGCATTGGGATGAAATTTGGCACATACTTTTTATCCCAATAGTCCCACGGGAACGGGAACCACGCGGGTGAAACCGCGGGCGGCCGCTAGTAATTTATAGGCCTGGATTAACAAGCTCACTGCGTAACCACATCTAAAAGTTCTCGTATGTGTTTTCGATTCAGTGCGGAAGCGTAATTTGTTTGTCTATCCCATTCGGGGCAACGAATTTTCTCTAGAGTCTACATAAGAATAAAATGCCATAGCCCACCATTCATTAGTACCACTATAAATGTAATATTTAAATCAACAAAAACGTACAAGATGTCTCGTAGCGACTAAAAAGTTAAAAATTGCATTTAGTGCGACATGAGACTCATTAGATCTCGTATAAATCTCGTACGAAGCTTGTGCATAAAACAGTTGGTGCGGTGCTGATTATTGATAAGTGCAATTAGGTACTTTCGCCTGCATCGTCGTCGTCGTCGTCGTCTCAGCCACATGACACCCACTGCTGGGTATAGGCCTCCCCCAAGGATCTCCACGACGATCGTTCCTGTGCTGCCCGCATCCAGCGGCTTCCCGCGACGTTCACCAGATTGTCGGTCCACCTTGTGGCCTACCCACGGAGCGTCGTCCGGTACGCGGTTGCCATTCCAGAACCTTTTCGCCCCAACAGCCATCGGTTCTTCTCGCTATGTGTCCCGCCCACTGCCACTTCAGCTGAGCAATCCTTCGAGCGATGTCAGTAACTTTAGTTCTCCTGCGTATCTCTTCATTTCTGATTCGATCACGCAGGAAAACGCCGAGCATAGCTCTCTCCATTGCACGCTGAGTTACCTTACCTACATAAAAAACGGATAAAAATACGTGTAAAAGGTAAAGTAGAATTTTGGATCTACCGTTTTCTAAAGAAAATATGTGATAATTAAATGTGATCTTTCTCCGAAACCATAATCACTTTATCAAAAATGTTTCAACGTATTCCATCTCTGTCACATGTGAAAAAAATCGTACTAGCTCCAAGTAGTGCATTCACGGTCATTCTCACGACAAGGAGTTCTTCGTATAATTTCCGGCACGAGTTTTAATTTTTAATTAAATTCTTTGTACCGACGATAAAACTTGAAAAACACGTTTAACTATAAATGTCACTTCAAAAAACCAAATTTATGCAAATTTAACCAAATTGTATCAAAATTAAGTTTTGGATTCATGCAGCTATAAATTTTTGAGCGTGACGAAAATTAGATTCGCGGTGGCGAGAATTAAACAATCGCGCAATAAATTATGAATGTCTTTTTTAATAAGACATACATAATAAATAATCAGCATATAAGTCATTTTTCAGACGTAAATGGCCAAAAAAAAACTACTTGTGTGTCATAAGAAAAAAAAGTCATCTATAGTCGGATTTTTATTCAGTAGAGTAATTTGACATGACAAATTCATTCACTATGTATGTTGCAGCAAAATAAAATAGTAAAAAAGTAAAGTTAATAATAACAAATAATAAAGAATATTGAATAATGCTTTAAGGATGAATTCAACGATGCATTTCTACATAATAATCATTTATTTCACAAACAAAATTTCAAGCATTGCAACATAAATAAGATAAGAAAAAAAAAAATTAAATAAGAGAACGGAAATTAGAGAAATCGAAAACCATGCGAACGAAATTAGTACTTACGTTATTTACTGTGACAGCGTAACACTTAGGTACGTGACCTCGAGGGCTTCGGTTGACACTACTGACTAACGTGTTACGAAGATGGGTATAATTTACTCAACTAGTGAGGTATTCGCCATTCCTTAATCTGGACATAAATTAGGTATGACTTGACAATTAATGCACAATAGTTACCTATATGTTATGCAAGGCTGGAAATTTGGTTATTTAGCGGCGAGTTACCTCTACTTATTGAAATCTGAGCAAGTGAAGGATTCTAGGATTGAATCCTGAGCGAAGCGAGGATTTCAAAGGTACAAGACGCTAAAAACTTTTCTGCCGAGCGCAACACACAATTTTTCACCTCACAACAGCGAGGAACATTTTATGGTTGTTTCCGCGGTCAACTTCTGGTAAAAAAATCTTTAAACATAATCTAATCTAAATATACCTTATTCTCGTTGTTTTAATGATATAAAAAATGAAAATAATACAAAGGGAGTATTATAGTTAATTCAAAGTTATTTATAGTAGGAATATGTTGTTACTTGTTATTAAGAATAAAAACGATTCCGTTTTTTTTTAATTATTATTGAAAGCTTTGGCTTCATGGCATCTGCTTAAACAGTTACAATTACAAAAAATAAATGTGATGTTCACAAAATAAAAATAATAAAATCACAAAGAAACAGAAAAGAAAACAAAATAATTAGTAAATGTAAGTAACTTAAATCTAAATATTTAAATTACCTAAATTGAATATTTACAGAGGACCGAAAGTGTTGATGAAGAACTGAAAAACAATATTGTACAATTCTCTACGCTTTAACAAATCTTGTACATTAGTTGGAAATACATAGTTTTGGTTTATAATTTCATTGCAAGAACAAATTAATAGAAGACGTTGCAAATTAAAATGTTTACAATCAAAAAATAAATGTTGGAGGTCGCAATTTTCGTGAGAACAGTACTTACAAATAGAATTATTAGTAAGTTTGAGTCTATAAAGATGAGATGGGAATTTACAATGACCAAGTCTTAATCTACAAAAACTAGTTATAAAATTTCTACCAGGATATCCTGGTTTTTCGAACCAAGCTTTCGTATTGGGCACGGGGACAATTTCAGCGTGCCATTTGACTTTAACTTTTCGTGTGAAAACGATTCCGTAAATGTTGACACTGACATGAGGTACAAGACAAAGACAATTTAAATATATATATTTATGTCACAGTCCGAAATCCAAGTATAGGTTGTGAAATCTCACCCAGGCTAATATAAAATTCTTATAACAAATAGTTTTATCTTATTGTTATTGTTTTTATGATTCAATTAACTAAAATAATATAATTAAACCGAACGGAGTATTATAATTAATTTAAAGCTATTTAAAATAATAATCAAATATAACAAAAAAGTCAATAGTGCGATTCGGAACCCATTAAGACATATTTTTAGGTATGAAATTAAAAAGTACTTTGCCGCGCTAGGCCGCAAAAAGCGCCTATCTAAACCTGCGAACGTATAACACATGGAAGCATTTCTGACGCTCGAAAATGACACCACGAAAAGTGTCGTAGTTGGGCGTCACCTTTAAAAACTGTCGTATTTCCCGAATCGCTATGGTCTGTCTCGTGGTTGAAGCAACGTCATTGAAAGCCTGTCAAACGGGTCACGAAAAATTATAAAAAATGCCGTCAAATATTGTAAAATGGTGCAGAAATAGCACAAATTATTCTCGCAAATCTGATGGGATTATTTTTTACATGTAAGTACTGCTTATACCGAATGAAGTAAGTAATTTAAAAATAACTATTGTATGTTTTTCAATCTCTGATTAAAAAAATATTTCTGTTTGTTTTTATTACGAATATTGCTATTTCTATAATTCTGATTCAAACAAACTTCAATTTTAATTACTACTGTCAGGTTTAAGAAGCGCGATTTCACGCACAAGGAAATTATGCTGCCGCCTTCTCGAACAAGACAACTAGACTTAGCATGTTGCAAAAACGGGGAAAAAAATATTTATTCACAATTTTTTAATTTAGATTATGTCCCAAAGGAACTTACTTACATTGAAAAAAGGTCTATACACAATAACGGTCGAAACGACTACGAAACGAATACGTCAGTATTTTTAACATTTCAATCTTAAAAATATTGTCGTGTAACGCAGTTGGGGAACATACATGAAAAAAACGAGTTTTTTTTATGTCCCATAACTTTAGGGTTTTAATCAGACCATGAAACAATTCAAATGGCATACTTGAATTACAAACAAATATTTAGTTCGTTTTTGCACGGAAAAGTGAAAAATTAAATTGAATTGGAAAATAATGTAAGTATATGATGATGATGATGATGATATGCAAATTGAATTGCTTACCTAAATGGTTTGATTAAAACCCTAAAGTTATAGGATATAAAAAACACATCGTACCTCCTTGTTTTTAAGTCGTTAGTTTATGCTCGAGATAATACATTTTTGGTCACCCATCCTGTGACTGTGACCAACCATTGCGAAAGTTGCTTAACGGTTGCAATCGCAGGCCGGGCGTGCGAACCACTGCACTACGAGCTCCTTTTCCACTGCGCCAAGAGGGAACACCAAGGGGGAGAGAATTGGAAAATTCAAATGAAAAGTAGACAAACCATCGTTTCGTAGTCCCCTGGGGGGTTAAAAAGGACGCAAACGCAATATTGCTAGTGAATTCATTGACAATTATTCTTTTTGTTTATTTCCGGAATTTCAATTAAGTAAGTTTTCTTGCATTCAAAAAATTTAAAGCAAATTCTTCTACACTGGCACTGACACAGTTTTAAACTCCATAGACATAACTCCATAAACAATTAAATGAATTGTTAGGGAATTCACTTAGCAATATTGTGTTTGCGTCCTTTTTAGACCCTCTGTTTTCTCCTCCAAAACTGGAACAATTTACTTATATATTTTCTTAATTAAAATTGAAGAAGGGCTTTTCCACAACTCGGTCTAAATGGACCGAAGGCTCATGGGACGAGTTATAAACTAACCCTTGGCTTTCGTCTTTCTGACAGTCTGCCTTATATTTTTTGTAATGTTGTGAGTGATTTGCGATATATACCTATTACTATCCATCATCAGCCTCTGGAAGTCCACTGCTGGACATAGGCCTCTCCTAGCTCACGCTTATTGTGGCGTTCATAGGAGGCTATTAGCCTACTGCTACCACGCTGGCCAGACGGGTTGGTAGAGGGTTTGTTTCAAGTTTTCCTTCTCTCGCACAGGTTTTCAATGCTTCGAGCCTCTTAGTCGACTCTTACGACATCCCAGGCATGTAAGGGAGTGGTGACACTTGTATTCTTAGGCCGTCACTATACGGCGAATACCTACCTATACTATACCTGTACCTATATGAATATGAATACATATGGAATGGATAAGTATAATTACAATTGTTTATCAATCACTACCACCAGTTTTAAAGGGGACCAAGGGCTGATTAGTCTAAAAGTTACAAAAAGGGGGTCAATCTCGGAATGAGAGAGCATAAGCTGTACACCCGTATAGGCACACCTTCATTTTGGTGTTCTAAAAGTTGTCTCAAATATCTCATAAAATCTGGTCCCTGCGCACGTCAGTTATTCAATATCAAAGGTCATAAATATCAGTTTTTCGCGATTATCCAATGATGTTATCGTTGACGACCTGTTTTGCGCAGGGGTACTAACTAAGCCTAACCTACCCCCCGTGAACAATGGTGGCTTGGAGGGCAAGTACTAGGAGTTTTAGTTGGTAGTATCCGCCCAGGTGAGTCCAACATTTCGAATCGCCCCTGCACCTGGGGGCGAGGGATGAGTAAAAGCAATTCTCCTAGTTTAAAAGAAAAAGAAAAAAGGGGTTCTAAGCCCGTCTTCTGCGCCAGAGGTCCTGGGTTCGATCCCCGGACAAGACAAATATTTGTGTGCATGAACATGTCTATTTTTTCTTGGTCTGGGTGTTTGATATGTATATTATGTATGTATTTACAAAAAAAAGTATATAAGTATGTTTATCCGTTATCTAGTATCCATAACACAAGATCTTCGTGAAACTTAACGTGGGCTAGATAATTGGTGTGTTTGTGTGCAATTATTTATGTAATAATTGCAAAGCACAGAATTTGTGACCAATTTCGTTTAACATTTTTTTCATACGTTTTTTCATTGACTAAATGAAGGCGCAGGGACCAGGGGGCTAATTGTCTAATTTTAAAATCTATCACAATTCCTTTAATCCGTCTTTTGAAAGATATTTACATTATTTGACATGTGAAAGGGATTGTGATCGGGACGCGTTTTGAAAGATAATTAATTTGACGATTTGTAATTTGATTAATTTAACGAAATAGTTGATTTGACGTAAGTGACACCCGCAAATATCTTTCAAATGTATGGAGAAATATTAAATGAAGAGTAATTTTTAACATCATTCGTTCCAAAAGTGATTGCGACTTTAAGTTACACAATTCCATTAATCACTATCACAATCACAAAACATTTGAAAGGGATTGTGATACATTTTGAAATTAGACAATTAGATTTAAGGTTTTTTGAAACTTTTGAGACAATTTTTAGAACATCAAAATGAAGGTGTATACTAGTTTACAGTTTGTTCTCTCTCATTCCGAGGTGAAACCCCTTATATGACTGGGCTAGATGGCATATAAGGATATTAGTATCTATATTCTGAAGCACGTACGAGACCTTGAGTTAAGAAATAATTTTTAATTTAGTTATCCCTAATATTCTATAGTGATATATTGGGATGACTATATCTTAGTCTCATTTGATTTCAAATAAGTTTCTTAATCCGAAGAGTGAAATGACTTAAATATGGCATCTACTTTTATAAGTTTATAAGCTCATGTAAAGACCGGCCGAAAGTGCTAGCAATCTGGAGTCAGAAAAAAAGGTAATTTTTCCAGCATTCCAGCGCACAGTCCAGTTCGCAATGATTAAATGGCAAAGGAGTAATTAACAGTCACCGACTCGCCCCGGGCTAATGACCAAACTTCCCATTAAATTATTATAAACGACAGCTTGTAAAAAGCAGTTACCTTAATCTACCAACGACCCAATGGGGACCGGACCGGAGACATGGCGAAATATGCGAACGAACCTCCGAGCAACTCCAATTTCTATTCAACGAATAAGGAGAATTCATATCGTAAATTTTTATGTATCCATATTGATATCTTTACTGCGTACGAAGTATAAAATCGAGCCGCTGATTCCTTACTGCACTTCACTGAGAGATTTTGTTCACGAAAATCATAATTTTTTCCTACATCGTGTTGCCTTCTTGTAACAGAAATTTATTACTATGAGATTGTATTTTAATGTTACCGCATCCAATGCGGCTGAACCCTGACTTATTGTGGGATACTACGGAAGTAAAAGAGTAATGGATGGCGTGGAAATAAGAAAGGCTTAGTGGAAAGTGTGACTGGTGAAAGGTAACGCTGAACGTTACAAAGTGCGAGCCTTTTGTCTACATTAAGGTGCGATTTGCTTGCTGCGATTTTGTCTTGATTCCACCTGTCTTTGTTAGTTTCAACCTCTGTTATGAAATGTAAGTGACTGTACACGGGAATACATATAGCGTATAGGCAGATAGTTGTCTACCTACTTCTTGAATTTTAATTGATTATGATTTAATGACCGACTTACCCATGATAATAACGCTGTGGTCTTTTCGCGGCGCTAAAGCAATTTATATGCAAAATTTTGAAATTTCTGTGTCAAATTTATAGTGTATTAAACCGAAATATCTCTATCGTTTTTTTTTTTTTCGTTGAATTTCTCGAAATTAACCTTTTTTTTGTGTAAGTTTAGATGTACAATCTTTATACGTTAAACTATTAACTCGACAAAAATTAACGAATGTTACTATTTATTCAGTGTTAGGTAGTTAGAGCTTAGTAAAACTTCCACTGTAGAAGCAAAAATCTAACACAAAGTCAGTTCATACAAAACAATAAAGGCGACGACCGACGACAAAACGCTCACGTTTACACTGTAGTCAGCTTAATCGCCCTTACAAGACGACAAAATAAAACGAATCTCGATTTATTCAGTGTGTAGTTAGAGATGAGTAAAAATAGCACTGTGACAGCAAATCTAAAAAACATAATCAGTAAAAGTAAACGTAAAACAAATCTTTCAATAAAAGCAACGTCGACGACAAAGCGCTCACGTTTATATCGCAGTCAGGTTAGTCGCGATTACAAAACCGCCCCGACAACAAAAAGTAACGAAATTATTCAGTGCTGAGTAAAACCAGCACTACTTATGTAAGCAAACAATCTAAAACATACTCAGTTCATACAATACATTGCCTTCAAATAAAGCGGCGACCGACGACAAAGCGACAAAACGCTCACGTTTACACGCAGTCAGCTTAGTCGCGCTTACAAAACCGCCCCGACGGCGTAGGGCGGGCGGCGCGCGCAGCCGTCCGCCATTTCTCTCCGCATTCGGACGCCGCGCGGCCCGCTCGCGCCATGCAACACACAACACAACTCCATTACATAATCCAACATTAAAAACAGTTTCGGACGCCAAACGGTGCAGTGACGTGTGATAAACAAAGTGGTGAACTGTGATAATAGACTGTGCAAATGCGGACGATCCGTCGATGAGCGTAAAGTACGTATCTCTACTTGTTATACTTACATTACGTTACGTTTACTCCAAGTATACGCTTCTGTTTTTTTTTTAATTTCTTTTGTCGAAGGAGGTTTTAATTCATCGTAACCTTCATGTGTTAATGCATTGTTTTCGTGCGGAAAGCGTGTGGCCTTTATCGATTGTTTCTTGGGGTGAAGTATCGGTCCGCTCAGGGTATTGCTCGGTTTACGTGCGAGCACTCAAATTTTTACGGCATGTGTTTGTTAAATGTATCAAGGGAAAACTGAAAACATCAATTTTACCAATTCTTAGTTTAAAAACAAAAACAGTTATCAAGCCTTATGAACACAAATAGCATTTTTTTCAAGTAGGTAATTGTTTGGTTTTTACCAAAAATATTGCGTGTAAGTATTGGAAAATCTAATAATATAATGTAAACGATGACAAGATAAATGTTATAAATAGAGCTTTACAAAGTTTCAGTCCATTATGATCCATCACAAAATTAATATTGACAAATGCACTCTCAACTCCGACATAGCTCGCCGAAATTATCAGTGGGAAACTACTAGGCAGGATTTAAAAAAGACAGTATTAAAAATATATGTTTTATCTGTGGTATCATCCAACGCTGTTATAAAAAATGAAACTGAATTTAATTTGTGTGAATAGACGCTCATTTATTTATTTATAATTACTGTGATGACTATACCGGGCTTCATTATCCATTCGTAAAATGTGTCGTATTTCTAGAGATAACATAAGAATAAAGAGAGAGATTCTCCTACGTAGGCATACAAAATATACGTATTTCCATTGTTTTTTATAGAGGTAAGTATCTATTTTCTTCTAGTATCTTATTCATACGAGCTGTCCATTAGTTCCCCGGCACTTAAATGTACATTATTGACCAGTGATTGATGTTATTCCCAGACTAGATCGTCTAAATGAGTATCTGATTTCCAAATATTTACAAGGCATCAAGTATTACCTACCAAATCTCCGATACCTACCTATATTATTGTCAAAGTTTTACATTATGAAAATTGAGCGCGAATTTTAATATCATTTTATTTCAACATTTTTGTGGTAAGCTACAATTGAAATACCTAACATATACAAAAGTATTTCAAAAGACAGTACAGATTGAATAAAATTATTTAGATGGAAGTAGGAAAATAGTTGATATTTTCTTCAAAAAAAGAAATCTCAGAAAATAGCATTGTCATTGGAAAATGTTACTACATTCTAGTAATGATTCCAATCGCGTATTTTCTATATCAACAGTGACACCAAAAGATATTAGAAATTTTTGAACACAGATGGCCAATCTTGTGGACATTTTCCAGAGCTTTCATAGTCTGAGTTTTTCTCCTTTTTCATCACAAGCATGGTACTTAAATACCAAATGATTTTGTCTTTGGTTCAACGTAAAATAATAATAATTAAGAGCTGACTGACACATTTATAGCATGAGTATGAATAAATTTTTTAGGTTGAACAATTCTGTAGCTGCCTTTACCAACCTAGTATGTAGTACAAGCGGTGTCACGAGCGAGGTTCCCGATGTAAGCGTCAGAAAATGCAAATATATGATGTTTTGAAACTATCAAATTTCAGTACCTTTTTGAATTATTTGATATTTAATTATTTAGTACCTCGATGAACAGTGAAAAAACATGAAAAGAAAATGGTCTTTCTGAGGTCAGGTTGTCTGGACTACATTTTTTAATATCTTACCATTTTTTTTATTTTATTCTGGCGTCCTGGATTTTTTTTCCGATGAATTTAACTTTGGCATACAATCCCCTATGTAAGTTTGTATTTATTTGTTTGTGTTTGTATTTATCTGATTTTGATGACTAAAGTGTCAATCGATTCCTAATTATGGCCCGGGTAACATAGGCTAATGTGACGTTATCGACAGAAAATGGCGCACTCTCTAAAAAATGCTTAATACTGCCGTATTTTGTACCAACTGAAAGGGCTTAATTAGCACATTTCAAAAATAAGTATTTAATAATACATAATTCCATACAAATCACACCAATTATCAAGTCCACCCTAAGTTTCATAAGCAACTCGTGTTATGGATACCACTAGATAAAGAATAAACATAGGTACTATATACTTTTTTGTAAATACATACCTTATATACATAGAAACACCCAGACCAGATACAAATAGACATGCTCATGCCCACAAATATTTGTCCTGTTCGGGGATCGAACCCTCTGGCGCAGAAGGCGGATAACTATATAGTACCCCTGCGTCAAACAAGACGTTAAATAATAAATAAATATATATATAAAAGAAAATTTATTTAAAGATAACTTTTTTGATAAAATGTATTATATTGTATTTAAGTCGGTATCGCAAAACTTTTCCATACCAGTAGTGGTACATTCGTTTATACACACGATTGCCTAATAAAAAATAATTGATAAACTTTATATATTAAATCTGAACCTAGCATGACTACTTACTGGCTGGTCACATAATTAGGAAACAGTTTATTTTTTATTCATATTTAAATACTTTGGCGCCAATTAATGCTTTAAAAGTCTTAAAGGTGATTGCTGATGATTGAAAACTTCGCTAGAAAAATTTGGTTGTATAAAAAGATAGGGATCCATCTGCAATGCTCAAAAACGATGGTTTTCCGCGCTGTAAACTCTTTTGGCACATAGTAAATCACTCCAAATATTCTGCGTATACCCAACCAGAGAAAGTCATCTCGTCAAGACGATCGAAACATAATTAAATGTTAAAGGTACTAAACATTTACAAAGAAATAATTAAGTTATATTGTCTCTATGTGAAAAAAAAAATTGTCCAGACAACCTGATGATAATGACAACTGATGTCAGAATGGCTGATCATTTTCTTTTAATGTTTTTTCACTGTTCATCGAGGTACTAAATAATTTGATTTAGGTATCAAATACTATAAAAATTCTACTGAAATTTGATAGTTTCCAAACATCAAACATCGCACTTGGTCCAGGGGTTCTGACGCTTACTTCCCGTTATATTGGGCTAAAAGTAGCATTTCTTCATCCAGACTATTTTCTATCTGTTTAGTAGTATTGAAAGAGTGAAAACTTCCAAACATACTCACAAACTTTCGCATACATATATATATATATATGTATGCGAAAGTCCTTCCTTATATCCTTATATATATATTATAAGGAAGGATTAGTACGAAGTAGGATAAGATATATTGGGCGAGTAAGTTTGTTGTACGAAATACGAATGCGAAAGGCGACAGACTTACGGCCGGTTTCAATATTCTATCCCTAACAAGAGATAGGCTTATCTTAGTTACGTTACTTAGCAACCGCTATTAATTTGGATCATTTTGGGCTGATTAACAAAAATATCTAGGCAACAAACCTCTAGTAAGCCTAACTCTTACTGTGGATAGGTTATTGAAACCGACGCTTAATCATTTGTTGTATTAGTATGGATAATAATTCAGGCTAAGCACTCCTGTAGCTACCTTTAACAACCTACCGTGTAAAGTTTATATTGTGCGGGCAAGTTTCAGTCAATTTGCGAGTATTTATTAGCAACACTTATGAATATTCAGCCACACGGAAGGCACGCGGTTCGCTCGGTAATCAATTTTACATTCGGTTCATTGTGCTTCATTAATATTATGTTAGGTAACAGTTAGTTTATCGATTTTGTTAAATTGTACACTATGTTTCGATAGCATTGAATACGAAAATGGAATCACAAATGGAACAATTGAATCGGCATTCGATATGCGTTATTCCAATGTTTAGATTTTGTTCCGTTTGCAAATAACCTTAGCATTTATTATTGAGAGGAGAATGGCATACAACACAATCACTTAATTCATGATCGACAAAATTGAGTGCCATTGGTATAATTGACTTTAGTTTGCTTTGGGATGTCATCAACATGTAAGAATCGTGATAAAACATTTATAAGGTATCGTGATAATAATAAAGTATTCTATTAATTTAGAAAACACCCGAATTACAGAGGAAAATTTACTTCAGTACCTAACCAATTTAAAAATATCCTAATATTGTTTAAAATAATTTGATTGTATCTCAATGAGTTAACGGCCAAATAGATAGGATGAAAGACGTTTGAACTTTTTGTATGGAGGCTGGCCTCGTCCAAGTCCGTAGTATAAGACGCCATTTCGAAAAAAAAAATAAAGTCGCACGATAATCTATACTATATATAAAAATTACAATTATAATAATATTATAAAGCTGTAGACCTTGTTTATTTGAACGCGCTAATCTCAGGAACTACTGGACAAATTTAGAAAATTCTTAGACCATTAGAAAGCTACATTTCTTCCGAGTGACAAAGGCTATATTTTATCCCGATATTCCAACGGCAACGGGCATCACCACGCGAGTAAAACCGCGAGGATCCGCTAGTATCTATATAAATGAACAGAGGAAACAGAGGAACAAACAATGTTGTGATATAATATAATGCCCTAAAGTGTCACGTTAGCCAGAAATTAGAGTTAAAAATGAATAATGCCGATCCAAAGTATCACCTTTGTATCTTTAACTCCAACCATCTCACTAACCTGACACTTTAGGTTAGGGCAATATGTTGTTAAATATTTTTTGTTCATCTTTACGTTCCCTATCCATTTATATAGGTAATACAGTGCGGCGCGATTAAAAAAAAAAAAACAAAATGGCGAACCGGTGACGAGGCCAAAAGGTTCGAACCCCTTTGTATACTAGGACCAAAAGTACATTTTACGCAGATATTTACTCATGGCAATGCGAACATGAGGACAGCTAGTCTCGAATATCCAAAAATCTAGTACTAAATCGTACCGTTTAGAAAGAGAGAAAGAAAGAAAAACTTTTATTCGGCTAACAAACAGTTGTACACATAGTAATAGTAACAAATAATATCATAGTAGCCGAAATGGTTTCCGACCTCAGCTTCTGTCACATATTAATGTGACGCTGGTTTTCAGGCGGAGCCAGAAAGTAGATAGAGGCACAGCCAAACAATGAACATTAAGCTCAAATGGAAACTTAAACTATAACATACTAATTAATTAATTAAACAAAATGAAATAATTTTTAATTAAAACACAAACAATCTACCATTATATAGATATATTTTAGAGGACAACATCACAGAACAATGAAATAAATATTCAAAGTAGAAAATCAAGTTGTTTCGATTGAATACGAGACAATTCTTCATTTTTCTTTACCTATGCGTCATAATATTTGAGGGGGACTTTATGTAATTCCTTACGATTTATTTATTGTATTTTTCAAACTACTTGAACTATTTCCAATTTCCAATCCAATCCTACTAATAATAAAAATGAGAAAGTATGTCAGAATGTTGGTTTGTTTGTTACTCTTTCAAGCTAAAATTACTTAACGGATTTGGATGAAATTTGGCACAGGGATAGAAGATAGCCTGGATTAAAACATAGAATACTTATCATTTCGATATTCCCACGGGAACGGGAAGCACGCGGGTAAAAGCGCGGGCGGCCGCTAGTTAGGTACATTTGTGTGTACAGTATCGCATTATAGTTTGTTACTGTAATAAAAGCTATTAGAACGACGCGTTGTTTTCACAGATTATACAAAAGGGAAGTCGTCTTCGCATTCGACTACGAATACCTCAGTCGAGTTCGGCGGATTTCTCCCAGTATTGCATTCCGGAACACCGCGATGGCATCCTGCTGCGGCTGCTTGTCCAATTAGACATTCTTTTGCTAAAGAATTTTATTACAAACACTTAAATTTGAATGCGATGTCCGTTTTAGCTCGGCATCTCCGAAGTTGATATTGAACATTTTTGTGTTGCTGGAGCAGAGACGTAAAAAATAGGAAGCGGCATACTTTTATGGTACGTCATTTTGAATTAGGTAGTCAGATGTTTGCACAGAATACAAGTAAGTTTGATCTGCATGGCGGGGCTTGACAGACTGATCGTATTCGATCACGTTTGTTAAGCGACGTTCAGTCCGGTCAGGTGTCGGATAGGTGACCTTAAATTGGCATTACAGCTGAGCGCGTCCGTGCTTCGGCGGGCACATTAAACGGTCGGTCCCGGCAGGTTGTCATCTGATAACAGTCGTTAAGCCCAGTCAGCCAGAGGCCTTCAGAAGAACAAGTAGTTTTTACAGATCTTACGTAAGCAGTGGTGAAGGGTCCATACAAACCGATTCCCATTCCCACCGACCCAACAAACAGTTACGAGATTTTTTGGGGAAATTTTTGGTCCGGCTTACCTTCGCCATATTTTGACCCCTCGCCATTGTACTTTTGAGACTGTTACTCAAATCAAGTTCGCAAATATAATATTTTAGAAGGCGCAAAAAAATAAAATACAGTAGAGAAATAAGCTAACCATTTCAAACGACAGATAAGTAAAAACAATAAGGTTTAGAAAATGATGATCGCAATGTTGCTAGGCTTTCATATGCCAGATTGGCAGATTAATAAATTAAATTGGCCTATTGAACATAAATTGTATAGTAATTTCAATAACATGATAAACCAAAATATGGAATTCTAAAATTCTGAATATATTTTTATTGATTGTTATAAATCAATAAATATATATATATATATATATATATATATATATATATATATATATATAAGTAAACAAAAAGCTAAGAAAAAATGGTAATCTTAACTATTAATCTGAAATGTTGTGAAGTAGAGACTGAAGAGCGAGTGAAAATGGGGTTCTTTTCTCAATAAATAATGTTTGTGCCAATATAACTTAAACATAAATTGAACATAGCAAAAACACATTAAAAAGTACAAAACAGACTGAAAAAATAAGGTTTTACCATGCAGAGTTTGAAACTGCCTATCTATTTTTATTAATATTTGTCGATTTCTCGTTGCGCTGTTGTATAGTGAAGTTTCTATGAATAAAAGATCAATGAATCAAAGGTTTTCAAAATGTGAAAATTATCAAAGATACATAAAAGCATCATTGGAACCCGCTGAATATAAAACAAAGATGAAGTTACGATGCCTCATTTTTTTTTTGTAAAATCACCCGCAATTTCGCATATATGAATAGGTACTTAAATAGAAAACTTTTAAAATCGCACAAAAGGACTAAGACCTTTTTACAGCTGTTCATGTTTAAAATGCACCAAGTATGAGGACTTTGCTAAGCTAAGCCGTGCAGCTGATAGTGTTATGTTCGAAAGTATTTTTAACCCCTGCATTTTTCAAGATCCTTCGGTCTTTGTCTTATGGTCTATTTTGGAACTGCAATTCCTTCTTTCAAAGGGTTCAAGAAGCCTTCCAAGTCCTATTGTGACAGACGCTCGTAAAAGCGGTTATTTGCATTATCGCGATATATATGTACCTGTATATTTAGTTAGATAGTATCGTGATTCATGTTTACATTTACTGTCGTAGTAAAATATTTTTAACAGTATCCTATAACAACGAAATAACTTCTACAAATCCTCTACAAGTTTTTTATACTTTCAATCCTACCTTTCAAGAAACTTTTAGAAATCATAGAGCTAGATTTTGCGTAAATCTCTTGTAATATTTTCAGAAGTAAAGTTATTTAAAACTATTAATAATAATATCACAGAGTAATCGGCGATTCGGTGAATACAATTTATAATTTTGAGCTAGATCTAGAGTTGTTGCTGTAAAGTTATAATATATCGGATCGGAATATCGGTATAAAAAGTAGCCTATTTCTTAAAAGTAGCCAAAAATCAAGTCGATTGGTTGCTTAGTTAAGGCGTGAAGGAAGGACAATCAAACACACTTTCGCATATAATATTAGTTAGGATGGTTGGACATACATCCTACCTATTTCTGAGGGAAAAATGTTTGGTAAAATTAAATTAACACTGAAAAAAGATTGTTATTTTTTTCAGTCTCAAATTTCAGTCTTAATCATATCAGCCTTCACCTGAAAGTTAACATACACCACCCAACGACTTGAGATGGGAATCTAAAGTTAAAACGACTAAATTAAAAATGTGACGCCACCGTAGAATTTGTTCACAACAGACGTCGCGTGATAAAGTGCGGTTAACACCTCCGGTTGGTGTTTGTTCAAGTTTATCTCATTGTCCAAAGCGTCGTCGAAGACATAATCCACTAGCTACCAGTTGCGGTTGAAAACTAAATGAAATTTGCATCAATTTAAATCTTAAGTTTATAGCAGGAGGGTCGTTAACTCCAATTTCTGCGGTGGACTGTGAACAAGGCCGGTTTCTTTTAATAGTCTCTGGATTTTTCTCTAAAACTCAAATGCTTAATGAACTTTCTTTTATGATTTTAGTGGGTTTTGTTAATGTTTTTCGTAAACTAAGTTTTAATATTTGATAGAATCAGCCGTTATTTGGCGGAAATCCATATCTTAGTAGAAAACGAAAAATATGTAGCATATAATTCCGCAAGAAAAACTTACATGCAAGATGCACCGCCCGCCCGCCCGCAAATAAATGCAACACATTGACATATCTTGCACCTTCACCGACTACTCTACACGTGTTTCGCCGTGTATTTACTCAAACACACACTAGGTACACCGTCAAAAAATATACACCAACAACCAACACCTATATTTCACTTTATACAATATACACAAACACAAAATTATTGTTATATTTGACTTTAGATCATATTTCTACAATTAAATTCTAGTTTATGTAGTAAAAATGCCTAGTTTCAGATTGTTCCCGTACTTGTAGTTCAAGACGATATTATTTACCAAATTTCATAGTTCTAGGTCACCGGAAAGTACCCTATGAATTTTGATTCTCTTGAGAGTGTCGAAGTATATGTTTTTGCGGCCTTACATTCTTTAACGTTGATTTTGCAATTTTGATTTTTTCACAGTTCAAGAGATTGTAAACGTAAATTATTTATTTGGTTTTAGTTTCAACTCGATACGTTTCCACGCGTTCACGAGTTTTTTTCGAAATTCCGTTCCCGAAACGGAAGATTGTATTTTTATGATTCAATTACAAATGGATTTGAGTTTTTTTCCTGTATTCGTAGTAAAAGAGGATAATAATGGTAAAATTTCATAGTTCTAGGTCAACGGGAAATACCCTATGAATTATGATTTTTATTGGCGAAACATACGTTTTTGCGGTATAAATGGCCTTACTTTTTTCATTTTGAAGTTTGATTTTTTCACAGCTTCAAGAAATTGCAAACGTGAATATTTGGTTTTAATTTCAACTCAGAGTTGATTTAATTTACAAATGTATAGTTTTTAGATATTTTCCTGTATTCGTAGTAAAAGACGATATTACTTGCCGAATTTCATAGTTATAGGTCAACGGGAAGTACCCTAAGAATTTTGATTCCATTGTTTTTTTACGTTAATTTACAAGTTTGATTTTGTTACCTCTTAACAGACTGTTCAACTGAATTTATGGTTTTATTTTCTACTCGATATGTTTACGCGTTCTCGTAATAAACGAGGACATACGGACTGACGGACGGACAGACGGACAACAAAGTGATATTATAAAGGTTCCTTTTTTTTCTTTACAGGTTCGGAACCCTAAAAAACGAGAAATTACTAGCTTAATAAGGACTTCAAAGTTGAATTAACAATAGGTATGGATGTAACTGCAAATCGAAGGTTTTCAGTTATTATCTACTTATGATATTTTTTAAACTTTTTATTTGCTTTTTGAGGAGGTTTTGCTAGCTACCCACCACATTATTGTAAATCAGCGGGAAGTCTTACATATTTCTTGGTTTAAGAAAGTGCACTAACAAACAGTTTCGAATAAACCAACACAAGACAGTGAGCATTAGTTAGCAGACTAAGATATAGATTAGAGTTTAATAAATAAATACCCTATACTTGAGTAACATATTTCTGAAATAAGCACTTAAATTCCTCACAGGCGAGGTGTCGAAGTAGTTTTCGTCCCAACTAATGCCAATTAAAATCCGCCTTCAATAATACTCCAAAGTTTAATATTTCAAAGACTGCGGCTGGAACTGAAATGAATTAAGGCAAGCTCGTGACCAATTAGAGGCGAAGGCTCCTGCAAGGTCTTCATAGTTATCGCACAATTTTAAACAGTAAACTGTTTTTAGTCACTTCAGAAACCAACCTTATAGCTTAGCAGTTAAGATCACTATTGTAACACTCTGCCTTTGAGATTGCTATACATCGACGGGTTGGGTTAGGGGTAGATATTATTGTTCGTGACGTAAATTTATTCAGACTGTGAAGGCTAGGTATGTTTTTCTCAAATATAGACGCACATTTTCAGCAAGGAATGTCTAGGATGTATACCTAGCTAAGTGATGTTAACATACGAGTACCTAACCTACGTGACCTTATACGTAGATTACGTACTTAAAAGAAAACGAAAATATTAATTTCTTCAATACTGTTAATTAAAGAGTTTTGGTTCTAAAATTGCACTTGCGTTTGTACGTAACTAAAAAACAAATTGCGGCCATTACGAGCGATATGGTATGTCACTTGTAATAGCTGCTCTCAAACTATAAATACTGTCTTCCTGCCAAAGTCAATGATTTTTATTCAAATAGACATAGATAAGTGCTTTCGAATAGTCCATTTTTTTCTCTATCAAACATTCAGGACATCTTTTAACTGATAAGAAGAACGGTCTCAAGAAACTTATCAGATTTAACAGGATCACCAACAATTACAATGGAACATGTTGTTGCCAAACACAATCCTACAATGTTGAAATATATTTAATTTATGAGGAAAATCCTCTCATATTCAGTTATTAGAATATTTTCCTTTTATACAATTACAATAGTTATGTTTAATGTTAGCATCACATCCATGGTCTTTTGCTTAAGAGTGTCTTTTTAACATATATTTTAAATTTATGCAAAGGCAGCTCAATCACTTGTTGTGGAAACTAATTAAAAAAGCTATGCCTTTCCCTAAAAACAAGCGTCTACTATAAGCTTATTCTTATTTCAAGTATTGAAATTATGAACATCGCTATGCTTAATAAATAAATCATGATGTTTCCTTACATACTATAGATGTATTATTCCGCCAAAGTTAGAATATTAATCTCTTTAAACAAATCTTTTGGAGAATATCTCCGTCAAAGGTTGTAAATAGCGCGAACAGCTATTTTTGGAATAGAAAATTAAAAACATTAACTATATTGGCTGCTGAGCCCCACAACAACAGGCCATAGGACATTACAGTATGAAAATAACTAAAGTAAACTAGACTTTGCCGTTTCAATATCAGTTAAGAGCCTTATTTTCCTTATTGTGAAAGCCGCAGAACTAAGTCTACTCGACAATGTTTCAATATGTGGATCCCATTGTAGTCTTGAATCGAATGTAATGCAAAGAAATTTTGTACTCTCAACTAACATTATATTTCCCCATTCAAATTGATATGCATATCGTGTCGTGTGTACTACAATACAAATAAAAACAGAATGTCCAAAAACCTGCGTGAATATCATGTATACGAGTATCTTATGTTTTCAATGAAAAACAGGAGAAAATCAATGAAAAACCGCAGAAGAAAACAATGCTACGTCATCAATTTCATTTTTAATTGACGCAGAGTAATGAAGCTGAAAGGATGGCCGGTGGAACAAAATGAAAACATCTCGGTTTTTGTTTCTATTCAATAGCATAATTATCACTCTTTGCAAAATCGGTATTAATGGTTCGCCTACAGACTACAATTAGAGCATTGGACCGGATATCCAAAGGTCGTGGGTTCAAGTCCCATCTGAGAATTCCCTTGTGGCCGAGTTGATATTTTCCAATATTTTTCTATTTAAATTTATCATAAGTACAAAATAGCATTGAAAAAACGCAAAAATTGAAAAATCCGCTTACTTAAACGACCCCAGACCCGGCCGACCACCAACTGCAGTAACTCATGAAAACGTTATCAGGGTATAGTGGCTATTGAAGAGAATAGACATATTACACATCGAGAGATACAGGCTGAACTAAACATTGGATCACAGGCAGTTTCCACCATCCTGCATGAACACCTTAAAGTTAGGAAGCTTGCTTCGCCATGGATACCACACTCTCTCACCGAAGAGCAAAAATGCCGTCGTGTTGATTGATGCAAATTTATTTTAGAAAAGTTCGAAGGAGAAATGCAAAACGTATTCTACATTCTTATAACTGACGAATCATGGATATATAGCTACGATCCTCTCACGAAGCAGCAATCCACGCAATGGGTGTTTGAAGAGGACGATTTGCCCACAAAAGTTGTTCGCGGTCGGTGCGTTAATAAAAAAATGATAGCGGTTTTTTTCGACGCAGTGGATCACCACTGCGTCCACCAAAAAGCAGTAGTAGTAATTCCGCTAGAAGACCGTAGAACAGTTACTATAAGTGAATGGTATGGCAAAGTTTGTCTGCCTCAAGCTTTCGGGGAGATGGATACGTTTTTATTGTTATTATACAACTATTTATTCTTATTTTAAATACCTTTGAATTAATAAAAAAACTCCCTTTTTATTATTTTAGTTTTTTACCGACTTCAACAAAAAAGGAGGGAGGTACTCAATTCAACCAATATATTTTTTTTTTGTCCGATGTATGTATACCGATTATTCCGGTGTTGGTGATCCGATTTTAATAGTTGTTTTTTTGTTCGATCGGGTACACTGTCAATTTGGTCCCATATAAAGTCAAGTCAAGTCCCATATAAGTCTTATTGAGATCCGATGATAATCTTCGGAGATATGGGGCCTTATGTCATGGAAGTCATGAAACAATTATATCATCCAGGTAATTGTTAGATTCTTGTTCGAGCTGAAGTTTCACGCAATAACTACTGAGCGGATTTTGATGAAACTTTTTTGTTAAATAGCTATTGGTCCTCGCCAACATACCTATAGGCTATAAACCCTCAATAAGTAACGTCCCTGCACCGGGAAAAGCAGCTTTGTAAAAGGTAATAAGGAGTTGACATAAGGTTATTAGCGTAGGTACGGTTCTACCTTTAAAAAATGTAAAATAAAAAAGTTTTTATAAAAAAATTAAAACCGACTTCAAAAAACTAAAAACATTTTTAGTTTTTTGAAGTCGGTTTCGGTTGAAATTTACTTTGCGGTCCAACTATTTTATTTTTCTTGCCTTGGCTGGCACCGACTCCAAAAGGTTTATTTTTTGCTTTTTAGTTTTTTGAAGTCGGTTTTAATTTTTTTATAAAAAGTTTTTTATTATATCGTTAAAAAAACAATAAGGTTAAACTTTTTGTTAAAAGATTTTTTTAGCGGAAGTTCCCGCGGAATCAACCTAAAAATTTTCCTCGCTGTTGTGTGGTGAAAAATTGTGTGTTGTGCTCGGCAGAAAGTTTTTAGCGTCTCATATTTTTGAAATCCTCGCTACGCTCAGGATTCAATAGAGGTAACCTATTTTAATATTCTGTGGAGGTAACTCGCCGCTAAAATCCAACTTTCCAGCCTTGCATAACAATTAACAATTGTCACGTTCCGATATCCCGCATAGGTTGTGAAATCTCACCTACCGTAAATTGAAAATTATTCTTTTAAGATATAGTTTAATAATATTTTTATTGTTTTTCTGAACTTTGAATCAGTTCAAGGAACTAAAATAATACAATAAAACCAAAACGGAGTCGTATAATTAAATCAAAGTTATCTAAAGTAAGAATAAAATGTGTAACATTAAGTATAGTCAATAGTGCGATTTGGAACGCATTATGACGTATTTTTCTTTCTAAATAAAAAAAATATGTTTTACCACGTTAGGCCGCAAAACGCGATTTATTACTCAGAAATTGAATGACAACACCTCCTTTTTCCGAGCGTGTGAGGTGAAATTTTTAACAAGTTCTTTAATTTTCTAGGTTCTGCTTTTTTAAATCAGATGTCTGCCATATGGCATCTAGCCATTATTTTGGTAGCGGTGGCTCTCTAAAAAAAATAAAGGCATTCAGTGGATATTCTGCTTGAGAGTGGCCGCGGCCGCCTGGGGAAATATGACATATTTGCACAAGAATTTTATCACAAGCGACAATATTATTCAGAGGAATAAATATTTTAATCACCAACATATTTGGGCAGAAAGTCAGCATCTCTTTTTGGCTTACCTAGTATTTGCTAACCAAATAGGTGTTTTTGCTGATCAGTCAATTATTGGTTAGGTTAATAGGTTAGAGTTTTTTTTCTGTTAGATTTAATATCACCCGTTATTTAGTACATACCTGCGACATTACTAAACATGTGAACCTATTGAAAATAAAGACTAATACAGATCAAGGTGAATATACTAGAGAATTTCAACGTGTTCTCGTAGGTCTCTGTAGCATATTTGGTTAGTGCATTGGGCCGGACTCCCAAGGATGCGGGTTCGAATCCCGTCAGGGCGACATGAGACTAGTTGCTTTTTTCTAGTACATTTTCTTGTTCAATATTTATCACATAAAAATAGCATTGTAAAATGCAAAATTAAAAAGTTATAATTAGATGGCTGTTTCATCTTTATCGATAGTCAAACATCTGTAAAGATGTTTCTTTCGAATGCGAGGATATTTCTCTCATTGATGAAGCGACGGTGGCCAACACCGTAGAACGGTGAATATACTAGAAAAATTCGACGTGTCCTCATAGGTCTCTGTAGCATAATTGGTTAGTGCATTGGGCCGGATTCCCAAGGATGCGGGTTCGAGTCCCGTCATGGCGACATGAGACAAGTTGCTTTTTAAGCTATTGCATAGCTTTTATCGCGGGCTTTGAGCGCGGCGACCGAATCAAGAAATTCCGTAACGAAAAAAACCTAACACCCCCCACTCCGTGTCATAGATTTTGGTTGCTTAGTTACGATTGTGAATAACAAAATGGTCAATGATGAAAAAAACTGTATGAAAATTTGTGTGAAAATATGATTTCTTTTTAAACTAAGCAACCAAAATCTATGATAAAAAATGCTATGCAATAGCTTTACCGCGGCAGTCCCCGAGTGCCACCCGTATTTTTTTCTAGTATATTTACTTGATTAAAAATTATCACATAAAAATAGCATTGTAAAATGCAAAACTAAAAAGTTATAAGTAGATGGCAGTTTTATCTTAATCGATAGTCAAACATCTGTAAAGATGTTTCTTTCGAATGCGAGGATATATTTCTCTCATTGATGAAACGACGGTGGCCAACACCGTAGAAAAAGGTGAATATACTAGAGAATTTCAACGTGTTCTCGTAGGTCTCTGTAGCATAATTGGTCAGTGCATTGGGCCGGATTCCCAAGGATGCGGGTTCGAGTCCCGTCAGGGCGACATGAGACAAGTTGCTTTTTTCTAGTATATTTACTTGATTAAAAATTATGACATAAAAATAGCATTGTAAAATGCAAAATTAAAAAGTTATAATACAGATCTATTAATTTTTTTACCAATAGGTACTACATTATCGGTAACAAATACGATAAAAATGCAAATCAAACAACAATAACTCAGTGGTTGGCGCAACATGGACTTATGAATTCCTTCAATAAAAAGTAATTTATTCATTGAAGGAATTCAAATATAAAAGAAAAGGAATTCAGAATAAAATAACTGTCGAACTTACAGAGGAAACATTGGCAGTTAGGGGCTTGTCCCTAACTGCCAATGTTTTCTTTAAAACCGATTGACTAACTGATTGTTTACCATTCACCGCCGCTCCGGCGCCACAGTCCGTCTATATTTCAACGCCATTCGTTAATCCCATAACTTTTCTGGACGGCCAAACACGTCCGAAAATAATGGACTCATTTTTAGCCCACGATAAGCTGCGGTTACAATTAAGGTATGTGAGCCGCTCTGTCAGACCGTGATCCTGTTATAAATTATAGTCTGTGGTTTATTTGGGCCGTTTGGCGCCCTAAGATTTTCACTATCAAACATTTTATGTTAGTGTCATTATGAGGACCGTGATATAATAGTCGTTTAAATTATCAACTTTACTTTATAGTTGCATGAGGAGATCGGTAGATGTTTTATCAGTCATAATGGTAAAGTTGACGTCATTTTACCTCTCGGTGCAGATGAACCTTTATTTGACCTACTCCTTTTTGGGCATTTATGTAAAACAAGCTTTATTTATTTATTTTACATCTTGATGATATATTAAATAATAATATTAAATTTAATAAAATGAACATTCAATTAAAAACTTTTACACTAACGTTACTTTTAAAGAGAATAGTTTTTTTTTCTAATAAAAGCAAAGTTAATATATTGTGTGTGTACTTGAAGAATAAAATTTTATATTTAGCTTAACACAATATTAAGAAGATACTTAACTGACTAAATGATGGGTATTTTACTACAGAAAAAGTACAAAGAAGTACTTATACTTTTTCGAGAACATTAATTATACATCATCGAGTTAAACACCGCAAATCTATCTCAAATCTTGTACCGCTTTCAAGTGTAATGTTCCAAATAGCCATATCAATATGATTTAGTCCATGAGCATAATGGTAATCCCACTCCACAGGTTATCATAACTGTATGCGTACAACACAAGCGTACTCGCTAAAGCTATGGAGATACCATCTAACTGCCCGTTTGTTAGATGAATGATGATGAATGGTTGTCTCTGAGATATATCAAACTTCCTTTAATACAGGCCACACCAGCAGCGGGCGGGCCAGCATCGTTTCGCCTCTTTTTACCACTGCTCGCTCACACGTAGTGTATGACGAAAAAAACGAAAAACAAACGTATGCCGAAAAAAAAACAAATAATGCAGATAAAACAAAAGAGGGGTATCGAGATAATTTTTTTCCGAATTCGTTTGTTTTTCGACGTTTATTGGGGTCTTTTCAATTTAATTCAAGTCAATTAATTTATTCCATAACAGTAGATACAATTGTGTCGGAAATAAAATATAATAAATACAAATCAATCAAAAAATACAATCAAATTATATATTATATTATTATAAATTATACATTATTTAATCAAATTGTAATTGCTAGTGGAGCAAAAGGTACGTGGGGGTTTTCGGTGTGAACCCGAATAGTTTAGCTCGCCAAAGCTTCGCTTAGCTCGCATAGTTTAGGCAGCCTCGAGTTGCTGGTATGGCGCATTACGATTCCTCAGTCACACACAGTAACCTACTGAGTGCAGAGTGCAATTTCATTACCTACTTGAAACCTACCTACCTACTACAAAATGAAGTTGATGCGGTCTAAAGTCCTTTCGCTGAGTGGATGCGTTCCTGACAGGTCCCCAGGTTGCATCAGTTCTCTATATCAAGTTGCTTGTCTATATCAAGTAAACAAAGCTTATTATGGAATTTATGAATTTTCCGGATAATCGAAAAAGAAACTTTATTTATTTGTCAGAAACGCATTCTCTCAGCGGCCGCACTTTAGACCTAGTTTAGACGCTATACGGAAAAAGTATGTAATTTTGTTATAAAACTATAGGATGGTTAGATTAGAGATGTTACAAATCTGGTAATAAGATATACATTTCTTCATACCTTTATCTAGATTTGTAATGTACCAGAAGCATGATATTATGATTTTGCCTCGACACATTTTCTTTTCGAAACGACTTCCTAAAAATATTAAGATTACTCTCAAATGGGGTTAAATATTGGAAATTGATTTAATTAGTGGACACCAATAATATTAGGTATCTTATAGTTTCATTTGTTCTTCAATATCTATTGTTTTTTACTATGAAGTGATTTCGTGGGGTTTTGTCGCCTAATCTGCAAAATCGGTCTGGATCACGCGAGAGTCTTTTTCTCATTACTATCTCGATTCAGTCGTATAGCGCCTTAACGTAAACTTAATTTTGTTAGGGTTTGGTATTTTTGTTTTGTTTTTGCTCGTATAGGAATCGTTAATTCAAAGTCTGGTAGGATTTGAATATTCAATGAAAAAATCTACACTGACAATTTGCCTTTTAACTGAAATAGAAACTCCTTTTGCGTATATAAAAGTTTAACAGGATAAAAGTCACGAGTTTTGATTTGAGTGTCTGTAAATTAAAAAATAAAAGGTTGATGCAAATGCTCTTCTGTTCAAATATTCGGGAAAATGTACGCTTTCGAACAGTTGAACATCGAGGTTCGTTGGAAGTATTATGTTATCTATGGTATTGTACAACAACCTTTCACTGATTTCAGAGCATCAAGGTTTACATGTTGATCTTGAGCACACCTATTAGACCGATCGCGCTGAGTTATTTTGTAGGCAAAACCTTCAAAAATTCTAAAGTTTATAAAAACTTGCCTGTGGATGTATTTGCATATAAAAAGCTTATTTTTGCGTTTTGTGTCATTTCTTGCCTATGCATCTATAGAAATTCGAATATTTGTGGTGGATATAAATAATTCAAAATAAAACTTACAAAATTGATTTCAAGTTAAAAAACGCAATGGTATTGAATATAAGATAGCCTGCGTAGTGTACAAACCTAGTTTGTGTCACATTCGTCCAGGGGAAAGTGACTTAAAGTCAGTACCTTAATAACTAAGCCAAAAAAAAATTAGAGTTTAAATAACTAGTACCATAATCTGCAGATTACTTAAATAAACCCATGAAATAAATTTGTGCCAGATTCAGGCATGGGATTTTAGTATTTTCAATTTTTTTGTTTGTCCGAGCTATAAGTGCTTTAAAAAAATACTACAATTATTAGAATTTACTTATTTGATATTAAAAATGCATGATTGATGGACAGTGTGAATTTGTGTCATATTAATGCACGGCATTATTAATTAAGAAAAAAATCAAAAAAGCGCACGAAGTTAGTAGGTACATAGCGCGCGATGCGAACGAAGCGCAGGCGGGGCGGCAAGCCCGGCGCGGTCGACCTACCTATACGCGTGGACCGTGTGACATCGCGGCGTCCGTCTCAGTCGGGTTATATTCGGTACCTACTATAATAGGTAATTAGATTATCCCGTGCGTGATTAGATCAGATTAGGTAAGGATTGAATTGATGAACGAAAGCACACACGCCGTTGTTCGGTTATGTAGAGATTATCATCACAGTCTATATTAAGCGTTAATCTACTATGCAGCCGCAGGTCACATCTAATTTTCAATACTGTTACTTTTATGCAAGTGAAAGAATGACAAGTGTCCCTGTCCGGGTCGTCGGTCGCATAGCAGAGCAGATAATTATTATACCTATATGAGTTATTTAGTAGATTTTCACTTTTACTTACAGGTACCTATCGCTTTTCGGTAGTTTTTATTTTTTTATATATCATATAAAAAAAGTATTCTGCTTTAAGTAGAGTCAGCAAAACAAAATTTATAGCTTATACTTACTAAATACGGCATACTCGTAGATTTACAGGAACCGGGTCCGATACTCCGTTAAGAGAACCGGGAATATCGCTACTCCCGGTACTGAGAAACCCCTAAAGCTTTTTTGTATTATTGAGCTGTTTAAAATGTGTGCATAAATGAAAATGTTAGACGCAAGATGAAAGAACCATAGAAAGTGCTGCTGCTGTGAAACAATTTTTTGGTAGTTCCCCGCGTAACACACACAAAATTCAGCTTTTAACTATAACGTACTATTGAAATACGCTCATATTACCGGTCATATTACTGTCTGGCTATTGCTGTCTCACTCTGATAAATAGGTCACTGCCCTGTTATACCGCCTAATGATAAGCTAGGAGTATCATACAATCAACGATGAGCCTAGAAGGTATTCATTAGGGAATTAGAATCCCCGGGCTTGTAAGTATTCGGAAACACAAGAACAGGTACGACGTTACACTCTAGCGCGGTACAGAAGATATAAGAATCAAAACGCTTAGCCGATTTCGACGCATTGAATGCCAGTCTTTGGAATATATTGTGAAGTACATATTCGTATTTATGCTTGTCTAATGGCAGGGGAAGAGTATAGCTGTCCATTTTAGACCGAAATATATCAGATAATAAAGCGTTAAGCTCGCAACAACGCTACTTTCTGTCTCTGCTCAAGGGGTTTGCGTTCAAGCTTATAACAAAAATATCTGTTGTGCGGCGTCGGTTCCGCCACAAAAATAGATAGATACCGACGCCGTACTGTAACCGCACTGCGCGCTTTGTATGGAAACAAACGACCGTCCGTGCGCAAAACGACAAATGCACCGCTTCGGCGCCGCAGAGATCCGACAAGAAACGTCAAAACTGAAAGCGCCCTTAAAGATGTTTGGATCTAATTTTCGATCATCAAGTCGTAGTCATCGTTTAAGCCACATGACACCCACTGCTAGGTATAAGACTCCCCCAAGGATCTCCACAACGATCGGTCCTGCGCGGCCCGCATCCAGCGGCTTCCCTTGACCTTCACCAGACCGTCGGTCCACCTTGTCGGAGGCCTACCCACGTAGCGTCGTCCCGTGCGCGGTCGCCATTCCAGAACCTTTCCGCCCCAGCGGCCATCGGTTCTTCTCTATGTGCCCCGCCCACAGCCATATCAGCCGAGTAATCCTTCGAGCGATGTCAGTTGCTTTGATCAGTTTAGTTCTCCTACGGATGTCCTCATATCAGATTCGATCACGTAGGGAAACGCCGAGCATACTCATAGTTAGCGACCACGATTCACTACCGTAAGTCATCACTGACAACACCCACTGGTCATAGACTTTCGTCTTGAGACACACCGGTAAGTTGGACGCGATGATCTTACGGAGCTTCCTGAATGCTGCCCATCCGAGTTGGATTCGACGGGAGATCTCTTTCTCGAAGTTGGACTTACCTAACTGGATTGTCTGTCCAAGGTAAACGTAGTGGGCAACATTTCGAGTGTAGGGTTCCCAACGTGAACTGAAGTGGGTATAACATGGGAATTTGACATGATTTTCGCCTTTTCCATGTTCATCTTAAGACCCAATGTTTGGGAAGCACTACGGAGATCTTCGAGCATTGTGTTCAGATCTTCCAAGGTCTCAGCCGCATCATTGGCTAAACGAAGATGTGTCAGATACTGGCCATTAATGTTGATGCCGAGTCCTTTCGAGTCCAAGAGCTTAAAGATATCCTTCGACGCAGCTGTGAACAGTTTCCGAGAAATAACGTCTCCCTGTCTCACACCTCGCTGAAGTTAGATGGGATTTGTGTTCTGGTTCTGTAATCGGTCCGACATGGTGGCATGTTCGTATAAGTAAATCCTTCCCTAGTTATTTTTCTCGATTTCATCCAACTACAGCTCAATCTCAAAGCTCCAGTGCGTAAAAGCTACTTATACAACAAAGGCAATTATAAGCAAATCATTTCTGATTTGGGCAAAATACAATGGAATGACATTTTAATTAGGGGTAGCGTAGATGAAGCACTATCCGAATTTTATTCTATTTTGTTCGAAATAAGAGATCTTTATATTCCGCAGTGCACACTAAGGGACTCCAAATATCCTCGCTGGTACACCTCTTCTCTTATTAAGATTATTAAAGATTATTAAGTATTTAACTAAGTATTTAACTAAGTATAAGATATATGGCAACCTCTGCGATCTGTTATCATTCCGTGTACTTCGTGACCGTGTAAATGAGGTCGAACGTTCTTGTTATGAAGCATATATGACCAGAATTGAATCTTCAATCACGGATACTCCAAAGGTATTCTGGTCTTATATTAAGAGTAAACGGACGAACAGCAACTATCCGTCAAATATGTCTTATAATGGCACTAATTATAAAAATGGCCAAGATATATGTGAATCCTTTTCTGCCTACTTTAGTTCCACATTTTTAGCACCCCTTTCATCTGCTAATAGCTCGTCTCAGGCACAACATGATATATCCTCCTGTTACAATATTTTCGAATCAATTGAAATTGACCCTATAGTCGTGAATAAACATCTAAAGGCACTCGATCTCAATAAATCTGCGGGGCCCGATTCTCTTCCAGCTATATTTTTTGTTAAGTGTGCCGATGTGCTGACTGAACCTGTGACGCTGTTTTTCCGTCGTTCTTTGGCTGAAAACTGAAATTGTAAACTATCGCCCGATATCAAAACTCTGTATTTTAGCTAAATTACTTGAGCGCATAGTCTATGATCAATTATATAATAGCTTATCTGCATCTTTTCTCCCGCAACAACATGGGTTTATACAAGGTAAGTCTACGGTATCTAACCTTATGCTCTTTACCGACTTCGTCTCGGGGCAGATGGATGATGGAGCCCAGATTGATGCTGTTTACACCGATTACAGTAAAGCGTTTGATCGGGTCGATCACGATATCTTGCTGCGGAAGCTTTTTGAACTGGGAATACGAGGTGATCTATACAGATGGTTCTCCTCCTATGTTCGAAATCGGACTCAGGCAGTAGTACTCAGTGGTTACACATCCGCATGGATAGAGGTCCCGTCCAGTGTACCTCAGGGGTCCCTTATTATTTGTGATCTTTATAAATGATATTGAAAAATGTTTCAAACATTCTAAATTTCTATTATTTGCGGATGACATGAAAATGTTTAAAACAATTAATTCCTTGTCTGATGCTCAACTTATGCAGGAAGACCTTCTAAGGGTGGTAGAATACTGCAATGTTAATCGTCTTGACCTCAATATATCCAAATGCCAAGTATTAAGTTATTCACGAAAAAAGAATCTATTGAAATTCGATTATTCGATTGCTAATACTTCACTTACTCGCGCCGACACTACTGTGGATCTTGGTGTTCACCTGGATAATCAGCTATCTTATAGTCATCACATTGACCGGATCGTAGGAAAGGCTACTGCTGCGCTTGGTTTTATTATCCGCAACAGTAAGTCGTTTAGTACTATGAAATCACTAAAGATTCTCTATTGTGCTTTTGTCAGGAGTCATTTGGAATATGCCAGTCAAATTTGGAACCCTAATTATGCAATACATGCCTCAAGACTGGAGAGAATCCAGAGGAAATTTACTAGATTTCTACTTCAAGTTCAAAATTCCTGCCATGGCGTATGAGGATCGTTGTTCGCGTTTCCATCTTCTTCCACTCGAAAGCCGAAGAAAGATTTCTGATCTTCGTTATCTAATGAAAATAGTTCAAAATAAAGTCAATTGCCCCGAACTTGTTTCCAAATTAAAATTGAATGTACCATTCCATCACTGTCGTCCAAGAAATCTGCTCCATGCCCCACTCGTCCGCACGATGCACCACAGAAATGTTTTTTATGTTCGTGCCAGTAATTTGTTCAACAGTATTAACAAGCGAGACATTAATGCTCTTGAACTATTTTGTGATAACTTGTCAACTGTTAATAGAGTTTTGAGTAGCTCTGTATAGTGTCTATTTTAATTAGGTATATACAATTAATATGAATTAATTAGCTGTATAATGAAAGCAAGCGTAAAACAGTTATTTAACCAAGTGCTATCTGTGGAGGCTTGTAAATGGCTCTTAGTAGTATAATTTCCGTATCTACCTTATAATGTTAGCTGTAAGCCCCCCAAATATTGTAAAATAAAATAAAAATAAAAATAAGTACCTCAACACCTCGAAATACCTATAGTCCACTTGGCACCTCTGGAGAGAATGCAGCACCGCCCAGGTCTCTATCGTATCGAACGCCAAGCAAAGTAGCAAATTATACTCCTCGGTCTTCTGTATAACCTGCCGAAGCGTATGGATGTGGTCTTTGGTGCTAAAGCCTTTTCAGAACCCGGCTTGTTCGTGAGGAAGTCGTCGAACCTGCGAGCTAGACGACTCGTTATGACTCTCGAAAACAACTGAGTTTGCGTTTGGTATAGTTGGAGGAACCAATTCAGCGTAAAAAACCTTTGCCAGTAAAGCAAAGCTTTTTTCATGCTAATTAAAATTTTAATGAAATATTAAAAGTTGAAACTTAATGAAAATGACACGCATGATCAGCAAGCATATCCCTCAAAGTAGGATTCAGGTTGAAAGGACTGACCTGTTTCTTATCCTGTTAATCTTACAGCCTCAGTGGACAACCGAATTAGGGAATTAGGGACAAGATGTAAGTTAGCATTGGCTTGGCTATTTCACTAAAGGCCAGGGCAAAAAAAAATTACGATTCTACATCTATATCAATAAAAGCTATAGACTTGCTCGGTCGTCAACTGAAGCTTTTTGGGTTACATGACAAGGGGGCAGAGTTGTTTTGCGCTACTAAGAGTCCGTCTGCGGAGACAGGTTCATGAACCAGTTCAGTAGGGGCTCGTGCATCAAATTTAAATTCAAATTCAATATCATTTATTCAGTCTATGCTGTTACAAGCACTTATGAACGTCAAAGATGTTACGCCATCGGCTCACAAACCCTAAGGCTGGATACTGGATTTTCTTTGCTAGGAATGCATTGAATGATGACCCGATATTAAATTTTCTCCATACTTGTGAACAACGATAAGATGCTTAATTAGTAGCTACCTGGGCAAATGAACCTGTCTCCAAAATCCCCCCAAAACCGGAAAGTTTCCGATCTCAGGAGATTGCAATGCAAATATGGCTAGCCAAAGGAAATGTTTATATAACATCGATAAATAATGCTAGGGCATAGTCCCAGGAACTCCTGGTTACGAATTTTCCCGAGATTCCTGATACGGTACTTACTGGGGCACATTAACTGGCATCGGTTTTAACATGGTATCGCAGAACCGGTTCTCATTAATAGTAAACTTCAATATAAATATATTCAAATGAATGAGTTCGAGATAGGGAAAAGTACCGGGAATTCAAAGTTTTTTCCCGGGAATCCCAGTCGCAAATTAACTGACACCGGTACCATTGTATAGAAGAACCAGTATTCTTGGTTCTCATTAATAATAATGATTGGGTTAGAAATGCAAAACTATAAAACAAAATGTATTAAACGAGTGATTGACAGTGGGTGCATTATTTCTAATTTCAATTTTAACAATCAGAAAGGCTGTCATTTAGAAGAGTGGCACTTGAGGTGGTATAAAGTAAAAACAAATTATACTTACTTACTTGCCTAGATCAGATATATATCTTGTTTTCTTTTTGTCCTTTTTATTTGATGTTTACCTACTTCTAAAAAACATCTTAGTCTGGTCATCAACTTACTTAAAAATAATTAAGTAGGTACCTTCTTGACTAGCAATGTAGGTACCGTCAACAGCACGTGCGGCTTTACATTTGCACTACGAAAACCACCGACGAGCGACGTAAGGGCGCTCTCAAGGTCACACACACCGCTCGCGTGTCGCGTCGCGTCGCGTCCCATGCGCTTGCTCTTAGCGGCAAATTTCAAAATGTTCCGGATTTAAACTGAATCTAATAATATAAGATTCCATGGATAAAAACGACACAAATTTTGAATAGTGTTTCGTTATATCATAAAGATAATAAAAACATAAACTCTAATAACTTGAATTTTCTTTTGTGACTTTTACAGCGTTTTGAACAAAAAAAGGAAAGTTTCTGAAAATGCCATGGAGGAATCTGACACAAAACATTATAAACAAAAGATACCATTGATCTAAAACTTATAACACTTATTTCACCAACTCTAATATTCTTTTGAGCTACTGAGGCGACATCTTAGGTAATGGTTAAATAACAGTATTCCCGTGGAGAGAGATGACACAAAAACCTCGTGTACATCGTTTACGACTTTCTAATCCCCATGAAAGTAAAATTATCGTCTCTAATTTTCTTTTCGGCCGATAATGTCAGAAAAGACAAAAACGTCAATATATACTTATCCCTGCACCTAAGATGACACAAAATCATATATTAGGTTAAGTAAATGGTCCTGGAACTGTATACCAAAAATCAAGAACTTTAATATTTTTGAAACCTCAAAACTTATCCCTATCGGTATATATATTGCGCGCATAATTAGAGCGATTTTTGCAGTGCAAATGTAAAGGTTCATCTCTCGTCTACTGTACACTATCATGTGGCATGTAAATGAGTTTTACATCATTGCGATAGCATCAAGTCACTTGTTACGACGATATACGAGAGTTTTATTCAATGTCCTCGTAACTTTGGGTAATGTAACATGCAAGATTGTTAGTGAAACAACTCGGGACGAATGATTTGTGTTTTTAGAAGCCAGCTTTTCCACCTCTGGTTCAACCTGAGAAACCTCTCAGGCCCCGAGTTAAAGACACAAATTACGTGTTATTTTATGTTTTTATTTTTATTTTCTGACGTAATATCAATACGCGTTTTAATTTAAGATGTGCTGAAATAGCAAAAGCATTTAATTTAACAACCACAAACATTATGCAGATAATTTTTGAAATTATTGTAGATATTATGGACCCCAATTCTGCTAATCTTCGCCTGCCTTTTTATATAAAAAATCCTTGATTTTATTTATAACTTTTATTTTGCATTTTACAATGCTATTTTTATGTAATAAATACTAAAAATTATAGTAAAAATAAGGAACTTGTCTCATGTCAATCCCGTCAGGGCGACATGAGACAAGGTGCTTTTTCCTAGTATATTATCTTGTTTAATACCCTTGATTATATATTTTTTTACATTATCGAATTGGACTACTTACAAAAAGAAAAATTGTCTTAAAATAAAAATAAAAATGTTATAAATGCTAATTACCTATTTAATAGAGTTAAACTACTTATTCAATAATATTATATTCTATGATAAGATTCATAGTATTAGTAAATAACTTCGAAATAAATAAATCGAATAATTTCAAGCAAGTAGCCGTAAATTCTAGCCGTTAATATTACCTCGTGTTCATCACAGGTGGTCTAAATGGGCTACAGGTCATCTAGATAAAATCTAGTCGCTCGTTTAAGTGATATATCGGAGTTCTCTTCCTATAATAAGTCTCCTTCTGTAGTTAGAATAATTTGAACATTTCTCTAAGACGAGATGGCACTTAAGATAGCTTTGGAGAATGTCTTAGTTTATTTTTCATTTCTGAAGTTTCTTTTAATAGTTCATTATCGAAATTACTTTGTTAAAATCAGTCCAGTATAAATAGTTAATGAAGTCTATTGTGGATTAGTTTTTTGAATGTTTTATGTAATTCTAAAGTATTTCAAGGCCTCTAAAAATAAAAAAAACTTCACGCAAATACTATAGACATTAAATGAAGGTAAATTGAAATTTTTCGATTTATAAAAATCGTTAATGAGTATTGAATGTGAAAAATTATGCTCTAGTTGAATTTAAATACAGAACCAATAAACAATTAGAGATTTTAGACAGATTTTGCGATGATATTGAAATAAATCAACATTTTGGAACCAAAAAGTTTCTGTTTTCAAATCATTATTTCGACACAGAGATATTTAAGGTAAATATTTTCGTCCACAGAGAAAATACGATTTACTACGTACGCTTACCTCAACTTTTGAAAACATTGAATACAATAGATTGAAGGGTAAATAAGTTAGAAAGGTTTTCGAATAGTTTACCGTTTAATTTTACCACTATTTAAACGTTTGGGCTTAAGCTAATTCAGTTTGGAGTGAAAACTTTTAGATTTTAACAACGGCTTTTCCTATATTTTCTCCTTTCAACATCGCCACTAATGTAGACGGTAGCTCTTCAAAGCCATTAGCGATCGTCTCCTTTGCTTTTATGGAACCTTTTTGTATCCACTCCTTGAGCTCGTTTAGTGCGGCGGTCTGTTTAGACCAATCCCATTGTGTGAAGCTAAAGGCTTCCACATCAACTGACACTCGCGTGTTGGGCTTAGTATTCCGCGGCAACTTCTTGCCGTAAGTACTAATGGCCCCGCAGACGGCAACCCTTCCTTTGTCGCTCATACACTCCATTATAGAAGAAGATAAAACACCTCCAACATTATCGACAATAATATCAATACCGTGTGGGGCAATAGACATAAAATTATCTTTGATACTACTGGCAGTTTTGTAGTTGAATGCGAAATCGAATCCTAATTCTTGCTTTAAAACTTCCACCTTTCGGTCAGTGCCGGTAAAACCGATGACTCTGCAATCTTTGAGCTTAGCTATCTGTCCCACCAAAGATCCGACGGCTCCAGCGGCGCTTGTTATACAAACTATTTCGCCATGTTTAGGCTTACAGATTTCGAGCAGACCCAAGTAAGCCGTAATTCCTGGCATGCCGAGAGCTCCAACAGACAAAGACAGTGGCAAATTTCCAATTGCAGGCTTATACGGTCTTATGCCAAACATTTCATCTGCGCTACCGTCTAAGACAGCATAATCTTGCCAGCCGGAATGTGACACTACAATGCTATCGATTGGAAATTCAGAATTCTTGCTTCCTATAACTTTTCCAACTTGGAACCCAAATTGATCATAAGGCACTTTCTGGCTATCAGCAAAAGAACGCATGTAGGGATCAACGCTGATGTACGAGGCTTTGACAAGGAATTCATCCGCTTTTATTGGAGAAATATTTTCTTTCACCATTTCGTAGTCAGTTTGTTTGGGAAGAAACTCTTCGAAAGCATTTTCGACAACAAACTTTCTTAACTTTCTCATTATTTTAAACCTTTTTCATCAAATCAATATAACAACAATACGTGGATTATTCTGATTTGCGTTTCAACAATGCTAATGATTTTTTTTACAAAAATATTCTTCTCCGTCCAGCTTACGCCATAAAATAATTTAAATATTTTCTATTCTTCTACAACATCACTATTGAACACCTTTATTGTATGTACATACGTACATGCTTCTCAAAATATACTTGATACGAATCTGACATTGACAAGACAAACCAAATGTCAAACCTTGAGCTTGAGATTGAGGAATAGTCTCCCTGCGTTTCGTTCTTGCATCCTGCGAGGCGTTTTGTTTGTCGTATATTATAATCAAAATACTTTGTTTTTATCTTGTAATTTTTTGTAACAAGAATAGTGGCCACAATTATTTTACATTGTGTAATTCTATCTATAAGGTTAAAATATTCTACTATTCATAAATATTAAACTAGGAAAATATTACACAAAATCGTTTAGACGTGTTGCTCGGACGTGATTGTGAATTGTAAAAAAATATCTTATATAAAAACAACGCATGTTCTATGACAATTTTCAAAAAATAAACCATAAAGTTTTAATTTTGCCGTAACAGTTTTTTAAGACAGATTTTTATACTTATTTTTATTTTTAATGTATACCGTTTAGCGTTGGAAACTTCTTTAACCACCTCTTTTCACCAAGTTCTAAAGGCAGAGGCATATCGTAAAACCGTATGAATTTCTAATATTATAAACATCATTATAGGTATTTAATAACATGATTATACATCAACAGTCCCCAAAAAGGTATCGGCACAAGTTTAGGGATGAGATATAGTGACACAAAGCGTCCAGGAATTTAGGTCAGGCGTTTGGGTACTATGGGATCTACTTACCGAAAAAATCTAATATATAAAATTCTCGTGTCACAGTTTTCGTTCCCATACTCCTCCGAATCGGCTTGACCGATTCTCATGAAATTTTGTGAGCGTATTGAGTAGGTCTGAGAATCGGCTACTATCTATTTTTTTTCCCGAAATTCCACGGGAGCGAAGCCCCGGGGCACAGCTAGTAACATTATAAAAGTATGTACATTGGTCAAATCATATTACTATCAAAGGATAATAGTCATGAAAAATTTATGACTATGGAATATAAATATACTTGCAATTTTCACAGGGTTCGACTAACATAAGATATGTACAACAATATAGGGACTTCTCGGTCGACCAGTAGGGTTTCTTTAGAAAACTTTTTTTTTCTAAAAGTAATAACGTTAAAGAAATAATTTATTATTCAATTAATGTCAATTATTAGTGATATCAACGTTTGTCATTGTAATGACAACACCAGCCCGTGCGAACCCGGGCATGAGGGCAGGAGGAGGGAGCCCGACGGCAGACGGCGCGGCGCGACGACGGTCGCCGAGCAACGCCACAGCGTCACTCGCCTCTCACGACCGTTGTGGACTTCGCGCGTACGCATATTTCATTGTCGGGCTGACTTGCATTGTATTTTACATTCCATACATCTTTATAGAGTACACTAGTCTTTTATTACGCTATCGGTAGGTTTTTTTTAACGTTTTCTATATTTATTTATTTTTCAATTTCGCTTGAAACAAAATACTCTATTACTTATGATAAATTTTAAATATACAATTATTGGAAAATATCAACTCGGCCACAAGTGAATTCTCAGATGAACTATACTGGTCTACCGAGATGTTCACGTATTGTACTAAATCAATTAGTGAAAAAACAAAGCATGCTTCTTTCTCTGTTTCTAATAGATCAGACGGTTTGGTTGGTGGTAGGACTTGTAATTCCGCCTGGCTAGCTACCACCATCTTATCTAAGTCTCACGCCATAATAACTAGCGATAAGATATTAGGCAGTACCTCAGTAGTTGAAGATTCCGGGAGAGGCTTGCTTCCACCTTCAGCCTTATCAGTATTTAACGTCAGGTATGATGAAGGCTAATAGTGTCCCAGTTGTTCATTAAAACTTGTATGAGGCAATATATAAGAATGCTATAATACTATGCATTGGAATTGTGAAAGCAAATTCAGAAACATAGTACTTACCTTGTTCTCTGAAAGTTAGTTTGTTATATAAGTAGGTAATACTGTAATCACTACTGATAGATAAGCTTTGGTTTGCAATCTAGTTCCTAGCAAGTTTTGTATATTAATATTTTTATTAATATTAAGCGGGTTTGCTCAGCGGGCTATGGAAAGGGCTATGCTCGGCGTTTCTCTGAGAGATCGTATCAGAAATGAGGTGATCCGTCAGAGAACCAAAGTTATCGACATAGCCCACCGGATTAGCAAGCTGAAGTGGCAGTGGGCTGGCTATATTAGCCGTAGAACCGATAACCGTTGGGGTAAACGAGTTCTAGAGTGGAGACCGCGTCTCGGCAAACGTAGTATAGGACGTCCTCAGGCACGGTGGAGTGATGATTTGCGCAAGACGGCTGGTAGGAGCTGGATGAGTGAAGCCGAAAACAGATCTCAGTGGCGTGCACTTGGAGAGGCCTATGTCCAGCAGTGGACTGCGACAGGCTTATGATGATGATGATGATGATTTTATGTAAACTGTATCGAAAATAATAAATAAATACCCTTTTATTTGCACGCATACAAAGTAAATAAAGTTCTTATTTGACAACCCTCATTGCCTCTGATCTATATAAATACTGCATTAGTGCCAGTACACTGCGCTGCTTACCCGATTAGCACGTATGTATGGGTAGGTTCTTATTTATTTGATCCCGTTTATGTCATATGGACGAATGAAACTTATAAGGGATCGTCCGCTATGAATCTATCTATTTTTATTATAATCTTTCATGTAGGCCATAGAATGGGAACCATATTGATAAATAAATAAATTAGTAGAAAACGAAAAATATGTCGCGTGTCTATATCGGTCTAACAACTCCTGAGGATGCTCCGTGTGTGGGCGAAACACGTGTAGAGTAGTCGGTGAAGGTGCAAGGTGTGTCACTGGGCTGCATCTGCATTTTTTCTTGCGGAATTACGCGACATATTTTTCGTTTTCTACTAAGATATGGATTTCCGCCAAGTAACGCCTGATTCTATCAAATAAATAAATAAATGAATATTTCTTACACTCACACTAATAAATTTAGCCCCAAAGTACGTTAGTAATACGTGGGCTCTTCCAAAAGTAGTTAGTGAAATGAAAAATTGTTAGAATATAAAAAAAGTTTATTTACAACTTTTCAAAATATCGCCCCTCCAATCACAATGCACTTATGCATTCGCAGCTTTCAAAACATTTAAAAAACCTGTCTTGTCTGCAGTGCAAAATATTCGCCCACGATTTTTTTTTTACTGTAGGAAATAAAAAAAAAATTGCATGAAGCTAAATCTGGGCTGTACGGAGGATGGGGTAACATTTGTACCCCCGAAGTTGTCAAATAGTCCATGATTCTAGCAGCTGTGTGGGCGGGCGCGTTATTTTGGTGAAAATGAATGCCACGAACGCCCGCCGCTCCTTGGGTGAATTGAATTACTGCTACTGGTCCACTGCGTCGAAAAAAACAGCTATCATTTTTTTAACGCTCCGACCGGGAAAAACTTTTGTGGGCAAATCGTCCTGTTCAAAAACCCATTGCGTGAATTTCTGCTTCGTGAGAGGATTGTAGCTATATATCCATGATTGTAGCTATGTATACATTCAGTTGTAACTGTAAGAATGTAGGATACGTTTTGCGAACTTTACTAACATAAATTTGCACCAATCAACACGACGGCATTTGTGCTCTCTGGTGAGAGAATGAGGTATCCATCGCGAAGCAAGCTTCCCAACTTTAAGGTGTTGATGCAGGATGGTGGAAACTGCCTGTGATCCAATGTTTAGTTCAGCCTGTATCTCTCGATGTGTAATACGTCTATTCTCTTGCAATAGCCACTATACCCTGATCACCTTTTCAAGAGTTACTGCAGTTGGTGGTCGGCCGGGTTTGGGGTCATCGTTTAAGTTTTCTCGACCACGTTTATATTCACGAAATCAATAAGTAATTGTTGCTTACGCAGGAGCTGACTCCCCAAAAGCAGCTTGTAAATTTTCTTGAATTTCTTTGAAGGTTAGCCGAATCCCTTTTTATAATCATAGAAAATCATACCACGAAAAGCTTCCCGCGAGACGTCCATTGCTGTAAACAAAAGAAGAGTGACAGATAATCTTTAAACATAAAGAAACGACATATAGGTGGCCATTGATTTTCACAAATTAGGTTTGTGTTGAAATTAGCCGTCAATTCAAAATAGTTTCATGTAAAAAGAGGTTGTATTTATTTTGTGGCTATCAATTTTCGGAACAACCTAGGTAGGTAGTATTCTTTGCCCAAAGTAAGCACGGCTTGTGTTATGGGATACTATACTAGGGTAACGGATAGAAATACATAATATAATGATTAAAAATAAGTAGGTACCTTCTTTTGTAGAAGTATATATAAACAGCCATGACTCAGGTAAAAAAAAATAGTTATGTTCATTATACACATATTTGCCTCTACTGGGATTCGAACCATGGACTTCATAGTATGCTGTTGAAAACCGGTGCGCATGCCACTCCTTCACGGGGGTTATCTAGGTCAAGGATAGGGTGATTAACTGTAATTTGTTTCTGTTATCCAGGGCAAATACTATCAACGCATCTTGAAAACTAAAACAGTTTTCATAAAGTTGAAAACATTCAATCCAACCCTTAGAGACGTAAATATTCCGGGAGCACTACACCATCTGCATAAAGTAGATAAGTGACGTAGTTCAATCCGGGAAGGTTGTTTCTTTCCCACATAAATCATGTGAGCGGGATAGAAAAAGACGGGTGCCGCAGTGGGACCGTTACGTATCCACGGTATAATATCATCTTATGCCAGGGATATGTCAAATATTCAACAGTAGTGCGTACGGCGTCTATGATGTAGGTAGCTGGGGCACGTTGTATACTCGTAATAACATCATATTATATCTTTCTTATTATGTTCTACTCTACAGCAACGTATGAGCCATAATATCTTGTTATTTATGTTGCAAATATAAGCACTAGTTATATGTTTATTACTTAGAATTATTCTAAGGTTTATTACAAAAGATTTATTATCTTTTTATGAGTAAATCGGGACAATTCGAACACAAATCATTAAAATATAATAGTTAAAATAGTCTGTGTAGAGACAATGAACACAAAACAAAATGAGACTCAGCATAAAAGTTTAAACCTTTATATAAATCCTGGTATTTCCGCAATAGCAAACTTAAAAGTAATATCAGATCTTGTAGTAAATCAGTCAAATAATACCTACACAACTTTTTATCTCGATTAGAATCCTGGTAATCACAAAAGTTGTATTGAATCTGCCCTTCTGAGCAAAACAATCAATTATTATAAGTTTCTATCTTGATACAAAAAATGACGTAATTAACCTCGTTCAACTCAAACTCATGTATAAAAATACAGGAAAGTCACGAACGAATAATTACAGAGACAAATACGTCAAATCAGTAGCACCAAAAAAAAAACGGTAAAATGTCTGAGGACCGGTGAAAAACCGGTAAAAACTGGTTGGGGCCAGTGCCAAGTTTCCAAGTTGTGCCGTTAAGGGATGACAGGGCTCTTTCCTCGCGGAACAAAGCCGAGAAGATGGGCGTGGATGAGGCACAAATTGGACTTTATGATTGAACTTAAGAATTTACTCAGGCCAACAATCAGGAAGCGTAAAGTTTCATTTATAAATATTAGTATAAATGATATACGTCTCTTTGTAAAGGAAACGATGTGAAATCAGGGAACGGTTTGTTCTTTCAGCGATTATTCGATATTTACGATGTAATTATGAACATTTAAGAGTGACTAAGATAAAAACTTCTCAAAACGTGCATATAACAACACAAAATATAGATACTTCCTCGTAAATGTTTGTGTTACTAGCAAAGATGATTCAAAAGACTAAACAATATCACAAATAAGAAAGAAATAAAGAATAAATTTCATTAATTGACTGACTTCGGATAAAAGAACGAGCTTTCATACCGTTGAGTGAAACATTACCTTAACAAGCATATCCAAAACGTACATTATGAAGAGATTTAAACGATTGTCGGATATCCAAGGTTCTCGCATCGCAGATTTTCCGCCGGCCTAGTTTTCCCGGCTGGGCGGCTCTGGGTCTTTTGTATATTCGAGTGGCTTTTACCTGTACTAGATAGTTAGATAGCACTCGTTCACTGTTTTTGTTTTACTTGAAACGATTAATATTACGTTTACGACCTCTGGTTTAGTTTTTGTATACTTACTCGTTTTAGGCTCAGATTATAATGATCTGAGGTTTTAGGTGACCGTACTTTATATCGAAGCTTTTCTGTAAAATCTGACATTTGCTACAATTCAGCTTAGACGAAAGTTAAATTGTATCTTTTGTACACCTGTCTCTCTAATATCGTATGAGGATTAGTGGCCACCTCTGTCGTCAGAGTTTATCAAGCCGCGTATAAGGCCTCTGACTTGGCTTAACAACTGCTATCTGATGACAACAGCCGGGACCTGCGGCTTAACCTGCCCTCCGAAGCACGAAAGCGCTCAGTTGTAATGCCACTTTACGGTTACCCATCCGAAAACTGACCGGACCGAACGCTGCTTAACAAACGTGATCGTATACGATCAGTCTGTCAAGCGCCGCCACAAGAGCTTCGTTTGTCACGCTTCACTTGAAACGATTTACGACCTCGAGTTTAGTTTTTGCTCAAAGTTTTTGTATGCGGTTGAAGTTAAGTATGGTGAAGCTGTTCTGTTTTATAGTCGGATCATAATGCTGAAGTCTTAGGTGCCCGTTGATATTATAGGCCCATTTTAATGTAAAAATTGTAATTGTTGAACGAATATTTGTCACTTAAATAACCTTAGACGAGAGTTAATTGTATAGTTTGTAGTTGAGTGGCTTTTACCTGTGCTAGATAGTGAAATAGCAGTCATTAAATGTTCACTTATAACGATTTACATCCTCGGTTTGAGATTTTGCTAGAGTTGTTGTAATACTTTCGAATTTAGGTACGTTGAGTTTATCCTTTAAGGTTATTTTTCTCCGAGTTGCTACAACTAGATACCGCGCTTACGAGTTTGCTTAACATGACATTTACAGGACTCGTGAGCGTAGACTATCGGATACACTGCTCATGTCGGTAAAACAGTCGCTAAATATGAAAGAGATAGAGCTACATTTTACATTAACGTTTACTGTAACGTCGAGTTTGCCAAACTCGTAATAAGCCTACAGATAAAAAAATGTGACCACAAATTTTGACGTTTTTCTTCAACCAACTGACTCGGTTGCTAGGGATGATTGTTGATGGCGTATGCCGTTGTCACAGTAGACTGTGCCGTTTGTGGCAGAGTAAAACAGTCAAGAGCTAAATGTATAAGGGCGGTATCTAGTTGCAGCTACGTGGAGACTAATAATAAATCTATGTTATAGATATTGTATTTCCCACCTCCACCAAAACTCTAATTGAACCACTTTTGTTGCAGCTGCCCGAGAAATGAAACGGAAAAGGTGTAACCCGCCAGGCGTCGTATAGTGGCGTTCCGTTCCCGCCATGCCCTCCGACGACGTCGCCACCATGCGATACGTGCTACTATGCCTGCTGTCACTCACCTTCAACAGGAACCTCGCCTTCGTACTCGACAAACAAAACCCTTACTCACAATTCCGAAAGTGGAACGCAGGGTTAAACGGCACACTCGAACTAGAATTCAAAACCGACCAGCCGAACGGTCTATTGCTGTATACAGACGACGGTGGCACGTACGACTTTTTTGAATTGAAACTGGTGAATGGTGCGTTGCGGCTTCGATACAATTTGGGCGGCGGAGCTCAGATTATAACGGTCGGTAGTAATCTTAACGATGGACATTGGCACAAAGTTCAGGTAAGATATTTTCTAAGAATTTAGGTCTTATCTTTAGTAGTCTTGGAAAGGCCCCAGGCTAAGTTTAGAAACTCATTCGTTATAGTACTTTGGGGGTTGTTTAAATATAATATTCGGCAATAATGTCGCCTATATTATTGATTGTTATGAACAACCATTCCAAGGGCTGATAAAACCATTTGTGAACTAAAATTGTGATAGACCGATCGCAAATCATAATGAATACAATACTAAATTGATTTGAAGGTAAAGCCACGGTGTCATGGGTCATTCAACTAAATTATTATCCGTCTGAGTGATATGGAGACTAATTGTTACTTCTAGTATATTTTCTAGTACTTACAAAGTTATTAAAAAATTGTTATGTTAAGGATCAGTTAGGTAGGCGTGAAAAGGTACTTTAGCACTAATAATATAGTTAATCTTCTAAATAACTATTAATCTATGCAGGTGGCTCGACGAGACGAGCACACATCGCTCATGGTGGACGGCGTCACCCAGAGCAAAACGTCGCGCGGCAAAGAGTTCGCGTTCGGCAAGTTCAACACAAACTCCGACGTCTTCGTCGGGGGTATACCACCTTCGTGAGTACTTCTTTTTTTAAATAAAAAGTGCTACTAAAAAGTTCTAGGCCGTTAAAAAAAAAACAAAAGAGAGCTTATTTTTAATTGTTCTTTGGATTAGAGGTTTTTGGGACTTGAAATAGTTATGAAATTATTTTATAGGATTCAGCGAATGTTGTCAAAATGTGCATTTTATCGCAGTTTCAAAAATAGTTCTCAATCACATTAAGCTTAACTAAATTGTTCTACTCATATTTAACTAAACAAAGCGGCTTGAAGTATCTTATTGTAAGTACTTAAACTTAGGCAACATCTATTAAAGTAACTTATGTAAGTTAGTGGCCACATAAACAAAGGTCCGCGTTTGAAGGCAAAGAACGTTTGCTCTTGGAACTTGTAAATTGTCCTTCAAACTACAGGTTTAATTAAGTCTATTACTTTCAGCCTAATATTAACAAGTTAAGTTTGCTTTAATTGCGCTTCAAGGTTAAAGTAGCTTCGAGTTAATTGCCTTCGAGGTAACGCAATAATGCAGCCAGCGAACGACAAAAATGTAACTAAGATATTTTCGGCAATTCAATTGTAAAACGAACCTTTTTCTGAGGAGAAAAGGTTCGAATTGGTGTAGTCGTCGACGCTTTTCCGTTTTAAATCCGATAGCTCGCTTGCAATATTAATTGAAATGTCAAGGGAGATTTTTATTATGTTTTGCGACTGGCGACGGCAAAATGGCTAATCCGAATTGATAGGAAATGATCACAGGTTTGAGTCAAAAGCAATAGCAAACGGATTTCAAGTTAAATTAAAAGTTATAGGACTAATTGATTATTTAGAAATTTTCCTATAATACAATTATTTCGGATTTAAACGGGCACTCCTTAGTAACACAATTAGATTTAGATATGCTTGCTGTTTTATGGATTTTCCGACACTCACTACTCACTACACCACTCACTTTTCTCGTGGTCATGGGATGACTGACATGCATCTTTTAATCCCTAAAAGTTGTTTTAATTAATAAAATACTTGCGGAAAATTAAGCTGTACTTAGTAAAAACGCCTTTTAAGAGCAGTACTATCTGTACTATATTTATAATATTATAAAGCTGAAGAGTTTGTTTGTTTGAACGCGCTAATCTCAGGAACTACTGGAGCGATTTAGAAAATTCTTAGACCATTAGAAAGCTACATTGCTCCCGAGTGACATATGCTATATTTTATCCCGATATTCCCACGGGAACGGGCACCACGCGGGTAAAACCGCGAGGATCCGCTAGTATAATATATAATCTACATTCCTTGAAGATACAATATTTCTACTATTTAAACAAAAAGTTTGAAAAGATAACTTGTATCTAAAAATAAAAATGCCCAGAAATTACTTACAAACGTAATGAATAAACTTCACAACACTATCGAAAGAAACTCTAGCATAAATTAATTGGAGTGGCTGGGCGAGACACGCAGTTTTCTCTGGATGCCATTAAAAGTATTATTTAATATTTGTCACGCATTGTTTTTATTAAATGATGCCAGAAATCCCCATCGAACACATGTGGATTTAAATTGTAGGTCGTTAGTTTGTTTATGGATTTTTCGAGGTTTCGGCACCTTTTGGTGCTGTGATCCCAGGATAACAGATAGACAAACTAAAAACCTAAATATTTTATTAAACAATGTACATTTAAATCGGCAAAAGTGCTTCAGTATGAGCGATAACTTTAGGTGAACTTTTATAACGCTTTTTAAGAGTTTTAATCTACATTCCTTGAATATATAAAATGCCTATTTTTAAACAAAAATGTCAAAAGATACATACTTTCGTAATAACCTAATATACTTTTCAAATAATATCGACATAAAATACCCCGAAAGTACTTATGAACGTATCGAATCAACTTCACAACACTATGGAAAGTAACTCGAGCATACTAAATTAATTGGAGTGGGTGAGACACGCAGTTTTCTCTAGATGCCAATAAAAGTATTCTTTAATGTTTGTCACGCACTGTTTTTATTGATATTCAACGCGTTTATCCGTTTCATTCCCGCAGGCACAGTATATATATATATATATATATATATATAAGTATATACAGTAAGTTGTCTGCTTTTTTCTTTATAAAAGTTATAGCAGCGGCCAGCAAAATAGGATGGACGAACGTGTAAATGTGGGGCGAGGCATAGCCGAGGCACACATACGTAAGTCCATCAATGCCTAGTTGTGGCCAAGGCTTGTATGGTACTTTTCTCAAATAATTAGGCAGAACTTATTATTTAAAAATACAGTTGTTGATTTTTCATTTTTTTTTTATTTAAAGAGGACTTTCCGGAGATTATGTTGGTTTTGGATAATTCTAAAGAAGTCGAAGTTTGTTGTAAAGTTCGTTCATCACACTCATTGTCTTCACTTTATCTAATTTTGTCACAACAATAATTATTCCACGTAAAAGTGTTCATTTGTTTTTTTCAATAAACAGCTTTCTTTTTAACCGTTTTCAAAAAAAGGAGGAGGTTCTCAAATCGAATGTATCTTTTTTATGTATGTTTTAATATAACTTCGTCAGTTGTCAACCGATTTTAATATTTTTTTTATTATCTGAAAGAACATAGTTCAAGTGTGGTCCCATATAATTTTTACGAAGATCTAGATAGTCGTTTTTTCATAATCCTGAAATATATAATTTACGTTTTGGCAAGTAGTCGTTTACCTACATGACATTGTTGTGTATGGGCTGATATTTTGTATAAGTAACGGCACTTGATGTAACTAAAAAATTGTGAAATAAATACTTTTAATTAAAAATAAAATTTTTGGAGTCGGTGCCAGCCAAGGCAAGAAAAGTAAAATATAGTAAATAGAGGTGCAATGTAGAATGACTGGCACCGACTCCATAAGTTTTATATTTTCCTTTTTGAAGTCGGTTTTTTTTTCATAAAATGTTTTTTGCAAGCCAGTTCGAAATTTAAATAAAACCTTTTGTTTTGTTTCGCAGTAAAATTTCATTTATAATTACACGACAGATATGAGTTTACTATGCAATTTATTTGGCCGCTAAACCACGACAGATATGGACTTTCAAACAAATTTTGCCGGCCGCTGCTAGCATGTATTTGGCCAGTACAGAAATTTCGATTTACTCGAAGAAGTTTGTAAAAATAATGCTTAAGTATCCAAGCATGTTTGAGAAAATGATTATTATTGCAGCCGCGCGGTACGCAATACGCGATTAAAATGGGAGCAAATTTAGAAGCACGTTCATCATCGCGGCTCATTCGAGCGAGACGAGACTCTCGCCGAGCTCTCATCGAAACGAGGCGAACTTTTAGTAGGAAGACAAAATACTGTGTATAATTATACTGTGGCGCAGGTCACATGCGGCTATTAGCTGTACATACGTGAGTGGAGAAGCAATTCCCAAATGCTAGTAAGGAGTTTTCTTAAAAAAGAAGCAGTTTTTTTGGAGCTGTGTCTTTACCTTGAGAAAGTTTTCCTCGTGTATAGATATTTAACGACTGAAGGCTAATCAATGTTCACTCTTTATCTAGAGTTCTGTAGCGCAGTGGTTGATGGAGAGCGACTTTCATAATGGTCGGTTACGGGATGGGTTACCAAAATTATTCACCAGATAAGATTTCCGTAACACAAATGCTAAAGATTTTTATTTCAGAAATGTGTTTTTTATACTGAATAGGGAGATGCTTAACCTTCATCATATCATCATCTTCTGATGTTAATGGTAAGGCTGAAGGTGGAAGCACGACGGTTGACATCTGGCATCTTATCTCTGACTGCTGGAGCACAAAAATGCTGAAAGCATATTATGGCGTCAGACTTAGATAAGATGATGGTAGCTAGCCAGGCGGACATACAACAAGTTACCTACCACCAACCAAATGTCTGTGTGTAATGTAGTTTGATTTAACTAAAATTTCTAGTCATTCATCAAATAATTTGAACAAAAGAATACATGAAAATTATGTAAATAGAATCCATTCCAGAAAATAGTATAATCAACGTGAAAAGTGTTACAAAGCAAATAAATAATAATTATCGGTTTGCGTGTTCCGTTCTGGTTGAATTTACAAACGGAACCGTGAAGGGTATTTTTTTTATAAATGTGTTCTGATAGAAGTAGTACAAGTACTAAGTGGAAATTATGAAGCTCAAAGTTATTTGGACTTGTTTTGTATCGATTCGGTATTATTTTGAACTAACTATGTCGCAATAATTATAGTGATTGGTAAAAGTTGGTTTAAGTCCAAAAGGCAGATTTTGTAATTATTTTTTTCATTTGTTATTGTTCTTATTTTTAATCTAAATGTTGGATACTTTGTTCCATCATATTTTTTATGTTTTAATTTATTACTAGAAAATTTCAACTAGTCTCCATATCGATCAGACGGGACTATCTCTATCCCGTCCTAGCGATATCTATTGTTTTAGTATATTTTCTATTACTAACCTATAGAATTTATTATACAAAAAAATATCCTATATTTTTCTAATATTTAGGTACAAACAAATTCAAGAATTTTATTTTAAAATCTAAGACAAAAAGTAAACAAAAAGGCCTAATTACGTATATTCATTGCAAAATGTCGACTTTAATGAGCTCCCATTTTCACACGACGAGGCTTGCATTTCGCGCACCTCGTAGCGGATGTAGTACGCTCGTAGAACGCCATTCTACGACGGCGTAGCGCATATCGTAGTATAAGCCATTAAGGCTGCTACGGCTACGGCTTTCGAGGCAGTTCGTTGACACTCAGCCCGGTAAATTTTTAGGCAAAACTGAAATACGATGTTTGGTGTTTACTTTTTATTTGAATATTTTCATACTGCCTCTATGGGCATGGAAAGTTTTGGATGTTTCACCTTTGTTAAAAATAATGCATTTTTTGGCAGTGTTTTTTATTTTTATTTCATTTATTTCTTTTCGGCGTGCGGACGAGAAAAGAGGTAGAATAAAATAAATGCGTTTTTATCCGCAAACATGTTTTAATTCGACACAATTACGTTCAGTAACTTTATGTATAAGTATCCTGAACCTGACCACGATACATAGTTGTAATTTATCTATTCAATTAATCTTCTTAAATTTCCGTCCGGTCCAAATTTTTTGTTCATACGCACAATGAGCCACTAGTAAAAATTCACTATTAGCAAAATTTGGATTTGGCATCGTTATCATTTTATTTACAGTCTTGAAAGTGGTCAATATTTTCGCGTTCAAAGTAGCAACATTTCAATAAGCGCCGACTGAGATGAGCCAGCAGTTATCGAGGCCAGTCTGACGACTAACAGTTATCAATACGACGCCGAGGTCGCGTCCCGCTTCCATTCGATTTAGTTGGAGTTATTTGCTGCCCAGCGGCCGTATCTTTTATTGCATAAAATATACAAGAATCTATATAAAAATACAGTTATCAGTTTGATTTATAATACAAGCATTTGCGTTTCTTTTTTTTTAGAATAAACACCTGTCAAAAAAAGAGAATCTCCGTGTTTTTAGGTCCGTGGTTTTGTTGGCTTTATTGCGAGACGAAATATTATATTTTAGTTGTTAATTCTTGTTTTTAAAAGTAGTAAATTCCAATGATAGCGGATGGTAGAGCCTCTGCAGTAAGTACAGCGACTTGAGTGAAACTATACAACGAAACGAAATGTTTTAATTTTGGTTCGATCTTTAAATGTTGTATGCATTGAAAGTTATAAAGGATCATATTTTAGGTAACGCCGCGTTTCCACTGGCGAAACTTTACAAGAAAATATGTTATAAACGTATAATGCAGCCACTGAGAGAATACATTATTTGACAGCTCCTATCGAGAGCCAATAGGTCATCCTCTCAGCGGTCGCATTATATTTTGTAACGAAAATAAATTAACTTTTCGAGGGTAGACTTATAAGTAGCCAGTCATCCCGTGACCACGGCAGCTGTAAAGGTGCCGAATCGTCGGGAAAATAAAAAAAACCCTAAGAAACCTAAAAATACGGACAACTACAACTTAGTTCGCGCGTTAAGCGCGTTTGATATCCGTAAAAGTTGTTTTATATCAATGTTTGTAAATGTTTTGCCAGTGGAAATGGGGGGTAACACGGACGAAAGCGCAGGCAGCCTAAAAGTTTAGATGTAAAATCAAAAACTAAAAAGCCACAAATAAACCTTTTGGAGTCGGTGCCAGCCAAGGCAAGAAAAATAAAAGTAGACACCGACACCAAAATGCTTATTTTGTTGTTATTGAAGTCGGTTTTTTTTAACGCAGTTTTTTTAACGGATTCTGATCCATAAAATAAAAACTACTGGACCAAACTGAATAAATTTTTTATGGGACCAAATAGCAACTATTCCGCATCGGACAAAGCAATAATCACGTAAATCGGTCCCGAAATCTCGGCGTAATTGGTGTACATACATAAAAAAAAAACATACCGGCCAAGTCTGTTAGCAAAATAAGCCTATCATTTGACATTTACATTTTATAATAATGATTCGAAGTTACGAATGTACAATAAACCGTGGTTAGCGACCGTGAAATTAGCCCGCCCTCATCCCTCGGGCTGTAAATCATGGGTCTTAACTCTTCATCATTTTATAACGTGACTTTAATTCGTATACAGTTGGTTATCATACATTTTTTTAATGTTTAATTATCATACATTATTTACTAATTCCTACGCTTTTTAACACCAGAAAATTCGCGAGTTAACCTCATTCCTCGCGGACGAAGTCGCGGGCGGAAGACTAGTTACTATTAAACAATACCGTGATATAAATGTAATACCATTTTTTAAGCAATAAATGATTCTAATTCTGATATTAATTTAGTGTAGTTAGCTGAGTAAAAAAATTTTAAAATATTAGTAACTAATGGGTTAAATTTTCATTATTTCAAAATGATTTAAAATAATAACAAAATTAATTAGACACATAACTTCAAATACTGTATCCTACTGAACAAAATGACAGAAAGAGACAGATGCAGTCTGTAAAAAAAACCACTTAATTTATGATGGTGACTTCTTTTATTTCAGTACCCGATACCCATCAATATTATTACAACAAGTCATATTTTATAGTTAATTTATTGGATATGAATATTTCAATATGAGTTCACTACCCTAATAATAAGATTGAATGAGTTCACACTTAGTAGAGGACATACGACTTATGTTAAGTAGTGTAGGGCGCAATTTCGTTTCACATGAAGCAGTCTTACAATAATTTATTGTCTTGAAATTGTTAACCGTTAATGCCTCTTTTGTGTTTCTCGTGATGTGGTTCTTTAGGCATTCCAGAAATCTGACGGTTGGCAAGCATTCATTCGCTTCGTATGCCCAACTCAAACATTTGCGCTTCAAAGATTGCAAACATGCTGTGTCATCGAGATAGGCGACTACAGTATATATTTCTTGAACAAAGCGGCATAGTAAGACCTTACATATACCTACATACATATACAATGTTATTTTATGTTTGCCTAAAACCTCAAAACCATTTGTAAAAACAACTTTCTGTATGGAAGCAACCCTGGAATCGCAAAAAAAAAACCGGCTGTGTCGTACATTCATTAGCAGAGATCAAATATTTTTTACTATGAAACAGCTGATATTTCTTCGTGATTGCAGGGTTGCTTCCAAAACAAAAAGTTGTTACGTATACATAAAATAACGATGAATGTAAACAGTAACGTATCTATAAAAAACCAGACAAGTGCGATTCGGATTCGCCGAGGGTTCCGCACAAATTTGTAATTATAAATAGATCAGGATAAGAGTCTCGCAGTTTTTCCGATTTTTTCCCGAAATTCAGTTTCCAAAACTATATTTTTTATGATTTAATTATAAATGTATTGTTTCCAGTTTTTTCTGTACTTGTATTAAAAGACGATATTACTTGCCAAATTTCATAGTTCTAGGTCAACGGAATGTACCCTATGAATTTTGATTCCCTTGAGAGTGTCGCTTTTATGTTATACGTTTTTGCGGCATGAACGGCCTACTCTTTTTTACAATAATTTACAAGTTTGATTTTTTCACAGCTTCAAGAGATCGTTGACCTGAATATATGGTTTTCATTTGATTCATTCCTGAGATTTCCCGAAATTCAGTTTTCAATAATTTAATTAGAATTGTAGTTTTCATGGTTTCTGGGTTCCGTTTTTTTCTTTTGAGGTACGAAACCCAAAAAAACGAGATTATACAGGCACTCGACAGATTGCTTTGCAAAGTTCGAAGTGCTTTTATTGCCCTAACCTAGCCCTAAAGTAAGCACTGTGTTATGGGATACTAGGGTAACGGATATAAATACATACAATTTTATTTTATTATTAATTTTACTTTCTTTGGGGAGTTTAGAGCATCATATGAGCAAGCACTTAATTAAACATATACAGGATGTTTTTATTCTATGTGCCCAAACTTAAGGGGGATGTTGTGTTATGTGTTGAGAACAAAATGAAGCGATTTTTTTTTTACTCTAATAATTTTTTGTCTTCGTAGCGCTGCGATAAGCTGATAGCCCTGAGCCGAGCTTGGTGCACGCTCAATAGGTATTTTTACTATTATTGATATTATTTTAAGTTTGTTTTCTTTGTTTTTCATTGCTTAGGTAGGTTTAATATCCAAATAAACGACTCTAACACTTGATAATATATAAAAAATTTTGTTCTAAACACGTAACACTACCTCCACCTTCACTTTGGGCACAAAGAAAAAAACACGGTATATAAGTATGTATGTTTAGAAATAATATAAACGTCCATGACTCTGGTACAAATGAATCATCATAATGATATTGTAAAATCAAAATGGGTTCATTATTATCAGTCATTTAGAAAGTCCTCATGGCGACCAACTTCGTTATAGATGAATGTATGTTTATCTCATAAAAAATCTCCAGTAGTTGAACAATCCTTTCATATATCTTTTCATTTGTCATAGTGCTACTTTATCTGATCCTTCTTTTTCGATCAAAAATGGGGTTTCTCAACCTGTAGTTAAACAATGCTTTTACCTTTCATACTCAATTCATAAACTGTTACAAATTAATATAATTCTCTTTTTCGAGAATCTGCCCTACCTACTTAAGATACAATATACGTGATAAGTGGTTCCCCCGTTCATCAGCCGTGGCCGGGCATATTGTAAAGGAATGATTTGTGGGAGGCTGTCTCTCTGATTTGTTGGGCAATAACAAAGCGGCTCATTGCCATAACGAGCCATCATCTAGATTATTGTCTGTGGCCGTTTATGTGCTCTTGATAACTCGCAGCCCTATCATTTTGGTTGCGTTTGTTTTGGGATTTTTGTTATGAAAAGAACTTTTTGTTACATGTGAGTTTACTTTTATTTTGGGAAGTCGAATGTTTTCTTTGTAGTGTTATAAAATATTTGAACGATTGGAAATGATAAAGAAACCATTTTTAAAATCCCCTCTGCTGGGGCACTGGCCTTCCTTATGTATGGATAAGGAGATTAAATAGACTGTTCTACTATTATTAGTCCTTTCGCGCACTAGGCAGCCTAGAAATCTGCCTGAAGAAAGCCTGTCTGCGCAGCCAAGCTACCCTGTTTGCGATGAGTCTTATTCTGTGGTTAAATAAAAACAAAACTTTAAAAAATGTACAGGGTTAATTTGTGATCGGCTCTTTCCGATTTATGATAAATTTTAAATATAAAAAATATTGGAAAAAATCAACTCGGCCACAAGTGAATTCTTAGATGGGACTCGAACCCATTATAAAATATTTAACAACTAGAAATAATAAACAACTACAGTAGTCTTAGGTATTTCAACATTGGCCATTTTTGAAAAAAAAAGGAAGTAACGATCAAATGGGAAATAAACGTTCATAATACAGAAAAACAAGTAAGCGTTACAAAAAGAAGAATAGAAGTAAAGCACCCCCTAAAGCTTTACCTAGTTTCTTCTTGATGATGTCATGTACCCCTAACGTATCTTGTGATTTTGTACCTTAAAGTTCCTACAAAGAGTAGGAATTTGAACAGCGGGTTAGTTTTAAGACTTGCACGGCCATCCCATCGGTCACCGACGCTCCGCGGTCGTAAGGCACACATGACGCTCATCGAACTCGCGTAACGACCGCCAGGAACTATGCAGACATTTTACTAAATACTGATGATCGCTCGTGACTTTGTCCCGTTGGACTAGTAATAGTGGCGTCAAAAAGTTTTAACCAAGAACACAGCTGTCAAATGACAAAAGACTGGATGAAAAGTAATATACTATAGAATTATCGGAATACACAATTTTATTTCACATATTTTTTTTTATCAACTGAAATTATAAAGTTTTAAATCCTTACTAATATAATACAAGCCTTACTGTGCTTACTTTGGGTCTAGGTAAATTAGTGTGTAAAAAAAATAATGAAAAAAGTTGTTATAAAAATATTTGATTACTACGAAAAATCGATTCGGCTCACAAGTTGTGCTTAATCGGGACTTGATCCCGCACCCTTTTAAAATCCTTTCTACTGCTCTTCCAATTGAGCTACCAAAAGCTGTCGCAATCAAAACCCATTTTCAGTGGTTCCTGTCTCTCTGTTATTGATAGGGTGTCTGTGTCTACCAGAATGACAAAAATGATATGACAGCGAGTGAAATTTCCGCTGGAGAATATTTCGATATTAAATCATGCGTCGAGCGCGCCATGTGCTCGTTACGAGGTTACGAGCCAACCAGTCAGTTATTGGCTAGTCGTTTCTTTTATATCAGTATAATTTATATGCTTAGCTGTATTCTATTAAGTATTAAAGTGTAAAAAGGGTTCATGTTTGATATCAATGACATTATAATAAATAATAGTTCTGAATCGGTAACCCTAATAAGTATTATGTTTGCTCATCTGACGTCCTACTAATATTATAAATGAGAAAGTATGTTAGTTAGTTTGTTTGTTCCTCTTTCACTGAAGGGATTTGGATGAAATTTGTATGTAGTGGACATAGGCGACTTTTAATCTTGATATTCCCACGGGAGCGGCCACCCCGCTAGTATTTTATAAGTGCTTCTGAACTAAAAAGAGAAAATTTATTAGTTACTTTTGGTATACCTTTGCTTTGCTTTTTTTGTCTTGGGTGTATGTTCCTGACACAATCAAAATACAAAAAATCTATCAAAGTTGAGAACAGAGAAAATAATTAAAACAAATCTTTCAACATATTATTAAAAGGCCCAACCCAACATAAAAAAAAATCTGTAAAACCCTCTCACTTAAAATCCCAACTTGAACCAAGCTGAAAAAACACATTATTCGTTTTTATTTCGACTTCAAGTCTTGAGTTTCGTTTAAAAGTAGTCTGTGAGGAAAAGAAAAAAAGTAATTACAGTCGCAAAACGTTGCTTTATGTAACAGCTGCTTCCGAGGCCTCAAAGAGCAATCCTCACATCCGCGAGACCCACTTTTGTGCTCGGTGGTACGTCCGCAGTTTTGCGGCGGATTCTGAACGGCTAGGGCTGCCAGTCAATTAAATAATAAATAATCAGGCCCTCGGCGTAGTAGTAATTGACGACCTGACCTGACCTGTACTTACAGCGCAGGGGTCTAGGGATACCTGCTTTCTGCGCAGAGGTCCCGGGTACAAAGACAATACAGTACTTACATAGTCTGTTCACCGAAACGCTGCAATCCGTTCGCTTGTGATTGGCTGAATCTTCACCCAAACCCGATCACGAGCGGATTGCCCATGCGCCTTGTATTTAGCCAATCAAGAGCGGGCAAATTGTCTCAGTGTTCATTTTGGTGAACAGACTGTAAAAATCTCAGTACTGATACTCAGTATTTAGTGGACGATCGAGTTACGTAGGTCTTGTTGGTGGTGGACATTTTGACCAAGTCCTATATCACTTTGCGTATTGTGCTTTATTTATTGTATGCAACATTCTTTCTTCCTAATAACAATAAGTAAATTTTTATTATGCTTCATAAGTCTCTAGTGGACTAAGTTTTCTTTCCCAAAATGCGGTTTTTATTTAATGGATGCCTTCCGTGAGATCCACTCTTGTGTTAGCAGTGCCCACAGTTTGCGGGAACCTTTACCCTTCACAGGGCTGCCCTAAAATATTATGCTACTTTTATTTAACGAAAAAGTTTGTAGAGATCGATGGATGTTTGTTAATCCATCACACGGGCGCTATTGCATAGATTAAGTTAGTTGTAAAAAAAACTTTAAAATGATATAGCCTGCTGATCTATAGGTTCACCACTTGTATTAAATAATAAAAAGAGCGGAATAAATACGTATACCTACCCTTGACAACGCTACGGACCATTTATGTCATATTATAACAGATCCATGAAATGTGATAAATCATAATTGTTAGTGATAATTAAAGAACTTTTCATCCTTTATAAATTACAAATTTAATCAGTACTCACCTATTTCCATAAAATCTCGTAGTATGTTTGATATACCTAGGCACTCGTATGATTGGTGACGTCTGTTTCCAATAAGTACCGCCGTAATCCGATTGTGACAACCCTAGTTGCCTCATTTAGCGGACGATGCCTTTAACCAGGTACTAAACATTCTTACTAAGTATTTCACTATTTAATTTCAAGCACCGAATAACTTGCTTAGTCGTTTAAAATTGATGTTGTGTTCCTTTTTTTATTGTCAACATAGTTAATGCACTTAAGATGTAACTTGATGTAAACGCTATCCCGATAATATTTGCAATAACTAGTAGTTTCATGTTTAGAATAAAAAAAACTAGAATAAGGAAGCTAACCACAGAGATCTGTTGATTTATTGACATGTCAAATGTATTTTATCTATACATTCATTTCGTTATAATTTATTTATAGGCATGTCAATTGTTTATTTAGATTTTCCACAAGATTTAAAAGAGTTAACGAAGAATTAAACTATCACGAAACTCTATAAAATAGCGTCGAAAGATCCAAAGACTGTTTATAATGATCGTTAAGTGGCACCCTATTAGATTTATGAACTTTTTATCGGTTGGATGTCGGATGGTCGTAAATATTTCAAGACACATACTTTCGATTAGTAGTTTGTTGCCCTTTCTATATTTCGTACATTATGATACAGCTGCCAGATTTATTGCCAAAGTGGTATTTCTATTTTAATACTTTTATGTGTAGTAGTGTTTTTAAGGTATAACGGATTATTTACAACTGTGGATTTGTTTGTAGCTCTATTTTTTCATAATGAAGTAGACGTGAGATCATTTCTTTGGTAAGACATAATGTTATGAAGAATCTTGATATTCAAATTATAAAAATTATTGAGCCATGCATGACTAAGCTTTAAACTGAATCACCAATATATATTCCAGTACCACGCCAGACGGTTTTTATAAAAAATATAAATTAAATGTAATTTTTTAAGAAGTAGCAATAATATTGTATATCTAATATCAGTGCTCAATATTCTATGTATTTGAATCGGCAGCAGGAGTCACAATAAAGTATGATGGATATCCACACTCGGTGACATACATTTATGCATAATATGCTCGTCGAATGGATATACGATATCTGATATTGATAGTAAATTCGATATAGGTAGCTTTGTAATTATAGAATCTTCACATTGTTAGAGCCGACAGCAAGTTACAATTAAGTTAGCTTTAGTTTACTTGGTAAACTAGAAGTCAGTGTCTGTGAAACGGACAGTTGGCACTGCTTAATGAATATAATGCGTTTAAAAGCAAACAGTAAATAAAACAGTTAATTTATTTAAAGTGAATATAAATTAAACATACATAGCAAGTGATGCTACACAGCTTTAAGTAGAGTAAAGGAGACTATGTTATAAAAGAAAATCCCCCTCCCCTCTTGGACTCTGATGGTATCAGACGTGCTTAGAAACAGTTATTGATTATTTTTATATAATATTTTTAAATACTAAAATTGTAACAAAATTCATCGTAATAAATTAGGAGTGCATAAGTATCAGAAGGTGGTGAAACCGCAAGTCCCGGTGTAACAACGCACACATCTACAATCGACACACGATCGAGGCACAATAGCGTCAACGTGCGTAAGTGATTCAACCTCAATAACAATATTTATCTCGCTCGCGCTTGTGCTAAGCGACCACTGTGTCAGATAACATAAGCCTCCTAGCAACTTTGCAATCCTAGTACAAAGATGTCACTCAGGCGCACCCCACCAACGACTCCGACAGCGATGCCCCCCGCGGCCGCGCCCGCTCTCGCCCTCCCCACGACGCAACTATCACAACACGCTGGATCGGACTCTGCGCTTGACACAATAACTATGCGTAATAAGCGCAAATTCGTATCTGAAGAGGAGATATCAATGCGATCATTCTTGCAGGAGATGAGAAAGATGTTTGATGATTTTACTAATGCGCAAAATAATAAATTTCTGTCTATACAAAGCTCGGTGGCGGTGATCAAGGAACAAAACGATGAAATAGTGAGCTCACTGAGTTTTCTTAGCCAAAAATACGATGATATGCGGGAGGAAATTGAGTGTTTCAAAAAAGAACAAAAGGATACTAAGAATTATATTAAAGCGCTAGAAAATAATTTAGAATTTTTGGAAAGAAAGCTTAGGACGAATGAAGTTGAAATTCGTAACATTCCGAAGCTGAGTAGTAAGGAATCCAGAATTGATCTCCAAAAAACTTTTCAGAACATCTGCTCTAAGATTAATGTGAAAATCAATGAATGGGAAATTAAATCCCTGTACAGAATAAATACAAAATCAGAGTCGAACAAACCTATCATAGTAGACTTTGTAAGTTCGTCATGTAAAACTAAATTACTATCTGGATTCAAAATATACAATAAACAGAATCCCACTAATAAATTAAATACTAAACAGTTACTCATAACCAGCCCAGAACAACGTATATTTATTTCGGAATCTCTCACGACCAAGGGGAGAAGGTTATTTCGAATGGCTAGAGATTTTCAGGCTCAGAACAAGTATCATTTTTGCTGGACTTCGAATGGAATAGTTTATCTGAGGGAAAAGGAAGGTTCAAGATATCTGAGAATCAACTCTGAAGACGACATCCCACAGCCATCACCAAACCAAAAATGACTATATGTAGTAGTCAACTATAGTTACTATAAAATTACTAAGATACTTTTTATTTTACTTTATTTCTTAATTATGTTACTTTGTTTATCTTCATTAATAATAGTTAGTCATTCAGGTTACAGATATTATGCGCATCTACTGACTAAACTCCATATTATTATTATATCTTATGTAGGTATATATCACTCTAAGCGTTTCTTACTTGGATCAATTATTATGTTAATTATGCATGTTTTACCCAAAACCACATTTACACAAATAATAGGTTATAATATATTTATTTACTTTGGTCGTTTCATACTTGGATCAATTATTATTATGTTAATTATGCTTGTTTTTACCCAACACCTCGTTTACACAAATAACAGGTTAAAAATCGATTTATTTCAAAGTTCTATTTTATTGTTTTCCATAAAAATATATTTTTAATAATTATGTGTACAACAAATAAAATCATAAATGACATCATAGACGAAACACAAATAATAAAATGCAGTCAAATTTTTAATCCTAGCACTTCCTCACAATTACTAACACAAAAAGCGAATCCCAGTAGTGACAGATCACTAAGTATTTTAAGTCATAACATACGAAGTATAAATAAAAATCTCGACAATTTTTTGCTTTTTTCATCGTTTATTGACGTACAGATTGATGTTTACGTTTTCAGTGAGTGTTGGATTGACGAGTCTTCTTCTCTACCGTCCATTACCAACTACACCTCCTTTCACACCAAAAAAACATTCAACCAAAATGATGGTGTAGCAGTGTACGTTGCGGAATATCTCAACTACAGAGTTTATGAACCTGATTGTATGGTAGACTGCAATTGTCTCGTTTTAGATTTGGACAACAAAATTACTGTTATTAGTATCTATCGTTCCCCCAGTGTCAAAAACTTATCATGTTTTCTTAACTCCTTAGAAAAATTGTTAAATACCATTAAATCTAGTTCCATAATACTTACTGGAGACATCAATATTGATACACTCGTAACAAACACTCCTGACTCTAGTGATTATCTTGAGCTTCTGGCGTCATATGGATTAATACAAGGTGTAACCAGGGTTACAAGACCGTTATCTAAAACATGTCTCGATCATTGCCTTGTGAAATGTAATTTTTCCTGGGAGACGGCAGTGTTCGAGGAAACAAATATTACAGATCATTCTCCTACTTTATTTTACTGCAATAATATTAATTATAGACACAAAACAAAGATCAAACCAAATTATGATGCTATAAAAATATACCTTGAAGAATCATCCTGGACCGATTATTACCAAAGTAATGACGTTGATTGGTGTGCAAAATATTTAATTGATAGGATTCAATATTCCTTGACCACCTATTCTATCTCGGTTAAATTACCAATAAGACTAAATCCACTCAAACCTTGGGTATCTGTTGGCGTAATACGTTCACTATGTAAAAGAGACAGAATTCACAGATCACTAAAAAAACGTTACAGTGACAATTTGAAAACTCTATATATTACTTATCGAAACTGGTGTACTAAAATAACTAAAACGCTGAAAAAACAATACTATTGCACACAGCTGACAAAACATTTAAGCAATGCAAAAGAGACTTGGAAAATTGTGAAAGATGTTGGTAACCTTAATACAAAAAAACAATCCGCCTCTGAGCTTCTCACAATCAAAGAGAATTCAACTACATCACTTGATATCGCTAATAATTATTTCACTTCGATTGGGAATAACTTATCAAATCTAATCCTAAATAAACTTCATGTAAGCGAATCTGATTTGGCTAGCAGCTCGGTAACGTCAAATACGAACAGTCCAACAAATTCAATGTCTCTCTACTTAACTGATCATCTCGAAGTTGCTGGTATAGTTAAGGGTCTTAAAACAGGTTGTGCTACAGGATGGGATGAAGTTCCAAACGCATATTTTAAGAAGTTTAATTCTATACTTAGTGCTCCAATTGCACATTTATGCAATATTAGTTTTACAACTGGTGTGTTTCCCGATATTTGCAAAAAAGCTATTGTTACACCAATACACAAGTCTGGCGATCCCTCTGATCCCTCCAATTATAGACCTATTTCATTACTAACATCCTTATCAAAAATTATAGAAAAATTGGTGGCCAAACGGTTAACAGGTTACCTAGAGTCGGGGAAATTGCTTGCAACAAATCAGTTTGGGTTTAGATCTAAAGTCTCTACGGAAGATGCCGTGCTTAAATTGACTTCTAAGGTGTTTAAGTTACTTGACGACAAACAAAAGTGCTTGGGTGTTTTCCTCGACCTACAAAAAGCGTTTGACACCGTGTCAATTCCAATCTTACTATCTCGTCTACAAAACATAGGAGTTAGAGGGGTCGCTCTTGATTGGTTTTCTGACTACCTTAGTAATCGAAGTCAAAGAGTGAGAGTGGAGGACAAAATGAGTAATTTGGCTTCGTGCACTTTTGGAGTTCCCCAGGGCAGTGTGCTGGGTCCTACGCTCTTCCTTGTGTACATCAATGATCTTTGCAAGATGCAATTGCACAATGGCGAACTGTTGATGTTTGCAGACGATACTGCTCTCATTTTTCAAGGATCAAACTGGGAACAAGTCAGAGGGTGTGCTGAACTTGGCCTATCAAAGGTTACTTCTTGGTTAGAAAAAAGTTTACTTTCACTCAACACCCCAAAAACTAAATATATGTGCTTTAGTATTAATAACTTTGCCAAGCCCGATGATTCGTTTACGCTACCTATTCATACTTACCCTTGTAATATAAAGTCGGAAGCATCTCTAGATTGCGACTGCCCAATCCTCAAGCGCACCAACACTATGAAGTATTTAGGGGTCTTAATAGATGAACATCTTAACTGGGAACCACACTTGTCTCTTACATCTAGTAGAATAAGAAAATTAATTTTTGTATTTAAAAATCTTCGTAATGTTGCAAATGTTCAGCTACTCATTAAAATCTACAAGGCACTATGTGAATCCATCCTCTGCTATTGTATTTGTGTTTGGGGTGGTGCTGCCCAGGCACATTTCCTTCAATTAGAAAGAGCCCAAAAAGCTGTTCTAAAGGTACTCATGTCCCTACCGATGCGTCATCCAACTAGTCTATTATACGACAAAACCAAAACACTAAGCGTACGAAAACTATATATATACCAACTCACGCGTAGATTCCATCGTACTTCTGCTACTACAACCCTTACTGGTAGAAGACTACAACGTTATATTGTACCATTTTGCAAAACCAGTTTCGCACAACGATCATTTTACTTTCTAGGGCCCAAAGTATATAATATTCTACAAAATAAAATTAATCTTAAGCTCTACAACAATTACCAAATTAAAAGACCGTTAAATAATTATATATTCCAATTATCACAGCATGATACTGACCGACTTTTGCTAGTAGTAACATAATAAAAAAACATATTTAATTACAAGTATATGCAGTTTACTTCCGCTCAATTTCCATAATATACAAATATATACCTACTACACTATATATAAATATATATATACCTACCTTGCCTATACAAAATACAAACTATTAAATATACAGATACAAAGTATTAGATATACACGCATGCATCGCGAAATTCAATTTTTATATAATTTTATTATTTATAACTACAACTACATTACTTAAACTCGGAGATAATTATCTGAAAGAACTTAGTACCTATTTTGTTAGTTTTAAGATGAGTACATTGTACAAATGTCCTAGAGGTGGAGACCTGGTGTCTTGTATTACGGGGTGTTTTCATACAACCTATTTCAAGCACCAGTCTTCACAAATAAAAAATACAAAAATAAATGTTTAAATCTTACTTAAATTAACTAAGTAAATTATACTACATGTTTGTGTCATTAAGTAAGCTATTGTGTAGTTACTTTCCATATACTTATTGTTTGTTTGTGAAGAAATAAATAAATAAAGATTATTATTATAATCCAAATAGAATTAATTTCAGGAGGATTGTAATATTATCTTACTTAATCCGCTAGCTCAGTGACCTGAACTGGATCTTGGCTTCCGATACGACACGAAGCCACTCATTCCTGTTTTGTGTAACTTATTGTAGAAAATTCCTATTAGCTCGAATGACTGCGAGGCAGGTCGGTGGTCCTAAGTACCATTGGATCCTTCCAATGATCCAATGGCAGCCGATTTTTGCCCACTGGGCGGGTACTCCCACGTACACGTGCTTTACCGCCATCCTCCTCTATGCGTACAACGTTGCCCAGCCAGCGGAGTCTGTGAACTTTGGTATTCCCAGTAATGTTGGACGGTGCCTTAGAATTAACTTGTATTTCTAAATGTCGCTACTATGTACAGGCAGGTACATACCTTTTCTGTATGACTTCTAAATTAGTTCTCAGTTAGATCTTATTACATAGGATATCACATACATCACCTACTTATTCGATGCACCGCTAAATTGCTAGAATGCATAACAGAGCAAGTTTAGCTAAATCCGATTTAAACGACATTAGCTCGTAAGTTTTAGCGATACGACACAAATTGCAGTGTTATCTTGCGAACGCTACAACTGGCACTATATTCGAGTAATTTGGATTTACTCCGACCGTTGTATTGTGGAGTAGATGGCAAAGACGTTTAAAATATAGAGGTATGATAGATAACGCGGAATTTGTTATTATATTTAATGAAGTGTATATATATCCACTACATATCTCTAGCTTCCGCACCCGCGACTTCGTTCGCGTGGATATTCAAAAAAAAACCTTAGGGATCCTTTAATCAGGTTAGTAATTGTTAAAAAGCTAAGAAAATGGTTATATTTTTACTTAACCGCCTCTGCGGTCTAGTGGTAGCACCCGTCGGTATCAGGTACAGAGTTCCCGATGTACATATTGTATTCGGTTTGGTTGGTGGTAGGACTTGTTCTAAGTCCGCCTGGCTTGAAACCATCATCTTATCTAAGTCTATCGCCCTAGCAACAATGCTTCCAGCGTTGTTGTTTTCCGGCAGTTAATAGGCCATCCAGTCCCTCAGTGGTTAAGAATTCCAGAAAAAGTGCGATCATCATCTTCAGCTTTATCACTACTTATTAACATCAGTTGTGATGACGGCTAAGTGTTTCCCCGTTGCAGGTTAAAACTTAAGAGATGAAATATATCTATCTTGAATATAGAAAAGCGTGGTAGTTATACAAACCAATGACGCATGCATATATTTATTTCATCTACTTACTTATATCTTATTTCATCTCACCAGCTGCCCCTGATTCATGTATGTATCTTAGAATTTTGTAAGGAACGTTATAGTTTCATAAAATGATAACTTTAGACTTGTGATAAATTTAGAAAAATATTGGAAAAATCAACTCGGCCACAAGTGAATTCTCAGATGGGACACAAACCCACAACCTTTGGAAATTCGGTCCAATGCTCTCTCTCCGGTCCAATCCCACCTGAGAATTCACTTGATTTTTAGACATAGATTTTTACATATATATTAAATATTCACCATTCGTTATAAAATTAACTTAGACGATGTACGGGGAACTAAGTGAACGACCTTTGAGGTTGTTGTTAGATGTTTTCTAGGTCAAATACAGAAGCAATTTCATTTTATTTTCAGTACAATTTGTGAGATTTCCTTCTTTAGAAATGTGAAAATTTATTATATAAAAGCAGAAACGTTTTTGATTGTGCAGCGAACTATTTAAAAATGTTGCCTTTCAGTGTCCAGTTTGCTACTTCTTAATACAAATCCCAGCATTTTAAAAACGCTTGAGATCATTGTATCTAAATGTTTATCGAATTGAAGCCTTTTATCAAGCCTAACACCTAGGTAGCGAATAGAATCAAGCTCGATTAGATGCTCTGCTCTTGGAAGAAGTACTGGTTCGTGTATACATTTATGTTCCTAGTAAATGCTATATAATGACATTTGTCAATAGTAAGGTTCAGACGGTTTCGTCGGCACCAAAGAGCAAGGCGATTCAAATCTTTTTGAAGAAGACACGAGTCATCAGATTTTTAAATCCTCGGCGTAAAGAGAGTGCTTAAAGCATAGCCTGATATCATTAATAAAAAGATTAAAGAAGATAGGGCCAATATGGGATCCTTGTGGAACACCAGAGGGTGTGAAATAGGGTCTGGAACAATAACCATCCACAACCACTTTTCCCGTACGTGATGCTAGGTATGAAGCACACCATCGACGGAGATCGCCAGCTACTCCATAACGGGATAACTTATCCAGCAGCAAATTATGATCCACTCTGTCGAACGCCTTGCTAAAGAAAGGTGCCTTGCCTGTTAGAAAGCTTGTAGGTACTAGTAAGAAACTAGTAAGAAAATATGGCATAAAGAATTACTTCCAAATTATTCTGATGTAGGCTAAACAAATAGCCCACGACCCGCATACGACCTATTTACATTGTTCGCAGCGAGACGGAGGCTGTAAGCCATTATTTATTTTGCTAAATCGCCAGGAAGCAAACCGGCATCGCCTATAAAGAGGGCACTCATTCGCAATTGTTGACCTCTTTCCAAATGTCCCTCTTTATTGTCTACGGCACATTGTCCTCAGCAGTGCACTATAATTTCACTTGTGCACAAGCCATTTAGCTTTAGTTCTATTGCCGAAATATTGCGGTTGAACATAAATTTTATTAATGTTTTCTAGTTCTGAATAACCGTTCTAATATTACTAGCGGCCGCGTCGTCATCGTACCGTAATGACGCATTAACCTACCTTTAAAATTAAGATATCAAATGCATACTTTTTCTAAGTCATTTGGTAGTTCATGAGATTATTGAAATGATTAGAAAGTTTTAACACGACAAACAGACTTTTCAATATTACATACGAGTATTTTAGAGTTTTCTTCTACTAGTTTTTTAATTACCTACTTACTACATATGGGGTTGTTTGAAGAATTATTGACTAAACAATTGGAATCAATATTACAAATAGTTCAATCAAAATAAACATCTTCTTTCTTTACGCCATATTTTCTTACAGTAAAGCTTTCTCACAGTGCGACGACGGTGGCGTATAGTTTTGTAACGGTACAATAATTTGGCAATCATCTACTTAATTTTGTTACCTACAACCGGACCAAAAAAAATGTCATTTAATAATTGAATGATAGTATTAAGTTTCGAAATAAAGAAACAGTAAAACTTTGGAAAAGCTTAAATAGAACAAAATAAATTATTGTAATCTGTAACAGATACCACTAAAAGAGAAGAACTGACCAGCCCTTAACCAAAACATTTAGGTGATGTTTAATAAAAATCAAATAAACTAAAGAAATACTCTACGTAAGTATCTAACTCTGTAACTCACGTTTCACACGAAACCATTACGCCCATAAACGCCAAATCGGGGATTAAAAGCTTAACATTTGGATTATTAATTAAACTAACCTTGACCACGAAGAAATGGATCTAAAATGATAAACAATGGTGTAAAGGCTATATTATGTCATTGAGTATTAAACCTTACCCACTTACCTTAAAGGTTAGAATAACAGTATTTTAAAAGTTGGACTGGCCATTGTACTTTCTCTTTTATCCCTAGAGAATAAAGTGGTAAATCGGGAAGTAAGCTTTGATCGGTTCAAAAGGAGCTTAATTTATCTAAGTTGGTAGAGATTTAAAGAACGGGAAAAATGATTTTCTTTTGATACTTGTTTTTGATTGGTTAATTTGATGAAGATTTTATAGGTAAAACGATTTTTTGCTTATCCTTCGATATTTTGTTTATGATAAATATTCCATATTTCTTTTATTGTGTAGAGAAACATTAAAAACACGACAATAGCTTTGTAAGGTTGTATTGTAACATTTTTTCGGGGCAAATAAAATAATGGATTGATTGCTATGTCCTATAAAACGTGCCTCCAAAACCTAGGTCTAGGGTTGTAACCAAGCTAACATGTTTTATTTATTGTTTATTAAAATTTTGTTTTAATCGTTTCTATTTTATTGGTTTAATATTTTTGGCAGAGGAACACGTAAGTTTGATATTATTGCTAATGACATTAAAGTTAGCCTTGGATTTTTTTTAAACATTTCAATCCAAATATTCTTTTTCTGTTTATAGATTTTACTAGCAGCTGCCCGCGTTTAAACCCGCGTGGTTCCCGTTCCCGTGGGAATATTGAGATATAAAGTAGCCTTCGTGTTAGTTTACTACTTAAAGTCCCTACATACCAAATTTCATCCAAATCAAACAAACAAACAAATAAACTGACATACTTCCGCATTTATAATGTTAGTAGGATGCACGTATTACCTTAGCATCTTCAGTGGTCACGATTTTTTTTATTTCAATTGTTAGTTACATAATTTCACCGAGTTAAATCATAGTAAGTACCTAATGAAAACAGCGGTTGTAAAACTAATCTAAACATCCGATAATTATGTGCAAGAATTCATTAGTGCACGGAGACGTCGACGTGTTTGAACTGGCAACCCTAGAATTTATGTCAATAAAAATATTGTTATATCACGCAAGCAAATGTTGCCAGCTCGCCATCACGCGGTCACGCGAGCTGAGGCCCTAAACATGGATTTATTCCATTATAATTTAATAAAAGTGACGATTACTGTGTTCAGGGTTATGGATAATACACTCGGACACTTGATTGTGTTAGTATTTTTTTCGGAAACAATGTGGTCTGATGATTTTTGTTTTTCAATTGCTGTAAATTTTTTTAATTAAGGAGGTACGACTTCTATACAAACAAACATTACACAATGATTGGTTCATCATACCTTAATAATATATAAATACATGCGCAACTAACTCGTTTCAGTTATTTGTTTGCGCGAAATAATTAAAAAATTGTACATTCATACATAAAACACGAATATACTAATATCTTTTAATTTCAATAATTCTACGTATGTGTGTGTGACCCATCGCATTTATATAGCTCATGTATGAAAGTAAATTTTTTTTATAATTTCGCGCAAACAAATATCTGAAACGAGTTAGTTGCACATGTATTTATGAATTATTAATGTATGATGAACCAATTAATGTGCAATGTTTGTTTGTATGGAAGTCGTACCACCTTAAGTGTTGATTTTCTTTACTCGAACAGATGGGTCTCAACCTGCAAATTTTGGCTATTGAAGACAAGTTGCTTTTTTATCGAGACTTCTGTCGATCTGACTTGTTATTTGGATAACGATCACTCCAACGTCCTAACTTAAAGTATGAATAACATCATCGGAGTTATTTTTAAACAATAAAAAGAGTCTTTTTTGCTGATGTTCAAACTACATACCTATTACTTACATATTTTGATTTTAATTCATGCGCTATCATATTATATAAAGAAATCCTTTTCAATACAGATATTTTCTTCACATATTGTTTGACCAGATAAAAATGTACAATTTTAATTTTGGTTATCAATTTCTGAACTGTCTATTTTGCTTCTGTCACTTTGCAGTTAATTGAATGTCAAAAATGACAATAGATTGCGGTGTACAGTAATTATCGAAACAAAAGGGGGGTTTATTCACCCAGTCTGTAACGAATGGATTATACATTATACATTGTAGTATCGTATTATACATTGTTGTCGTATTGTATAGTCCGATAATTCCATTAAAACTTTTGACAATAGGTACAAATTCGATTTTCTATTAAACCAAACATCAAAGCAATAAATTAAATATTACATCGCCACATAGATTTAGGGCCGATTTCACCGCCGACTGATAAGTTCTGGACAGCTTCTCCATCAGCCATTTTGTAATAATATAATATAATGTCCCCACTGCTGGGGCACTGGCGTTCCTTATGGATGGATAAGGAAAATGAGCCAGGATCCACCACGCGGGTCAAATGCGGATTGGTGGGTTTTAACGACTACAAATGCAGCCGGGACCAACGGCTTAATGTGCCTTTCGAAGTACGGAGGACCTCGAGCATATTTTTGGTCACATATCCCGTGACCGACCATTGCGAAAATTGCTTGATCACGACAATCGCAGACCGAGCGCATGAACCACTGCGTCACCGAGCTCCTTGGGATAGCTTAGCTGGCAGATAATTTAAAATATTTTCATTTTTCAGCTGTATTACAACTACAAAATTATCAGACAAATAAGCTATCCAAAATTTTGCAGTCGGGGGTGAAATCGGCCTTTAGTGAATAAACTAATGTTTCAGTTATATATGAACCTTCAGTAACTTAGTTACAAACGAATCATCCTTACGTTTGCGTCCCAAAGGGATGCAAAGTTTCAGTAATACAAGGTTACAAAAGCTATATCTCTTGTAATCTATATTTATTAATGTTACGAAGCGATTGGACAAGTAGAGGGGAGCCCTTAAAGTTAAGAAAGTATGGGAAAGTAAAAAAAATAGTAGGGAATGATTGCCTTAGAAGTAGTAGATTAAACACAATGCTATAATAAATGACCTACTTACACTTTTTTAAAAGCTTCTTAATTTTTTTATATAGGTTTTCTTCGAGGTTTCTTTCAGGTGTCGACTCTACTTTAATTTTTTTTGTGAAATAGTTATATGACACTCATCATTATCATATCGTATGGTTATGCATGGAGTATATATCTGCTATAGGAAAATAGGCCATACCAGTCCTAAAAATACAGCTTCAATTTAACTTATTTTTTGTTACATTCTAACTAAACGCTATTTTGTGTTACATCTAAAGGAATCTATAACCTTATACGAATATAGTTGAATATTAATTTTGTTGGTGCGAATATATCACTCATACAATAAAGAGGACGTTTGACGATCAAAATAATCATCATAGCCACTTGTAAAATATTTTACATCGCCTATAAACTCAAAATTTATTAAATCTAGGTGTAATAAGTTTCCTGAAACTTATAATTTTGTTTCTTTACCCTATCAGATTTTGAGAAAACACACTTCTCACGCTTATTGTGAAATCTTGTTAATCTGTAATAGTTTTTTCATGTCTCATATTCTGAAAGTAACTCATAACTTGCCTAAAATGCGGGTTAAAAGTAATATGTGGCGGCCCTAGGGCTGTAATAAATTTGAAAAAAGAATAGGGGGTGTCATGTCAAATCGATATCTGTTATCTCTTTGGACTTTTATTTACCAAAGGTATGTAGGCAAAGGCACAGAAGCCTATACAGCTTATTTTGCTACATTATAAAATAATTAAAATCGTAGAAACCTTACAAAAAATTTTTTAGAATATTCTGTTTGTTTTTACTTTCCTCATATTCAAAATGAAAAGTAGAGTGTTTACTTCGGGTGTATGGACCCATAACAGTCTCGAACTATCGGCGCCCTCACTTCGTTCGGGCGCTAAAACACTCGACTGTTATGGGTGTCATACAGCCCTTGGTAAACAATCTACTATTAACCGCCTCTGTGGTCTCGTGGCATAACCACCGGTATCAGACCCAGGGGTCCCGGGTTCGATTTCCAGCGGGGTACATATTATATTCGGTTTGGTTGGTGGTAGGACTTGTTGTAAGCCCGCCTGGCTAGCTACCACTATCTTATTTAAGCCTGACGCCATAACAACAATGTTTTTAGCATTGTCCGGTAGCAAGATAGCCAGTTCCTCAGTGGCTGAGAATTCCGGGAGAGGCTCGCTTCCATTTTCAGCCTTATCAATAACTGTAGTCTAATTTTAACGAAAGGTGTGCGTTATGTTCTTACTATAAGGTTTAAAATTAATTGTATGGAAACAGCTATATTCGTGCTACGAATGGCCTTCAAGTCAAAGCTCAGGTACATACATACTTACGCTCAAGCCACTTATTATTTTATTGTCATGAAACTCGTTCGTATCGGTTCAAGGACTCGTTATTTAAAAGACATAGGCACATTAGCTTTAAGAATATAGTATGATTTTCTAATGCAAAATGTTTCTATGTAAATCAAACCATGTAATCAATTGAATCTATTTAATCGCATTAGGTTCAAATATAATATTTGTTCTTGATACTACTATTCAGTTCTTAAGGCACCTATATCGGACAACCTCTGTGCGTTCGGAGTTCAACTTTAAGTCACTAAACATCCACATATTCGCAGCCGCGTAGTGATAGATAGATAATTAGTTCAGGCTTATATTTAATTGCTAACCTAACCTTGGTATTGTCTTGTTTTTCATAATATTCCTTGCAATAATTTCATTTGCCATAATGATCCTCGGTCATAATATTCGTTTGCATTATTCTCATTTATATTAATAACGCATGATATAATCATTTACTAGCAATAACTCTCATTTGCCATAAAATGAGATGCCTTATTAACAAATGCTATAATTATAAGCACATCTTAAGTTTCTTCGCGCACTCATAATTGAAATAAAACAACTTTTGCGGAAATTTTGTGCGATTTATTTACCCGAAATATATATTTGGTACTATAATAAAAAAAAAAATATAGCTATAATTATTAGAAACTATAAATATCATTCGACATAATCTTTATTTGAAATAATAATACACGTCTTATAACGTTTATTTTTAGCTAACTTTATGTAGTAAAAAAACGAAAAATATTCAAAACCGACTCAGTTGACCCCGACTGCCCGTAGTCTTGTATACAAACCTACCGCTAGAGCGTAATTTAGAGCCGTGAAGGCGCGGAGGGGTGAGGCGGCCCGCGTGCTGAGGAGCAGATGGCAATGAGCTAGCCAAAGCTGCGGTGGTGAGCGAAAGCCATCTGTGACGATAAGTACGCGTGGGACCGCCCGAACCCCGCAGCGCCGGAGCCGTGCCAAAAGACATGCATGTTGCATGCCTGCTTGCCTGCTGCATGCCTGCTTGCATGCTGCATGCCTGCTTGCATGCTGCATGTCTGCTTGCATGCCTGCTCGCATGCTCCACATGCCTGAAATTCACTTGAAAATAATCGTATATACTTAATAATTAGGGAAACCAACTTGTTAAGCCATCTATTATTATTTTAAGTATAGGTTTTATGGTAGATTATTGTTATGGATATAAAATATAATGAAAATGAAATGTATAGCAAATAAAATTATGGAATAAAGTAATTATGGCGTTTGATTCATTATGAAGAATGAAATTATAGCAATCAACTTTGTGTAATTCTAATGGAATTATGGCAAATGAAATTAAGTCAAACGAAATTATTGCGTTTGAAATTCGGGCATATATTAGTAAACCCTAACCTTACCACCAACAGAATAGCTAAATGCTTACCAAATATATTCAAACTAACAATTTGGTGAGCATTTAGTATTTTATGAGGACAATTAGGTAAGTACTTTTTATTATAACCCATTAGTTTATTTCCATCACACAGCAGAACACAGATTTTGTGATTTAGCGGTTGGAAACTGCATCATGGCACATTCTTCTTATTTGTCCATAAAGAATTGCTGTACTTCAGTAGTAGGACTTTTTATTGGTTGACGATGATGATGATTGGGATAAATATCATTTATTCAGTCTAGGCTGTTACAAGCACTTACAGATGTCAAATAAGCTACGCCATCGGTTCACAAACCCTACGGCGGGAGAGCTCCTTTTTTCTCCCTGATTTACTTCATACAGACTCGTCAAATTGGAAAGTGGTAAGGTAAAACATTGATTGATGAATAATACAAAATAGAGTATCCTTATTCTACTTTGACGAAAGAATTCATAAACGAAAGCCCGTGGCGCAGTGATTCGCGCGCTCGGCCTGCGATTGTTGAGGTTAAGCAACTTTAGCAATGGTCTGTCACGGGATAGGTGACCAAAAATTTACTGTCTCGAGCTCCTCCGTGCTTCGGAAGGCATGTGGAGCCGTTGGTTCCGGCTGCATTTACAATCGCTAAAACCCACCAAAATTGGGCCCGTGTGGTGGATCAGGGACCATTCTCCTTATCCATCCATAAGGAAGGCCAGTGTCCCAGCAGTGGGGAAAAATGGCTGATGACCAAACTATCAAGATGGATAGCACGTGTAAGAGCACTTAAAAGAGTTATTGTTGGCAAGTACTATTATTTATTCCGTAGCACAAGTGCGTAACCTTGGCCATGTTAGAAGTTCGAGTTGAAACCATTTGTAATTCTATTGAATACAAACTTGTTCAGCCCGGTTCAAGGACATCGGTAAAGGGTGTATTCTAGTAAATCACTATTGATTTTTTTTTATTTTCACCTTTGGATATTCGGGCCGCTGATCTGTTATTTGAGATATTGCATGGCTGGTTTTGCTGCAAGAGTCTTGTCTCAGAGTATTTTTGTATTTAAAAATACTTATTTTATTTATTTATTTATTTATTTATATATTTTGTACACACACAACATTACAGAAAAAACAATTATAAAGAATTATTGTACAGGGGCACGTATATTTTCTAGAAAAAATACATTGTGAATTTTGTGAATGACAAAGAAAATAAACGATATTTTTCTTAATGCCTTCGAGATTCTTTATAAAGTTTATTTAAAAATATAATACAAGGGACGTTGTTGTGCAGGTCCTTTTATTAAATGAATATTCGAAATGAAAAACCAATATTATATTTGGCTTTTTTGGTTAAATTGTTCGAAACGCAACATACAACTTGAATGATTATTTAAAACATGACGAATGGAAATATTTCTGTGATGATTTGTGTTTTTGATACACTTTCCATGACTAAAGCTGATAATGTTTGTCTTACTAATTTAATCAAATATAATAAACATTAAACGATATAGAAAAAAATAGGTAGGTATGCCCCGTCGATAAGAAAGAAAATGCAAACACAGCAACGTAGAAACTCCTTATTAGAAGTCTGTTAAAAAGGTCCGGATCTACGCCTACATACGTAATACAATAGAAAGTTAGAGTTCCAAACTCAGCCAATTTATACGCTGGGAACAGTGTCTAAACGCTTCCTTTCCCATAACCATTGTGTCGTTGCGAGCATAGCTGACACCACAAACTTTTTACGATCCACATGGTTCCGTAATTTTGATGTCCTAGTATGTAGGGTCACCATACTGAAATCATCGTGAGACCATCACCGTATAAATCCACGAGTCCGAGATGAGACGAGAGATGTGTTTTTAAAACTAATAGGACTTTGTTATTCACTTGCTTAAGCTTAAGCGGTAAGCTAATTGCTAATTTGTCTTTTTTGTGTACCTAGGCTTAAGATATTTGCTATACCACCTCATGGTAATGTATCAGACCATAACATTTGTATATAACATCTTTAACTATGTTTAAGTGATACTGAAACATTGTGCAATTTATAAATATATAGCTTCAGTGGATATCTACCACCGGAGATGTATCATATTTGTATGGCGCAATCGAAGCGGAGATGTGAACTGTAGCAAACATTATTTGGCGGGCGACGTACGCAACGAAACGAGAATCTCGCGTCTCCGCTTTGGTCCAAGCCTAATCCGCCTGACTAGCTGTACTGTTCGGCTTGTGACCGTTTCTTGGTCAAAGTTATGTAAAATACAGTAGTTCAATGTTAGTGACACAGTAGCATTATGCTGCGACGGAGTATTTATTGGCCAGCACACATTATTTAATTGACATGTTTTAATTTTTATCAATGTACCTAAATCGAAAACCATTTCGATCTTTGTCAATTTCTAACACCGTAAATATTTAACCGTATAAACTATTTTTCATGTATCTGTTATTGCAACTTATTAATCTTTTTTCTACTTTTTAACCGGCTTCCAAAAAGGATAAGGTATTTTTTCGATGAAATCTACCTACATGAAACCTAATCTAATCTAGAAAAATCCTACTGTAGTGCAAAAACAACCTTTCATAGACAGTACTTGCCAAGGCAAGAAAAATAAAAGAATCCCAGGAGCTCAAAGTAGAATGCCTTCGCTGGCACAGAGTCCAAAAGGTGATTTTTTTGCTTTTTAATTTTTGAAGACAGTTTTTTTAAACTTTTCCTCGCTTCTTGTCTTATATTCAATAAATGTTTTCATTCTTTCAATGAAACATGTCCGATTTCACATCCACGCTATATCCACATGGTATGGATACCCTATTCGCGTGTGTTTACTGCTGTCCTCAATACTTTTATGACACAGAACTCGTCTTGAGATTACTTGATGTTTTTGTAGTCGCCTTTGTGAGCGTTGTTTGGGAAATTAATTAAACGCATGAATTTCAGACTTGTATAGTTTGCCAGTAGATTTTTTATTGTTATCAAGATGATACGCAATACTTAAAAAGAACTTAAATGTGTATGCCTGTTTTTTATTTTGTTGCGAAAGTTCTAACTCTCAAATATTTCTTTATATTAAATACTAAATCGGTAGCGGCCGCTGTTTTAAATGCAAAATATTTTCTAGTCAAATTGCCTAGTTTATCAATCACCACTCACTCACTCACACTCACTACCAAGAACATAAATAAATAAACAGAGCGCTCTTTCAATCCTGTACCTAAAAACCTGTCCGTGTTTTCACTAAGACTATCCCAGTTGGGTGATTTTACCCCAAAAGTTTCGAAAGCAAATGCAATATTCTTTAAAGTTGGAAAAAAAGGTTTCCAAGCGTTGATCATTTTATCGAAAGATGCCAGTGTCAAACTTTGGAACTTTTAACTCTATAAAGTTGGATACTTTGGGGTTACTTTGTGAGGTAAATTCGATATTGTTTTGATTCCTACAAAGTTTTCGTCTAAAATAAGTTATGTGGTCTCCGCAGTAGCCTCTCTTTGTTTTACACGCTGGACCGAGTTTATTGGAAGAGCGTATTTGCTTTTCAGCCCGATGGGAATGTAAGTTTAAAATATCGCACGGATCTTGTGAACGGAAGAAAAGGATGATAAACCTATTGTTAATAGGTACAGAGTTGCTTTTATTTTTTAGTTATAGTTATTATAGTTAGGACTGAGTATAAATAGCGTTTCTAGTGCGCATTTACATGTTATGTAATTTTATAGACAATCTTGGCTTTTGAAAAATAATGTATTCAACTTTTAAGGTGCTTTTATGTAGCTGCGTTTTTCATTTTACTCAAAAATAAAATTAACTTTAAAAATGTTCATTATTTGAGACCAATATTTAGCTAAAAATAGATAACTTTCATAAAATCTAAAGCTTTTGTTCTATAAGCATTCACGAGAGCATTAAAATAATAAGAGCATTTCAAGTTACCACTACACTGCTCAGAATAAACTTATACAAGAAGGTTTATTAGAAATACAATGTTGAGGTTTTCGGTGTAGTGTAAATCCTTGGCATCGGGTGGAATCCGCACCGGGCGAACGGACGCCACCTTGAAAACTGGAGTTCGCACCACTAACACCATGGAGGTCAAATAATATAAAACAAATCAATAGATCGGCAGAAAAAGCGCTGTGTGCTTGGCGGCAGTAACCGATCCATTGTAAATCCTAGGTGTAGGGCGGAACCGACTCCCGGGGGAGCCAACGTTATTGATGCTGCAGTTTCACTGGTCGCCACGATATGTGTAACCGATGTGTTTTTATTGGAATACGTATATTTTTCAAACTGCTTTTTTTGTGGTGAAAGTGACTAAGTCTATTCCAACTAGGATGATTCCTGTGACACTTTAAAGTTTGTCCGAATCGCGTTTAATATGTCAGCAAAATATTTTTGAAAAGTCAATTACTTAATAATAGAAAATAATAATAAAAAATGTTTAAACTACACCACTGGAAATATATAGTAAAATATGTGTCTATTAACATCATTTTAATTGAAACGATAGAAAAATATTTAATTCTTTAAGTAGTGAGTGTGATTCGAAAAAGGGTAGAGATGAGACACACCAGAATCGAAAACTGCCGCTGTTCATTTGTCGACAACAGTAAAGAAGTAGATAATTACTTTGAAGTATAAAAAAAACCTCAGCGAGATTTTTATACTGGTGCAAATGTTTTTGCTGACATTAACATTTACAGCTTAATGTTTTATTTTACCACATATATTAACACATACAATACTTTTTAATCTTTATTATATTGGATGATATAAGTCACGCTATGTAACTGGATACCACGTGGCCGGGATAGTAGTAAAATATATTACGATTTCTCCAAAAGTAGGTACATTGACTCTTAGAAAAAATCGATAGATAAGTCGATAGGATTCCAACATGGGACATCTCTAGAACTGTCAAACTTGAAACGTCACAGGAATCATCCCAGTTGAAAAAGACTGTAGTTGGGGAGTTTCACCCGAGTTCTTTTCATAATAACACGTGTTGTGCGGCTCCATTTTTAACTCAATCTACCGTACAGTTTCTCTATATAACAAAATATATTTGCTTGACATTGGCAAAATTCGCGAATTTTATCGCGAGCACGCCATTAATTAAGAAAGAAGAAGAATAAGACTGTAGGTGTCGGCGCGTATTGGTGTTGGTTTCCTGTTACGTTTTGACTTTTACTTTAGATGTAACAATACAATAGGGGATCTCAGGTGATTCATTTTCTCTGTGCTTGATTTCAGTGTTGCAACTTCTATACACAATTTATTCGTGTTTCTGAGTTCTACAAATGGTTTGAGGTTTAAAGATGTATGTTACTACTCGTATATATCCCTTATTTAATGTGATTGATAGCCGGTAACACAAGTGCATTAAATCTCGTAACACTCTTTGTCAATGTAAGTGTTGCGTGTTGCTGTTTAGTATTGTCATCTTTTAAAGTTACATAACCGCAATTAATATCAAAACCAATCAATGAAACTATGTCCCGGCAGCTGACTCGTACCCTCTAGACACACGCACACGTTGTTGTACGTGTTCCATTGCGTGTAAAAACACCCATTTTTTAACTCAAAATAAAAAATGTTTCCCAGCAATTTTTTTTTTACATATTCTTATTCTGTTTGATATACACTACGCATATATTACGGCTTCGGTATGGGTCTTTTAACACCATGTATAAATAAAAATGAATCGCTGAAATGTATGTAAGCGCATAACTTCATAACGACTGCACTAAATTGGATAATTCGTTTTTTGTTGTGTTCGTTATTGCTAGGACAAGATTTGCATAAATGAAAATAGTTAAAAAAAGTTTTTAAATTTCCATGGGGACGAAGTCGCCGGCGGAAAGCTAGTATTTTATATAGATGGGAACATTGACCTACATATAACCACTTGAGACGCCATACCAGCTTTAAAGTAAGTATAAGAATGTATGTAAGTACTTATACACGCTTCAGCCCCTGACCTTTTTGCGATGTTCCAGGCAACTTATCCGCAACATTCCGGGGACGCTTCCGACATGTTCCGGCAAGCTCTTTGTGTATTGGAAACCATTTCACGGGTTCAAATCGACACTTTTATGTTTGCACTTTTCAATATGTGTGGGTGATATTTACGTTCGATTGTCGACCTATTTTAACGATATTTTTACGGTTGAAAGTCAATTTGGGTAAGAAAGATGGCGCAATATTTTGCAATTGTCAGCGACTGTGGAACTTTCGTAGTTTTTCTATTTGTGGCTTGAAATAGATTTACATTTATTTCTAGATAATATCGTAGAGTAAACGCTGTATAAAAACATGATGAAGACTTCGTCGTATTTTAAAATGTTCAAATTGGCAAACTAGATTTATTAGCCCTGTGCTGCCTGTGCGGAAGTTGAATAATCTCGCAGAGGCTAGTTGTCGTAAGTGAGCTTAAGCTTTTTTTTTAATACAGCACTTGGTGAATCACTTACAGTGAAAGATCAGTAAAGTCGACAACACTCAGGCTCTACACTACGAAAAGCACCGCTATTACGAGCGACATAAAGGTCTAACAACTCCTGACTATACTCCGTGTGTGCGCGAAACACATGTAGAGTAGTTGGTGAAGGTGCAAGGTGTGTCACTGTTATGCATTTGCATTTACTTGCGGGCAGGCGGGCGGTGCATCTTGCATGTGTTTTTCTTGCGGAATTAAGCGCGTGACAAACTAAATGCAGCGCTGCACGTCGCTGCCCAGCGCCGCGCGTCACCATGTCACACCGGCCAGTCGGTCGTCCCCATACACGGAACTGAAACTGATTTTTATTTCATCAAACCTATACGTGTGGGGTATCTATATATAGGTCTTTAAAAATTACATTGAGGTTTCTCAAACTATTTTTTATGTACACTTCCAAAGTGGTAAAATGTGTCTCCCCCTCTAATTTTAAAATAAAAGACTGAAAAATTTAAAAAAAATATATGCTGTAGATCTTAATAAAAACTTTCAACGAAAATTGGTTTAAACGAAATATATTTAGCAGTTTCAGAGCTATAGCACATTTTCCAAAATAAATAATTCTATCAAATAAAAGCGCTCTCAAGGTGTCAAACTGTACATTGACAATCCTAAAATTATTATTATGGTTCACAATATTGGACTGATTAAATCAAGTTATGGAGTTTAATAGTGTGAAACGTCGGCTGTTCATTTTGAACAAGTAATGATACCAAGAACTTAGCAGTAATGTTACTTTAAAACTATAAAATGACATCGTAATTTACATTCATTGCAGTCTTGCTTTAATTTTTTGTCCAGGAAGCATGTTGTCATAAAGCATTTCGTTTGTTATTTATATGGAACTACCTTCCGCCTGCGGTTTTGCCCGCGTGGTTTCTGTTCCCGTAGGAATATTGGGATGAAAAACCTATGTTACTCTCCGCCCTTTCAACTAAATGTATGCCGAAAATCAAGTCAATTGGTTGATATGATAAATCAGGGCGTGAAGGAAGGACAAATAAACACAATTTCACATTTCTATATTATTTAGGATTAGGATTTAAATTTTTTTCTTCTAGCACGCAGTATAAATTTTATCGGGACTTACGGAAATAATGTTTGTAAACAATACTTTGTAAGTATTTATGTGTAACAATGTATTAAGTTTCAGTTAAATTATAGTATATATCAAATATGGACCACATGTATTGTGACATGTTCGTATAATATAAAACGTTGAAGCAAAAAGAGTTGTGATAAATATTAAACAAGAAAATGTACTAGAAATAGCAACTTGTCTCATGTCGCCTGACCGGGCTTAATATTTATCACATAAAATAGCATTGTAAAATGCAAAACTAAAAAGTTATAACACAAAAGAGGTATTTGGTTGGTAAGTATGGGTGGTTTATTTACAAACATTCTTTCTGTAAGTTGGCTGATAAATAACTCTCATAACAGCTTGTATTGTTATATAATTCAAGACATTTCCAATAGTTAAGTTACAAACGTTATTTCTTAGAAAATGGATGCTCCTAAACTTATTGTCAGCGTTCAGATAATATCTTAGTGGCAGAGATAAGCTTGGCTCTTAACGCGTGTAGTATTTTTCCAACAATGGCTGTGGAAGTGTCCGGCCTAGAAGTGGCGTGTGAAGTAAGGATGTTCAATTAATAATGTCAATGGATGTTTTTTTTTAAATCTAATAACAGATTTTCAGATTCAGACATTATTGGCCCTTCCCAAATCCCAAATCCCCTTCACAATTTTCAGTATGTTAACTTTTTATATATTTTTTACCCGTAACGCTAGACAATTGTTTTATTGCTTTATCCTAATCCTAATTATAATATTGTAAATGCGAAAGTGTGTTTGTTTGTCCTTTCTTAACGCCCTAACTTAGCAACCAATCGACTTGATTTTTGGCATAGAGTTAGGTGAAACGGCGAAGAGTAACATAGATTACTTTTTATCTCGATATTCCCACGGGAATAGGATCTACGCTGGTTAAGCTAGTTAATGAATAGTACAAGAATACCACAAAATATATACGAGTAAGACAGCTTAATGTTAGCAACATGGTTTGTCGAAGACAATACGTGGAATTCAAATTATTTTCAACAATATTTTTTGGAATTAAATAATCATGAAACATAATACTCTGCTTTGATTTAATTTCCAGCTACTACTGGACTAGCTTTATGAATGAACATAAACAAACTATGGAATGTTCATAATCTATTCTTAATTAAGAGTTCATTATGTTAAGCTTTAATATCACTTATAGAATAATGACAGTTTTAGACAAACTTACTCTGCAGACCGTACATTTTAATATCCGCACGACGTTGTTAGCTCACATATCGATTGTCTATGTATTCGGTGCATCGACATAATATCGAATAGCCGCCACAGACCCGATCGATCCAATTCCCTGCTTCGTTAATCCCAGTCTGGATGTGGTAGCCTAATCACTGGGTGTTATATTGATTAATTACGTTGTGTTATTGCGAGCGAAATCAAAAAGCTGGTTCGACTATTTCTAATACGTATAGATACTTATTTACTGGCCTTCGGTTTTGATAATGTTGAAAGGATTAGAGGCAGAGAATAGTCTCAGTGGGTTTTTAATGTTATTGCATTTTTATACTTATGGTAAATTGTAAATAGAAAAATATTAGAAAACATTAACTCGGCCACAAGTGGCAAAAATGGCATTGAAAAATGCAAAAATTACAAAATCATAAATTATTGCATTTTGACATCTAGTTACTAAAAGCACAAAAATGCACTTACATTTCATAATTATATACCTACTTATTCATTTGTTAATAATATGACATTTAGACGCGGTCGGGTAATAAGTACTGTCCGATTTTTTTATTTTTAAGGGATATTTAAAATCTTTGAATTGTAAAAACAAGTAAATTAAAGGACTTTCTTAATTTGTTATAATGGAGTTAACGCTAAAAGGAGATGGGGTCGTGTTTCTCGGTTTACTTCGTTGTGGTTACGAGACAAGTCAAGTTTTCAAGAAAATTAGAGGCGATAATTTTACTTTCATGGGGATTAGAAAGTCGTAAACGCTGTACACGAGGTTTTTGTGTCATCTCTCTCCACGGGAATATATTTTCTGTTGTTAAAATTTTATTAAAATCCAGAATATTTCAACCCAATTTAGGACAATGGAAATGCCAGAAAAGTAATAGGCCAGCTAATATTAGAGATATGGAAAAAAAAAATATTACTCTAAACTTTGCCTTAAGCTACTATTAAACGGTTGGGGAAAGATTCAAGAATCGGAGTGAGAGAGAACAATGGTCATCCTGGTACAGTTCGAACGTTAAGGTAAATGTAGTGAAGGTGCGTATTTGACAAAATCCGGTCCAAAAAATAAAACAGCATTACAGACGGGACTTAACAAAACGACTGCAGAAAGTGTGATGAAAGAAGACGTGGGATTGTAGGCTAATCGTAGAAAAAAAATAACTCTCCTTGATAAGTGCCTGAAAAAAAATATATTGGGCCGATCTCATGTTTTGTTAGAACGGCACGCAGGAAATAAGCAAGGACCGATCCTGTTTTCCGATGATTTTTTTTACAATGGAAGAGTACTACAACTGTCAAAACAATTAAATGTTATGCCCACAGCAGTGAAGAATCTAGCAAATGTGTTCCTCGAGTCCAGCAAGGCTAATTACCCGTCGTCAGTGATACTTTGGCTAGGAATGTTGTATTTTGGCCTAAAAAGGTGTTTTTCTTTGTAAAGTGTATGTAAACCTACAGCAATTTATACCAAAATCAGTCCTGACAGACCTCGTAGACTACTTTATCAGACCACATAAAAAATACAGCGATGGGTTTTCCAGCAGGCTTCAGAGCCTGGTCTCATAGCTAAAAGGACCTAAAATTATCTGTACTCCTATGAAAATCCACTTCATCTGGCATGACGATTGGCCATACTCTAGCCCAGATTTCAATCCGCTGGATTATGAAATTTTGCCCTATTTATTTTTACAAATAATAATCAAAATTATAATCATTTATTCACATCAAACATGGTATGAAAATGATGGTTACAAGGTTTGAATATTGTGGAGCTCATGTTTCACTATTTAAATAGCATGTGAATTATTAGTAAATTCAGATAAAATTAACAAAGTAGTCTATATTCTGATTAGTATAAAAACAATAATTAATAGGCAATGTCATTATGAATATTACATAATTATTTGTCAAAGAATTTCTTAATGCTATAAAAAATCTTTTCATTCAACCATTTGAAGATTTTTTTTAAATTGAACTTTATTCAGTACCTTCATATCTTTCGGAATCTTGTTGTATATCCTAACGCACATTACAATACAGCTTTTATTATATTTATTTGTTTTTGGTACAGTTTTTATGACAAGTTTATGTTTGTCTCTTCGCACTCGAGTGTGCTTGGCATCAGATGCTTTTGCAAATAAATATTTTTATCGGTGCACAAAATTACATATCTCGCATAGGCCCAGCGCCGGAAAAGGCAAAACACCTAGATTTTTAAATAAAGGTTTGCAGGATTCATCAGGTAGAATTCCATATATTAATATGGCCCTTATGCATTTCTTTTGTGTTACGAATACTCTATTCCAATCCGTACTATTACCCCATACCATTAGTCCGTATCGCAAAACGGATTCGACATACGCGCGGTAACATAAAACAACAGTTTTTTTGTTTGTAACTCTTGTAAGTTGCCTTAGTGCCAGGGGCGTGCATATCATATAGGCAATTAGGCAGTGCCTGCCTCATTAAAAACCTAAATAACATGCCACTAATTTAATAATATAAAGTTAATTTAGTTCAATATGGTTCAGATATTCTATAACAAAATGTCTATTCAACACCTCACCCAATATGTAAAACAGCGCCATCTAACGAATTCTAGTAAACGAGTAATTTTTCCTAACGCTAAATACTGACAGTAGGCAGGCTCCGGATTGCCTATTCGAAGCAAGAGCGTTTCATACAACATAAATTATAAAAAGTCAAGGTCAAGGTAATACGACCGCGTATAATGTTAACCGAAAATGTGAACGTCGTCGTCCTAAGACATGACGTTCTCAATTGAAATGGGTTAGGTAAGCACGCTTACTCGGCGGCCAGTCGGCCGAATGAACTGTCGCGAGATAAACCGACGACCCCCGACCCCATATCTCTCACTCGCTCTGTGCTCGCTCCATAGCTCGCTCTGCAAGTTTTGTTGAACGAGTTTCAACATTATTGCGCTGCCATAAGAGTGTTTGTTGACATTTTCAATTCAACCACACTTTTTAATACGAGATAGAAAAGTTTTGCAACAAGAGTGCTGCCGTGCCGGCCTTGTTTTTGTTTTTAGTGTGTTTGTTGACATTACGCCCGCACGAGTTAATTCGATAATTACATTAATATTTACTTGTTTTGTTAATTTCCTTCCGTGTTTAGTATTAGTGCTATGAAAAAAGAAGTTGGTGTGTGTGTTTGTGTATAAAATAAGTATTATGCAATTAAAATTTAATTGAAAAATTAGAGTGTGCCGATTGTGCTGAGGATTGGATTTGTTTACAGAAATTACGTACGTAACCTTTCGAACAGTTGTTATTTTGCTCGTATATTAAACCTGGTATTCGTGAGTGATGTGAGTGAAGTGACATAAAACAAAATTAACAACGGGCTAAGCCACTACAGCTATCGCTCAAATGACATTGTTTAAGTGACTTTTTTAAGAGTCATGTTTATTATCCATACATTTTTGAGATATCTGTGGTGGTGAAAAATTCGTTCGACCGCCAGGTGCCTATGAAAATTATCCATTTATACCTAGGAAGCATGTTCACATAACATTATTTACAGCCTCAAGAATACGGCAAAAAAGTGGTAACCGAATTTATATCATTACTAGCGGCTGCCCGCTGTTCCACCCGTTCCCGCGGGAATATCGGGATAAAAGTATCCTATGCTTTAATTCAGGCAAAGTATCCTATGCTTTAATTCAGGCTATCTACTATTTTTGTGCCAAGTTTCATCCAAATCCATTCAGTAGTTTTAGCGTGAAACAGTAACATACAAGCTGACATACTTTCGCATATATATTATGAGTAAGCTAACCTCTTATTTTCAAAATGATAATCGCAACTACGACTAGTTAAAATCTATAGTGCCTACCTCGCTGGAAAACCAATGCACGCCCCTGCTTAGTGCATAACTAAATTTATTTATTTTGTTACATGCGTTTTCAACTTGTAGTTTCCAGTTTAAAATTTTATCTATAACAATTCCAAGAAATTTTACATTAGTCACCTCGTTAATTTTGTTAATATTTAAATTAAAATTGTTATTATTACATTGAGACTGATTAAATTGAATAAATACAGATTTATCTTAATTCATTTCTAAATTATTTGATTTCAGCCATTCAGTTAATATGTTTTGTTAATGTCATTTTCATGGGCAGTCAATGAATTATTTCTTCTTTCGGTCGTCACAATTATGGAAATGGCATCAGCGTATAAAATACATTTATGGTTGGTAATGTCATTTATAAATATGTTAAATAAAAAAGGGCACAAAATACTTCCTTGCGGGACACCCGTTTTAATTTCACGACATCTAGAAGAGTATGCTAGCAATTCATTTTTGATTACTCTTTCTACGGTAACATACTGTTTGCGGTTGGTTAGGTACGATGATAGCCATTGAAGAGTATTTTTCAACTTTTCTAATTATAGGTTATGTGGCACACAGTCAAAAGCTTTTGACAAGTCAACAAATAGCCCTGTAGTCCAAAAATTATTATTGATTTTATCCAAAATTGTATTCATTAAATTAAAAATAGCTAACGTTGTAGATTTGTCTATTTTGAGGACCTGCGCTAAAACACACCCAAGGTTGGAGCGTCTTAATGCATCCTTCATTAAAGCAGCCGCTAAAATGGACATGAACGTGGCGCGTACTTTTAGAGATGCGTGAGCGCGAAGATCAAAGGTTCGATGCGAAGATCAAAGATCAAAAACTGTGCCAGCAATTTCGAAATATTTTTATCATTTAGTAATAATTATTATGACATAAACTTTTTTTAAATATTGAATTGAACATTGGTTTTTACTTCATTAAGAAGTCGTGACAGAACTTATGACCCGACCTAGTACTTTTATTTTTACATTATTACTTTTATTATTACATAATTACTTTTATTTTTACATTATTGTTTATACATGCATTTCACTCTAAAGCTGTTTGCCACGGACATGCTCTACCAAACCCCACCAGCATGGAAACCGCTATATCATGCTATGTGATATAGCGCATCGTGTTGTTTTGCTTGCTCCGCTAAGATGTGAGCCGGACAGTGACACGTTATCGATTTATAGAGTCGATAAAAACTGCTCATGCTAGGCGCCTACAGGACTTTGACTTTGGCCGACTAGCCGACTGGCCGACTAGTCGGTAGCAAAAAATTAGTATTCTTAAATCATAACTTGTCCCTAATTAAAAAAAAACCTAATCAATACTAAACTCACCAAACTAATCATTTTTTTAACCACTTTTTAAATGATATCTGTTCAGTCGGGGAACTTCCCGGTTGCCCAGTAGAGTTTTTTTACGAAGCTTTATTTAAAAAAGTTATATATATATATATATATATATATATATATATATATATATATATATATATATATATAACATATATATAAAACGTTTATACCACAAGTAATAGAATAATAAAAGGTATTTTATTTGAATACTAAATTATTTCTTTCACTTTCCGAGAAAACGTTTCTCAAAAGAAGCTCTACTGGTCAACCGGGAAGTTCCCCGATTGTACCTACACTACACACTTACTGATTTCATAACGTACTTAATTTTTTCGGTCGACGAGTAGAGATTTTTAGGGAAACGTTTTTCGAAAAGTAATACAAAACCTAAACTGTGATTCTAAAACAAGTACCTAATTAATAAATATCAAACACTATTTTTCGTAACGGTATATTCTAAATTCAGATAAGAAAAAGGTTTAATTGTAATTTGACTTCTTGACTTAACTCCAATTATTGTCCGAGCGGGTGAAGCGTCTCAGTATTGAGATTCGCCAAAAATGCTTTTGTCCGTCTGTCAGTCTTTTCTCACCTGCAGGTCGCATTTTCAGCCGATTTTGACGAAAATTGGCGCACAAGTTCCTAGATCTATTCAACATTTTTTTTTCCAAAAGGGGTTAATTAGCAAAGGGAATAAAAAGGGGAAACGTTTGTTGTAGCGTTCTTTTTATTTTTTTCGGTAAATTTATACCCGCCGTATACCGACATTACCAATCAAACTACGCACTCCTCTTCGCCTTTTCGAGACGAACCCGTTGATTCCAGTTTTTAGTTCCTAAGACCAAGGGAACGCGAGTAATCGCTAAAGGACTGACTGTTTTTGTTGACTGTCCAATAAATAAATATATATTTTACCCCTATTTTGCTCTAACGAGTATACGTAGGTAAGCCTATTGGTAAATTCAGGTAACTAAAATTTTACTTTCTTTGTTCCGCAAAAAAGTTTTTGGCTTTGTATTTTCATTATAATAAAGCAAGCGCGGACTACTGTTTTCACAAAACCACTAGTTCATCAAAAGTAGCGTTAAAGAGAGTTCCTATTCATTCCTATCAGATTAAATAAAAATTAAAATAAATAATTGTACTACTAACGATTTTATTTTAATCGCCCCCATTCAAATGTTTTTAAGTATAAAAATAAGAATAAGGTAATAAGCCATAGTCGGGGCTAGTCACAAATGTGGTCGGATAGTCGGCAACTAGTCGGGGTAGCCGACTATACGGCCATCTCTACTATCTATCAACTGTTATGACAATTACAAATGAATAAGTGAATATATTTGTTATCGTCATTGATGTTGGGTTAACAAAAAGCCAGACTAATGAATATAATATCTCAAAGTTTGATTTTGTTAAAATAAAAGAAAAGCATTGTGATCCGTTAAAAGGTTTTATTTCAATAAAAAGTAAAGCTAAAGTATATTTTATTTCTTCTAAAAGTAATAAATATCGTAGCTTAGTCTGCAACTACTAAATAACTCTGTGATTTATCAAAGCCAGTGGACCAGCTTACGGCAGCCTGTCAAATGAAGCTCGGAGTATTGCAAATCCTCCATATTTATCGATATTGCTATATTTATTCCCATCTCTATTGTATGTGTCACAATATGAAATTCTTGTTAATCCGATATTGGAATATGCGCATCACTAATTGATTAGTTGGTAAGTGTTATGAATATTTTAGAAGAGTCCAGAGTAAGTAATTATTTTATTGATATTTTATATGTTTAATTGTGAAAAATAGCGCCTTATGTTATTATATCAGAAAACACAACAATTGACTTTTAATTATTCTTAAATAGATAGCTGTAATTTAAATTGAATATTCCAAGATTCAATTTAATTTTTTATTGATCTTGTTTTAAAAGAGGTTGTAGATCATTTACCCGTAAAGTTAAAAAATCTCTAACATTACCAACCGACGTCAGCCGAGTTAGAGTTAGATATCAGAATGCGTAATTTCTGTTATAAAGAAGGCAATTTTTCTTTTAAGCTTACCAATTCCACGTTAGCTTATATGCCTCCTTAACCCGTGTAAGACATAAAATTCTGTTGACTTGGGTGCCTGAATATACAGAATTTTTCCGATGTTTATCAAGTCGTTATCTTGCCCCGACAAACTCATTTTCTTGAAGGTACATTCAATATGTATTTTACTTTACGTGTTATAATATTAATGTTTTAAACGTATTAGGGGTTTTCGCCAATGTCTTTTTCTACAGGTTGCAACAAAAATGCGATGTACAGTCACGTGCAATGACATACAAAACCGGCCAAATGCGAGCCGGACTCTCGCACCGAGGGTTCCGTAAAATATTTTTTATTATATGATGGAACTAAAAATTTACGGTTTTCGAAATTTTTCCTTTATCTGTACTATAAGACGTTACTTCGTACCAAATTTCAAGATTCTAAGTTCACGGGAAGTACTCTGTAGGTTTTGATTCCCGTGCGAGTTTTGAAAATTTGCGGCATAAACGGCTGTATCTTTTGATTGCTTTGGCTTAGAAGTTTGATTTTTTCACAGCTACAAGGGACAGTAGACCTGAGTATTAGATATAAATTTCAGTTTGATACCTCCACGCGTTCCTGAGAAAAACGGTCGTCGGGGAATTACCGATTGCGCAGTAGAGTTTTTTAGGGAGCTTTATATAAAAAGGTAATGCATATACAGAAAACGTTTATATCACAAATAATAGAACATTAACAGGTATTCCATTTGCATAATAAATTATTTCTTTAACCTTAGTACTTTCCAAGACAACGTTTCCCAAAAATCTCTACTGGTCAACCGGTAAGTCCCCCGATTGTACCTGTAGTGTTTGTATCTATGGATAAGGGTACAATCAACGCTGTCTCCAGCCTCTAGAAACTTCTGTAGGATTGCAAATCCTTCATTACCTACTTAGTAAAGCGACAATTTCTTCTGCAGCAATTTAGCAACTTCTGGCATATGATAGAAATATAAATTGAATAATAAAAAATAAACTGATAGCCAGTTTGGTTAAAGCAATTGTTTTTTTGAAGATAATGCGACAAGAATTATTACTGTAAGAAAATAAAGTCGGTGGTTAAGCAGAAGAAACAGTCCTTTACCAATTATTTCGGAGTTTTGTTACTAAGGAAAAGAAACCAGCTTGTTATGGTCATACTTAGATTTAGATAGTCTACAAGAAAAAAGTCTTAATAAGAATGTTCATTAAGATATAACATATCCCTAGAATTGTTATAATATTTTTATTCCAGTCACGTATTCCTATAGCTACAGGCTTAGCAACTGATACAGCTGATATTACCTACGTGTGTTACACAAATGCAAGAGGTGGCACAAAGTAATAAGATGATGAATAGTTATGAGAATATGATGATAGATGTTGTCGGTTGATTGGAAATATTAAAGGTACTAGTTTTTGTCATCATGAATACGCTTGGCTACTACATCGCCCCAGTCTGTCAAGAATATATACACATACGGCCGGTTTCAATAATCTATTCCTAACAAGAGATAGGCCTATCTTGGTTACTTTACTTAGCAACCGCTGTTATTTTGGTTTATTTTAGGCTGATTAACAAAAATAACTAGGCAACAAAGCTCTTGTAAGCCTATCTCTTAACGAGGATAGGTTATTGAAACCGACCATTAGTCGTTTTGCCGACAGCCAAAATTCACACACCGATCGATCCTTGCACACGCGTGCATATTCTCTTCCTGCCATCTCTTTGTTATTATCTATAGACCACTGTGTTAATGTCCATTCTTTTTTTTTTTATTGTAATGTAATATGTGTGAATGCGTGTGCTGTAACAAATAAACTACATACTTACCTATCTATCTATGACTGTCGCAATTAAGGCATACTCCTCAAGTGTGACAGAGACAGGAACGTTATGGATAAGTGCTTTGTCAATCCTGTAAACCCATAATTAGGGGCCAGTGTAGTACTCGATATTGATTCGTGACACAGCACGTTATTACTGTCTGTTAGTTGCAAGTTTGGTATATTTATTTGCCTACTAGGAGAATATAATATTGGTGTAGTTATGTACTCAATGATCTTTTTATACTGAATGGAAATAACTTCGTAGATATTATTAGTTCAACTGAACTTTCAGATTATTGATCTTTGATTATAAAGTTCCAGTTAGACGCTATTAGTTATTGATAAATCAATTTATATATGTTAAGGTCACTTTTCACGACGACTCTGAAAGAAATAAAATGGAGAAAAACAGCCCTTGACGAGTTTCTTGCCGGTTCTTCACGTTACAAGGTCTTCCGCCGTAGGGTTTGTGAACTGATGGCGTAGCTTCTTTGACGTTCGTAAGTGCTTGTAACAGCTTAGACTGAATAAATGACTTTGACTATACGGATGAACACTTCTTTTTGTTTTGAATTCGTATTTATGAACACTTAAGTATTTGGTGGTAAATTCGATAGTAAATAAAAGTAGAAACAAAATAAAACTTTAGGTGAAGGAAGTAAAAAAAAAGGTATCCAGAACAGTCGATTGCAGAACAAGATGCAAAAAAACAGTTTCATTTTCGCATCCTACAAAGATTAGTAAATAAGACTTTCATGTTTCACAATCCCGTTAAAAAAAGTCCCTTCTCTTCTAAAAAAGGAATGAATTTAAGATTCGTATCAATCGTATTCCCGAATGATGCTCAAATATTCCTGTAGAACACTTCAGAAAGGAAAACCCACAAAAAACTCCTTAGGGCGTCCACACAAGGTCGATCAGCAAAGTGTTTCTGATGTATGTGTTTGCCACACAGGCGTTTTTTCTTAGTCACATCCCGGATTTGCTGTATAAATATTAATAAGAACCTACATATTTATGACTCATGGACACTCTTGGCCTAATTCAATTTGGAACAACCTCTGATTTCCATTGCAATTGCTTTTTATTTTGTTTCCCTTTGCTTTTACGTGATACGCTCTAAAATTTAATGCTCATGTTTTCGTTGGACTAATAAAAGAGTGTATTAAAAGTAAACGATTACAATGTTAGATTGGCAAAAATGTAATTAGTTTATGATTTTTGAATTTTAGCATTTTTCAATGCTATTTTTATACTTATGATAAATTTTAAACAGAAAAATATTGGAAAATATCAACTCGGCCGCAAATGAATCCTCAGATGGACCGGACATGATGGAGCATTGGACCGGATTTCCAAAGGTCGTGGGTTCGAGTCCCATCTGAGAATTCACTTGCGGCCGAGTTGATTTTTAACAATATTTTTTTATTTAAAATTTATCATGTCATTAGTTCCAAGACTATCAACCATAATTTTTATTAGCGGATGTACGATCTGGTGTAGGCCTCAGGTAACCGCTGGATGCGGGTAGCGCAGGACCGATCGTCGCTCGTGGAGATTTTTGGGGAGGCCTATACCTAGCAGTGGGTGTAGTGCAGCATGAGGCTGAAATGATGACGACGATGAATTCGCGACCGCGAGCTCTTCGGTGCAGTGCGGTTCATTGGCCGCTATGTTGATACTGTTTTATCTACCTAGAAGGTTGTATGTAATAAGAATTCCCTGCATTTTTAAAGTTTTGTATTCTGTGTATTGTTAATCTTTTTTTCATATATAAAAATAGGCAGAATTTTCATTCTCAGAATTCCCTCTTTAGTGGTACTAAATAACTTATATAAATAAAGCTTCTTTACTATTTTGTCACTTGATATGAAGATACCTAGTGGCAAAATGGTTATTCGTGCATAACAAAATGAAAATGTTCTCCGAATTGCACATTAAGTCCTTTATTTGTTGTTTAAATAAGGTCTTCCGTGCGGTTATAAATCGGTTCATATTATTAGTTCTCCGCGCAAATTGTGGCCAGGCGTATAGTTCCTAACAAAGGGGCCTTATCCAGTAAATTACAAGGCCTTCCTTAAATCAGGGTATGAATCACAGTAAATATAAGTACATACAGTACGTTATCTTAGCATTTTTCTTGATAAAAGTTAATTATTATTATTGCAGCCGCACGTACGCAATAGCGATAGGGCTGCCCGCCAACATACCACACGCTTGCTGCTTACTCGTTGGGTAAACTCGCAAACGGACTTTTTTTAGAAAGATAAAATGCTGTATGTATCTTTATACTGTGGCTGCGGCGTGAAGCGCCACAATTAGACGGTAACACATGGCATTATTTTGAATTGTATCACAAAGGAATTTCTACAACGAGGAGATTGAACGTATTACGGAAGTGTACCGGTATTATGGTGGAATTAATGTTGTTATTGCTGGTGTCACAACGACTTGAATAGGGGCAGTTAATGTTTTGTGAGATTTGATAAAATTTGAGGACAAAATCGTTATAAATAAATAACTTTGGCATTTTAATTAACTTCAATATTAGCCATTTTAAGGCGCCTAGACGCTCAGTAAATATTGTGATCCATCATTATTTATTTTATTTTGTGATATAAACTGATCGTGTAGTCTAGTGTATTGACGACTGTCAGTAAATATTGCGGATTTCTAGATCTCTTAATTATGTATACTCTCTTAATTATCTCTAAATTGTGATAAATACTGACGGGTCTATATTAATTCGTCTAAAGTAATACTGCAAATTCAAATTGGAAAAACGTATTAACGCATAAATTTTAAATCAGATAGCATTATTCTGCATAACTGAATACGCAAAATTTTAATGTGCATAACGTCAAAATGTTGACTTGGGATAAATGTAAAAAAAATAACTATGAAATTTAAGTAATTTAAGTAACACTTTTTTATCACGTGACCTACAGGAATAAGACAAACTAGGCGTTTTAATTTTAGACGCTCAAAAACGTACCTACCTACCTAGTGAGAAGTTAAATAAGATGTAAAAATATAAATTAACGGGCTGGAACAAAAATACCTAACATCGAAGACTAAGGTGGGAGCTTCGCATCTTTCATTTTATGGCAATTAAAGTTATAGTTAAAAATGTTATGCATACTTAAATTATGCGAATTCATTATTATGCGCAATAAGTGTTAGGATTTTTATTATGCACAGCTATTGTTACCGACACTTTGTAACAGCATTAACCATGGGAGGATTGGCCCGGCGCGGCGTCGAAACAAAATGATACGCAGATATACAGAGATTTCTTCTTTATTTTCTTATCGGTTAGCGAGCTTACAATTTTCCATTTTTTTGTGGCATTCCCATTAAAGTAACCGTCTAATGTTTTAAAGAATTATATCAAAAGCATTTAAATTCAGTGATAAAAGTAAAGTCTTTGAAGTATTTCTTCTTAATAAACATCGACTGAACGTGAGAAAGACTTAAAAGGGAGGGAAATTTATAAGAACTTTCACAATTTCCATCAAATATACTGGGTGATAAAGTAAAAAAGTCGAATCACATCTGATCTTCTTTTCGTCGGCATCTCTTTGCCAATTACCATTTATATTCGGGGTTCAGACGATAAATACAATGTGAAGTAAAATTCTGTTTGGTTAGGATCGAGTCTCATCAAGCGGCTTATTTATAAATGCCACGTTGCTCCTAATTACCGTGTATATATATTTTTAACCGACTTCAAAAAAAGGAGGAGGTTCTCAAGTCGACGGTTTTTTTTATGTATGTTTTACCATAACTTCGCCAGTTGTTAACAAATTTTTATAATTCTTTTTTTATCTGTAAGAAAATGGTTTATGTGTGGTCCCATATAATTCTTACGAAGATCTGGCTAGTAGTTTTTTCATAATCCTGAAAATATCAATCACGTTTTGGCAAGTAGTCGTTTACCTAGATGACATCATTGTTGTGTATGGGCTGATTTTTAGTGTAAGTAACGGCACATGATGTAACTAAAAAATCTGAAATAAAAAAACATTCAAACCGACTTCAAAAAGTAAAAAATAAAACTTTTGGAGTCGGTGCTAGCTAAGGCCAAAAATTTTTTAGTTAATAGAAGTGCAATGTAGAATGCCTTGGCTGGCACCGACTCCAAAAGTTTAATTTTTTACTTTTTGAAGTCGGTTTGAATTTTTTTTATAAAATGTTTTTATTACGAGTAACTTTCTGCAGTTTCACCCGCGCGGTTCCCGTTCCCGTAGGAATATCTAAACAAAACTTTTTTTTAATGAATTCCTATTATTATTATTCTGTTATTACTATTTAAATTTATATATGTTATTTTTTTGCCAATTTACAATGCTTTTTATTGCTTAAATATGGGTCATATGCCTGAAATAAAATGAATTTAATTTATGATTTTATATTTTTTGCATTTTTCAATGCTATTTTTATACTTATGGTAAATTTTAAATATAAATATTGGAAAAAAATTAACTCGGCCACAAGTGAATTTTCAGACGGAAAACTTCATTCGGGAATTTAAAATTTACCATGAATTTAATTTAATTTAAAACGTATCCTACATGTTAATCTGAACTTTGATCTGTGTGCGAAATTTCATATATAGACCGTTTAGCCGTTTTTGCGTGATTCAATGACAAACATCTTAACATCCAAACGTCAAAAAAAAAAAACAGAGTTCCGGCCTTGACTTCATATGACAAAACGTAGCCTATGTGGCCCATGTGGCCTAAAGGTCTAATCTATGTCTATACCAAAATTCATTAAGCTGGTAATGCACAGGCTTAGGTGTGAGGACAAGACATACAGATTTACGTAGCAAGTACACAGGCTTAGATAGATAGATAGATAAAACACTTTATTGCACACACAAAAATACAGACAGAAACACAAGAAAGAGTTGACATACATGTGGGCAAAGGCGGCCTTATCGCTAAGAGCGATCTCTTCCAGACAACCTTTGAGGCATAGGAAAAATGGAGAGAGAGCGAGAGGTAGTGCACAGGCAACAAGCAATAATGACAAACTTTACTTAACAATATTACTGAATATATAAATAAATCTACCTACATAAACTACTAAATAAATAGTCATAAATAAAAATAAAATATTTAAATAAATAACAACTAAATATATATTTAATATATCTATATATATTATAATAATATATACTTGATAATAAACAAATAAAAAAGAAGAAGGTAGTTGCAAACTAGGACCTAGAGAGAAGATGTGAATGCAGTTTGTTTTTGAAAATGGCAAGTGACTTCGAATGACGGATCTCATACGGGAGGTTATTCCAGAGGCTGATTGACTTTGCCGTAAAGGAGTCCTTGTAGTATCCAGAGCGCGTGAAAGGACATTTAAGCAGATTATCAGCCTTGGACCTAAGAGGACGACTGTGGTCCACACCAAGAAATTGAAAACGTTCCTTGAGGTAAGGAGGGGTTCGAGGGTCATACAGCACATTAAACAGAAGTATGAGGACATGCTCCTCGCGTCGCAGTCTTATTGGAAGCCACCCTAGTTCAGTTCTGAATTCAGAGACATGGTCGAACTTGCGCAAGCCGTATATGAAACGTATGCAGAGATTCTGCAGACGCTGAAGCTTGTCCAGTAAATCCTCATTGAGGTCAACAGTACAAACATCAGCATAGTCCAGAATTGGCAGGAGAAGCGACTGAGCAAGTTCGATCTTGGTTCTGACAGGGAGTAGATTTTTCCATCTCCGCAAGGCACCGGCAGCAGCATAGACCTTTCTACTGACCTCCGCAATATGAGGAGACCAAGAGAGAGTGGAGTCAGAGAGGATACCTAGATTTTTTGCAGCGTTACTAATAGGAAGAGGAACGGAGTCAAATAGGAGAGGAGGAACTTGGGTGGACTTAAGCTTGGCGACCTGTTTTGACCCACCAATAATGATCGCTTGCGACTTGTTAGGATTGACTATTAAGCCATGTGTTCGACTCCATTCGTGTATAGTCGCAAGGTCAACATTTACGGAAGCAATCAAGTTGTCTATATCCTCAATAGGAGCTCGAGAGTAGATTTGCAGGTCGTCAGCATACAGGTGATATTTGCAAGAGAGGAGAGGTGTAAGGAAATTGATGAAGATAGAGAAAAGGAGGGGAGATAGGACGCCGCCTTGGGGCACGCCAGCAGTGATGTCGCAAGAAGCAGACAATTTGTCATCAACTCGGACACGCTGCCTTCGGCCGATAAGGTAGCTACGGAACCACTCGACCACAACATCCGAACCAAGAATAACCTTCAGCATCGCCAGAAGTACGTCAAAATCAACAGTATTAAAGGCGTTGCTAAAATCAAGAAGAACTAGTGCAGTGAGCTGTTGGTTTGACATACCCTCACGGATATCATCGGCCACCTTTGTCAGGGCGGTCACGGTGCTATGCCCCGGACGAAAACCAGACTGAAAAGAACTCAGCAGATGGTTTCCGTTAACATATATACTAATCTGGTGGAGGACAAGGCATACAGATTTACGTAGCTAGTACACAGGCTTAGGTGTGAGGACAAGACATACAGATTTACGTAGCACTTTTTTGTATTAATGTCACGTTGCTACGTTGTACATATTTTTTAATTCAGTACACTGGAACGTTAATTTAATTGTATTGTATCTGGTTAAATTTGGTTGGTTTACACAAATTGATGTATGACAGTTTTTGTGGTTTCAATTTGGTTTGTTATATCTTCGCTATACTGCAAGCATATATTGATTTGAAAATGTAACTGATAATTGTAGGTAATAAGATTTAAATAGGGGTTCTGTTGATTTTAAATACAGCATGCGTTTTTGTATTGAATCAATATTAAAGTTTATGAAATGAACGCTTATATATAAATACTAGAAAGGATTTTTTGTCAATCCTTGTATTATGTTTGGAATAGATAGATAGATAAAAAGTTTTATTTGCTAAGACACACACATACATTCATAACATTATTACACAAATAGGAAAGAGAAACAAAAATATGAAAAAGGCAAAGAAAATAAAAAATAAAAAACAGACAAAGGAAATTAACATTTACAATATTAACAAAAAGAGAAGACAAACAGAAAAAAAGGATTGCACGTGTGTGCAGCAGCAAGTAGGGTTCAGCCTCGGTGTGTGGATTTTGCTGGTCAGCAAAACACCGATTTTCAGCCGTCACCCTCAGATGAAACGCGGGAACCAGCAAAACTGTAAAACATTTTTTATCATAGTAAACTCAAAATCAGTTGAAATATTAAATAGACTCAGTTGTCTATGCTAACTACTAATAAATATTAACGTTAGACTACTAATTACGTTAATACTTGTTAAAGGTATTTTTATAAAATCAACAAAAACAAAACACGATATTCTCAAGGCCTAAAAAAGTTTTAAGTTTTAAAGCATTTTTTTTCTTTTTTGTGTCTGTAATAGGTTGTTTTGTAAACTACAGAAGGTTTTTTTTAACTGACTTCCAAAAGGGAGGAGGTTCTCAATTCAACCGATATGATGTTTTTTTTATGTATGTACACCGATTACGCCGAACTACTGGGCCAAACTGAATCAAATTTTATGAGTCCAAATGGCAACTATTCCGCATCGAACAAAAAAGAATCACGTAAATCGGTAAAAAAATCTCGGCAAACTCGGTGTACATACATAAAAACAATTAAAAAGAAATAACCAACCGAATTGAGAACCTCCTCCTTTTTGGACATCGGTTAAAAAATCCTTTTGGTGTATTATACTAGGTATAGTTATAATTTAAGTAGAGTGCATTGTGTTCCACTATGCAACCATCAAAAGATCAAAGACTTAATTAAGCAGACTAAATCAACATTCCTTTAAAAGTAATGCCAGGAGATGTGGAGAGTTGTCTTTTTCACTGAATTACTGTAATAAAGGAGAGATAGCAGCGACTCGGGAATTTTAATTGAGTCCGCATTGTTGGTGTTTGGTCCAAGGGAAAAGAGTTTGAATTTAGCCTTTAAAAAGATTTTAAGATTGTACGGGTCACATAAAAGTCACGAGCAATAATAATGCCAACACTGAACAACCTTGTCACATTTAAATACGCGGAAACAAAAGCTCCACGAAAGTCGAATCTATACTATAATAATATCGATACCTTGGGGCTCAAAGGGCGTAACCACCAAAACACGACTTTTCAGGAGAGCCAAAAAACTAAAATTTAAATTTTGTATTTATCACAACTTTGTTGTTATTGATCCTATAAATATGATTCTTACACCAAAAGTCGTTAATTTTAGATGTGCATAATGTTAAAACATAACATTTTAAGAAATATTTGTAATTAAAAAGTTAGCTGGTGAATACGCCCCACAAAATCCAACATGAATGTCTTTTATGCCCCATAAAATGACTGCTGCGTTAGTAACGCTGTCTTTTATGCCCCATAAAATGAGTGCTGCGTTAGTAACGCAGAGTGTAACCACCAACTTTCAAAATGAAAACTGTAGTTTTTATCGATCTGTTATTAGTTATTCAACTTTTTGGGTTTATATTACAATACTTACAACTGTTTTTAGTAAAATAGGTCAATTTGGCAACCCTTAGTCCATCAGAGGCAAAAAAAAAAAAAAAAAAAAAAAAAAATGTATTCTATTCTGATATTTATAAGTAGGGAAGTTTTTTTTTTTACTTTTGGAATGACAAAATAAATTTAGTATTTTATAGTTAGTTACTAGAAGGAAGATAAGAGTAAAAGGCTACTATTGCAAAAAAATCTTGATTGTTGGCTAGTTCTGACGAAGGTAATAAATATAAGGACAAATTAATTGGAACTACAAATTATTTTTAATGATTATTTTTAACAATTTGCTACACAGCCAGTAAGGTTTAACTAACCTTAAGCTACAAAATTTGCAAAGCTTCACAGCTTTTTCAAATGTTAGGCACATTAAAGCAATGATTGTGGCTTTAAAATTAAACCTAGTTTTGGAGGGCCTTAACATGGGTTATAACTAAACTTTTTAAGAGGAATGTGTAGCAAACGGTCTCCATACAAACGGCGATAACGTTTCCACCCTCTAAACCTTAACATACAACAATAAATTATGATGAAATATATTAAATATATTCTTTATGGCTTTAAGTCGTACAGATGTACGCCCTACATTTTCATTTGAGATTGTCGTTTACGCCCAGTACTTTGATGATGCCTAATAATTATTGCTTTTACGTCCAAAAATACAAAAAAATCTGCATTACCAGCCTTGAAATTTGGGGTCGTATTCACCATTGTTTTCCGAATTTGAGAACTTTAAAAATACAGTTCGATAGCGCAGAAAAAACTGAATAAGATGGCATTTAAAACTCATTTTGACCAAAATGGTGGTTACGCCCTTTGAGCCCCAAGGTATCGATATTATAAAGCTGAAGAGTTTGTTTGTTTGAACGCGCTAATCTCAGGAACTACTGGACCGATTTAGAAAATTCTTAGACCATTAGAAAGCTACATTTCTCCCGAGTGACATAGGCTATATTATTGGCTATTAATGCGGCGCAAGTCAAGTTAATTATTAATCAACTTATTATTATGTGTTGTTTAAGTCATTTAAGTGTACGGGGTACATATCAGTCTGTGCACTTTTGCTCAGAGTTCAAGGCATTTGATAATTTCAAAAATATTTACTGTATAAAATGTACTTCGATGTAGCGAAAGATATTATAAGCGCTTAAAGTGGACATATTCACCTTTGACCAACGGGCAAGCTGATTATCTATAAAAAAAAAACAACGGGTTGCACTCTAGGAGTACTTGCAGAAGTGAAAACCGCTTAAACGAAAATAACGATCAAAATCCACTATATCTCGACCACAACTTCATAAAAAGTTTATGAAAACGGAGACCAACTTTATTTGGCAGGTAAATCCATTAAAACTGACCTGGCATCAATATGAAAGTTGGTAGTAATGAGAGATCTTTATATAATGGTTGTTATTAACTAATATACTTAGATCTTTCAAGTGTGAGACTTTATGTAATTTGAAATAGGTCAACGGTATAGTCTTACGAATTTTCGATCAGGGTCACGCGACTTTAACATTTTTTACCCATCACAAAAAATTCACACTCTGATGTGCACAACGCCGCTGAAGAAGTTTCGTGCTGTCATTACTGTCACATTTTCATACTGTATGACAGCCACAATAGCGTCAAAACTGAAACTGAACTGAACAGTATTCGTTAGATGATCAGCCCTCGTGTATTACTATAAATATTTTAAGTAAAAAACTGTAAAACCTGTTTTTTTGCATTGAATAATGTAAGAATAAAATAATTTACTTAATAAGTGTAAGCGTTTCACTTGTGACTTCAGCTACATTATCAACGAATTCGGAACAAGATGGCTGCACGAAATATTGCATCGTTAATATAAAGATCTTCTTTTTTATAGCAAACATTCTGAAATACAAGGCCGTGAAAATAGGAAAACCAAAGCTTTTGGCCGTTTATTTTTATTTAAAAACATAAGCTTGCCTGCCAAGTTAGGCTTAAGCCAGGTGATATAAATTGAAGTCTATGGAAGAAATATTCTTTACGTTTTTTTATTACTTACCCCTAACTGTATTATCTATTATTATTATTACAATATTTATGTAATTCTAATTATATTTTTATATATGAAAGTACCTGTGTCAGTGAAATAAAACAACTTTTACGGATATCAAACGCGCTATATTTCACGAACTAAGTTGTAATTGTCCGTATTTTTAAGATTATTAGGGGTTTTTTTGGTTTTCCCGACGTTTCGGCACCTTTTCAGCTGCCGTGGTCACGGGATGACAAAACAAAAGATGTACGTACCTGTGTCAGTTTGTTTGTTTGTTACTCTTTCACGCAAAAACTACTGAACGGATTTGGATGAAATTTGATATGTAGGGCCTTCAAATAGTGGACTAACACATAGGCTACTTATTATCCCGATATTCCCACGAGAAGGGGAACCACGCGGGTGAAACCGCGGTCGGCCGCTAGTATTGATCTAAACACGTATCTATATACCGTGTATACCATCATCTCTTTCACAATGTTACTTTGATTTTACTTTAACCGGCCAATGTAAGATCCCAGATGTAGGTATTTGTAAGCAGGATTACATTTCAACTTATTTAAAATATTATTTAGTCCACCGAATACTTTGATTGGCTAATCTAAATGGATATTTAAATGATTTAAGTAAGACAGCCTCATTCTGTATTCGGAACACAGTGTAACAATTATAACTCACCATTCTTAAATAAGCCTCGGCCAAATCCAATTTGCAAACAAGCTATATTTAAACGACCTTTTCAAAAATAAGTCAATAAAATATGAGACTGGATGTGGAAAAGGATGTGGAAAAGCTGTTGAAAATTATTGGACAGGCTCAAAAAATTTGCTTTAGATAGAGCCGAGTGTAATCAATTAAATATAATGAAATGAATCATAACTTTTTAATTTTGCATTTTGCAATGCTATTTTTATGTGATACATATTAAACAAGAAAATATACTAGAAAAAAGCAACTAGTCTAGTGAGCTAGTTGCTTTTTTCTAGTATATTTTGAGTTTATTCTAGTATATTCTAGTAAATGAATCAATTATGAACAACGGGAAACGGGCTGATTATCCAAAGGAAACTCGGATCAGTTTCAGTTTTATCCTGTCATTACTGTCACATTTTCATACTGTATATATTATACCCACGGGAACAGGAACCAAATCTCGTAATCTCGTACCTGGATGTATCTAATGATAAGGTTTAAGCGCGCTTCTCCATGATCCTTCAACCATGATTCGGAATAACACATAGGATTCATTTTATACCGATATTAAGGAACGGGAACCACCGTGGAAAACCGTAGTCATACCTACTGAATATTGTCCCATAAAAGCCTCTGTGTTGTTTCGCTGCTGATCGGCTTATAAATTAAGTATGTGTCGCTTATTTACTACTCGCTCTGCTTGCTGCTTTGTTTATTTCGTATACGTTTTATTTTGTTCCGTAATGATGATGACTTCCTTTTTTGTTTTTCTTTCTAATAATTGATGACGGTTGTTTGCTTCACTGCGTTTTAAATTTCAACTAAAGAATTTTTGACCATATTTTTTCGTTAATTCTAAATCCCATATTACTAAAGAAACTCTGCTGGATTCGAACCCGTGTCATTTTTCCAGACTTCCAGAGTCATCAAATTTATTGCCATCTCCGTAAAATAGAAGTTTGCTTTTGCTCCCCTCGTTGCTCTGTAGATCTCGTTTTTACCCGCTCTGAATTTTAATATGGCTAAATATTAAATTTTGGTGGAAACGCTTATTTGCCGGTGGATTTTATAACACTGTTGAGGATAAAGCAATGAAAAGTACTATATCTATAAAACAAAACAGGATGGAAGTCTATAACGGATATAAAAGATGGGGGATTTTGATGTTGGAGTAATATTCATTTTAGAGTTCTGTGCGTGGATGAAATATCCTTATTATATTATGCAGAAGTCAAACTTATTTTGTTTAATACGCCCTCTTTGAGGATCAGTTATTTTCGAACGCCCACGTCATCTTAGAACAATATAATTCGAGCGACCGAAGCATGGCCTGTACACAAACTAACATGGTTATATAGCAAAAAGATAATTCGATTCGATATTGTATATATCCGCCAATTAACTTACGGTAAAACCACGCTTTAGCGCGGCTTATGCCAACAATCCGCCAATTCCATTATGTATGATTCTTCTCGAACTTCATTATCGTTTTGAATTGTCTAGGGGGCCAGTATTGTCTATACAAGTCCTGCAGCGCCCACAAGGGGCGCCATTTTATCTTGAATAAACTAATGTAAAACAAAAGTAAAACTTATTTATAATACTTGAGGCTGTCAAACGAGTATTTGTATTTATTCAATTTTTAAACTTTCTTATGATCCTACATACAAACCGCACAAGCAGTTTTGCATTAAAAATATTATATTAATTAAATTTTACTAGGTTTCAGCAATTGTTTTTGAACACCCAGGTAATTATATTAGCGGGTGATCAAAGGAAACTAAAGAGTCACCTATGGCTCAGATGATATCACCCAGGTGATCATAGTGGAGAGTTTTTTAAATAAAAATTAGGAAAAAAAACAAGTTTTGATTGGAGAAAAACACTCTTGTAAAACCTGACCTGCTGTTTACCGTACAAAATATTATGCTGTGAATGTAACTGAGGACAGTTTAACTAGTTCAAAGCGCTAACTGCTCTCGTGCGACCCGGTTACCGGCGGTTTGGACCGGTTTTGTCCGGTTTTGGCTCGTTACGGCCCACTCGGATATACAAGTCACCCGGCCATGAAATTCAAGTTATCGTCATTTCAGTAGTAATGTTAGTGCAAGTTCGATATGTTTATGTTAATTTTTAGCTTAATTGATGTCTATTTAATGTTGATGAAATATTTCGAAAAACAATAAAATTCTAAGTAGGTAAAGCTTTAGCCAAAAATAATCCAACAATTAATTATTATGTACGAAGATTTGTACTCGAATTAAATGAGTGAATCACTAAATTACTCTGTTTTACTGCATAAAAGAGAAAAAAAATATATTAACATCAAAATAAGAAACAAAGTTTAGATAATTTCAAATAGAACAATATATTTCTTAAAGTCTTTAAATTCAGCTGTAGAATAAAAATAAACTATCAGTCAGGCTACTATCAGAGTACATTCTGTTTACTGTATAGTATGCAATATACAAACATCCAAAACCTACGTCACAATTTCGCAAACCAACAGAGTAAGTGAGACCTCTGGTATTTCCTAGATTATTCCTAACAAATGTTCTCTGACTTATGGCGGCAAGTTAAGATAAGCCTTTTCTCAAATTTCTCCCGAGTCGAGTTAAACTGTTTCTGTTTGTTAGAATGATTTAAAATTGTGTTAGATGTCTGGTTAAAATAACAAATGAAATTTCGTATTTGAATCGGTTGAAATATCGCCTTTATGAGACTAATTGTTAAAAAACGGAATACCTCAAAATAGAATTTTGTGAAACTTCATATAATGTGAAAACCGAATTTATTTGTACAAAAGTTTTTAGGTTGATTTTGTATACTTACAGGAATGCTTGTAAATCTGGTTATATCTTTTTCTCTATAGAGCATCGGCATCGTTCAAGATACTTTTAAATGTCTGAATTAACATTCAAAGTTCTAATACTTAATCATTTTATTGGACAGTCGCCAGCAATAATATTTAAGTAGGTGTACTATACAACCTTATCAAATGAAACACACGAAAACCAAGCTATCTGTGCCCACTAAAGACTGCAAATATTGTACCTGATGTAACAAGGTTGTATAAAGTAAAGTGTTTACATACTCGTATTATTGCTCGGGACTGGACATAATTCTTAAGTAAAATAAATAAACCTTTGTCTTTTAGTAGCAGAAAGCTAACAGGCACGGCATCTATCACTACTTCAATAAAACCATCTCGATAGCGGAGACGTAACGAATGAGGAGTTCTCTTTGACTCATATATCAGGGGGTGGCCCTGGGTAGAGGCACCATGCGGTCAGATTTACTAGGGATTTTGATGAAACAAAAACTCATAAGAAAGGAATACTAAAGGAGGTAGGGATGGCGAGGAACAACGACGGTGACGGGAGAAGGTTCGAGGATTCGGGCTACGGCTACGATGTCGATCGGTCATAGCAAATATTTTAAGTAAATAGTGTCATAGGTAGTGGTGGAGTTAGGACTCCTATTAATATACTAAATTAAGTGACATAATTAGTGTTCGAGTTAGGATTCCTATTACAATGTAAAAGTAGGTAGTGTATTTCCGTGTCCGAATTGAGTAAGTTAAATCCTAAATATTTATGTAAATTTCTTATATTATTTATTTATTCTTTAATATCAGTCGTTTTGCAAGTCCTCTTTTTAAATTAATTGTATTAAGCCAGTGGAGGAATGACCAGTTTGGGACGAGTTCCTCAGGAACGGTGTGGATATTACTAGAAATCAATATTTTTTCCAAATTTCTAGTTGGTGGGGCATCAATCCCTCCCCCTCCCGCGGGGAGCTGGCTTGGTACAATTTATAGAAATTATTTCAAAATTTAAAATTAGTTTCAATTTTTAAACCCTGGGTTAGACCGTTGAGTCACAGTTGCTTTCAAACTTTGTTTTTGAACAGCTTTTTTTTAACCACACCAATTATCTAGCCCAAGGTAAGTTTCATAAGAACTTGTGTTCTGGATACTAGATAACGGATTTAAACATACTTATATATATATTTGTGAATACATACTTAATATACATATTAAACACCCAGACCAAGAGAAATATACATGTTCAGGTACACAAATATTTATCTTGTCCGGGGATCGAACCCAGGACCCTATGCGTATAAGGCCTAGGCTAAGTATCCCTGCGCCAGACAGGTCCTCAAAACACAGTTCATTAGAATTTGATTTCTTATTATAAGTATTCGTTCTATAGAAAAAATGACCTATTTTAAACGGCATACTTGCTAATGGTTGAGAGTGTTATAAATATTTGATAAAGAAATAGTTATTTGGTAGTGCAAGGCTGGAAAGTTGGTTATTTAACGGCGAGTTACCTCTATTGAAAGCTGAGCAAGCGAAGGATTCTAGGATTGAACCACGAGCGTAGCGAGTGGTTCAAAGATTGAATCCTGAGCGAAGCGAGGATTTCAAAGGTACAAGACGCTAAAAACTTTGCTGCCGTTGCACTCGGCAGCAAAGTTTTTAGCGTCTTTTTTCACCTCACAACAGCGAGGAAAATTGGTTGTTTCCGCGGTCAACTTCCTGTAAAAAATGCTTTAATCATAAAGTTTTTCAAAGTCAAAGTCAAAGTCAATATCATTTATTCAGTCTAGGCTGTTACAAGCACTTATGAACGTCAAAGAAGCTACGCCATCGGTTCACAAACCCTACGGCGGGAGACCTTGTAACGAGAAGAACCGGCAAGAAACTCGTCAAGGGCTGTTTTTTTCTCCCTGTTTTATTTCATACAGAGTCGTCAAATTGAAAAGTGACCTTAACATATCAGTAAGGTCAATTTCCATCACAAAAGGAAAATACTAATTAAAATATTACATTTTATGGTTATTGTAAACGTAAACAATTTTTAACTGGCAAAGAAAGACTTGTCTATCATACATGTCACTAGAAGACGCATCAGCTGGGTCACAATCTCAATCGTAATTAAAGTTAAAAAAAATAAACAAAAAAAAGCTTTTATATATTTGGAATAATTGAAAACATTATTTACCTTTATTTACTCTGATCAAGCAGTGCCACGCATCTCAACTCACTTATTCTCGTTGTTTTAATGATATAAATACTAAAATAATAAAAAAGGGAGTATTATAGTTAATTCAAAGTTATTTAAAGTAGGAATATATTGTTACTTATTAATAAGAATAAAAACGATTCCGTAAATGTTGACACTGACATAAGGTACAAGACAAAGACAATTAAAAAATAAAGATTTATGTCACAGTCCGAAATCCAATAATTATAGGCTGTGAAATCTCACCCAGCCTAATATAAAATTCTTATAACAAATAGTTTATTCTAATTGTTATTGATTTTATGATTCAATGAACTAAAATAATATAATAAAACCAAAACGGAGTATTATAAATAATTTAAAGCTATTTAAGAATCAAATATAACAAAAAAGTCAATAGTCCGATTCGGAACGCATTATGACATATTTTCAGGTATTGCATTAAAAAAGTACTTTGCCGCGCTAGGCCGCAAAAAACGATGTTCGTGTGAGGTGAAAATGTAATTTTCCTTGTCAGAAACTTACTTCACAGCTACGTTTCCATTTTTTTTTTACTATTTTTGAAGGCTTGCTAATTTATCCGGCATTTTCGATACTTTATATGGTCACCCTGTCTAAGGGTGTGGACGTTGCTATGGAAGTAGAACACATCAATATGTGTGCTTGGCTAAATTGAAATGGAAATCGTAGAAAAGATTTTGAGAAAAGGTCGAAGTAAAATAACGAAAATTGTATGATTCTCAGGAAACTCTTCTCTGAATCATAAAAAGTTATTTGCATTGAAAATACAATACGCCGATTGGGACCTATGGCGTTAAGCTTCTGTGATAATACCAAAACTGAATTGTTCCCGTTTGGTATTCTTGTCGGAATATTGTCAAAACAAAACAAAAGTATGTACATTTAATGCCTCAGAATAAACAATAACCTAATATTCGTAGCGTCCTGTAGATTTTCGGTCTGGGCTGCGCAACTAAAATGTACATTTTATTTACGGACTCGAAACGAAATTAAAAAGGTTACTTATATTAAAGTTGTAATGTAAAAAAGCTAGCCCTGACATCTTAAATTATCGAAAAGTTTTTACACTAAATGGCACATATTTGTTCTATTTATTACATTCCATTAAAAAACTATCAGGTATCTGTTTTACGGATCCGTGCAACAAAGTATGCATCTACATGTTTGAAGAGTGAATGTTCGACATACCTACTAGCAAAATTTTCAAAACGCGACTGGGACGCGGAAAATAGCGTAATTCGGGTGCGTGCTTGGTTTTTTTTTCTTTATTAAGTCTTTAAACAATAACATTACGACTACTTTCATATATTGTTATGAATCTTTCCTAATAGGGACGCCGATGATTTGGGCTTAAATACGAGTAATCGTCATAGCCTTTAGGCGAGCATAAGTTTTTATGTTCAAAACGCGTTTTAGATTATTGTCTTTCTTTCTTAATTAATTGCTTGCCTATGTCAAAAATATTGTATTTTTAGTATTTATAGAAATTGTACGGTAGATTTAGTTAAAAATGGATCCTCACAACACGTGTTATTACGATAAGAACTCGGGAGAAACTAAGATTATTCTCAAATATTTGGATAGTACAACCTCTTACTTATTTCTATTCATTGGGGTCTTGAAAAAGGATTTATAATGATGTTGTTATATTTACCATTCAACGACAAAGAAGCTAACAAGCATTCGCTACTACGCTTTGGCAACTATATTTACAATTTTTCCACGGAACATTTTCTTTTAGCGTATATTTTCTCAAAAGCCATCAAAGGTAATTATGAGTGCACATTGGAAAAGCTTTCGTTCGTTTCGCCTCCCGTGACCCGAATCCGGGAATTTCTTGGAGAAAATAGAATAAACACGTAGATTCAAGACTAATAACACTTTCTAGTCTACAAAATGTTTTTGGTATGCAAATGATCTCTTTATTATGTATATAGACCGGTATTTTGTGTATGTTGGAAAAGTAAATGGTTTAATGACAGAAACCGGAAATAACTGAATTTTTTTATATAATAGGTTACCTATGGAAAAAGTTTCTTCGCATTTTTTAAGAAAATTCGAAACACTTTTTAATATAGTTTATTTACATTTAACTAAAGTATGTAGGCGCTATTTTGTTCGATAACTTTTTGCAATCTTGTAGGTAGGGACATGATCCCATTGCTATAGAAATGGACAACAGGTGGAAATCTGAAGATGCAAGGTCAGGACTATACGGCGGATGCATTAACACCTCCCAGTCAAAGTCTCATTTTATCATGATGAAAAACGAAACCCCTTTTGTTGATTAATTCCGGCCGCTTCCTCTCAACTTCTTGCTTTAATCGCATCAGTTGTTCGCAGTAGAGTTCAGAATCGATGTTCCTGCCTGATGGTAACAGCTCATAATGCCCTTCCAATCCCACCAGCATCACCTTGTTGCGAGTTAACCCGGGTTTCGCCACAATCTGTGAAGCCTGACCGGCCTTTGCCCACGTTCTTGTCGTACGTGATCCACTTCTCATCACCTTCTTCAAAAATGGTTCGGTTTCATTATTTCGTAATAAAGAATCACAAATGAGTGCACGGTTCATTAGGTTTCTTTCAGTGAGCTCGTGAGGTACCCGAATATCGAGCTTTTTTGTGTACCCAGTTTTTTCAAATGCGCCAAAACTGTTTTGTGGTGAATTCCCAGTTCTTCAGCTACGTCGTAACTAGCGATATGCCGATCTTGCTCCACTTTTTCAAAAATGGCATCCTGTTTATCCGTAATAGTGCATCTTTGACGCGCACTTAAAACGCTTAAACCAAATTTGTACTACTCTCACAGACACTGCACTAGGTTCCTACACATCGTAAACTTTTTTCGCGGCTTGCGTTGCATTTTAACTTTTTGTAGTAAACGTTTTAAAATGTATCAAGTTTCTTCATTAGATTTACTCATCTTGACAGTAAGAAAAACAAATGAAAATCACACATTTTCCTAATTTGAATTTGGAATTATCGTCTTTAAAATTTAAACTTTTAAGGATACCAAAACCAGCCAGATACAAATAGTATAGCCAAAGAGATTTTATTGCAAGTTCATGCATACTATATGCGAAAAGACTTTTTCCCCAACCTAATATTTTTGTAGCTAAAATGTGTTTATGGTATACTACCTTTCACCCGCGGTTTTACCGGCGTGGTTCCCGTTCCGTGGGAATATCGAGATTTACAGTTCCGTTCAGCCGTTTACGCAGTTTCGCAAAAGAATCTTACGAACTAACCGTTTTAAACCAACTTACTTATATTAAAAAGGTTAATCAAACGAAAAAAAAAACTTGTTTTTTCATAATATTATTCGTAACATTCTGTACGTGTCTTTATATTTCTGAAATTTAATAAACCTTTTTGCATTGTTATTACAGACATTGTTCTTTGTCAAACAAAACATTGTACCTATCTGTGTCAGAATCTCTTAGTTTCGAAAGAATCCATAGGAAGTATCTATTACCTAATTCTTTATGCATGCTCATGTGATATACTTGTCTAGACATGGGTCGGCGTCTCTCAGTCTAGACCAAAGCTATTCCCTTGTCCTTTTGTAAATATTACTCAAGCCCGACCTACTTTTTATAATACTTTACGTGTGATGGGAGCTAAACATTTGTCGACGAAATATGAAAGTGGTTTGTGAAAGTAACGACACTTTCAGAGGGCCTACCGCCACCTCTTAGCGCAGTATTGTTTTAATCTCACTATGCTATTTTGTACTACTATCCTCATAAAGTAAGCTTGTTTTTTGACGGAAGTTTAGTCAATCTTTACTCAATCATCTGTTTCAAAGTGTAGAGTGTGCCAAACTTGACAACTTCAATAAAAACAAAACGCAAACAAAACGTTCTTTACCATGATGGTTTCTAAAAGATGATGGTAGGTCTACAGCTGTCTTCTCCCTACTTGCAATGAAAGATACGGATAAATGGGTCAAATTAAAATTGTTTGTTAATTTATGTGTACTCGTACCTTACCTACATAATAATATTATTTCACTGTAAACTGTATTATAATATCATATAAATGTCAAAACACCTTGCTTATTACCTACCGTTCTTTAGCCTATTTTATTATTAATTATATTGAAGTTTCACTCAGATCCCTAACGTGCAGAGAATATTCGTAATGGTAGCATTCGTTCGACTAATTTTGTATGAAAATGTGTATTTGCTAGTGCGATAGGCATTTGTAATTTCATCATCATCAATTCAATTTCATTGTATCTATCTGTCTATCTGTCTGTATTGCATTGCCCTTTATAAATTGTCATAACACCTTTTTGATTGGTTTACTGTTCATGTAATGAAGATTGAATAAATAAATAAAATAAATAGTGATGCGTTTAGCCGTCGCTAGGGAGCGCTTCCTTATGATTAATTCCACTTGACTCGCGAGGAACTGCACTGGCGGCCGCGAAGGTATTGTGCTCCAGACGCGAACTATGAACATAATATCTAGTGAATGTATGTAATAATATATAAAACGTAAAGCTTACTCGGACTAAAGAAAGGCGCAGATAGCGAGTCGTTTGAACATTATGAAATAGCATTGGCATAGCGTAATAATTATTAAACTATGGCATTGGATCGCCTCAACAGTGCGAACGAGGCTTTATTAAATTATCTATCTATTAATACTAAAATTTGCTTAATATACCTACTTATCTGTTTATCTGAAAAAAAAAATGTTTTTCAATCAGAAGATCAACTGCGTTAATACCAGTAGCAACTAAGTTTATAAGCGAACATGTCGTTGTCAAACATATAATACAACGAACTATACCTATTGAAAAAACAACAATGTCCCGCCTTTGTGAGTGGCATCGATTTTTTGTAGTATTTTTTTCTCCTTTTAACTTTTCAGTGTCAAAAAGCTTCAAATATCCTTACAAATAAACCAGGAATTTCGAATATTCCAATAGCGATAGCGTCAAATGCGTGGTTTGATTGCAGAAAAGATTTTAAATTTCACAAGTGCCCGGAAAACGGGGCGGAAAAGGAATATTATTATGCCACTGACGTGGATCGGAAAACCCTGAGGACTATCGTACCCTGCGGTGCATTTCTGTTGAAACGACTAAAAAGTTCTAATATTTTTACGACTTTGTTCTATTTTGCCGGGCCGATGGCGCAGCGATACTCATCATGGCTATTCAGCCAGGTGGTTGTTAGTTCTGTTCCTACATGTAAAAAAATTGATGATCTTTGTGGCGTTATTTTACTGACTATGGGTAAAATTTTAGCTGAACGGCCGAACCGATGCTATGAAAGCTAAAATTTTGCATACAGGATTCTTTAACGATGCAGGCGATTTTTTTATATTTCCACGGGAACGGGAACCACGCGGTTGAAAGCGCGGGCAGCCGCTAGTGTATTATAAATGTTGAATGTTTCGGAATTCTTAACCACTGAGCATTGTATGTTTCGTGTATTTTTTTCATACAAATACCTTCGATCGTACCTTCGTTGGTGCTATTTAACTCGGAACAGAATCAATGTTGTTCGGAATATGATATTGTCTGACATTTAAAAAAATTCTGATACTTCAATGCACTTCTAATTCAAGAAACTAGCAAATCACAACTACGCATAGCATAATACAGTAAATATAAAAGTGACGATACAAACTTTACAACAGGCGCGGTACATAAGGCTGACGTTTCGTAAGCTGAACTTTACTTGCAATTTTAATGTCAAGATAAACAGCTCTCGTTCGTGCCGCATTAAGTATTTTTACATGGTTATTTTTAAGCACGAATTACAAAGAAAAAGTATAACAAGCAGATAAACTAGGACATCCAATGTTTAACTGGTGGCGTTCGTGACGCCTTGTTTTTTCAACAAACATTTGCGAAAGTTAACTATTAATTAATTAATTAATATTAATATATCAATTATTATTATTAATAGTAATAAATTAATAAATATTTTATTTTAATTTATATCTATAATAATATAATAAATGCGGAAGTGTGTTTGTTTGTCCTTTCTTGACGCCCTAACTAAGCAACCAATGGACTTGATCTTCGGTATAGAGTTAGTTGAAGGGATGGAGAGTAACATAGACAAATAGAAAAATATTGGGAAATTTCAACTCGGCTACAAGTGAATTCTTAGATGGGACTCGAACCCACGACCTTTGGAAATCAGGTCCATTGCTCTAACCACTGAGCTACCGAGACTTATATATACTTTCCCGATAGATATAAACATGATAACTTCATGTATATATCTATTTTATGTCTAGAGTATAAAACCATGTTTTTCTCACCAGAAGAAAGCATTATTGTATAAGCACTATATTAGTTTTAGTGGAAGAAATTGAATTAACTCCAGACTTCTTGGGTCGTTAAAAATTACTTGACGCTAGCCAGAGCAGAGATAAAGTGATGGGGTTGTCGATGTCGAAGATTAGTACTTAGTTTTTAAAAGAAATTTATATTGTAAATAAACCTTATGCATTAAACATTTGAACTGTTTAACATGAAAGCAGTAAATATTGAATTAAAATTATTATTTGACGCTTTTTAATGACAATCTGGTTGTTCATCTAAATCTGTTCAGCTCTTTTAGTGCGATTGAGTAACAAAAAATCTCAACATCTTAACAAACTTTCACATATTATTGTCTAACATATTATTACAATTCAAAATAGGTCTAGAATTTCACCTGCACGCAACCTCGTATTAGTTGAAAATATACGTCACACAATTTCTATTGAAAATTCATTTCATCATCCCGTCAGGGCGACATTTTATTTATTTTATTTTATTTTTTATTTTTTAAGAAGGTTTACAGCTATCAATAACACAGTAAGTTACAAACTAACAACTTAAAGCCAATTACAAACCCTCACATATAAAAAATGAACGAAAATGAAAACATGAGACTAGTTGCTTTTTTTCTAGTATATTTTCTTGTTTAATTTCTATCACATGAAAATTCATTTGCTTCGGTTCAGCATACGCGGCTAAATATAGATTTATTAAAAAAAAACTACTAGCTATTCAGGTAGAAAAAAATAACTAGCTCGATGATCCGTGCTTTGGAAGGCACGTTAAGCCGTTGGACTCTCTCGGCTGCATTTTGCTGTCGTTAAAACCCACGAATCTCGTGTAAGAGCTCGTGTGGCACATTTTCCATATCTTTCCAAGTAAGGCCAGGAGAGATTGAAAATGGCTGATGGTTATGATTCAGGTTGCATTGCAACAAAAACATCGATAGTCTTATTCCCCACACTGCAAGGTAAAGAATAATCCCAGATTAGCTCGATACCGTTATGTTCTGTAGCGTTCGCCGCCGTGCCACTTAGCACAGTATAGTACATACAGTATTTTGTCTTAGCCTTTTTCTTAATAAAAGTTAATTATGTGTTTACGCGCGGTACGCAATATACGATAGGGCTGCCCGCCAACATAGATTTGCCATTACACACGCTTACTGCCTTCGTTCAAAACTTTCACAGCGTGATTTTTTCACCGCGCTGCAGTCGAGACCATACATATAGTACTCTGTGGTCGAGACTTAGACGCTTGCCAAGCGAGAGGAGCCGCGTCGGGTATTACTCGCGAACGGACCTTTTGTACAAATATAAAATACTGTATTTATCTTTATACTGTGGTGCCACTTAGCGACTGTACTAATTAAATTTTGCTGGAGTGCGAATGTCTTCCTCTTGGGCGGACCCAATGCATGGTTAATAGCGGACTAATAATCATTGTCAAATGGCTTTCAACCGCTAATTTTGGCAGCTAAGTGTGTCTGTGAACTCGGAATTGTCCGTGGATTTGTCACTTAGGTAGGAGAAATAATAGTATTTTGATAATAACTTTTGAAAAAGTTTTATGAGAAGGCAGTTGTTGGGCTCATTTTGATGTCGTCGTCGTCTCAGCCACATAACACCTACTGCTGGGTATAGGCCTCCCCCAAGGATCTCCACAACGATCAGCCCTGCGCTGTCCGTATCCAGCGTCTTCCCGCTAACTTCACCAGAACGTCGGTCCACCTTGTGGGGGGCCTACCCACGGAGCGTTGTCCTGTGCGCGGTCCCATTCCAGAACCTATCCCCATACCCCAACGGCCATCGGTTCTTCTTGCTATGTATCCCGCCTACTGCCATTTCAGCTAAGCAATCCTTCGAGCGATGTCATTTACTTTAGCTCTCCTACGGATCTACTCATTTCTGATTTGATCACGTAGAGAATCGTCGAGCATAGCCCATCTCCATTGCACGCTGGGTGACCTTGAGCTTTCTTAACAGACCATAGTTAGCGACCACGTTTCACGTTGCCATAATCGCCACGCTTAGCAGGCGGGCTAGTTGCCTTTTACGACACCCACGGGATGAGAGGAGGTAGTGCTATTCTAAGCCGACACTACACAGCTATTTTGATGTAGTAACAAGAGATTTATTGATCTATCTATAGTGCCTTTGTATAGAATGTTTTTGTTTAATGTACGACGGGGACACTCTTAGCCATCATCATTCCTGCTGTTAAGTATTGATAAGGCTGAAGATAGAAGCGAGCCTCTCGCGGAATCCTCAATCACTGAGGAACTGGCTATCTTATCTTTAACTGCCGGAACACAACAATGCTGAAAACGTTGTAGTTATGATTTAGATAAGATGGTGGTAGCTAGCCAGGTGGACTTATAACAAATCCTACCACCAACCAAACCGAATACATATGTATCCCCGCTGGGGATCGAACCCGGGACCCCTGGGTCTGATACCGGTGGTTGTACCAAAATGTCTTCAAAAATGTAAGGTTAAGTAATAATCTTGAATCTAATAAGCCGCTGTAGATCATAACATAACTGATAACTAGAAGATGGAAAAATCTTTGAGTTTTCTCAAATTGGCCAGACTAAAATACTAAATTTAAAAGTCATAAATATTTGAGTTTTATACTTTTGCAGCGCTATTATCTATCGTTCTATCATTATAACTACATAAATAATGTCAAAGGGTTGATGGAAATAATTGATATTTCCACGGCATGTTATACAAAGAGTTACGACTAAGTGAATTTTCTGAAACGTGATCCTTTGCTTACATTGTTAATAACAAGGATAGATGATAAAACGTTATGTATCTACCAGCAAAGGATGTTTTGCTACGCAGTTTTGACATCGAGATGTTTATCTTGCGTTAGATTGTATGTGTATAGTATCGATTTTGGGATACACTCATAATATGGACTGGAGATAAATTTGGTGGTTCGCAATAAATCTCGAGAACCACTTTTTCGATAGTCATTTCACTTACCTTTGCATTCGTCTTTTAAAGCGTTACTTGCTGTCCTTCCCTTAATTTTTTAACCCCCGACGCAGCGCAAAGAGGGGTTTATGATTTTGTAATTTTTGCATTTTGCAATGCTATTTTTATACTTATGGTAAATTTTTTATAGAAAAATATTGGAAAAAATTAACTCGGCCACACTGCTGAGAATTCACTTGTGGCCGAGTTAATTTTTTCCAATATTTTTCTATTTAAAATTTACCAGCAAAGAGGGGTGTTATAAGTTTGAAGCCTATGTCTGTCTGTCTGTCTGTACGTATATTCGTAGAGCCTAAACGAATCAAACGATTTCAATGCGGTTTTTTTTAATTGAAAGCTAAATCAATCGAGATGGTTCTTAACCACGTTTGATGAAAATCCATCCGGCCATTTATGGAGATGGTCAACTGCCTGCCGAAACGGTAAAAGATACAAAGGTGGCGCTTTGACTAAAATAATGTACACCGTGGGCAACTTTAGGTACAGCAAAAAAAAAAACAAAATGGCGTCAATAAATTTGTACATAAATATTTGTAGTGCCTAAACGAATTAAGCGATTGCAATGCGGTTTTTTATAATTTTGTGTTTAATTTAAAAAGGATGAAATAATAATACAATTTTACCATTTTAAAAACCCCCGACACAAAAAACTTCAAAAAAATAGAATTTCTCTCTCGGTCGGGGGACCCCCAACGTATAATATACCCTTTTAGTACTTCTCTTTTTGTGGTCCCCCGACCACCCCCGACCACCGACTTAGGACTTATAATATTCCCTATTATAGTGCCTTTTAGCGAAGCTCTCTTATTTAAGTAAATAATTAAGAACTGAATCCATGAGGTTCTGTTTTAACAAGTCAGCTTTAAAAAAGTAGGCTTCATATTTTGAGTAGAGTATTTGATATTAAACTAAACACAATCTTATTTATTAATAAAAAATGAGCAAAAATTATTCCTTTTATATTTTTGAATTTTTAACTGTGTGATATTACGAAATAATTCATTTAATTATAAATACTAGTGTGCATGAAAAAATAAGTAGACATAAGATAACGGGGAACAGAAAACATTACGAAGATTCGGTACATTTGAATAATCAAATCTTTAAATATATAGCAACACAACACTATTTTTTTGAAGTACCTTATGAATTTTGATACCCTTGAGAGTGTTGAAGTATACGTTATTGCGGCATGAATAGCCTTAACTTTCTAACGGTAATTTTGAAGTTTAATTTTTTCACAGCTTGAAGAAATTGTTAACGTGAATATATAAACTAAATAAACGTAAAAAAAATAGGACCGTTTATGTCACAAAAAACGTAGATTTTTCGTACGTAGACTTCTCGGTCGGGGGACCACAAAAAGAGAAGTACTAAAAGGGTAAAGTATTATACGTTGGGGGTCCCCCGACCGAGAGAGAAGTTTTATTTTTTTTTAAGTTTTTTTTTGTGTCGGTGGGTTTTCTCCATCATATTAGAATTTTAGATGAGTACAATCCGGAAACTTCCCGATTGACCAGTAAATTTTTTTTGGGAAATGTTTTCTCGGAAAGTATTAAGGTTAAAGAAATAGTTTATATTTTAAATGAAATACCTGTTAATTTATGATTTTTAATTTTTGCATTTTTCAATGCTATTTTTATACTTTTGATAAATTTTAAATAGTAAAATATTGGAAAGAATTAACTTTGTGAATTCTCAGATGGGAATCGAACCCATGACCTTTGGAAATCCGGTCCAATGCTTTAACCGCTGAGCTACCGAGACTTGCGAACCACCGTCGAAATTCTCCAATACCTTTATATTTTTAATACGCTGTAGGCCAGCGTTGTCACATCAATGCTAGGAATATCCTTGCATTCGAAAGAAACATCTTTTCAGGTGTTTAACGATCGATTAAGATGCAACAGTCAATAATATATGATTTTTGAATTTTTGCATTTTTCAATGCTATCTTTATACTTATGATAAATTTTAAATAGAAAAATATTGGAAAAAATTAACTAGAATTCACTTGTGGCCGAGTTAATTTTTTCCAATATTTTTCTATTTAAAATTTATCATAAATACCTGTTAATGTTGTATTATTTGTGATATGAACGTTTGCTATATATTTATTACTTTTTTAAATAAAGCTCCCTAAAAAACTCTAATAGTCAACTAGGAAGTTCCCGAACTGTACCTATATTATTCTTCCAAATAAGAAAATTAGACTTTAAAAAACGTCCAAATGACACTATTTCACCGAAACACAATTTTGTGCAAGCCGTGAATTCGTGGTGATTTGGCAACATGTGACTAAATTGGTCATCACTAGATGTTCGATGATGTGTCTACTCGCTACTCAGTGCCAAAACGTCGGGAAACCAAAAAAAAAAAAAACTTCCCGGTTGACCAGTAGAGTTATTTTGGGAAACGTTTTCTCGGAAAGTACTAAGGTTAAAGAATTAATTAATTTTAAATACCTATAAATGTTCTGTTATATCTTTACTATATATAATATTATAAAGCTGAAGAGTTTGTTTGTTTGAACGCGCTAATCTCAGGAACTACTAAACCGATTTAGAAAATTCTTAGACCATTAGAAAGCTACATTTCTCCCGAGTGACATAGGCTATATTTTATCTCGATATTCCCACGGGAACGGGCACCACGCGGGTAAAACCGCGAGGATCCGCTAGTGTTCTATAAACGTTTACTGTATATCTGTTACTTGTATAAATAAAGCTCCTTAAAAAAACTCTACTGGTCAGCCGGGAAGTTCCCCGACTGTACCAAATATATCTTTCGGGTAAATCGTCGTTGTCGTCTCAGCCACATGACACCCACTGCTGGGTATAGGCCTCCCCCAAGGATCTCCATGACGATCGGTCCTGTGCTGCCCGCATCCAGCGGCTTCCCGCGACCTTCACCAGATCGTCGGTCCACCTTGTGGGGGGCCTACCCACGGAGCGTCGTCCGGTACGCGGTCGCCGGTTCTTCTCGCTATGTGTCCCGCCCACTGCCACTTCAGCTGAGCAATCCTTCGAGCGACGTCAGTAACTTTAGTTCTCCTGCGGATCTCCTCATTCAAACAGAAACAGAAACAAATCGGGTAAATAAATCGCACTAAATACTCCGCAAAAGGTGTTTTATTTTATACCAGTCATGTCGAAAAATTGGCTCAACAATTCAAGATACGAAGGCAGGCTTAGGCATGTTCAGGCCCTAGGAACGTCACTGATTTGATCGAAATTAAAACTCTCGTAAGTCTTGAAAATCTCTCACTTTATAGGAAAAGTGTCTACTCGCGTAAACTTCCGCGGAATTATAAGAGGACATAAAAAGAATCCAACTTTTCGCATTTTACAGCAGATGACACTACCTAATCTAAGTTAAGAGAACATTTTTAAACACGGGCTGGCCGCAAGACGCTCCTCACCGCTGAAATATCGTGGCTCACAGCGTTTTAATAGAAAAGGACGTAAGATAAATTGTTGCCAGGTTTCCTTGTCACACGGAGATGAATGTTCGGTGTTGCTAGGAAATTGTAAATTGAAGTCATATTCTCGAACAGATAGGCAGTGAATGAATGAGTAATGGTTGGAACGAAGTGAATTTCAATTTGACGCTCTCGTGGAGATTCATTTCATTACTTATTAATCGAATAAACTTAAAGAACTTTACTTATAATGGAATAATATTGTCGATTCGTTTCCCTGGAGGTTTGAATGACATTTATTCATGTAAGTTTAATAGCATGTACTTATACATTTATTAATTATCCCGAGTTGCATTTAACGCAAACAATGGAAATAAGTAAAAAAAACACATTACCGCAAAAGTCAGCATTATAGGTATCTGTAGCTGCTGTCAAATTCTGAATTTGTACTTTTTTTTTTGTGTTGTTAGTATCATTGATTTGATTTTAAATAAAGATAGTTACCATGTGGCTTAGAAGCAAAATTCTTCCTAGGTCTTAGAGCCGTGAACCATTTCTTAAAACAGAAGGTTTCACTCTTTTGGACGACGAAGACACAGCTTTATTTTATGACTTTGTTTATTTTTTTATTACTTTTAATAACTTACTTACTTATTACTTTATTTATTAAAAAAAAAAGATTATGCATATAGAGGTAGTAATTTTAGTTTTTAATTGAGAAATAATATTACTAAAGTGACGCTTATCTAAATGATAAAATTGTATTAAATATTTTAATGATTTTTTATTTTTTGCATTTTTCAATGCAATACTTTTATACTTATGATAAATTTTAAATAGAAAAATATTGTTTAAAATCAACTCGGTCACAAGTGAATTGAGAGCATTGGACATTAGAGTGAGAACATTGGACCGGATTTCCAAAGGTCGTTCCAAAGGTTCGAGTCTCAGCTGAGAATCACTTGTGGCCGAGTTGATATTATCGATTATTTTTTTGTTTAAAATTTATCATTGTATTAAATAGTTTATAACTGACATTTGCATTAATTCTAACATAATTCATTGACATTGTTTTTTATTGTAATTCTAATATTTTTTTAATGATTCATTTGCATAAACTTTCGTGTCTTCTTCTTCTTTCTTAATTAATGGCCTGCTCGCGATGAAATTCACGAATTTTGCCAATGTCAAGTAAATATATTTTGTAGAATAAAGAAATTGTACGGTAAAATCTAAAAAACGCTATGACCCGCGGCCATCTTCTCAAACATTATCAACTTTCATGTCAATATTTTCAATAATTATTTTTCTGACATAAGTTTTATTTGACAAGTATTGTTATTTTCTTTTTTTATGTGTAACAACCGGTAACAACATTTTCACGTTGAAGTTCTTAACAGAATATGCTGGTGACTTTTATTATAAAAATCTAATTGTACCATATTTCAGAAAATAAATAAACCTTATGCTATTTTGCACTATTGGCACCTGCAGCCCACTTCTATCTCGGCACTTCTTCTATTATCTGGTTAATTAGCTCTAGTGATTAACTGAATCGTTGCCGCTTTTAAAATTATGGTTTTTAGTTAGTTTTTTTAAGTTTTCCTCAGCTGTCATGCACCTAATTGTTATGGTCGGATAGTACTATAAACACTGATTTTTGTTGCAACAGTATAAAGTACATGGTAATCTTCTTCCACAGATACAACTCCAAGCTGACAACGTTAGCCTTACCATCCGTGATCTTCGAGCCGAAGTTCCGTGGTGCGGTTCGGAACCTGGTGTACTCAGACCTGCCTGGACAGCCACCGAGGCGGCAAGAGCTGAGGCACTCGAGAGACTTGAAGGTAAGTGCACATTTTAGGGATATTTGTCTTGTTACATTTTCGTAATAATACTCCGCTTTACCTACGAAGAAGAAGATAAAAGAACGAACGAAAGTCGAACATAAGTTCTAAATTCGTATAGGGAACTGTCGTAGTATGTATGTACAATTCCGAAGACCGTAGGAAATCGCAGTATTGACAGTTCGTAGTTCGAAGTAATATTCGCGAGGTGAACATTAATAAAATGTACAAAAGAAACAAAGGACGACGAAAAATAAAATACTTGTGCAGCGCAGGCCTAGACTTTGCACCTATCCCATCTTAGTAGAAAACGAAACGAACATGAACGAAACGTTACCGTTGACTTCAACGATATTTTATAAATTATTTTTCATTACTCTCCTATCTTCTTTTTCATAAGGTGTGAAGTAGTAATTGAAACCCATGTTGACTGTCATCTATTATGTGTTTCATTTGAAGTAGCAAAACTGGACACACAAGTGACTCAAAAAGCTTAGCAAAGAAATGAAATTACCTACGTGATTACGATTACCGGATTTGTATATAGACTTGATAGGCACCTTGGCTTCTTTCCAGATTCTATCAAAGGTATCCATGGCTACTGAAGCATTGAATATAATAGACAGTGGCAGGAACAGTGGTTCAGCACATCTAACTGGAAATATAGATGGGATACCATTTAATCCAGGCCCCTTATACAAGGTGCCGTGTGGTGACGGCCTAAGAATACAAGTGTCACCACTCCCTTATATGCCTGGGATGTCGTAAGAGTCGACTAAGAGGCTCGACGCATTGGAAACTTGTGCGAAAGAAGGAAAACTTGAAATTAACCGTCTACCAACCCGTCTGGCCAGCGTGGTAGCAGTAGGCTAATAGCCTCCTATGAACGCCACAATAGGCATGAGCTAGGAGAGGCCTATGTCCAGCAGTGGACGTCCACAGGCTGATAATGGAGTACAGTTTTTTTGTGACAATTGCATTTTACATATAGCAGTATATAAGGTAAAATAAATTTTAAAGGTCAGCAAAAGTTATCATAAAAAGCGATAAGTTGGACGGTCCAACATAATTTACATAAGTACCGAAACTTTGACAACTTTCTAATTTCCAAAGTTTGATTGGACAGAGAAAATTCGAATCTCAAACGACACTTGGACGCCGAAGACTATAAATTTTACAAAAACAATAGAAATAAGTTTAAATTGAATTTCTTGCTTAACTAGTTTCGAATCGTCGGATCAAAAAGAATTTCGTGAAAAATCTCCAATTGATATATTTTTTACTTATATTTTCTTACTTTTTTTGTCTTACAATAATATTCGTATGCGTTATTAAACAAAGGTTTCTAGCTAGATAGACTATATATAATATAGGTAACTATAATAATATACACACATTGCTATCTTGCCTTATTGTGATTTAAGTTTTTCTACTCAAATGATAAGGAAATGAATCAAATTCATGTCTTACAAAAATAATCCTTTACTAGTTTAACTTGTTAAAATTTACTTTAAGCATTTTACGTACTTATTGTTTCCGCTATAAACGCTACATGTCTGAAAATCTTCCTTTGAATAAAATAAATTATAGAACTCCGTGGAAACTGGGCCAAATCTTTTCACCAACTGCGAAATAGTCAAGGGAATGCGCTTTTCAGAAGAAAATAACTTTCTTTGCTACTATATTTCATAAACGTCTCAATTTTCAGTCTCTCCGGCACGTACTAGAACTCCCTGTGTAGATATTACGACCTTATTTAGCAGGTATTATGTAACATTTCCGTATGTCTGATTCTCAGTATTCTATATAATTGAGCGTTACTTAAGCATTGTGGTTTACGTTTACTCTTAAGATTGGTATTAAAGGGTGCTTAAGGTCGCATTTTGTGCTTCCTCAGATAAGGAATTGTGTTGTTGCGGGGAAATTGTGTAAATATTGATGTTTTTAGCGAGGGAGGAAATAGGGTTATCATGATATACCGCTTATTCCTCACGAGTAGAGACGATATCGTTTGGTAATTGGGTAAAGGTCTGCAAAACACGTCTAGAGCGAATGACGGCACGAACTTCAGCTGTATTAAGCTATCGATTTGACGTTATTTTTCACTCCACTATATTGCGACCACCAAAAGCCGGCACCTTGATTTTAAAAAAAACCAGTGTCGTTTCCTTTGTAAAACTCGTCCTTAAAAAATGAAACGTGACGGAAATTATTTTCTAAGCAAAAATTGATTCATTTTGGATAAATAAATGCAAAAGAAACGTCGTATTTCTGTTTATTATAACTTTTTGACGTCTAAGCCACTGAATTTATTTTATGAAAAAAAGTTCATAGATTAATTCCGTGGTGAAAAGATAGGAGCTTAGAGAGGGTCATAGGTTACTTTTATCTTTACTAAACAGCGCTATATAATCTTGCTTTAACCGAATTCCACGTGGATATAGGCCAGATCGTCGGTCCACCTTGATGGGGACCTACCTACCCACAGAGCATTGCCCGGTGCGCGGCCATTCCGGAACCATTGCGCCCCAACCGCCATCGATTCTTATACCTAAACAGAAAGTGCTCATTCGCTGAAGAACCTTACCCAAGGCGAATAATTGTATCTCTTAGGGCCTGTTTCACAATCTAAAAGTAAGTTCTGAGTAGCTTCCTTGACACAGAATTTGCATATCTGTCATATCAAAACTGTCAAATTATCTGGCAAGTAAGCTATCAAAACTTACTTTTCGATTGTGAAATAGGCCCTTATACTTATGCTGGGTTGCTGGGTTCTTCATCAGGTGTGCCAAACCTCCGATTTTTATACGTCAATCGAAAATACTTTTGACGTTTAACAACTTATGCCAAGGTGCTATATTCGTATTTTTATTGTTTAGCTTGGCTGCTAAGGTTCTACATCAGATGTACTAGACCTTCGATATTTGCACGTCAATAGAAAATGCTCATTACGCTCAACAACTTTACCTAAGTTGCTATTTTAATATCTCTCATAGTTTGGCTGGACTGCTATAGTTCCACATCAAGTATTACGATCTTCATTTTTTTCTTTCATAAGAACTTTCTCCTGGCAATAATAAACACAACAAATAATGAGTTAGCGAAATTGTTCCATCCGTTCACGCGTGATGCGATGACCAAGAGAAATAGCAATTCATTTTTATTTTTATAAAGTATTTAACTAATCTAATAGAGTTATTCCCCCCTCTTGTAGCAATATGTTTTTTTTATTAACCCTTCGAACAATGAGGTACTAGGTTATGTAAGTAATGATGAAATGTTAACGATTCGCCCTGCCCTGTACCTCTGTGAGGCGTACAACGGAACATAGCTACATTAAAATTTAAGTGAATGTATCGGCAAGGAGCTTTAGAGGGGTCTACTACATAAAGAGATTGTAGTAATAGGACGATGTTCGTCGTTTGAACTATTCTCTTAAAATAAAGTAAAAAAAAATAGAAATACATTCTCTAGTATGTATTTTAAAATTTGATCTTGAGGTAACGATAGGAACATTTTTTTTCTAACAATATTGGCAAAACAAGCTTAAAACAGTTGGGGTAGTAATGTGGAAAGTAATTCCCATATTCTTTTATGATAAATTTTAATAGAAAAGTATTAGAAAAAAAAACTTTTTATAAATAAAATTTAAACCGACTTCAAAAAGTCAAAAATAAAACTTTTGGAGTCGGAGCCAGCTAAGGCAAGAAAAATAAAAATATAGTTAAAAGAAGTGCAATGTAGAATACCTCGGCTGGCTAGTACTTTTTGAAGTCGTTTTTATTTTTTTATATAAAAAGATTTTTATTTCATAATTTTTTGTTACATCATGTGCCGTAACTTACACAAAAAATCAGCTTATACACAACAATGATGTCATCTAGGTAAACGACTACTAGCCAAAATTATATTTTTCAGGATTATGAAAACCTACTAATCAAATTTTCAAAGATTATATGGGACTACACTTGAACTGTGTTCTTTCAGATAAAAAAAGAATTATTAAAATCGGTTGACAAACTGACGACGTTAAAATAAAACATACATAAAAGAATATATACAGACTTGAGAACCTCCCTTTTTTGAAGTCGGCTAAAAATCGAGTCGGCTCGCAAGTTAGACAGGCGGGACGGCACGGGATTCAAAGCCGCGACCTATGGGTTCTGGCTCACTGACCACTGAGCTACTGAGCCATCTGAACTTAGTCAATTTTTTCTAATATTTTCTATTAAAATTCATCATTATATATGATACATTTTAATATATATTATTAGAAAAAATCGTCTCAGCTCTATAATAGCATTGAAAATGCAAAACTTTAAGTAAGTACTTTATCTTTAACCCCCGACGAAAAACAGGGGTGTTATAAGTTTGACATGTGTGTGTATTTGTGTCTGTCTGTCTGGGGCAACGGAGCTCCTAAACGACTGTATCGAAATTTGATGCGGTTTTATTATTTTTACCTTAGTCGAAGCTGAACGTATGTCGTTTGATAATGTAGTTCTGTTCCAGTTTCTCAGCAAGTAGTTGGTAGTCCTATTTACACTTTTGTATTTCAAATAACTTTTCATGAAACTGGTTATACAGCTTAGAATGTTATGCTGTGTGTTTCGTTCATTAGACTAATTAGATATTTGACTTATTTGAATTACAAAAGTTCTTCTAGTAATAAACATCAAATTTATCCATACATTTTGTGACATATTACACTCGTTAATTAAACGTGAGGTATTTTTCAATTTTATTTTTATAAAATCTGCATTTTAATCTAAGTCATTTATAACGCGAACTATTACGAATTCCAAGTTTCTCGACGATCGATTGTGGTCCTTAAGAACATCTCGAGAAATCATGCCCGCGGATTTATGTAGCTCATTCATCATAGTCGCAAATGCAATTTGAAACTATGACGTTTCTGAATATTATAGATATGCGGTTTGGTTTTGCTGAAGCTGCTGGTGAGAAAATTTTAATGTATGGTTCGTTTTCTGTTTGTAAAACGTGCAGTTGTACTTACAAAAAGTGATTTTGGATTTAGCATAATACTTTACAATTTATATATTCAAAATATACTGAACTGAGCTTCCCCAACAACTCATACTACCTGGGTAGTTGGGGTAACTGAATATCTAAAACCTTTGTTAAAATGCTAACATCAACTGAACATAATTTTTTAAAAACCTATTGTTATAAGGACCCTTATGTAAAGGTCAATGGTTATTGAAAAGAGTTTTCTTTTCAACTTTTATCAATACATTCAAAAGAAAAGATTGTTAAAAAATCTTTCGCAAACCAAGCGAAGAGTAAAACAGTGTCGATATAATTCAACTCATTTTTCTCTCGAGCGAACGATATTGCCGCCATGTTTTTCTTTCTACGACCTTTTGTAAATGGCTTTGCGTTCAAAAACATAAACATCGGGGCTCATGACATTATTGGCGTCCCGTAACCCATGTCAGATCTCCTATAAAGACGAATTATGCTTATAGCGTGGGCCTTTAACATATCTATTGTTGAATATTACAACATATTTGTGCTCCCGAAGGCTTTATGTCGTGTCGACGACATATTTGTAATGTAAAGATTATATTATTACTAGCTTTCGCCAGTGGTTTTACCCGCGTGGTTCCCGTTCCCGTGGGAATATGGGGATAAAAAGGTTTGTCGATTGGTTGCTTAGTTAGGGCGTAAAGAAAGGACAATCAAACACACTTTCGCATTTATAATATTAGTTAAGATTAAGATTAAGATGAATTGTTATCAGCGATTTTTCAGTCAGTTGGATTGGGTGTCTTTTTAGTTATTATAAAACTCCACTGACGTACTGTTTCAAACTGTACTAATACCTAATTTAAATGGGATCGTTTGTAAGTATGTTTCTATCACGCGTACACGGCTAAAGAGATAAAAAATAAAACATGTTTATTACTTATGATACATTTTAAATAGAAAAACACTGGAAAAAATCATCTCCGCCACAAGTGAACTCCCAGATGGGACACGAACCCACGATCTTTGGAAATCCGGTCCAATGCTCTAACCACTGAGCTACCGAGACTTGCGGGCCATCGTCAAAATTCTCCAATACTTTTAAATTTTTAAATACGCTGTAGTTCACTTGTGGCCTAGTTGATTTGTTCCAGTGTTTTTCTATTTAAAATTTATCATAAGTATACAAAATAGCATTAAAAAAATGCCCAAATTCAAAACTCATATAAAAACATGTTTAACTTTAATTAAGATGATCTTTTCCTTACAAAAAAGCCATGACCTGGTTCCTGTGGGAATATGTTGACGAAGTTACAGGCGGCCATAAATAATAATAACTTAATAAAGATACGTCCAACCAAAGTCACATGACAGTAGCACGCACCAATCAATAAGTGACTCCAATATAAATTGTGTCCACATTTGACAAACTTGAAAAGGAATCCAAGAATCCTGTACCTCCCACAGGATTTTCTGAGTCGCTTTGACAAAGTTTCCTTTTGAGCGTGACTCAGTTACTTCTATTGTTGATACGATATTACCGAGATTTTCGTAAAACACAATAGGCCTCTGGAAATCAAGAGGACACGTGTAGCTTACTTACCTCGAGGATTTTGGTTAATCTAATTTATTTGTAAGGTGGGGGACGGGTTTAGCGAAAAAGATACGTAAAGACATTTATTTTTTTCTATTCTTATAATGTGAAAAGAAATCTTACAATGATTTCTGAAATTTGTTCTACAATAAGTACTTCTTTATTAGTGTAATTCCTTGTTGGTGAACTTTATAGTAGGGTGTTATCCAGTAGATCTATCCTCTAATGAGATACATAATTAATGAGAATATAGTTACACTTGTTAATTTTGTACCCTTTTGTCTGTAATGTATGTTTGTAACCTTTTCCTGCCTGATGCTCTTATATGATGAAGTTCCTTATAGATAAATGCGTACTAGTAGTTGGGTATGTCTCTTTTTGCTAACTTTTAATTAACTATATGCCGTGTGCCGTGTGGTGACGGCCTAAGAATACAAGTTTCACCACTCCCTTACATGCCTGGGATGTCGTAAGAGTCGACTAGGAGGCTCGACGCATTGAACACCTGTGCGAGAGAAGGAAAACTTGAAACAAACCCTCTACCAACCCGTCTGGCCAGCGTGGTAGCAGTAGATAACCTCCTATGACCGCCACTATAGGCGTGAGCTAGGAGAGGCCTATGTCCAGCAGTGGCCGTCCACAGGCTGATGATGGAAGGATGGATGAATTAACTATATCGAGCGCTTTCGAAATACACATTTTAAGCAATTATTAACAAGTTATGTTGGTCTATTGGTTACATTTAGTGTAAATAATACTCGAACATAATAAATGTTAACACAAAACAAATTAAAATTGTTTATGGAATACTAGCGGCCACCTGCGTTTTCACCCGCGTGGTTCTCGTTCCCGCGGGAATATCGGTATAAAAATCATCCTATGTTAAATCCTAGCTATCTTCTATCTCTGTGCAAAATTTCAGCCCAATCCGTTTAGTAAGTTTAGCGTGAAAGAGTAACAAACAAACAAACTGATAAACTTTCGCTTTTATAATATTAGTAGGATTTTTCACAATCAAAATGTTCACATCTCAGTTTATCATTAAGCCCACACCGCTACACATTTTTTATTATTTTTGAGCGATACAATTTACAAAAGCTTGCACTGAATGGGTGCGACAATACGGAACTGTGAAGCCACCTTTACGAGATGCGGATGATTCGTTGTAAAAGAGCCTTAGCCATGAGTTTTTGAGCAGATCACATTTTTTTTTATCTGCCATGGGGATACACTAAAATAGAATAAGGCTGAAGGTGGGAAAGTAAGGGAAGTAATTCCTACCAGCAACCAGTCTAATCGACGGAGTTCAGAGAGTGAGCTTTTTTTATCTTCAACGAGGAAGCCCTAAAGTAGAATATGCCGAAGGTAGAATCGCACTTCTTCTGGGATCCTCAACCACTGAGAAACTGGCTATCTTATCTTTTAACTACGGAACACAGCAATGTTGAAAACGTTGTAACGACGATAGACTTGGATAAGATGGTGGTAGCTAGCAGTGGCGAAGAGTCCACATACAGATCCATCTACTCCCCTTTATCTTTTAAATCCCACCCCACCGATCCACCATACAGTTGAGAGTATTTTTCGATAAATATTTGGCCCGGCTTATATTCTCCATATTTTGCTGCCAGCCAGCCACTTAGAAAAAAATCCTTTCTATCAGCAACCAGTCCAATCTTTGCAGTTCAGAGGATGAGAGGATATTATTCGGGTAAGTATATAAAGGTCCCACTCACTCAACTGCAACAATACTGGAATAAAAACTCATAGTTAGGCTACAGGAGTATCTCTGTAGTCTCCGTATAAAAATGTAGGTCGTTGAATGAGTGTTGAAACCCGCTGTTTTTAAGTAAAAATCCTACTTATAATATTAATATTATTAATATTCTCACGTAAATGGGGGTACAACCACACACGCAGTCCGTAAAAATATGTAAGTCGTTGTATAGAACACAAAGACGCTGCTTTTGAGAGTTTTTTGTGTAAAAGTCTTGGTCAAAATAATTTATATTTATCAGTTCGGTTTTGAGTGAGTAATTTTGTTTTTTGTTTTTGTTTTTATAAAAACTGGGCAGATATTTGACCACCATCGTGCTTAACAAACAGGATTTGGTCTATGGTGTTGCATGCTTGCCCAGGAAATGCATATTCACTCTCGCCTTGAAAAGGCCAAGATGTAGGAATCGGGGAACACATGAGCAGGCAGTGCATTCCATTAGCGGTTCGCATAAGAAATGCGTCAGCAAAGCGCTTGGTACGGACCGTTGGAATGTCAACGACGTACGGGTGATAAGCTAACCTGCGTCTAGTACCCCGATGGTAGAAAGGGGCTGGAGGAACAAGGCCGTGCACTCCAAAGTGTATCATAACTACCTTACCTGTTTATGCTTTTTACGACAGTGTAGTATGCATTAATAATAATTGCTTTTCGGATGGACAGAATTTTTTTTGAGCACTTCTTTTGTTCTTAGCACTCTCCGCTATAAGTTAATGTAAGGCCCCTAAGTGCCCCGTAAACGATCAAATAATCTGTAAAATTTCTGTCAGATTTTTGTGATTGTCAAATTTATTTGACCGTCTGCGGCAACGTTTGATGACTTTTTTTGGTTTATTTGACAAACGTCTTTGTCAAAGAAATTTGTTAAATAAATTTGACCGTTTATCGGGCTCATTAGAACTTAAATTGCGATGTTGCAGCTTTCTTGGTTAAAATACTTATTTGCTTATTTTTGATCCAGTTCTCCTTCATGAGGTACATATCATGTATAGGTAACTTACTATCACAATTTTCTACGTCAATTATAATGACGATATAATATGCTAAAAATAACTTAATGCTCCACCAAGGCAATTATATACATGACCGACTGAGTAATAGCTTAATTAATGTTATTACCGAGCGCCATTAAAGAGTGCTTTGAATTAACATGTAAGAAGGTCGCTCACTTAGGGCAGCTATTTCGAAAACTTGCGTTTCTTTCATGAGATTTCAGTTATAAATAGATATAATTATGGAGTTGATGAAAAAACTGCCCTCCTTGCATGAACACCGCCATTTGTTAAGTAACTATATTGAACTGTCAAAATCGATAGTATTTAAAAAAAACACGAAAGACGATCTTGGAAGAGATTTTGCTTACAGAGAACTGAGCGTTTGCGGATCGGACGCAGCTTACTGAAAGATTATTCTCTAAGCAAATAACCTTAAATATCGACGGCTAAAACAGCGGAGATTTCCCAATTTTCAATCTTCTTCTTTCTTAGTTAATGGCGTCCTCGCGATAAAATTCGCGAATTTTGCCAATGTCAAGTAAATATATTTTGTATTTATAGAAATTGTGCGGTAGATTGAGTTAAAAATGGAGCCTCACAACACGTGTTATTACGAAAAGAACTCGGGTGAAACTCCCCAATTTTCAATATTGTTTGACAGCTTATGTGACATTCAGTCATGACAACAGCGTCGATGTTTGCTTATAGGATAACTCCCCTGCTGCGTCCGATCCGCAAATGCTCAATTCCCTAATCCGAGTTCATCATGTTTTTAAAATAAGTACCTAATACACAAAGTAAACTAAAATTTTTACATCATTAATTGGCCATGAAGTGTTAAAATAACTTTTTATAGCTACAAGTATATTTTTCAAAGAAAATTTTCTTTTACTTAGCTATTATATTTTGCTAAAAAGAGTTAGGTCACAGCGGCATGCAATATATTTTGCGGTACTTTAAATCCATTTCGTGTTTTATGCTTAAAATTAACTAAGGCAATGAATAACACGCGGTTTCTGATGTACCTACCTAGTTAATAATACAAGGTTCCTAGAATAATGTGTATAACTCAGAAAAAAATATTCATATTTTTTACCTACATTGGCGAAACGATTAGCCTTTCTCATACGATGATAAATTGATGATAAGACTGGAAGACGGAATCGCACTACTCTCGAAACCCTCAACAACCGAGGAATTGGCTATCAAGCAACAAGGCTGAACACATTGTTGTTATGGCGACAAACTTAGTTAAGATGGTGGTAGTTAGCCAGGCGGACTTAGAACAAGTCCTACCACATCCCCCAATAATAACGACATCTTAGCATGAATATTATATTTTATAACGTTTTCTTAGAATTGAATAAACCGTTTCGGTCGGCGTCGCACAAGATTCATGTTACGCGCGTGATTCGTATCACAAGCGACCTGGGTGGGGCCAATTCAGTTAACGTTGAGTCACAATCGTATTTCAATTGTACACAGTTTTATACAGTTTACACAATTCTTGCTACCAAAGTGTAACTAGCTAAAATCACAAAAAAGCTAAAAGTATAGGTACTATATAGGTTGCGAGTTGCAATGTATCTTTTAGGTCGCAGTGACTACAGTTCCGACTGGAGCTGCATAGACCCTATCTCCTACAAATAAGTAATAATAATACTAAAGTGTAAAATAACACTACAATGGGAACACGATTGAGATACAATTATGACTAACCATAAGCAGAACTCGCTCCCCGGCTCCTATGCAAATGGGATTATATTATGATATTCAAAGATTTCTATGAAATTCAGTTTTAAAACCACTAGGAAGTTGTTAAAGGGTACTTAATTACATGAAGCGTTTCTTTTAATTGCAAGGCTTACCATGCCTGTTTATAACCAATGTTGTTATTCGAGTATGATATATTTTTATTAGTTGGTTTTACTGAGAAGTCAATAAAAGGAAAGTGTTATTGAGACGCGTAGCACGCTTTGAACTACATTTTGTTGTAGCGAACTTCAGCTTTTACTTTTTATACGGGATCGGGGTTTATTCTCTGTAAAATGTTATGTACGAGTATGTAGGTATTGAGTCTGGGTATTACTTTCATTAGTTCTGATAAATTGTACAATGATACTGACTGTATAAGTAATACAATCGAAGAGTTTGTTTATATGGGTTAATATCGGCAACTGCCAGTCTTTCGACGAATTCCGGAGACAGAGTGAATGCCATTAACGACGTAATGTCTCGTCTATCACAGCGGCAAACGGCGCGGCGCGCGCGCACAACAGTTGTAAATACGTATTGTGTCTCTTTTTCCTAAAGAAATATTCTTTTACGCCACTATACACAATTTATATAAGAAACATGTCCAATGGAAGAAAACACATCTTATTAGTAACCTTTTTGATCTACTACTTTGAAACGTAAACAGGCCATGCAATAAAGATTTGCAAAGCAGATAGCTCGGCCGCGTGTGACATATGGGCGAGAGCCGGTCCATTCATTCTGTTTATCTCTGGCTGCTGTTTTGTTAAAAATCTCTGGTTTTGTTCAAATATTCACTACTGTCTATACAATCTGGAGCTCTATGAGCTTAGTGCAAGACTGCTCAACTTTTTGTAGTTGTGGCAAATGGACATAACACATTTTTGTGACGATTCCTCTTTTCGTTAATTTTGGGACTTGGCCAAAGCAATAAGAATATGAAATGTAATTGTTGTTTATTGAAGTATTAAAATAAAGAAAGTAAAGTGCAATATATCAAAATAGAGCAACATATCAATGCAAAAAGATACAAAATAGAGCAACATATCAATACAAGAAAGGACGCGAAACGTAGAAGGCAACTCCGTGTTTTGATCAAAATTACTTCAGGTTTGTGAAAATACCTGTTAGGTAGAGGCTCATGTCCTATAACCCCCGATAATAGCTGATAACTAACTAATTGTAAATTATTAATATTAATCCCGGTTCCCGTTTCCGTGAGAATATCGGAATAAAAAGGGCCTATCTTTTAATCCAGGCTATCTTCTATTTTTGTGCCAATTTTCATCCACATCGGTTCAGTAGATGCGTGAAAGAGTAACAAACAAACAAACAAACTGACATACATTCGCATTTATAATATTGTTTTGGAACATAAGTGGTGTAGATTGAAAGCCCGTAAATATAGTTTGAAAAATTATTTATTTACATAGAATGTTGCAGTTTAAAAGTTGACAGGAAAGAAGAAGTGGTAAGTAAGTAAGACGCGACATATTTACATAGAATGGATATAACACCTCATTGGTGGGAATAGTATAGAGTTGTACATCAGATTGAAAATGTAGTGTCTAAGAAGGTTTGTTGCTGTAACAAATATTTAAATATAAGTAGGATTACTAGGACAAGAAGGCAAGAGAGGTTTGTTGCACCATGTTGGCAGCCTTCGCATATCTTAACAAGCTGTGGCCTGTGACATTTTACGGGTGCACACACTTACGTTAAAGGCTTTGAATCTATATTATATTTTATAATATTATAAAGCTGAAGAGTTTGTTTGTTTGAACGCGCTAATCTCAGAAACTACTGGACCGATTTGGAAAATTCTTAGACCATTAGAAAGCTACATTTCTCCCGAGTGACATATGCTATATTTTATTCCGATAAACCGTGAGGATTCGCTAGTTAGTAGTAGTTAGTTAGTAAATAAAATGCAGAAAACGTCTTGCCCATACTCCAGCCATCTTAGAGAAAGAATGTTTGAAAACAAATATAATAAATTTTATTTAACCAATACCATATTATATCAAACTTGGACAACATAAGTACTCTAATTAATCAGCCGGTGCGCATATTTCTGAAACGTGTAGTTAAAAACTACTTTTGAGGTTAAGTATGGGCGGTTCGTTTACAAACATTCTTTCCGTAAAATGGCTGAAGAATATGTACTAAAATTTTGAATTTGAAAAAATTGGTTGGTGGTAGGACTTATTGTGGTCTGCCTGGCTAGCTACCACCAACTTATCTAACTCTGACGCCATAACAACAATGTACTCAGCATTGTTGTGTTCCGGCAGTTAGAGATAAGATAGCCAGTTCCTCAGTGGTTGTGTATTCCGGAAGAGGCACGCTTCCATATTCAGCCTTATCTATACTTAACATCAGGTATGATGAAGGCTCTTAAACAATGAGTCTCCCCGCCGTGAATTAAAAAAAAATACTAAAATTGAAAGTTGCAATTTAATATCAAAACAATGTAACGCCAAGGAGAATAACTGAAAATACCGGGCACAGGATACCACAGACAAAGAAGATTGGAGTTATCAATGAACTATTTCCCGTTCCCGTGGGAAATCTGGATAGCCTATACGCTGGAACGTAATAGTATCTATATGCGATGGAGTTTTGAGAATCGGTTCAGCAATTCCACTGTTTATTGACCACTTTTTGTTTGTTGAGTAATGGGATTTAAAAGTATTGAATGTACGAATTTCCTTCACAGTAGTTTGTTTTCCTATGAAATTGTCAATATTTTCTTTCACACAAAATTCCTCATATCTATGATTTGGAGGCACTTCATAGTTTAAATTTATACTTTAATAATAAGATTGTTATTTTCGTTTCCTAACCTTTTATTGGTCCAGCGACCTGTTTCTGGTCGGTATCATTACTTAATGGAACAATTTTGTACTTCAACATAATTGGCAATCAATTCAACAATTTGTTTGAGGGCTCTTATGTAGCATTACTGCCTAACCTGAACTCCCTGACTAAGCAAGGACTATTTATTGTATTGTAAGCTCCACTGGCTGCTTATACTGAGCTGTAGGCCTAGCACGAAAAAGAAAGTGTCGTTAACAAATGTATGACGTATAGACCAGCGTTCCTACCGAATTTAATCAGAACTAAATTTTCCTATACATGTTTCGATGTGACGATTCGAATACTTCCCCGATACCATTTCGAAAGTTTTTCGTGCTAGCCTCACTGGACACAGTTTTGACATCACGCGACGATGCACAATGTAAGATTTAGTTCAATTACAGTTTTTGTTTCCTGTTTTCATTTGTAATATTGTGCTGTCGGTAATGTGTTTTCGAAATAAACGTAACTTTCTTCCTTTTTCCTTCTATGTCAGCACTCAGTAACGTAGCAGTAGCTCAAAACCATCTGCACAAGTTCCAATACAAAATTCTATCTAACCGCTTCAAAGTCCGAATGCGGTTTTTCGTTAGCAGTTTCGTCGAATCGTTGCTTATGTTCGGGATCTCTATTCTGAATCGCTTATTTATTGTGACATTGTCTTGACGCATGCGACTTAAGTCGCGCTCGCCTTCCAAGTCGCTCGCTTTGTTCGCTTGACTGCAACGAGTGGGAGAGGCACAATAACGGGGCAATTGCGGTCGAGCGATTCAAAAATATGGAAATTCAAATGTTGAAAGAAAATCAGTAGAAAGTGAGTGCTCGACTCGAGACGAGTGAATCAAAAATAGGGCTCCAGAGTAGCGGATGGTTTTACTATCCCAGACGTCTCATTTCGCACAACTATTGTTTCTTAGACTCTTTCCCCTCACCGCCGTGTCCTCATTCGCAGTCCTTGTAGCGACGAAACAAAGAACTCTAAGAAAGAGCGCAGTTTATTTTAAGATAAGTATAGAATAGGAAATTGCAACCATTGATGCACTTCGTTTGTTTTTCTAAGGCCAAGTGTTGTTAGGACTAAAATGCTGACAACTGACAAGAGTAGGGCAGTACCCATACTTAAATAGTTTCGTGACCACGAGGCAATAAAAAGAAAGTAACTTTAAAACCGACTAATAGGTAGTATGGGTAAAAAAAATTAAATAGCAAAAAATATATGAGAGACAAAGATCTTACTTGCTTACGAGGAAGGGTTTGGAGGAAGGAACGTAATTTACGTAAACATTAAGATATAAACAACTTACATAAACTTTGAAATAAAACAACTTTTAAGGATTTTTAAACGCGCTCTATTTTACGAACTAAGGTCTAATTGTCCTTAATTTTTTAGTCATCCCGTTACGTACCGGCAGTTGAAAAGGCGCCGAAACGTCGGCAAAACCAAAAAAACCTCTTAAAAAGCCTCAAAAAATACGGACTATTATATTTTAGTTCGTAAAAGACGCGCGTTTAAAATCCGTAAAAGTAGTTTTATTACAATGAACAGTACGCGCCAAAACTTGCTTCGTAAGCAATAAAACAAGTAGACAACTTACATAAGCTTGATTCGTAAGCAAAAAAACAAGTATACAAAGAGTCGCAAATAATAAGAAAATAAGAAAAAATATTAAAATCACAATATTACCGCACTGCAAAATCACGTTATGTAAACGAGTTCAAACTTAAATGTGCCAAATAGAGCAACATTAAGAATCCATTACAGGCGATGCACCTTAGATGTCTTTTTAATCTATTTAGCGCCATCTAGTCAGCATTCATGGCTGTGAAAAGTGGCAAGTGAAAACCTATATTTTGCTGGCACTAACGTGTTATCATTATCATCAGCCTGTGGACGTCCACTGCTGGACATAAGCCTCTCCTAGCTCACGCCTATTATGGCGTTCATAGGAGGCTATTAGCTTACTGCTACCACGCTGGCCAGACGGGTTGGTAGAGGGTTTGTTTCAAGTTTTCCTTCCCTCGCGCAGGTGTTCAATGCGTCGAGCCTCTTAGTCGACTCTTACGACATCCCAGGCATGTAAGGGAGTGTGGACACACTAACGTGTTAACAGAGTTTTTAACGGTTGATCGGTTCTTATGGATCACCGATGCTTTGTCCGTGGGATATTTTCTATTTTTAGTTTGTAGGGCTTAGCAATGCATAGACTTGAAGTATAAATTGGATTAATATATTGATGTTTATTGCCCTTTTGTGTTTTTTGAAGAACGATTGAAAATAAGTAAAATACAAAAATTGCTACATTCACTACTGACAATAAAAGATAAGGGTCATTGACGTTACCACAAAAGTACCTAACACTAAAATACAAAAAAATATTTACCATCCAAAGAACCTATTGTAATGCGAATAGAGCTTTTCCTAATGCCTTTTCAATCATCCATAGATTTCACCTTTCGTACCGCCTGTGGTTTATTTTCTTCCACAACTCTCATAACTTCGTTACTAAATTGCTTCCATCGTATTTCATAAGAACTCGAAGCTTGACGTTTTATGGAGTTTACGCACTAAGCCGGTTTTAACAATTTTAGGTGTAATGTTGCGTCCGCCACTCCGCTGAAGCGGAAAATTATTTAGGTTAATGTAGGCCTGTAATCGCTTTTGATAAAGCCTTATTTCATGACTGATTTATCGCTGGTCGAGATCAGAATCTGATTTTGACACGTTTAAATGGACTCATTTTAATGATCGCTTGAATTATTTGAGCACGCGTGACTTTAGCTACGTCACTATGAACTGTAAGAAATACCTTTGCCGAAAAAAATAATGTTTTTTACTAACATGTCTTCTTTGGTAAAAAAGAATATCATATCACGTACAAAGTTAGATAGATTCGCAGTAATTAGATTCTTACCATATTTTTTTTTTTTGTAGATTTTATCGTGCTATTATTACATAAACGATATGATATGACAATAGCTAAATTCTACAGATGTATGGCGACTTATAAATTTATAATATGAAGAATATTTTCGATTATCCTATATGTATAGAGCGACAAACTTACTTTATCTGGTAAGTATTTAAAACGTCTACAGTTACAATTTTAACAATACAGGCATTTAATTTTGTGACTTTAAATTGCCTGAAATATTACATGACAGTCGTTTTAAATAAGGTCTGGACAGGACTCCTTAGTTATTAAAAATAATATTACCTACTAAAGAAGCGTTTCTAGTCCCACGGTCTAAAAAAGTTCAAGAACGGCATTATCCACAGCAGGTGATTTCAAAATTATCCATAAAAACAAATAAGGTGGAAATAAACTCCTTTGAAAATAATATCGTCCAATAAACTGGGCTTACCCTTCCCTTGTAACCCTTCGGAGGCCGGGTCGAGCACACCCCAGATGCCCTTATTACAAAACATTTTTTAATTTAAACAATTTCGTACCCCATTTTGCGGACTTTAATGAGTACGTGTTTTCGCATATTTTGGGAGTTAGCATATCTAGCTCGGTTTTGAAATGTTGATAATTCTATTCTGCAAAAAGATATCACTAGGAGGAGTTATTTGGTGGTGTCCTATCTGGGTGATTAAGCTTCGAAAAATACGCAAAAACACAGTCCTTGACGAGTTTCTTGTTCTTGCCGGTTCTTCTCGTTACAATTACAAAGCCTTCCACAGTAAGGCTAGCTTCATTGATATTCACCAGTACTTGTAACAGTTAAACTTGTAACGTTCTTAAGTGCTTGTAACAAAGCACTTAAGAACGTCAATGAAGCTACGCCAGAGACTTTGTAATGAGAAGAACCGGCAAGAAACTCGTCAAGGGTTTTTTTTCTACCTGTTTTATTTCATACAGAGTCGTCAAATTGAAAAGTGAGCTTAGTAGTAGGTAACCAGAAACTTATTAGTTGTGTCAAGGATGGCTGTAAGGGGAAGGTTGGAGGCTGTTGTGGGGGAACCAGCCCCAAGGCAACCAGGCTCAGGAGAACTAGCTCCAAGGGGAACCAGCCCCAAAACAGTTACAAAAGGAACCAGCCCCAGAAAAACCACCTCCAAGGGGAACTAGCGCCAGGGGAACGAGCCCCAAATATTAGAACAGTAAAGTATGTGTGCACAGCGGTGCAGGTACATAGGGTCAGGAACATAGGGCAGGTACAGAGGGTTGATACAGCTAGTGTTATCGGTTACCCTGTAGGGCAGAGCATGTGCACTGCGGTGCAGGTATACAGAGGGTCGATGTCCTATCAACTCAGTAAAGTATGTGTGCACTGAGGTGCAGGTACATACAGAGGGACGATACAGTTAGTGTTATCGGTTTTTCTGTAGGGCAGAAAAGTGTGTGTGTGTGGGTGTGTGTGTGTGTGTGTGTGTGTGTGTGTGTGTGTGTGTGTGTGTACTTCGGTGCAGTTTACAATGTTATCAAGTTAGTTTAATTCGCTATGACGTTATTGGTCAACTTTGCGACACAAGCCTTGGGTTTTCACACATGGCGCTGACAATATAAAAAAAATACGTATGGCACTCGGGAACTGCCGCGGTAAAGCTATTGCATAGCATTTTTTATCAACTTATGCAATTATAATTATTTATTTATTTTTTATGATAAGCACTATTATAACCCCAAAAAATCACGATCTTCGAAAATGTCAAATGTCACTTCAAATCAAAGAGTAGATTAATACGCTCGGCCGAGCTACACGGTAGGCGGAGTGGGGGTGTTAGGTTAGGTTAGGTTATTTTTGTTATTTTTGTTACGGAATTTCTTGATTCGGTCGCCGCGCTCAAAGCCCGCGATAAAAGCTATGCAATAGCTTAAAATGAACAAGTCAAAGTCAAAGTCAAAGTCAAAGATTTTTATTCAAATAGACTTATAGATAAGTGCTTTCGAATCGTCCAATATTTTTTTTCCTACCAGCCATTCAGGACATCTTTTAACTGATAAGAAGAACGGCCGCAAGAAACTTATCAGCTTTAACAGAAGCAACAACATTTACAAAGGAACATGTCGTTGCCAAACACAAATCTACAATCTTGAAACATATTTAATATAAGAGGAAAATTTTCTTATACTCAGTTATTAGAATATTTTCCTTTTATACACAAGCATATATGCTACGCATTTAGTTCTTGATGAAACTAGTGTCGCGACATGAATTTCATGTCAAATCGGCTTAAGGGTACTGAAAGAAGAGTCGCTTCGAAAACAGGGGGTCAATTCTACTAAACTTTTGTCATAATGGACTCTCAGTGGTGTTTCAATAGTAGTGTTTATTTACACTCTTGTAACAAGAACTGTGAAAAACAGCACTACCATTGAAACACCACTGGAATACCATTGTGACTAAGCATTAGCAGAATTGTGCCCCAGGCACGTTGCCATAACAACGTTAAGAAAAAAATTATACAATGGGAAATGTACGGATGGCTTTTGTGTTTCGCGCAAAAAGATGACGTCGCATTTAAGCCAACTTACTACTTCTAAATTATTCTTGCATTGTGTAGCGTTGATTTGTTGATCTAAATATAAAAAATAAACGAATTCTTTTGGAATTGAAGCAGCTTTTACAGATAGATTTAGACCGTCAATCAGCATTATCCCCAACTGTTATTTACTGACGGCAGATTTACGTTCCCAGGTTTAGCTGTGAACAATAGATATACTGAAACGATTTTGATGAATGTTTTTAAAAGCATGTTATCACGCTAATCGTAAACTATTTTTTTTTTTAAAATACAACTATTGACTGATGCGGGACATGAACCTGGAGACGTATTTTGAATAATTGGAATTACTATTCGCGTATGGAATCGCATGATTCGCATGCGAATGCTAAAAACCGTATTTTGAAATCTCGAATCTGCAACGAGTATGGTCCCGACCACTCTTTTTTTGATTCGACGATAGAAAGTTTGACGTTTAGCATTTCTTCTTCTTCTTTCTTAATTAATGGCGTGCTCGCGATAAAATTCGCGAATTTTGTCAATGTCAAGTAAATATATTTTGTAATCTAAAGAAATTGTACGATAGATTGAGTTAAAAATGGAGCCTCACAACACGTGTTATTACGAAAAGAACTCGGGTGAAACTCTCGTTTAGCATTTGATGTGGTTTTCAAATTGACATCGACATGATGGATAGTTTGACAACTTAGAAACGTTTCGTTTCTCGACATTCAAGTCCGATTCAGTATCGGTTTTTGAAAATCTATGGAGAGTTAGTTTCCGGTTTTAAAATATTCTGCGTAAAATGAAATAATGTCAAGAGAGTTTAAGAAAACGGCAACTCCATATTCGAGTGATTAAAAATTGAAGTCGGTGAATTTCAATTCGAATGCGAATTGAATTCGCATGAGAATAAAAAATAAAAAAACACGTCTCCTGTAACGTGTGAGTTTCCGGTCCACTGCTCTAACAATTTGAGCTACCGGGACTTTATGAAGATAAGTCGAAATATTCTATTACGTACTTATTACTTTTGTACGCTAAGGCATTGTTACGTTGTGCCATCTGTAGGGTTAGCACGAAAAACTATCGAAATAGTATCGAGCACTTAATGGCAAAAAAGGTATAGGAAAATGTAGTTCCGTTTACCTACGTCCGGTAGGAATGCTCCTAAACTTACTCGAAAGTTATTCGTGCTAGGCCTACTGAACATTTTGGAAACTATAATTGTTTTTAATTAAAGTTGTTTCTGATTTCTTGTTTAATATTTTTAATGACAATAAGTTAATGTTTAAAGCAAATATTTAAAGACAGTATTGGAAATTAAGCGCTTACCAACCTTCTCTACTTGCCATTACCAATATCATATTATATCTATCAATGAAATCAATTTATCTCCAGCAGCATCTCCCAGTGGCACAGCAGATATATTAAAATTGACTATTGATCGCGAACCCATTAATATTTCACTGCTCTGCTGGAAAGAACAAATGTTTTTCACAATAAATAATTCACAACCATTCAAGATCTTAGCCTTAGGACGTTTGAAATTTAAAATTGGTCTCTGAATTTTTATATCACTGTTGTTTTCCTTAAAGAAAGAAAGAAAATAAAAATATGCTTTTATTATTTTGACTACGGTGACTTTTACTTGTTTTGCCGATGTTTATAATAATGTGAAAGAAATTGATGATTGTTTTTTTTTTCTAAAATAGCTTTATATTTGCAAGCCAGTTCGAAATTTTAATAAAACCTTTGATAAGTTACCTCCTTGGTTGTCTATTTCGGAGTAATAAAGTTCGTACCATTTTTAATTATACCACAGGATTTGGACGAAATTTGGTCAACAGATAGTGGATAGCCTGGATTATATCATAGGATGCTTTTATCCCGATATTCCCACGGGAACGGAAACACGCGGGTATAAAAGTTTAAATTTTCTCCGTAAAAGTAAATTGGTTTCACTTGCAAGTTTATTGGATGTGGTCGATTGATGAGTATCAATGCAGCGATTACGTTTGTCCTAATATTACACTAGCGAAATGTACCACCAATTAATTAGTAGAATGTGAAATGAGAGAGCAGTATTTCGATTGCAATTGCATATTTATGTTGGTAAAATTAGTACTGCCTTTATTACTACGCGCGTTTTAAACGCGTTGGGTAAAAAGTTGTGAAAATGTCGGGAAATACAAAAATGATAAAATTATGCGCAAATATTGCGCAAAACTAAATTTTTCAATTTTATTTGTAAGCGCGTCAATCCGATAATGTTCTTATATATATTGCATTTTCCAACACTATTGTATACTTATGATAAATTTTAAATAGAAAAATATTGGAAAAAATCAACTCGGCCGCAAGTGAATTCTCAGATGGGAATCGAACCCACGACCTTTGGGTATCCGGCCCACAGTTCTAACCCCCTAGTCGGAGGTTTGCGGACCAACTTGAAAATTCTTTAATACTTTTATATTTTTAATACGCCGTAGGCCAGCGTTGTCACATCAATGATATGAATATCCTTGCATTCGAAAGAAACATCTTTTCAGGTATAAGATTTTAAACTTTCGCGTTCCGTTATAATTTTTTAAAGGTGTTTTTATACTAACTTATGATAAATTCTAAATAGAAAAATATTGTAAAGATAAACTCGGCCACTAGTGAATTCTCAGATGCGAATCTAATCCACGACCTTTGGTTATCAAAGTCAAAGTCAAAGTCAAAGATTTTTATTCAAATAGATAAGTACTTTCGAATAGTCCAAATTTTTTTTTCCCTACCAGCCATTCAGGACATCTTTTAACTGATAAGAAGAACGGCCGCAAGAAACTTATCAGCTTTAACAGAAACAACAACATTTACAATGGAACATGTTGTTGCCAAGCACAAATTTACAATTTTGAAATATATTTAATATAAGAGGAAAATTTTCCAATATTCAATTATTAGAATATTTTCCTTTTATCTAATTTATAATAGTTATGTTTTATGTTAGTATCACATCCATGCATTTTGGTCTTTTAAATAATCATCTACATTGTAATAACCTTTGCTTAAGAGTGACTTTTTAACATATATTTTAAATTTATGCAAAGGCAGCTCTATCAATTGTTGTGGAACTTTATTAAAAAAAGCTATACCTTTCCCCAAAAACGAGCGTCTACATTTTTCAAGTCGAAATTTTGGAACGGCAAGCTTATTCTTATTTCTAGTATTAAAATTATGGACATCGCTATGCTTAATAAATAAATCAAGATGTTTCCTTACATATACTATATTATCATAGATGTATTGTCCCGCCAAAGTTAGTATATTAATCTCTTTAAACAAATCCTTAAGAGAATCTCTCCGTCGAAGGTTGTAAATGGCGCGCACAGCTCTTTTTTGAAGTATAAAAACATTTTCTGTATTAGCTGCTGAGCCCCACAACAACAGGCCATAGGACATTACACTATGAAAATAGCTAAAGTAAACTAGTCTTGCCGTTTCAATATCAGTTAAGAGCCTTATTTTCTTTATTGCGAAAGCCGCAGAACTAAGTCTACTCGACAAGGCTTCAATATGTGGATCCCATTGCAGCTTTGAATCCAATGTAATGCCAAGAAATTTTGTACTCTCAACTAACTCTACTACATTCCCATTCAAATTGATATGTATATCGACCTGCACTACGTTAGGTAATGAGAATCTAACAAACTTGGTTTTAGAAGGGTTAAGAGACATATTATTACTGTTGAACCAGTGTGCGACTTGAGAGAGAGCACTATTTACTTCGTCAGAACAATTGTTTCCTCTATCAATTTTAAAAATTAAAGATGTATCATCTGCAAATAGTACTGTCTCACATAAATTACTCGTGTAATGAGGGAGATCGTTAATATAAATTAAAAACAGCAAAGGGCCCAATATTGAACCTTGTGGCACGCCCATAATAATGGGGGCTCCAGTAGAAGCAGTATTATTGACAATTACTTTTTGATTTCTATTGTGCAAGTATGACTGCAAAAGGTTAACAGATTTCTTAGAGACACCATAATGTTATAGCTTCTTTAAAAGTGTAACGTGATCAACGCAATCGAATGCTTTAGACAGGTCACAGAATATACCAATTACGTCTTGCTTGCCCTCCCAAGCCTCAAAAATATGTTTGAGGAGTGCAATGCCAGCATCAGTAGTATTTTTACCTTTAGAAAAGCAGAACTGATTGTTATGAAGGATTCGATTTATTGTTAAATAGTCTAATAATTGAGAGTATATAACTTTTTCAAAAATTTTACTAAGTGCCGGTAGTACTGAAATCGGCCTAAAATTTGTAGGGTCACTTTTGTCACCCGATTTAAAAAGAGGAATAAGCTTACCTTTATCCTTAGTAATACCTAAAAATCACTCTTATAACGTATGACATATAAATGTACTCGGCTCTCGTAGTAATCAGTTTTAGCAGCTGTTGCTGCGGCCAAACTTTTTTATGATAGTAACAATAAATATCTTTTTAATTGAATTTACATTTAAAAAAATCGGCAAAGTGCGAGTCGAACTCGCGCATGAAGTGTTCTGTCTCTCACCCAAGGTTGCCTGGAAGAACTATGTAGCAATAAGGCCGCCTATTGCGTGTTCCTCTTTTTTTGTCATTTTCTCTGTATGTGTTTGTTTTTGTATCATGTGCAATAAAGTTTCTAGTATTATTTTTATTATATTAAATACACCTACCCAAAATACCACTATAATTTTTCGACTGCAAAAATAACTTTGTATTTCATAGTGTTTGTATGAATGACAAAGTTTTGGAAAATGTACTATAGCTCTGAAACTGCAACATATATTTCGTTCAAACCAATTTTCGTTGAAAGTTTTTATTAAGATCTACAGCATATATTTTATTAAAATTTTTCACTCTCTTATTTCAAAAGTTAGAGGGGACATACACATTTTACCACTTGGAAAGTGTATATCATTCAAACGGTTGACTTTAAGAAAAAACTGTTTTAAGAACCTCAATGTAATTTTTGAAGACCTATCTATAGATATCCTACAAGTATAGGTTTGATGGAAAAAATAAATGTTTGTTTCAGTTCCCTTTGGGAATGTGCTATATTTCTAAAACTGCCAATATATTTCGTTCAAACCAATTTTCGTTGAAAGTTTTTAATAAGATCTACAGCATATATTTTATTAATTTTTTTCACTCTCTTATTTCAAAAGTTAGAGGGGTGGGACACATTTTACCACTTTGGAAGTATACGAGTTCATCTTTCAAACCGTTGACTTTGAGAAAAAATCGTTTTAGAAAGCTCAATGTAATTTTTAAAGACCTATCTATAGATACCCCACACGTATAGGTTTGATGAAAAAAAAAAACAGTTTCAGTTCCATGTATGGGGAGTGTATCCCCCCTTAATACATGTAATTTTTTTATTTTTGTGTAAAAACCGTAAAGCGGTTTACGGAATACATCTAGCTACCAAGTTTCAACTGTGTAATCCTCATAGTTTTGGAATTAACTGGCTGTGGACACATCTGACAGACAGACATGACGAATCCATAATGGTTCAGTTTTTTGCCATTAGGCTACGGAACCCTAAAAAGGGTCAAGTAGGTACAAGCTAAATCACTCACTTGTACTTAATATATTAAAGTTTTCGATATTTTATGAATCATTTAACTATATTCCACCACCGAATTCGATTATGAAACCTTTTTCAATAGCATTCAAGGATATCTTGACGGTTATCGCGATAGCCAGAAACGTATTGTACGCTATCTGATGACCTTTACGTAGCAAGCCACGGGTTAAGTACTCGATTATGGAAACTATAGCAATCAAAAAAAGGAAAATATAAAAGGCAAAGCTACCACGCGCTTACGTAAGCAAGAAATGGAAGGGAGAATAGAATGAAATAGTTTTCATTGCTGTTTTTCTTGCGTAATGGATTTAGAATACCTTAGTCTTTGGTGAATATTCTTTGATGTTCAGTAAAATTATCGCGTTTTTAGAAGTACGTATGAATCATTATCAGCCTGTGAACGTCCACTACTGGACATAAGCCTCTCCTAGCTCACGCCTATTGTGGCGTTCATAGAAGGCTATTAGCCTACTGCTACCACGCTGGCCAGACGGGTTGGTAGAGGGTTTGTTTCAAATTTTCCTTCTCTCGCACAGGTGTTCAATGCGTCGAGCCTCTTAGTCGACTCTTACGACATCCCAGGCATGTAAGGGAGTGATGACACTTGTACTCTTAGGCCGTCATCACACGGCACTCGTATGTATATGACTATGTATATGAGGACATCCATGGAAGAGTGACATGTAGCGGTTTTAGAGTGCCTACTTTGAGCTCCTGGGTTGGTAGAGGCAAATGTTGGTGTGATGCATACGAGTATTTGTACCTGAAACATGGCATCGTCATCAGACACATTTAATGTCCGCACTGCTGGGGCACTGACCTTCCTTATGGGTGGATGAGGAGAACGGCCCATGACTCACCACGCCGGGCCCAATGTGGAATGGTGAGTTTTTGACGACTGCAAATTAATGCAGCCGGGACCAACGGCTTAACGTGTCTTCCCAAGCACGAAGGGGCTCGAGATAATAATTTTTTGGTAATTTTTACCAAAAATAATGACATTTTCGAACTAAAATAACTGCTTGGTCACTAATCGTACACTGTTGACGTCATAACAAAAATAATATCGTTACACTATTTACAAGAATAATGTGCCATTTATTTTCGTTAGCCGTCAAGGTTTGAGGCAATTTTCACGCCCATTATTAAAGTATTTTTTTTATTTCATACTAATTAATATTGTCTAGCGGAAGACGGTTCTACCACTTGCGTCTGACTGATTTTATCGTAATACTAGAAGGTAATGACGCATCTACGCAGAAGCGTCCTTTCTTTCTATGACTAGTGTAGTTACGTCTTATCATTTTATGACAAGACCAATATTCCTTAAAGTAATAAGACGCATCTACTCAGATACGTCTTTTCTATCTACTGTGTGCCAGTACTGACTTTTCTACTTCCCAAATATTGTTTTTTGATGCAGATACGTCTTTTTTCAGCGAGAATTTTTGGGTTGCGGTAATAGTTATGAAACGAAAAAATACTAGTAAATGCCTTCTTTTTTTCTGATTGCCAATATGTATGTAACTCTATTTTGTAACAAATGTTAGATACGTCTTTTCTTCTTATGGCGACAGTGTTAATCACATATTCGAAAACCTAAAACGGAAGTATAACGTAACGTAACTATAACGTGATAGAAATTAATTATTAGACTAAGTAAAACAAAGGTTTGTTAGTAGCCCAGTTTTAGGTTAGACAAATGAGTTTGGTGCTTGTGGAATTTCTTGTTTGTAAAGTTTAATTACGTTGTTTCATTGCTTAATTATGTTCTAACCTGTAGTTATAGTAGCACGTCTACCTAGTTATATTGGGATGAGTACCTATAGGTTGAAATAACTGGTCAATTGTTAGCAAAACGTTGTTTAATATTCAAGATTTGTAATGACAAGATAAGAGATATGTCAATCAAACAAACTGCACGTTACGTCGTCGTCGTCGTCTCAGCCATATAACACCCACTGCTGGGTATAGGCCTCCCTCAAAAGGGGGATTTGCCATAATCGCCACGCTTGGCAGGCGGGTTGGCGATCGCAGTATGGCCAAGTATGTAGGAGACGCTGCTGCCCATCTCCTGAAGGCCGAGTCCCTTAGTCGCCTTTTACGACACCCACGGGATGAGAAGGGGTAGTGCTATTCTAACCCGACACTACACAGCTTAAAAATGAAATAAAGAATGTTACGTACACTATTTAAAAATTAAATGGATTTTAAGGCATAATCTCGTAATTCATAATATTATGAAATGACCAATATACTTATATACATTATTTCATGGACTATATTTAAAATGAGCATGTTATGCATTTAATACTGAAATAAGTCTCGTCACCGCGACAACAGACACAATCCAATGACGACGTGAAGAAATTCATAAGCGTTCAAACTGAAATGAGTGTACTGCTTCTGTATTTCGCGCATAAGAGTGGCGACGCATGATAGCCAACTACTACTTCAAACATATTTCTTATGTTCTGTAGTGTAGTACCCTTTAACTACAATAGTATTTAAAAAGTTCTGCTTACTTATGGATAAAGTGCTTTGCAAGAGTTGGTGAGATTTATTTATATTTTCTTTAGTACAAACTTGTTATTCGAAAATTTGATCGCATTAAGTGTTAATAGTGGAAAAATGTTTTTAAAACGGTTTTGCTATAAGAATAAATGGATCTTATTTCTCTTTGGAGTGCAATACATAAAACGTTGTAAAAGCTCTTAGTAGGAATTGAAAGGAGCAGTTAGTGGGTCGACGAAAGGGACTGTGAAATGGAATGGTTTTCAGGATTTTAAGCTGTTTGAAACGAGCGACAATAAATTCGACAAAAAGATTAAGTTAGAGAAAAAAAGCATGGATTAAAATATTATAACTGTTTGCATGACGTGGGATTGTTTTCAAAACTTGTACGAAATAAATGCGCTTTCTTATTTTAACTGTTAATTTTTATATGGAAACAATGAGTGAATTCTAAATTACCTATTTATTTGCCTACTGCGATATTGCTTCTATTTCATTAGTTTTCATAGGATAGGTTCCCTCCCTTATACAGGAATACACATTATATAAAGTGGCTGTGACATACATCGGACAGACAGACATGACGAATCTATAAGGGTTCCGTTTTTTGCCATTAGGCTACGGAACCCTTAAAAGGAAGACTTGTTAAATATTTCCATTACTTTAGGTAATCCTTTCCTACTAATATTATAAATGCGAAGGTTTGTGAGGTTGTTTGGATGTTTGTTACTTTTCTACGCAAAAACTACTAAACGGATTCGGTTGGAATTTAGCACACAGATACGAGATAGCCTGGATTAAAACAAATATAGGATACTTTTTATTCCGATATTCTCACGGGCACTAGTAATATATCATGTTTGTTAATACAACCTTCTTATAATACCGGCGAAGGGCTTTTTTTTTTTTTTTATTAACGACGGGGAGACTCTTAGCCTTCATCATACCTGATGTTAAGTATTGATAAGGCTGAAGATGGAAGCGAGCCTCTCCCGGAATCCCCAATCACTGAGGAACTGGCTATCTTATCTCTAACTGCCGGAACACAACAATGCTGAAAACATTGTTATTATGGCGTTAGACTTAGATAAAATGGTGGTAGCTAGCCAGGCGGACTCACAACAAGTCCTACCACCAACCAAACCGAATACAAATTGTACCCCCGATGGAATCGAACCCGGGACCCCTGGGTCTGATACCGGTGGTTGTTACCACTAGACCACAGAGGCGGAGGGCTTTCTGTAAGTTAAAGTAAGTATATTACTTGATATTCAGTTTTGTCCATTGAGGTCCAGTCAAGAAAGTAATAGAATAATTCCAGAGAGCGTAGGAATTAGAAAAACTGTAGGTATTGTCTTATATAATTCTGTCTCAATTATTAAGAAACACATTGCTTTCATATTTTTTGTTACTTTCATAAGATTTATGGACATAACGACATAATCCATACGTTTTAGGTATTCTTTAGTACAAATAAATGTACAATACCTTGTTTAGTTTTATCCACTAACGGTGCTGATATCGATACGGTAACGCAGAATATTTTGATTTCTAAAAACGTACTGCAGGAGCGAGGGGATAAATTCAATGCGGAAAAAGTAAGTACTTTTGTTATAAAACTATAGCACTGTTAGAGATATATCAAATCTGGTAATAAGGTATACATATATTTCTTAATACCTATATCTAGATTTGTAAAGTTTCAGAAACACGATTTCATGATTTTACCTCGACACTTTTTCTTTTCGAAAAGACCCCTAAAAATACGAAAATTCAAGGTTATTCTCAAGCGGAGTTAGGTATACTATCGGAAATTGGTTTAATTAGTGGATACCAATAATATTTAGTATCGCGTAGTTTTTTTTTTAAACGCTATAGTTATTTACTACTCAGTGATTTCGTGGTTTTTTCGCATAATCTGAAAAATCGGTCTCGCTCCAGCGCGCGTCGTTTTCTCATTGCTAATTCGCTTTAGTCGTATAGCGCCTGAACAAGTCTATTTGAATAAAGATAGGTTTTATTTTATTTATACGGTTAATGGACCGGTGCTTTCAGACTTTATTCAGCTTTATTAAAAAACTGTAACTGTCTAATAAGCCACTCAGGAATATAACTTAGCCTCATATATTATAATATCTGTAACATTATTAAGACTCATAAAATGCAAAGGAAGCTCGTTTACTGCTGTACTAAAATTCTTTATTGTCAGTTAAGATAAAATAAAGCTTATTTACATACTTCAAAGTCCATTGTTCTTTAATATATTTTGTAGACCGTAAAACTAGCTCGCTCGTTAGCAAAAACCTTTTATGTAATTTCCGTTTGTTTTCTTACAAGACAACTTTTTTTTTCTTTTTTATTTAATAAGGCGTTGTTAGATTTTTTGGTAATTGTATTTCTTGATAAACAAAAGGTTACTAGACACATTTAAGATAATAATTAATTATTTATGGTGTAATAAAAGATTTATTATTTTGCTTGCTATATACCTTGCGGGGCTGACTGATAATAAAAAAAAAACACTATATAATACACTCACCGGCACATCTAATTGCCCACCCCTTTATTTTCATACAAACTTGCTCAGAAATATTTTGTCATTTTTATGTCAACTTTACATAAATATTTCTGCAAAGATCTGAATGCTAATGTTTAGGTTAGATTAACGTTCGACTGTCCAATGAGCACTTTAAAGAGTTTTAAAAATCTCTTCCTCATTTAAGCAAAGTATTACTTTATGGCCATATCACATTGCATGGAATCTGATGAAGCATTAATTGAAATAAAACATGGCACTTAAATCCGTAAAACTTTTTCATTTCAATGATGAGTGCGCGAAGTCACTTAAAATGTGATTATGATGCATTCATTGTTCTGCCTGTAGGGACAACAGCAGTGGTTTCGGTACTCATTAAATTTGCTAATAGGACAGTCGAACGCTTAACCTAATCAATAGCATACATATCATTGCAGAAATATGTTGACAAATTTAGTTATGGATTTGCAAAGTGAGCATGTTTGTATGACAATAACGGGGTAGGCCATTAGATGTGACGGTGTGTGTAGTTATAGCTAAAAATACCCAAATCTAAAACGATTTTTTGAAGAAAGCGAGCTTCACACATTACAATATGTACAACGGTCTAGTAAATACCCTCGATATTGAAGTAACAGAAACGTCCCAACAGTAATAATAATTGACGGCCGCAAATTTTTTTTTTATTAGCCTAGAATGGGTAGTCCTTCGCATTATTTGTTACAGTTTTTGTTAAACCTTTTAACTTTATTTTGCTAAAAATACAAATTCAAATAAATACAATCTTTTTTCTTTATTATAATACAAATTAGTACACAAACATGAAGCATAAGTTAAGATATTAAATTATGTAACGGTCTAGTAAATACCCTCGATGTTTTAGGAAAACGTTTCAGTAATGTTGCGTAGGCGGCCGCGTGGGCTGCAAATATGAAAATGAACAGAATTTAATATCTATATTTAAGTTATTGCTGTCCAGAAAATAAATAGAAAATTTTAGTTAATAGTAGTAGGTAAAAATAAAACGGATATTAAAATAAACAAAGCAAAGTGGCAGTTGTTTAGCCGCGGGCAGAAAAAAATGAAATATTTCGGGAATATCGGATATTTCGGGAAAAACACATGACATGACGACTATTCTAGTTTCTAACTTAATGTAATTAATTATATATACCTAGATAATAAGATATTTGAAAATATGTCTTAAGTATAAAATAACTGATTGATACGCGAGAGCGATTTCTCCTGGCACAAGTGTTTTCACACTTAAAAGGAGGAATCAACCTCAATTTATTGTTAAAGCTTTATGTCTGATAATAAAACATTTTTCATTTTCATTTTTTCATATCTCTAATATAAACTTCAATAAAAAATTAATGAAAAAACACTAATAAATATAGTAGGACAGGATTGCTATGGCCGCTTTATAAAAAACCAAACGGGTTTTATTCGTCACGAAATTATTATTTTCTACCGTCCAAAGTTTTCCGCTTGTATAAATGCCCTCAACGATGACGTCATGATGCGTATATCTTTTTCCCACAAGCCTTTTTTTAATGAGCAGTCGTATTCATAAATGTAGAGAAATATTTTGATTTTTTTCACTGAATTTTGAATGTAGGTCAAATTAATTTAAACAGGAATATTGGTATTACGGGTTCGAGTTCCGTTTGTGTTTGATGGGTAGTGTTTAAAGTGTTAGTTTTTAATAGGTTTAATTATATACGAGAAAATAACATCTAAAAAGATTGATTTTTTTTTATAAATTGGTTTTTTTTTTCATTATTTTGCATAGTTACTGTGAATGCAATAGTGCCCTGCGTGTCCATCAACCTGCACACGCGAAGACCTGCATAGCGCTACCGATAATGCGATCAGTGTCGCGCAATACTGGTCTCATAAAATCTAAAGCCAAAAAATGATCGACACGATAAAAATGCAATAGTAATCACAATTGTTGTTTTCCATGTTAAAATTAGACTGAATAGGTATTCGAATAATTAATGATAACTTTATGAATTGAATACTTTGGTGATTAATGTCACAAAAGCGATTTTATTTTAGTTTTATTTCAAGCGGCCAGATGTTTTTTGTCTGCGTGCACATTTTCCCAGATCCCCATAAAAACGTTTACCCTCTTGAAGATTTATTTTCCTGACAAAAGGTGTCTTTTTTCCACCCCCATGGTATAATTTTCCCTATACCAAATTTTATCGCTTTTCGTGAATTCTCGAGATTAGCGTTTTCATAAAAAAGCTTTTCTTAATTACATTAGGATAAATTAGGAAACAAACAACCACAAAGAGATTAGCTAATTATATTTACAGAATTCACCATTGCTTACAAGACAAATAATGAAACAAACCGTGATGTATGAACTTTAAACCCACGCACTTCACACCCACGGTATCGTTTTGAGGTCCTGGGGGTCTACTGCCATCTCTTGGCGCAGTATTGTTTCAATCTTACCATGCTGTTTCGAACCACAATCCACATTAAGCAAGCTTATTTTCCGCTAGAAGTTTTGTGACGTCTTCGCACAGTGTAAAATGTGTAAAAATTTTACAACTTCAATTCTGTCCTTGGCGGGAATAAAGTAGTCTAACATTGTGAAAGTCATGGTACGAATTTGAACAGGGGTCTAACATCAACTTTTAGAAAACCGTTATGTTACAAGAACGTCTTTTTTTCAATACAGTTCATATTCGTACCATGACGTTCGCTATTCGAAAATGTTGACACACTCACACTGTGAAGGCGATGAATGAGCGAAGCAAAACTTCTAGCGGAAAAATAAGCTTACTATAACAGGGATGTAGTACTAAATAGCATGGTAAGATTGAAACAATACTGCGCTTAGAGATGGTAGTAGGCAACCTTGAAATTAACAAACCAGGGGGTATGTTCATTTCATATAACAATGACGAATATGCTTCGTAACTCGCGTGGGACACTTGTCATCCTGGGATTGGCACCTAAAATATTAACACCAACCTTTTACAAGAGGTGTGTCTGGAATACATTAAAAAGTTTACAGTGACAAATGATTAATGAATTACAAAATCCTGAGAACGGCAAAATGTATTTATAATTATGGCGCAATTTCTATGGTATATTTAAAACTTTCGACATAATTAATTTAGATTGACTGTTTGCTTTTAATTTTTTAACACTTAAATATGTTTAATGGTCTCTTAACTTCACGCTGCGACCTTCAGTGTAGTTATTATAGATATGAAGGTACAAAAAGGTTGCCATGAATTTTGAATTCCAAATTTCCTTCGTCTAAGTTTTATTGGCATATTTTTTTTTTAAAGTAAATGCATATAGTTTTCTGTAATTATTACTTTACATGTAGCATTATCTTTCGCAATAATCGTGCTATATATTTATAAGTAGGAAAGTGGGAAAAGCTATTCCTGTATATCACATTTTAAAAAAACTTGTTTTCTGTTAGCAGATTATGTTTTCTTTGGTCGAGATGATATTAAGTCTACAGAATCCAACAATTAACTCAAAATTAAGCGAAATAGGTCAAACGTGAGGCCAGAGTAAAGTTAGAATAATATTATACAAGATATTATTTTCAATTAGAGCTTCGCAGTTCCAACATTTTGAAATCGTTAAATTGTTCTCGGACGCAATTCTCGTTAAATTTATTCCTGACTGACCACAACTGAGATTTAGTTTATCTAGTCAACAATAAATTCTAATTAAACCGAAAACGTTACCATATTGCATAATATGGGTGAGTTTCAAATGAAATGTGCAGGCTATAATAGGTACCGCTCTTTTAATAATAAATATAATATTCTCTCAGTTACCTAATAATGTTGATTTAATCACCTAATGACTGTTGTTTTTTTAATAAATTAGAAATAATAAAAAAGTACTGTCAGTAAAATTGTTCAATTGTCTGCGTTTTTTAAGACTTCCCTCCCATAATTGTTTCTTCATACAACACTGTTGCCGTTTTAATTTAAAATAAGTATACAAAGATATTCACTTTCCCAATAACTCACTGAACAGATACTTACTCCCTCTTATAATGTTATCTGCAAGGGAAAAGTTATTTAATGGCTTGAATTTGTTAAGGACAAAATTTATTATTTTCCTAAAACAAAGATGATATCACAGTGTCATGTTTTATTGTTTCCCAGATTTATCGACGTTGAATGAGTTATAATTTTATCAATAAAGTCCTGAAACTTCGGTATGTGATGCAGTATTATCAGCAATTTAAATTACATGTCATATTGTAAATTATAATAAGTATAAATTATTATACTAATGATATATTTTATTAGAAAAATACTAGAAAGTTCGACTCGGCTCAGAAGTTAACCTCAGGTGGGACCAAAACCCGCGACTCGAGAATAACTTGTGAGCCTTTTTTTTGTATTTTTCGATTAAAATTTATCATGAAAGTTAGCACTAAAAAAAACAAAATTATTCTAATGAAACTGAATGACCCGATTAAAAAGTTCACATTAAAATTTATGTTGGTTTGACCAAAAATCGAAAACTTCATGGGTCTTCTAATTTCGTCCATACTTTTCTGTGAGCCCCACTATGTATCTTAGGAGGGTGGTTTGTCATGCGACAGGAAAACTTACTGAAATCTGCAGGTCCTTTGTCATACCAACTTATTCGCTGGTTAAGTAAATTTCGATGCTAAACAAACGCAATGGTTGGTATGAGATGAATGGTGCCTATATGTTGAGCTATTTCTGGCAAGGACTACTTACACCACATTAGTGCCACAATATTGACGGCGATAGTAAAAGTAGATGTGGCAGTATCTCAAAATTGGTAGGGTTGACAGGTTGCTACTAATGACAATATTTTAGTAATACAACGAAGTATCAAAAATTATGTTGGAAAAACCATTTTATTAAGTGCAATAATGTAAAATCGAGAATACTTTCTCGGGTTTGTTACGCTACGCATCCGTGTACGATAGGATTTAGATAGATTACGTAAACAATATAATGTCAACTGATCCCTTTTTCGATATTATAATTTACGTTCTATTGAAGCGTTAGGTTAGTTAAGGCAGTGTATGTACTTATGAAAGTATGGGTAGTGAACGTTGTACTTATAGTAGCGTGGCCGACAAGTTTATCTGCAATGTAACCATATTAACTTGTCGTTCTATTCGAGTCACTTTCCTGTGATAGTGGTAGTTACCTATTTTCGCAAAGGACGATGACAAAATGGGTGAGCAAAAAAATTTTATGTCTTCACTCTGTGCTTTGGAAGACACGTCAAACCGTCCGTCCTTACGCTGCATTTGTAGTCGTTGACCCTCACCAATATGCATTGTGCCCGGTTATAGCCTTTCCTGCATATCCATTCACAAGTGATTGCGCCGATATTCAATTCAAATGTGCTGCGTTAATTATTTGTTAGTAGCATCGATTTCAAATTCGATTATATAATTTGGTCAACCTCCCATACTCACTTCCCTATATTCTATTTCTCTTTCGCGCATACCTTGTCTCGTTTAAGAGAGAGCGAGACATTACCACGCCACCTAGCGCTGGTATTGTCAGTGCAACACTGCGAGCCTTCCGGCAGAAGATGTCAAAACGCCTTCTAGTTCTAATGGCCGCCGCTCGCGCATGTGCACCGATTTTCGCTTTTTCAATGTTTAAGTGGCATAATTACTCAGAATCCCTTATTACGTTCGTATTAATGATGTGAAGTGTCCTCCTACTGAAGGCCTATCCTAACAACACATAGAGAGACATAAAACGAGACTAACGAGACATAAAAAATGGCTGATGATGATCTATCTTGTTCTGCTTAGTGTGTTTATTACGCGGTGGTTTCGTGTGATTGTATAAAGCTGCGATACTGATTCAACTTATACATGTACGGTGCTAGTGCTGTCGCCATCTCCGGCCTATCTGACAGCCCGCCCTCCATTTGAAGAGGGTTGCTGAGTTTTTCTGATTGTTGCCCTTTTGATTGCGTTTCAAGTTTTTTCTCGCCACTGTAATGTTTAGCGTGAATTCCGCTTTCCTTTTATTTGATTTTTCAAGGTCTATTAGAAGTCAGGAGGAGAAACTTAGCGGTTAAACAAGTTTTTTAATTTATTTTATTTACGCACCTACTGTTCTTTAGCCTATGCTGATTTCGAAGTTATCTACGATTTTTAAAAACCTTTGATTAGATATATAACATCAAACTGTGAATAGTGAAAGCGGCATACTTAGTTATTGTTTAGGTATTATTCACATAGAATCTGGAAATATTTAACCTGCATAAAATCACCTTTCTTCCGTCAGGGGTAGGTATGGAGATCACTTATTTCCACTTGCTACGAATCCCAACTTAATATAATAAATGCGAAATTGTGTTTGTTTGTCCTTCCGTCACGCCCTAACTAAGCAACCAAACGACTTAATTGTTGGCTTTTAGTTGAAACAACGGACAGTAACATAGCCTACTTTTTATTCCGATGTTTCCACGGGAACGGGAAGCACGCGGGTGAAACAGAAGCTAGTCGTTCCATAAGTCTTTAGCTTCTAGCACTCTCAACACATGAATTTCGGTATATCTTTTCGCATTTTTCCACACTCTTCATTAAAACTTACACTAAAATACTAGGTGCACTACAAGGTTGGACTATTAGTCGTGGATGTTTGTCTAGCTTCCTGAAAAGCCTTTAGAGAGCCAGAAACAATGAGTTACTCGCTTGTATTGTAGTCCTTTGTCTGCATAATGCATGAAAAGTTGTATTGAGATCCGACTTTGTGTTCGAAGGCAAGGCAAGGTGTAAAAGTTTGCGAGAAACAATATTTTTCAAAGTTAGTTTTTTACTACAGTTATTTCGTAACTCGAACTTATTTGTTAACTTTAAAAAATAACACAATACCACGAGTATTTGCAGTGAATTTTGTAAAATACTACTACTACACACATCAAAAAGTGTTTGAGCCACTTAATGATTTTCATACAAAATACTTGTTTTCGTAGAGGGATTATTGTATTTTGACCGATATTTTTTCAATTTGGTAACTTACAAAAGCTAGAATGTTCAACATTTCCATTGTGTATTTAATTCATTTTGTGAATTGTTTTATTTTAATGCCTGCCCAGTTATTACAAAAAAAAACTATGCAGGTTTTTAAACTACTTACTTTAAAATTTACTTAAATCCACATACAATAAAATTTACAACTATTTTGTTCAAGTCTGCACAAAAAGTGAAAACAATCTTAAACAAAAAAATATAAAACACCGTCGAAATGTTGAACATTCTAGCTTTTGAAAGGTACCAAATTGAAAAAATATCGGCCAAGATTTACAATAATATTACCTATACGAAAACACGTATTTTGTATGAAAATCATTTAGTGATCGCAGACTTATTTTGATGTGTGTACTCTAAGGCAGTTTAAAAAGACACAAGACGACTTGAGATAACTTTACTCTTCTTGGATAACTTCGGTTTCACACAAAGAAGCCTATGTCCTTCTCCAATGTCTAATCTATATGTATGTCAAAATTCCTTAGGTTCAATAGTTTAGGAGCCCGTGGCGCAGTGGTTCGCGCGCTCGGACAGCGATTGTTGAGGTTAAGCAATTTTCGCAATGGTCGGTCACGGGATGGGTGACCATAAATTTACTATCTCGAGCTCCTCCGTGCTTCGGAAGGCACGTTAAGCCATTGGTCCCGGCTGCATTTGCAGTCGTTAAAACTACCAATCCGCATTGGGCCCGCGTGGTGGGTAATGGCCCGTACTCCTTATCCATCCATAAGGAAGGCCAGTGCCCCAGCAGTGGGGACAATAAAAATGCTGATGACGAATAGTTTAGGCGTGAATAGGAAACAAACAGGCAGACCGCATTTATAATATTAGTATGGATTGAGTAGACAAAACTTTGAACATCTGACACCAAAAATTTAATATTTTATCCACGAAGGCGAGAAAAATTGCTCACCTTATCTACAAAATGGAATGAAACGTTAACTTTACGTGTGTGCAGAAAATTTTTAAGACATTTTACGTGGGAAACAATATGGGGAAACGTCTTCAGACAAATATTTAACATTCTGAGTGTTCTTAGTTTTTGAGATTAGTTAATTTTTTCTCTAACTTGCTCTTAACTCGTATGGTTCAGGAGAATGAGGCAATAAATATTTCATTGGTTTAAGACCGCCAGAGGTCTTGTCATCCTAATCCTAACTAATATTAATAATGCGAAAGTGTGTTTGTTTGTCCTTCCTTAACGCCCTAACTAAAGAACTACTTTTATCCCGATATTCCAACGGGAACGGGAACCACGTGGGTGAAACGGTAAAGCTAGTACAATTGAGGAACTTCAAAGTAGACCAATAAAGTTTTTTAAGAATTATAATTAGGTTTTTTTGAAAATGTTCATATCACAAATTATCAATTTAAATTATAAATTACTTTTTTAATGTTACTTTCACATAAAAATTCTTACCGACTGGGATAAGTTCATAACAACAATGTTTTCAGCATTGTTGTGTTCCGGCAGTTAAAGATAAGGTAGCCAGTTCCTCAGGGACTGAGGATTCCGGGAGAGGCTCGCTTCCATCTTCAGCCTTATCAATACTTAACATCAGGTATGATGAAGGCTAAGAGTATCGCCGTTCATCATTAAAAAAAAAGTTCCTCGATTGTACAAAGTAACGTTAATAAATAAATTTTAATGTACTTTTTCCTTATATGTATAGGTAAAAACAATTGGCTGTATTGAGGTTATGTTAAGGAATTGGCCTGTAGGCAGGAAATTACCTATCGTTTTCCGTGGAAATATATCAATAAACTATCCATAGGGGTATTTTATATAGCAGAAACGAGTATATAATATCTTTAAATAGAACCACTATATTGTTTGTTAATTGTTTGCGTATCTGAAAACATGTTCTTGTCATGTGCGACACTGTCTCATATGATACTATTAAACATAGAGGATTGTTACAACTACAATCGCTTTTACAAAAATACGATTGTATTCGTAAGAAAAGCGTTCCGTTGCAAATAAATACTCTTTTCTCGAATATAACCTTTTCCGTGACTCGGAGACCGTGCCATGATTTATTCAGAAGGTCGGAGGGTGAACGCACTGGCGCGTGATCATTGAAACTAAAAGTACTTGGGTATTTCAGATATACCATTAATTTAAACGATTTATTGCTAACAACCAAATCTTGTGTTGACCATGAAGAAAAAGGTTAAAAATGTTTTTATTTCGAAGAATTTGCTTTTGAAATGATCATTTATGAGAGACTTGTCTCTTGTTGTAAGTCTCGGATAGCTCAGTGGTTAGAGCAGTGGGCCGGATTCCCAAAGGTACCCGAACCCACGACGGGTTCGAGTACCATTTGAGAATTCACCTGTGGCCGAGTTGCCGTTTTTTCCAATATTTTTCTATTTAAAATTTATCATAAGTAAAAAAAATTGCATTGAGAAATGCAAAAAAAAACATAAAAAAAGATATTTTTCACCTCACACGCTCTGAAAAGGAGATTTTGTCAATCAGTTTAGGCGTAGAAAAGGCTTTTTGCGGCCTAGCGCGGCAAAGTACTTTTTTAATTTAATACCTCAAAATATGTCATAATAAAGATTTATCTCACAGTCCGAAATCCAATTATAGTTTGTGAAATCTCACCCAGCATAATATAAAATTCTTATAACAAATAGTTTAATCTTATTGTTATTGTTTTTATGATTCAATGAACTAAAATAATATAATTAAACCAAAACAGAGTATTATAATTAATTTAAAGCTATTTAAAATAAGAATCAAATATAACAAAAAAGTCAATAGTGCGATTCGGAACGCATTATGACTCATAATGCGTTCCGAATCGCACTATTTTTTTTTTTATTTATTTATTTAAAAAAAAACACTTATGTCTAATACATAAATTTACCTCGCAAAACCATTTCCATGGTTTGTCTGCGACTTTGTCTTGTACCACATGTCAGTGTCAACATTTACGGAATCGTTTATATTCTTATTAATAAGTAACAATATCCTATTCCTACATTGAATTAACTATAATACTCCCTTTTTATTATTTTAGTTTTTTATATCATTAAAACAACGAGAATAAGGTATATTTAGTTTAAACTTTATGTTTAAAGATTTTTTTAGCGGTCGACCATAAAATGTTCCTCGCTGTGTGAGGTGAAAAATTGTATGTTGCGCTCGGCAGAAAAGTTTTTAGCGTCTTGTACCATTGAAATCCTCGCTTCGCTCAGGATTCAATCTTTAAACCACTCGCTACGCTTGTGGTTCAATCCTAGAATCCTTCACTTGCTCAGATTTCAATAGAGGTAACTCGCCGCTAAATAACCAACTTTCCATATAACAAATAACTATTATAGACATGTTATCGACAACGGCATTCAAACTGAATTAGTTTGAAACAGGAAAACTATCGGTATTCGTAAGTATTGGTTGTATTACCTAAGTATAATATCACTTGTATTAAAGGACATAAAACATAATTATTTAAATAAACGTACTGTTGTACATTTAGCTGCAGAAGAAGTTAAAACTGTAATTTTTTCCCCGCTATTACATTTCCTATTACCTACATAAAACAACGTCATCACTGAAATTGTTTATAAACTTCTTGTTTCATCGCGTTATTACTTTTTCGGAGGTAAAATTCTGCATTTGGAAAAGACTTTCACTCAAAAAAAAGGTCGCTATACAGGTTGAATTCTGCATTTGAAAAAGAGTTTCACTTCAAAAAGTTCGCAATACGAAATACGAGTCTCATTTTTTACGAGTAATGAAGGGAGCTTTGCAGAGCAAGAAGGTATTTGTAGTTAGCGTTTTGCTGTAACTTAATGGCGGGAACAAAACGTCTCTAGAATGCATTAGTACTGACCGGCTGCGGTGTTCGCTAATGTTTCTAAGTAAAGGTAATTTCTTAAAGTCATGTTCTTCTAACGTTAGAAGAACATGACTTTAAGAAATTTCCTTTGTACTAACTTGCTATGTAGGGGACGGAAAAGCGTATAATATTTCTTTTCCGTAGAAGTGGATGTAGAGTTTCTAGGGCTTACGACTATCATATAAATAAAATAAATTTAAAACCCGGAAAAGTGCGAGTCAGACTTGTACACCGAGGGTTCCGCACAAATTTGTAGATACTTACATAATATTATAAATAGTTCAGGAATTGAGTCTCGCAATTTTTTCTGAAGGTTTCCGAAATTCAGTTTCCAAAATTTAAGACAAAATTTTATATGATTTAAATTAAAAATGTCTAGTTTTCAGATTGTTTCCTGTACTTGTAGTAAATTTTATAGTTTTAGTTTGATTTCCTTGAGAGTGACGAAGTATAAGTTTGTGCAGCATGAATGATTTTTTCACAGCTTCAAGAGATTGTTAACGTGAATATATGGTTTTAATTTCAACTCGATACCTCCACGTTCAGTTTCCGAAACTGCAGACTTATTTTTATGCTTTAATTACAAACGTGTACAGACGGACAAAGTGATATATAAAATGATAAGGGTTCCTTTTTTTTCTTTAAGGCTTCGGAACCCTAAAAAGAACACTAAACCAAAGAATACTAACCATTACGAACACCACATTCGTAAAGTAGGTATGACTAGAATTCTGACTTTAGTTTTTAGACTATAATTCATTATTTAATTTTTTTATGCTGTCCAGATTAATATTATGAGATTACTTCAACGCTAAAAACTCTAGTTTTATAAAAAAAAACTAATTAAAGGTTGTACTGTTTTTTTTTTTCGTTTGTAAGTAGTTACTTACCAAAAGTCTAGAAATACTAATATTAATTTCAAAAGATATGACGAATCAAACAAATATATATCATCCATTTTAATGATGATACAGCATTTTAATTATTTCCTGATTTAACACGACATGCAAAGATAAAATTCACGATATAATATTTTCATTGTATTTTTCCGCCGACAAAAATGTGTAACATAACAACAAGGGTTTTAATGAATACTTTAATGGATTTTTTGAAGTGAAAACTTCTGTAGCGGCGTTGTGCACATCAGAGTTTTAAATTTTTGGGATGGGTCAGGACACGTGACCCTGATCGAAAATTCGTAAGACGGAGGGAGAGTAGAGCGCCGAGGCGGCGTAGGAGAGGAAGTAATATCCCCCTCTCTTCCTACCGCGCGGCGAAAATGTATGCCTGCTCCTGCTGTTCCGTTTAAGCGGTTTTCACTTCTGCCGGCACGGCAACGCATTGTTTTTTTTAATGATTTGTGTGCGTTAAACGACGTTGGATTTAGTAAATCACTATCAGCATGTTTTCCATCCACAATTCTTTCCTATATATTACTTTTTTTTTCAAAAGGCTACATTAAACGTACTGTACTTTTGGTGACTTGCAACAGTCAGTCAGTATAAAAAATTTTCTTATTATATTTTTGGGACCTCTCGTAAGTAGGTACTTAATCTCTTACATAGTATTATATAATCTGCGGTCTTACTGTTTGTCTTTTATCTATTGGAGTGATGTGGAGGTTTGAGACAATAAAAAAAACGCCTGTTAGATAAATTATTTTAATGGAATATATTATTACTATATAAATGACTGAAATGAAAGACCTTTGACTTTATATATCCAATTTGGTTGGTTCCCGATGCATCTGCATGTTCGCCAATCTAAAATGCCACAGCAATTTGGCGGGTTCCGGTTTCCGGAAATGAACAGGAACGTTTTCCTATGCGCTTCTATACCTCCAACATATTTGTTTACGTAACCTACGTCCTTTTTAAATTATATTAGATAGTTTAATTGGAGAAAAGTACTTTTTATTTTATTTTACATAGCCTTGGTAACTTTTTTTTATGCACTTTTTGAAGACAATTTGAAAGTTTTATTTTTTATTTTATTTTTATTTATTAAAATTTTAACAATATTAATACATTATAACATTACATGAAAACAGTGTCACAAAAACCTGTTTAGGTTTAACCTTACACTGTTTGGTTTCGTCATCTTGTACAATCATTTATTATAATTAATTAAAATAACTATCAATATTTTTTTGTAGGGTATGCATTTATAATTTTCCTTATTACAATACAACGTAAATATTTCTACCTGCCTAGTCCAACCATCGCACGAGCGTGCAGCGGCGCGTACTTAGGTGGAATTCTAAGCATTCATGCATAATTGATTAAATTCAATACTTTTTTTTTTTTTTGTAGTTGGCATTATTGTATATTATTCATTCAAAGTATATAAATCAATATTACTAATTAAATTAATTGAGTACTTATTACTATTTTATTATATTTAATGTTTTGTTATTTAGATTTATTAATTTATTAAACATTTGAGAAATTGACATTAATGTACAATATTACGCATTCAAATTATATAATTATATCAATTGATGTTAATAATTAAACTAATTAGGTACTTAGATTTTTTTTTATCATATTTGATTAGGTATTTATTTTTTAGATTTATTATTTTCAATTTTTCAGTAGTAAACCAAATATAAGTCAATCACTATTTATTTTGCAGTAATGTAGATAAGAAATATTTTTTAAGTTTAACTTTAATGTTGCTTTCATTTAGTTCTTGTTTTAGTGTTATGGGTCTTGTTTTAGTTGAGGACCCTATTTGATTTTAGGCATTTATTACTAAACGCATGTTTTATTTTTTCTGCGGCCTGCGTTAGACGGTAATCTTGCTAATCCAAGTTCCTATTCTGTGTATATTTATCCTCTTTAGTTTATCACAAACGAAACGTCAACTGTAATTTACGACATATTATCTTTCTTTCTTTACCAAAGAATAATAACTATTACCAACGTAGCTTTACCATCTCCCGGAGGCGCACGTATTTACGCTAAATTCTAATATGTAGCGATTATCTTGGCAGGCGTCGTTAACGTCACGGTAATCTCATCGACGCCCAGACGTTAACTTTAATCTGATAATGGATCAGTAACCGGTTACGCCCGCCTTAGGGCTGTCGTTTGGGGAAATGAGGATGAAAAAAATATAAATGTTTCGAGTGACAGTTGTGAATGCTGCAGTTCTTTCAAGGTCATTGGGTAAACGGTAAACGTTTGTTCCCAACGAGTGTAACACGTTTGGGTGTGACTCGTTGGGAAAAATGCAATCGAGTCACAGTGTTACTCGCTGGGAAAAAGTTGAAGGTTAAATATTTTCAGTAAAGTTTGATCCAGACAACTCAACTTAGTTGCAAAAAAATTTTAAACTAGGCAAAGGTATAATGGAATAAATAGGAAAAGCTAAACTAGGCAATCCGAGTATCCTGTACGCTATACCTTTCAAAATTAGTGCTTTACGTGTCCTGGGCACATTCTACAATAATTGCGTAGGATAAGACTCCTAGAAGGATCGCTTCACCATGTGAGATGGTAGTAGCGCGCGTATTTACGCTAAATTATATGTAGCGATTATCTTAGCAGGCGTCGTTAACGTCACGGTAATCTCATCGACGCCCAGACGTTAACTTTAATCTGATAATGGATCAGTAACCAGTTACGACCGCTTCAGGGCTGTCGTTTGGGGAAATGAGGATGAAAAAAAAAATACAAATGTTTCGAGTGACAGTTATGAATGCTTACCGTTTTTTGTTTTTTCAAGGTCATCGCGTAAACAGAAAGAAAAATAAAAAAAAAAAACAGAATAGGCCTACAGTACACAGTCAACTACGGTTTCTTACAAAATGTCAAAAATTCTACAGACAATTCCAAACTCAACGGCTAACGTTTACGTCTCAAACTTCAAAGTCGAATGGAAAATTTGACAGTACAGCCGTATCTGCTGTTTACCGTACAAGAAAGAGGTTAGAAGGAGCATGCTACGTACTTAGTTTCTGAAAGCAGAGTCACCTAGAAAACAAGCACGTTGCCATGACAAACGTGATGAAATATATATTCTTTTATAAAAAGTGTTTTATTTCACACTTTTAAAGTCGAGAACAGCTCCATTTAGTTTACTGCAAATCAAAATGAATTCGTTGTCGCAGTTTAGTATTCTAGCAGCGCCACCTACATCATACTAGAAACTACTACGAACACAACTACAACAGTATTTCCAAGATTTGCTAAAAATTACGAACTGATTTTAAAAATTATAAAAATGGTACCAACTTGGGTACATACCAATAACGTTTGAATCATTACAATCGGGCCAGACAGCAGTCTTCGAGAAATCGGTAAATATACATAAAAAAATACGTGACAAATTGATAACCGCCTTCTTTTTTGAAGTCGGCACAATATAGACTAAATAAAACTGGGCCCAGAATAGATCCCTGGGGAACTCCACTAGCCTGCACTGTTGGAGTTGACACAAGATTTGACCCATTATTTCAGCGAATAGTAAATGTTCGCTGAAATAAGGCCCAGTTTTATTTAATCTATATTGTGCAGACTTAATAAATAACATAAATAATTGTATGAACTATATTTACGCCGACGACACACAGATTTACATTTCTGAAACACATAGATTTTATGGTAAGATAATTGCCAATGGTGTAAAATGGTGAAGAAAGTTTACAGGCAGCAGGTAGGTAGGTACTTACGTAATAGGCACTATATTGGGTATAATGAATGTGTAACTTCTTCAACAAAAGCTTAGTTGTAGCGTAAAAAATATTATATTGTAGAAATAATAGCAAATTACAAGAATAATAAGCGAAACTTTTAAGATGATGCGTAATGTAATGCAAAAATTTCGAAGTATGAATAAATTCCAAAATTTTAAAATGCTTGGCGCTCATTTTCATTGTGGAGCCTTCACAACGATTCTTATTGGTCGCCGCGCGCACACGCGCAACCAATGAGAGCTCAATGTCACCAAAATGATATTTTATATATTAATATTTTGTTTGTTATGTTGCAATATTGCTATGAATCCTAGATTAGCTAAAGGCGAGGAATATCCGGATTGAAATACACCATTGTCTTTCTTATGTAATACTTAGCTCAAATGTTGGACTTAACTTAAGTCATAAGATAAGGTGACAATGAAATTGCGGCCCTAAGATTTATGTTATTTTTTTTACTATCTCTTTTTTTATTTTCATAAATTTAGTTTTAATTACAGATTATATAATATTATACTAGTAGTTAATATAAGTTTATAATTTTTGTTATTATTTACGTTATAATTAATTTAGTATATTCACTGTGTCTCGAGTCTGTCTTGAAATAAATATATTTCTTACTTCCTTTTTCACAGTGGAACAAAAACTTTATTCTCCACACTATGTAACATTAACAAAGTCACTCAATGTTTTGGAAAATAAAATATTTTGTTTTTAAATGAGGTCGTTTAAATCATAGAGATACAACAGAAATATGGAGGCGCCCTATAGATCTATATAAAATTTGCTTATACAAATATATATTAAATCGATACATTCTTATCAAATCGATGTTTGTCTCTTTCTAACTCACCTATGTTTGCGTATGGGTAAAGAGACGGATAGTGTTTGCACAGTACACATTTTGGCAACATTTTCATGTGACGTCATGAGCGTTTTGACGCGTGCCGGCATCGCCATCTTTAGTTCCAAGTTCTGTGGTAGATCTGCTGTCAAATTTTTATTAACTCTCAACAGTTTTGTTTATTTTTTGATAAATACGCACAAAAACCTGGTTCTGTTCCATTCAGAGCCTTGCTAGAGTTGGGAACATCATGCCTTCGTGTTGTGTTAAGCAGTACGGTGCAAGGAAAAACATTAATCAACCTTCATTGACTCTCCATAGGTTAGTATTAAATTTTCACAATTACTGTTGAATCTAAAACGATATTGTGTAATGAAATATAAGAAAAAGTTGTTTTGAAAGATTATTAGGACATATATTGTTTTAAGTTGTGGTATTTCGAAGTTTTTTTCATATTAAAGTCGAGTTGTATTGCATTTGTAAAATTAGTGATGTCATGGGTTGTGTTGAAATATCGATACATTTGTCATTTTATTCATCAATGGTGTTTTGTCAAATAGATTTCCTTCGAACAAAATTTCGAAGCAGAAATGGATAGAGGCTATTGGTCAAGAAAATATAAACACCCGACATAAAATTTGGTATGTTTGCACTGATGCATTTTGATGAAAACTTTCGATGTAACAACATTGCGTGACTCTTTTGGTAAGTGATTTTTACATTGTAAATAATTTTATAAAGCAGAATAGTGTATTCTTCTATCTTATTCTGAATCCTATTATAGTTTGTAGAAGTTGTATCAAAGCTATTTATATATTTTCAGCCTAATCAAATCTGTTTGAAGAATCAAAAGAGTCGAGAAATGACTAGTTCACTAGAAGGTGCGTCAACATCTACTACGGTGAGGATATGTTTTATAATTGTCTTAGTAAAAGTAAGAGAATTAAATTGATTGTTTTTTACTGTTTGACTTACTGTACATAAGCTATGTGTGATATTACTTTACGTAGGTATAAAATTGCTATTAAACATAGCTTTAGTACAGTATAATAGTGATAAAAAATTTTACACACATGACCTTATCATTAACTAAATTAAATTGAAAGTAATTAATGATTCTTTTGTTCATTTTCAGCCTATCAAATATTTTTCAACCAACCAGGCAAAAACAAATACTAACAAGTCAATCTCACAATAATCAATGCGATGGTCAGTATAAATAAACTGTATAATATTTGACTTAATGTAATATAGGCTAGGTTAATTATTATTAGTTTTATAAGTAGTCTTTTAAACCTGATCATTCCTTTTATTTTCAGATTAAAAAAAAATATATTTAAGTCTTGCAGAAAAGTGTTCTTTTAAAGAAGAAAGTAAAAAATTTAAACGAAAGGGTATGAAGACGTGATAAAAAGATTGCTATATTCGTTAATGTAATAGAAGATCTTCAAAGAAGAAAATCAATTAATATTGATGAAACTGTTATTTTGGAAGAATGTACAGGATCAAAAGATTTTTTGAAGAGGCAAATTGCCAAAGCCAAATCTCTATACCTTTGAAAAGTATGGCGAAGAAAACAGGAAATTCGCCCTTGCTCTCCATTTATAATTATCAAAAACTTAAAATTTTATGAGGAAAACCTAAAACACTTGTTTATCACACCCTCGGACACTAAGTAAATGGTACCAACATGTAAATGTTGAAACTGGCTTTACTAAAGAATCTTTGGATCTTTGGAGATGGATGGATGGACTGCTTATTAAATCGATTATCAAGGTTATCTCGATCTTAGGTTCCGATACCATGCTAAAAAATTTGTGATACAGTATTGTTTAGAAATTATTTTATTAAATTGGTATTATTTAGAAATGAATAAAAAAGTAATACTATATTTTAAACAATCAAACGTAACTTATTATTCCTCCTCTCACTCTTGTATACCATACGTGTTTATAGTCAAGTGTAATGTAAGTAATACGTCAATAAAGGTAATTATTTAAGTAACTATTTTGTATGAAAAAAATGCATAAGTATAATTTACTTTTAATTAACTAGGTAGGTAGTTACTTACACTTGACTATAATAAATAGAAGTGTGAACTCTCGTATTTATAATAGAAGGCAACTAACTTCTTGAGTAAAAGTAATTCAAACTTATACAATTACTTTCATACAAAATAATTGCTTAAGTAATAATTACTTTTAATGTAGCTTAAAATAGGCATACATAGACAATGAGCTGTTTTCTTTAAAAAAAAAATGCTTTTACCTTTCAAACGGATTCCATAAGAATGAGTTTGATTATTAAATTTAGCCCCTTTTTATGCTATGGCCGTACCTACGTGTATCGCCCCGAAGCTTCGGACAATGCCACGATACACGCAAGTGCGGCCACATGCTTTAGCGCGCTAACACTTTTGGTGCTTACTTCGGAACGATACTCGCAAGTGGGAAAATTTTTAACGTCTATCGTACGAACTGTCGGCCCGAAAGATCTGAAATACTATAATAATTATTTATCTATATATTAAACTTAATTAAACGCGCTAAACCCAATTACATAATCACGTAAGACTATTGGAGATGGACTTCGCACTACATTATGTAACCTCCCACCCCAATTGCCAAATAAATGCTTAAAAAAGCAAGTGAAGTAGTTGGTTTTAAATCCATTTCTGGGCCTAAGCCGGCCTTTTTTTGTTCTGAGGAGTATAAATTAATATTTAAAACGTATATTTATTATAAGTTTTAATTGTAACTATTTCGATATCAGCTATTCAATATGGTACAACACTAGGGTGAGCGGCCATATTATGCGCCAAACATATTATAGGTATGCACGCTAATTTTGTAGGTATGGCTGGTCCATATATTTACAAGTCAATGGTTTAAATTTAGTCGTTCTTTTGTTTCAGTCTGCGCGGATTAGCAACGCCAGTGGCGACGCCTGCGAGCGCAGAGACCCTTGTCAACATGGCGGCGTCTGCATCAGCACAGATGACGGGCCCATCTGCGAGTGCCGCGATGGGGACTACGAGGGGGCTTTCTGTGAAAGAGGTAGGTTGTAGATCAAAGTATAGGTTACTAACAGTTGAATGAAACTGATCGTATGTTGCCACCATAAGATAACACATCAGTCACATTTCGATGAATTTTACCTGCATCCTTATTACGATCTTGTCAAACTCAACATTTACTATCAGCGTTAGCGCTCTGTGGGGGTATTGGTCAAGTAGGTCATCAGTGCGCGCGGATCAGCAACGCTAGCCCTTGCCAGCATGGTGGCGTCTGTATCAGCACAGATGACGGGCCGTCTGCGTGTGCCGCGATGGGGACTACGAGGGGGCTTTCTGTGAAAGAGGTAGGATGTAGATCACAGTATAGGTAACTTACAGTTGAAATTTATGGTGTGTTGCCACCATAAGACGACACATCGGTAACATTTCGATGAATTTTACCTGCATCCTCATTACGAGCTTGACAAACTTAACATTTACTGCGTTAACGCTCTCTGGGGGTAGTGGTCAAGTAGGTCATCAGTTGGCGCAGATCAGCAATGCTAGCCTTGCCAGCATGGCGGCGTATGCATCAGCACAGACGACGGGCCCATTTGCGAGTGACGGGAAAGAGGTAGCTCGTAGGTCACACTATAAGTAATCGAGCAAGGGACGATGAGAGGGTCAATTCTGCTAGTCGTTCATAATAGTATCGCAATCGTGTTTCAATTGTTAGTTCTTTTTACACTGTAGTAACAAGAACTGTGCGCTACAGGTAGTGTAAATTGAAACATAATTGAAATATGATTTTGACTAAACTTTAGCATAAATTAGGCCCCAGGTTGTTAAACCGTAACTTACACCTTAACTGACAGTTATGTCAGTTAAGGTTAAGTTACGGTTTAACTGTAAAGTTAACTGTAGTTGTGAAAAATAATAAGGTATCTATAGTTGTGGGTCCCGTGCACCCATATATTTTAGAGTGGTAACCAAACTGAAATTAAATTAAGTTTACCTATATTTTTTTTATCAAATTACTTATTAATGTTTCATCAATCAAACAGTTTAACAAAATTAAACCATTGAAACATTATTTATATTTCCAACTTGCACTTAAATAAAAAACATTTAACATATTTTTTTATTAACCTAATTGCTTAACAAAAAATGTATTAAAAATATTTATCTAGTAAAAATAAAATAAAATAGTTTTTTCATAAACATACAAGTGTGTTGCTTTACAAAAACTCAGCATCAAATAGCTCCCAAAACAAAAAATTTGACACCAGTTTAATTGAGACTAGTTACAAATATTAATAAAAAATCTGATACGTATCTATAGCCTTGGTTCCCATGGACCCAAGTGGAATTAATTACACAGCTTTGGAGAATCGAGCGAAAGTCGGCTGCCTCACAGCACGCTCACCAGCCAAGTTAAGGAAGGTACTGAGAAGCTAGGAGAGCTGCGGCACGCACAGCGCTTTAATTATGACTTTGAATAATCAAGGTGGGTCCTATAGAGCCACGGCTACAGTTAAGGGTTAAAATTCATCGTGTGTAGCCACCAAAAGATGACACGTCTGTCACTTTCCGGTTAATTTTACTTATTTCTAATTATCACTTTGTTTCAAACCTTTCTTCTCTTCATGTCGATAATTTAGTTCAAACTTTTTTGAGCCAGTGTAGCAGTGTAACTTAGTTTGCTTCATCTCATGATCTTTCGCTTCAACTTTGAAATACGACATTTTATGGACGGAGTAAACTATTTCTTTTAGGCGCTAGTTTTACTACTGATTTAGTGGATCGTGAACAAGTAAACGTTCTTTAGATGAAACAGATAATTAATTACTCTTAGCTATACTAATAGAGAAATATCAGGTGTAATGGTTCACAATGTATCAAACAATAAACGAACGTTACTCAGAAATAGCTAAGAAACCTACTATAATTTGGTTCCTATTTCTATCAAAAGAAATAGAATTTGAGTTGGGACTAATTAGTCTAAACTACAGATAATTCGCACCCAACTATGAAGGTAATTATAAAGGGCAGGTGTCCCAGCAAATTCGATAATTAACTGAACAGCTTAGGGACCCTATTTCGTCTAGGGTTTGGCCCATACAAAATCATTAAATTAGTTTAATTTAAAGTCATATTTGGGATTTGCAGACTTAGAGAACGTACTAATTGTTAGGACATTAAAGAAGTGTTTTCTTTTAATGCCTATTTCAGACAAGAATGGTGGTAATGTTATTTAAACAGACATGGGATGAACGTGAAATTCTATTATTCTAAACATCAGCTACCTGTTATCCCCTCTTTATTTAGAACCAGTGTTAGCTACCATTTTCTATGTCTTCATGTCTGCCGAATGTCTTTGTTTAAATAATAAAAAATAACAAAATAGTTTTATTTCAGATCACAAAAATCCATATACTGTGAAATGTAAATACAATGTAAAACAAAAAAAAAAATTTAGAACAAAAATTTAAATTATAAAAACAAATTGAATTCAAAAATAAAATAAAATAAAAATAAATTCAGTTTAAAATAACTATATACTACTAATAATATTTATAATATTGTATATATATAAATATTTTTATCAGCTCAGTTCAGTTGTTCTTATATAAAGTCCTAAATAATTATATTGATTCACCCTCCCTTTTGAGCCGTATCTCATTTAGGTGCCTAAGGCTGAGTGCCGGTCCTAAGCTGTTTTCTCAGTTCCCTCATGCAGAACAAATTATTCTAAAAATCGGTTTTTGATCCGAGCTTGCAATGTACATAATAAAAGATACTGTCAAATTGATATATTAACTGCAAACTAAGGCTAATTAACGGGAACGGGAACCAGGCATGTGAAACCACGCGCGGAAGTTAGTTGTTTATAATAATGATAATATCACAGAGATACATACGTATCTAATTATAAAAGAGGTTCGTATTTGAGTAGGTTAAACAGCTTTCGGATGTTAATTACTGAACCGCAATAAATAGGGGTCACTCAGATCTTTGTCTGGGTGTTAATATACGCTGTCCTTTGGGAATTTAGTGAACCGTCCGTTTGTTTGGGTTACGAGTTATGTGGGCGTTGTGATTGTTAAACCTGGCGATTGGCTACAGCAGAGGCGAAACGAATCGCATTTCTTCCTGCGCGTCCATCTGAGACAACTCTTTAACAATGTCGGTATAGTCGGATTTTAATTCACTGGAGTAATTTGACAGGACTTCAAGTCACAATGCTGACTTAAAATGTACATGTACTGAAAAAATGAAATGTAAGTACTTGAAATGTACTGTACGTGAGTAGAATTACTACGAGTATTTACTAAATTGGAACTGGATGGATATGCGCAAATCATTACTAAAATATTAGTTATAGGGCAGCATTATTTTAACGAAGTGACATTGACACCTGTCAGATTACTCCAGTGAATTAAAAATCCGACTATCGGACGAAAATACGAAATAGTTCGATTCGACTCGGCGCATCGCTTGGATGCGCTTTCATAGTTAATTTGTAGCAGGCGAATTTTGGAATTCGATTCGGGTCGGCTCGGCGCACCTCGTGGACTCGGAGCTTTATGTGGGCGTTGTCATTGTCATGGACTTGTTTCAATGTTATTATGTACCGATTCTGTGAATAGAACGAGAGTATCGGATATCCGATTAAACGAATGCTTTCTGAATATAATTGGTGGTTAACGTTATTTTTAGAATAATGACTATGGAACCTGTGTGTGATACTGACATATCTCGCAATTTATTTTTAGATGAATTGGGAAATATACAAATCTAAATCAAAACAATATTTATTTAATATAGTTATAATGAATAAACAGTCTTTCTGTTTTGAGTAGGTAAGTTTGTATAAAAAAACTCCTATGAACAAAATCTTTTGACTACGCTACGTCATTAATATTTTGGATGTGCGGTAGTTTTCTTTTTTCTGAGCAATAGGGAGTCTCCCTATTGCTCAGAAAAAAGAAAACTACCGCCTTAGCCTTCATCATACCTGATGTTAAGTATTGATAAGTCTGAAGACGGACACCCTCCCGGAATCCTCAATCACTGAGGAACTGGCTATCTTATCTCTAACTGCCGGAACACAACAATGCTGAAAATATTGTTTTTTTAAAATCCCATTACACGTAAAATAAATAATACACATAGTGCAATTAAAATAATTAATATAATATTAACAAGTTAAAATAATAGTTTTACAAACAGCTTCATTCAATAGCAACCTTTTCGCAAAGTGCTTTCAAACAGAATTTCACGCGAGCAGCGGAAACAATCCTCACGGCAGGGGTGCTCAACTTTCTGTACACACGCTGCTATTAATTATAAGTCGAGTCGAATTGCGCGGGTTGGCGTTCTCTGACTAGGGCTGTCAATTAATCATATTATATGAGAAAGCAAACCGGAAGGAAGTACCTACTGGAAATGTTAGATTTTGTTCGAAGCTAATTAGATTAATGATAGGCAGGGTAGTTGAGGAACATGTGGATTCTAAAATTAATTTTGTGGTGTCGTAGTATTCAAACACTTTGACTGGATATAAATTAGTTTACATTGAATATTTCTTGTTTAATCACTTATTTAAGGGGGTAACAAAAACTTTATAAAGCGACTAAAAGAAGGAAGGATTTTCTTTAAAAATATTATTGTATTGTAACATGTTCAATTATTTATGCACTCTTACAAAAATGCGCACTTTAACATAATTATTAAGTTCTTTATTTAGAAACCATAAACTTTTTACAACAGGTTGTTCTAGACAGCAATATCTAATGTTAATTCTGGCCATTTACGTTCACGATATACATTTACGTTTTTTTTTATTTTTTAAATTAAATCTTTAAACTAATAAAACAGTGAACCAATTAATACTAGATTCTTTAACGATGTAGGCGAACACTAAGAAAGTTTTTTTATATTTCCACGGGAACGGGCACCAAGCTGGTGAAACCGCGTTCGGCTGCTAGTGTCGAATAAGATAGAATCTGCAAAACTATGTACAATTTCACTGGCCTTAACATATTACTTACTTTAATAAGTAGTTTAATTTTCAATTTCAATAGTTTATCCAAAAGACAAATTTATCTATCCACAACCACTAATGAACAAACCAGCTCGGCACGTCCAATGAATGTGTTAATCTGTGACAACCCTGTAATCCGGATATGTAAAGCAGCGTGTCACTGGAGTTTAAACAGTTGCTTGTTTATTTCGCACTGCCGCGTGCGCCGAAACACGGTGTTATCCAATTTTAATAGCGAATTCGCAGCGTATTCGCAAATGTTTTCTCTCTGTTTTTCTTAAATATAAATAATTAAGGAATGGAAGAGGGAAATTAAACGTAGTAATGTCATATAGAGAGGAAGAGTTATCCTTCTAATTATACCCATATAATAAATAAGTTGGTGAATGAATGCATGCTTGTTACACCCGTTTTCACAAACAGTACTTGTCTCAGCACACACAACAAACGAACGTATGATAGAGCTCTATTCAAATACGAGTAATAGGTTTCTGTGATTGGTTGATTTGTGTTAATTATGATAGAGTAGAGTTCGTCAGGGTGCGAGTCCTTCACGCAAGAACTAGGACGTATATTGATAGAACTTACAATATTATTAGCGGAATAATATATGAATGTTGACAACCCTGTAATCCGGATATGTTTTATTACTCGCACTGCCGCGAGTGCCACGTGCGCCGAAACACGGTGTTACCCAATTTTATTAGAGAATTTGTAGCTCATTAATCAACTCATTAACCAACGTCTTTGAAAAGTTGTTTTGAAAAATTTCAAGACTGTAGATTGGTGTTTGGCAACAACATGTAATTTTAACATTTCTTTGTAAATGTTGTTGTTTCTAAAGTTTCTTGCGGCCACTCTTCTTGTCAGTTAAAAGATGGTCTGAATGACTGGTAGGGAAAAGAAGTTGGACGATTCGAAAATACTTATCTATAAGTCTATTTGAATAAAAATATTTTGAATTTGACTTTGTCTCCCTGTTTCTCTTCAATGTAAATAATTGAAGCTCGTGTGAAATGGAATATGTTTTAAGTAGAAAAGAAGGATACTTTTGGCGGGAACGTCAACCAGTGAACATTCCTTATGATCTGTATACTTTGGTGTTTAAAGTGTAATAGTGATAGTGTTTATTATACTGTAAACGTCCAATGTTTACGATTGTGGGGAATCTATAATAACGTCATTAAGGAGTGCTTTGATGTTTCCTTCCAATAGTCGCCATGAGCCCTAGTATCGCTTACGCTATCTCTTTACTAGGGACAAATCACTCATTCCCATTAATTTCATAGTTACTATTCTCATTATAACCTTCATAAGTTCATTGGCATATCTTTCATCATTTCATTACAAGAAAAATATATATTACTAGAGGCCGGGCGCGGTTTCACCCGCGTGGTTCCCGTTCCCGTGGGAATTTTGGGATCATTTATATATTTATCTATGTTACTACTTGGGGTCTAAGGATTCTCTATACCAAATTTCGTCAAAATCGGTCCAGTAGTTTTTGAGTTTATTCGATACATACAAAAATACAAATCTTTCCTCTTTATAATATTAGTATAGACTGAAGACATGGCAGCATGGTCTAAGACCTAAGCCTGTCCCATTGTGGGACGAATGGCAAAAAACCGTAGAAAAGAAGAGCTATCCTTCTAATTCAGCTCAATTTTGAATGCCATATCACCGAATGTGTTCGTAGCTGTTTTTATCAATTGAAGTTGCTATACAGGATTAGGCCATATTTGTGTGAAAAAATTAGAATACAGCTGTGCGAGTCCCTAATTCTATCAAAACTCAACTACTGTGATATAGTTTATGGACCGCGCCTACTTGCCAGAACAGCTAAACTAATACAACGGGTGCAAAATGCCTGTGCTAGATTCTGCTTTAGCATCCCACCCAGATCACACGTAACACCCTTCCTTATAACTTCCAATTCACTAAGGATGGAAGCCCGCAGGAAGCTTCATCTGGCTAGCTTGTTATTCGGTATTATTAACACTGGGAAACCACAGTACCTCCACGGTAAACTGCTTTGGGCCCAGAATTTCAATAGGCCTCCGAGACGTGCTGGTACATATGTTCTCTCGACCCAAACGCATCGCACTGTGGCATTCAGAGGATCGTTCAGATTCGCCGCCACTCGATGTTGGAACGACATCCCTCCACCAATGCGTGACCTAAAATCAGTCTATACCTTTAAAAAACACTTCAAACAAAGCTTATACACAAAGGTAAAAGTCAAACATACACTACTGTTCTTCACGACCGACATCGCAATGGTTATAACTTTGTCTCCCCTGTTAGTTGCTAATTTCAATCTCAGGCCACACGTGGCGACTACGTGGCAAGGCAATGTGGAAACGAACAATGACGTGGTCATCTTTTTCTTCACTTCACTTACTTATTGTTACTTATTATTTCACATCAGTCAATCAAGTACACATTTTCATGACATTGACATGTGCCACAGACCACTATAGATGTAATAAAAATAGTTTATTTTTAACTTTTTTTTTTATTTTTTTTTATATATATATATAATTTTAGTATAGGTAGAACACGTTGTGATGTAACCAAATCTCTCCCGAGGCCCTGCCAGAATAACAGCGTGTTGTGCAGTTTTTTGGACGGCACAGCAACATCGCTGAGGCAGGGTCCTCATTAGTCTCTGATATAATGTGTTTTTTTTTTTTTTTTCCTTTCTGTTTTATTAATTAATATTGTTTGTATGTTTTGTTTTGTAACCTTTTTGTAATTTCCATTGTGTTTAGGAGACTAATAAAATATTTTCTATTCTATTCTATTCTATTCTATTCTATTCTATTCTATTCAATTCTATTCTATTCTAATATTATAAATACGAAAGTTGGTGCTGTTGAATGAATGGTGTGTTACATCTGTTTTTTTCTCAGTACAAATGGACCAATCACAAAGCTCTATTATTCTTATGGCTCTGTGATTGGTGGGTTTGTGTTGAGTGTGCGAGAGAGTCTGTTGGGGTCTTTCAAGCAAAACTACTGGATTTTGATTTTGATTGACTTTGATAGAACTTACAATATTTTTTGCAAATTAATACAAATGCTATATAAAGATATTGTGTTAATGATATCTTTCTTTCTTCCGCTATGTAGTTGTTCCACATGGTGATAGTTTTTTTAAACCGTTTAAACACAAACATTCTGACGATATGACGTGCTCACACACACACACACGCGCCGCTCGCTATCGCTTCACGGCCGGCCCCTTGATCTCACTGGTAAAACTGATTATAACAGTTAAGAGCGCGCCTTTAGCGGCGCGTATCTGTGTGAGTGAGTCATTTCGGGCGTTTGTAGGCAGTGCAAAGACTGTTGAAGTGTTTAGACTGTGCCGTTACGATATCGCCCAAGTCCCGCTCAATACTATTTCGTAGTGGAAAACAGCCATTACCTAGAAGCGAGCTGTAGCTTAACAAAGCTAGCAAGGAGCATGTGCACCAGCGTTAATTGTAGCACAACTCAGGATCTGCGAGATTAATGGTCGAAGCAAAAACTGCAGCTTACGTTAGCCGTTGCAGTTTAAACGTTATCCTAACGGCTTAGCGTTTAAATTGCAGCGCACCTGCTATTAGCTTCAGTTTGTCTTCCCTCGAAGTTAAATGAAAAGTTATCTGTGTATGGAAAGGTAAACGTTGACTCGGATCTGAATGTTGTATAGTGTTAGTTATGGTCGACTGATCACTTAATTGCGAAAGGAATCGGTTTATTACCTATATTTATGTTGTATATGGGCTTATTAAGAAGTGTTGAGAGTTGTGTTATTTACGGATTACTAATGTTCGGACAAAAAACGTTTCCCAAAGTATTACTTGCCAAAGCATGTTTCCCAAATTTTCATTTGGCAAAAAAACATTTTGCAAAACGAGTTTTCGCAATTTTACAGTTAGCAATTAATTTTCGGCAATTTATTGTTTAACAAATAATTTCATTGTAATGTTTCATTTTACCAAGTATTATGTAGTCAAATATGATTAGGTATAACAATAATATACAAATAAATTACCCACTTTTCTGGCAATTCTAATCTAGCCTACGTAATCTATATGAAATTAATTAATTAGACAATTTTTTTTTGCGAAACGGCAGTATACCGTTATTTACAGAATACTAGCTTCCATCCGCGGGTTCACCCGCGTAGTTCCCGTTCCCGTGGGAATATCGGGATAAAAAGCAGCCTATGTTACTCTCCGTAATTTTAACTTACTCTATGCCAAGTTAGGGCGTGAAGGAAGGAGAAACAAACAGACTTTCGCATTATAATCTGAAGTTAGGATTAGGATGTAAGCTATTTGTTTTCCATAACTAAGTCAATAACCCTAATTTTCTATGACCTTTATGCGTTTGAATCAGCGAGCCAATTTTAGTCGCATGACTTTGAGAAAGATCGTATAAAGGCTTTTGCCTATATCCATTTTAATGTCTGAAATAAGTATTTGAGTGTATACCACACCATTTTGTTAAAAAAGCTTGATCAATGTAGTGACGTCATTCCCATATTGCCTATGTACATATATTATTATATTACAAATCTGAGGGATTACGTATTACAAATTATTTTTTCCTTGAAGTATCTTTTTTCAAGATCTGTAGATTGAAGCCATTATTCATATTGTTCACGTAAAGTGGTTCAAATCGATCAACACGGACTTTCGGTCTACGTTTGTTTTGCTGGGTGAATATAATAAGTGGTTATAATATTTATTGACGAACTGTTTGGGGCAGGGGTACTAAGCCCGCCTTCTGCGCCAGAGGTCCTGGGTTCGATCCCCAGACAAGACAAATATTTGTGTGCATGAACATGTCTATTTGTCTTGGCCTGGGTGTTTAATATGTATATTATGTATGTATTTACAAAAAAGTATATAAGTATGTTGATCCGTTATCTACTATCCATATCACAAGTTCTTCATGAAACTTAACGTTCTGTAATAATTGGTGTGATTGTATGGAATATTTTTTTAATGTTTTGTTATTAATTTCAACCAACTTCCCTAATTTTTCAAATGACCTCAAGGAAGTACAACGGATTTTGATACATAATAAAACCTCTCATAAATAAATAATGTGTTTTAGAATACTATAGGGCATAAAGTTAAGTCCCACCAGTCCCACCCAGTTAAGTCACTAGTTAAGTGTTACGATTGCAAATGTAAGGTAATGTACTAAAATTAATGTTAAAATATTAAATTATGATTACACTATCAACAAACATGTTACAAATTATACTTACTTACCCAAATTCTTATTTTTTTATAAGAAAGCTTAGCCTTTAGGTAACTGACTTTAAAAAATGAGACTGTTACTTTTCGAAATGATTGTTACTTATAATAGCTGGCATCTAAAATGCCATTTACTATTTACTACTCGACAGTAGGGTTCAACAAACATTAATCTAGGTCGACAATATTTACTTCTCATACGAGTCTAACGCTGGTGCCTTTGCAAATAAAAGCCTGAACAAATAAGTACAACGGAATTAAATGCAGATATTATAAAGTTTTTGAATAAGAGAATTCATGACAAAGAAGGAAGAATCCCCTAAGAAATAAATAACTCTACGTTTGCCAAATTTTTACCTACCCATAAATAGTTAGGTTTAAGAATATAAGATTTTAAACTTTCGCGTTCCATCCATTTTAATTAAAACCCAAGAGTAACGGGACTCAACGCTAAAATAATATAGTACATATTATGTACTTACAGCTTGAGACTATGACCACGCTTGCGTCTGCTTGTGACCACGGCTGTAGCAACACAGCTGAAACGTCATGTTGTAAGTACTTATATACTACTCGTACATAATAGTTCCGTTACTCTTGATTTATAGATTTAAGACTGTTGTTGCATACTTAGTTGACAACTTGTAACGTAAAAAAGTATTTTGATTAATTTTACTAAAGAAACCATGGACCATGGCATATAGAGGGTATATTTTGTGTCGCAAAAATTAAACAATATTTTTTTAATGGACTGAAGTGAGTAATGTAAGTGTGAGCGGTGAACAAAAAAAAGTCTAAGCGAACCACGACATTTGGTAGGTAAAGACGAACCTTCGTAATCGACATTTCTTACAGTGGCATGCCTAGGATTTAACAAGGGTCAGTTTGAAATACCAACTATTACAACATTTTTGTATAGTGAACAGTGCAATACGAAAAGCGCCTTTATTACGAGTGTCATACGGACGCTCTTGAGGTCAAACTGTAAAACCTATCTTGATGACTGACTGTACGACGTAAAAAGTATTTATTTATTATATTGTATTCTCTTTCATGAAATCAAATAATGGTGTTGAAGCTTTCTTTCAATGAGGAGGCACGACTTGCTGAACTAATCGAAGTAACAAGCTAGAAAAGCTAGTTAAGTAAGCATAAGCGAAAATATCAACCTACGCAACAGTACATGTTGCGTAGGTTGATATTTTCGCAGTTTGAGTCATGCCGGTCAGCCGTGACCGTCGCCCTTGACCCTCACCACACCTGACCTTTTGCACTGCTATTACAGAATTTACTGACCGCCAAACGTAGTCAAAGCTCATTTTGTAACAAATGCTGCAACATTTATGGAAGTCGCGTTAAATACGTATGCTAATTTATTGCTTCGCTACTTTTGTGTTCGTTAAAATTCTAACACGAATACGGTTCAAAAATATTGTTGGCTGTATGCAAACATGGACGGCCAGTGTTAATGAAGATTTGTCTTCATAATATATTTTCCCAATTTTTCCGCTTTCGTATTTTAAGTTGACGGACGTTAAAGTTCGCGTTACGTATTATCCTTCGGTGCTTGTGTGACGTAGCTATGTTACTTTATTAACACTCGTATCTATAGTCAAGTCAAGTAATGACCTGAGAAAAAGTCAATATTTAAAATTGACGTTTTTATACAATAAACAAGAATCTGACGACCTGTTTGGCGCAGGGGTACTAACCCCGCCTTCTGCGCCAGAGGTCCCGGGTTCGATCCCCGGACAAGACAAATATTTCTGTGCATGAACATGTCTATTTGTCTTGGTCTGGGTGTTTAATATGTATATTAAGTATGTATTTAAAAAAAAAGAATATATGTATGTTTATCCGTTATCTAGTATCCATAACACAAGTTCTTCATGAAACTTAACGTGGGACTAGATAATTGGTGTGATTGTTATAAAAAAAAAAAAACAAAAAAAAAATTTAAATGAAATAAGAACTTTCAAAAGTAAAAGTAGTTGACCAAGTATTTCTTTGTATAAACACATCTTAAATTATTCCTTTGTATTCTATAAAAACGGTAATTTTAAATAACGACTTTTACTCAAGACGTTATGACTTGACTATAATACGAGTGTAAGACTCCAGTGTATAATTTTAGTATGAAGAAGCATAGCAAGTGTTTGTCTAAATCAAAGTAGAAACAAGAACCATGCCATTTGCTGGAACATACAATCGGGGAATTTCCCCAGTTATAGACTTTTTTGGCATATGTTTATTCGAAAAGGTTAAAGAAATTGTTTTCAATAAATTTATTACTTTTTTAAAATAACGCTCCCTAAAAACATCTACTGGCCTACCGGGAAGTACCCGACTGTACGAAGTAGAAAAACTTACGACATAGCCATTTCATACAGTACAGCATTATGGCTTAAAGAAAAATGCGACACAACTATTTTTCTTTAATTGATAAAATTATTCTAATGTTTCCAGGGGTCACATGTCTATTTGGTCCGAAATATTTTCGTCCGTTTCGGACGTAATGACCCTTTTTTTTGTGACATTTGGTACGATTTAAAGTTGAACCAATTTAGCATAGAAAAAGCATTCTGCTTGTTTGTGCACGGTGTGGTTTAAAGCGATATCTTTCGTTTCGAGTATACATATTTTCAGTTATTTAGGTTGTTTGGTAAACTACAGAAGGTTTTTTTCTAGATTAGATTAGGTTGCATTTAAATTTATAAAAGTATCATGAAAAAATCGGCCAAGTGCGAGTCGAACTCGCAAATGAAGGGTTTCGTCTCTCACCCAAGGTTGCCTGGAAGATATTGCTATGTAGCAATAAGCCCGCCTATTGTGTGTTCCTCTTTTATAACATTTTCTCTGTATTTGTTTGTTTTTGTATCGTGTACAATAACTATTATTATTATTATATTAAATACACCTAGCCAAAATGCCACTATAATTTTTCATATGCAAAAATAACTTTGTTTTTCATAGTGTTTGTATGAATGTCAAAGTTATATTTGCGGTTTTGGAAAACGTAGCTATAGCTCTGAAACTGCTAAATATATTTCGTTCAAACTAATTTTCGTTGGAGGTTTTAATAAAGGTCTACAGCATATATTTGTTTTAGATTTTTCACTTTCTTATTTAAAAGCAGCAAGGGCACATTTTACCACTTTGAAAGTGTATATCATTCAAATGGTTGACTTTGAGAAAAAACTGTTTTAGGAACTTCAATGTAATTTTTAAAGACCTATCTATAGATAGTGGGGTATCTACATATAGGTTTAATGTAAAAAAATATATTATATATTCATTTCACCATGGGAAATGTGCTATATTTCTAAAACTGCCATATTTCGTTCAAACCAATTTTCGTTGAAAGTTTTTATTAAGATCTACAGCATATATATATTTTTAGGGGGGGGCGACGACGACGACACACATTTTACCACTTTGTAAGTGTACATCTTTCAAACGGTTGAAAAAAAATAGTTTTAGAAACCTCAATGTAATTTTTAAAGACCTACCTATAGATACCCAACACGTATAGGTTTGATGAAAAAAAATCAGTTTTTGTTCCATGTATGGGGAGTTATACGTATGTTATTTTTGTGTAAAAACCGTAAAGCGGTTTACAGAATACATATACCTACCAAGTTTCAACTGTGTAATCTCATAGTTTTCGAATAAAGTGGCTGTGACATACATCGGACATGACGAATCTATAAGGGTTTCGTTTTTTGCCATTAGGCTACGAAACCCTAAAAAGTCGGTTATTACATCGTCCTAGTTAACAAATATGAAATATATAAAAATGCTCATAACATAAAAACTACTAAGCAAAACTAAACTAAATTTTTATTAGGCCAAATGTCAACTATTCCGCATCGAACAAAAGAAGAATCACGTAAGTCGGATCAGATATCTCGGCGTAATCGGTGTACATACATTAAATATGTATATATAAACTAACCGAATTGAGAACCTTCTCTTTTTTGGAAGTCGGTTAAAAAGTACCAGTACTTGAATAATAAAATATAAAGAAAATGCCTTAATATAAAATCGCAACTTATCAAAACATCTCAAATAACTCCTGGTTAGCTATGCGACTCTGCCCCCCTAGCAAGAACACCGCTATATGATATAGCGCATCACGCTGTCTTGCTTACTCCGCTAAGATGTAAGCGGGACAGCGGCACGTTATCGAGTCGATAAAAGCCGCTTATGCTAGGCCTACTGGTACTTTTAACTCAAAATATTTATATTCGAAACGAAAGATATACACAGTACATGAAGAAGCAGAAGGTTTTTCCATGCTAAATTGCGTCCAAAACGGACGAAATTTTTTCGTATGGTAAATTTTAAATAGAATAATATTGGAAAAAATTAACTCGGCCACAAGTGAATCCTCAGACGGGAATCGAACCCGCGACCTTTGGAAATCCGGTCCAATGCTCTAACCGCTGAGCTACCGAGACTTGCGAACCACCGTCGAAATTCTCCAATACTTTTATATTTTTAATACGCTGTAGGCCAGCGTTGTCACATCAATGCTAGGAATATCCTTGCATTCGAAAGACACATCGGAATTTTTTCGGACAAAATAAACTATTTGTACTAACTAGAATATACATATTATGAACATTATTTATAACTTAATTTATAAAGTAACAATACAGTTCAATATTTGTATTACAAAAATAATTAAGGAAATAACATGAAGTAAACGGAAACCTGACCATTTGTCAATCGTCTGGCCAAAACAGATCTTTTTAGTATTTTACTGTTTTAATAACTATCGCTTTTAATATTTTGGTAGACCAATATCGATAAGCTTCAATAATATAATGAACTGGACACTAAATTTACATAATAATTATTTATTTAATATCTACTAAACAGGAAATAACTAACTTAAGAATGGTCGTCTTTATCAGATTGACTATCAATGACATTTTTTAACAGAATCTAGGGGCTAATTGTCTAATTTTAAAATCTATCGCAATCCCTTTCAATTCGTCATTTGAAATATATTTACATACTTCAGACCGTCACTATTTGACATTTGAAAGGGATTGTGATCGGGACGATTTCTGAAAGGTATTGAATGAACGAAATTAAACTGTCTAAGCAAAGTGACAGACGAAATTATCTTTCAAATGTATGGAGAAATGTTAAATGAAGTGTCATTTAAAACATCATTCGTTCCGAAAGGGATTGCGACTATAAGTAACACAATTTCATAAATCACTATCACAATCACAATACCCTTAAAAGGGAATGTGATAGATTTTCAAATTTGACAATTAGGGGGCTGGATAAATGAAGTAAAATGTGATAAAATGAAATAAAATGTTAATGAGTATGTATTCTAATATTAATTTAACGACTTTATAAGCAGTAATTGACAAATAAATTTGAAACACTCCTAAACATACACCTATCGATATCGATAAATAATAATAATACATACACCATTATAATTATTCACATTCCACTCGGAAGTAATTAGTTACCTATTAGTTTAGTATTGCACAAATAAAACAGGGTTTCATATGATATATTCATTTCAAGTAATTCTGATAAATCTGTAGGAATTTTGGAAGGCAGTATCAGGAGGATGAAGCAGCCACTGATAGAAAGGACAATAGCGGTGAGCTCTTCTTCCGTACTGGAGTTTTCTTCGTCCCATCTAAAATATAACAATATCGATAACTAATAACTTGACATTGACACAGCACTATGACAATATAGTACAAACACTACAATATTGTAATTTTCATAAAATTATTACTTAAATTTATAATATTTACTGATAATACTATTATTATACGTACATCTTATGTTTTGGCGCGCACTGTTCATTGAAATAAAACAACTTTTACGGATATCAAACGCGCTATATTTCTACGAACTAAGTTGTAATTGTCCGTATTTTTTGGTTTTTTAGGGGTTTTTTGATTTTCCCGACGTTTCTGCACCTTTACAGCTGCCGTGGTCACGGTATTTTTACAAAAACCCTATCTTTATTCAGTAAGATTAAGAAATGTCAACACCATTGTCTAATTATCCGTGTTTTTGCAATATCTCTAGGATTTTTGCGAAAATTCTATTTATCAAATCCTCCTACGACATATACACGATATGTAAGCGAAGCTCGCTTTTCGCCTGTAGTACCGCCTGTACCGCCTCCCAACGCGACCGCGCGAGGGGCAAAGCGAAAAGCTTGCTACTCTCACCGTCAGAAAAATCGCACCATTAAAAAATCTGACTTTTAAACTTAGTTTAACCTTATTTTGGAATCAACTTATGAGGGAAATGTTGGATATTATTCGAAAGGTAACGAAAATGAGTACCCAAAATAATTAAAATTTTATTTTTTTATTGGAATAGAACAAAAATAATAAAGTTTACAAAACAATACCACTCCTTAATAATGCTTTTTGTACAAAAACAACTTAGAAAATACGTTTTTTTAGGGTTAGACTACGGATCACTGCCTATTGAACCTGCATTGACCTTTTAAAACCCACAAATTGTAGCGCAATTACTCAACCAGCGGCCCTTATAGAGGAGAGCATTTTTTTTTGATGTCACATTTTTGTTATTTATTATGCTTTTTTATAGCAATGAAATCTTGTTTATTAAGTTCATTTATTGAGCTTTTAAACGAGTCTAATATTGGTGGGGGTACAAGCCGTACACGCATTTGTAAAGTGTTAATAACGCTTAAAAAAATTGAAAAAAGTGCGATTTTTTTGACGTAGAGTGTATGTCAACGCCTACAAGGTCGCTAATCGCATGATCGACTCCTCGTTCGCCTTGCCACTCGCGCGATGAGTGATTCAAAAATAGAGGTCCTGGAGCTCTATTTTTGATTCACTCGTCGCGCGTCGAGCGCTTAGCTTCTACTGATTTTCGTTCGACATACGAAATTCCGTATTTTTGAATCGCTCGATCGCAACGCGTACCCTCACCCACTCATTGCAGTCGAGCGAAACAAGCGTGCGAAGCGTGACTTAAGTCATACAAGCGTTTCAAAAATAGAGCTCCTGATGTCAATAACTCGTTCGCTGTCGAACCTTTTAAAGAAAAAAAATTTTGCTTTTTTAAAATAAAACAAAACACAATCGTGTGGTTTGAAAGAGGTTTTAACATAACAACGAGATCAAAGGAACATTTTTTATTTATCTTTAATATCTTTTTGTCAAAATGTTGTTAAATTTGAAAAACAATGAAGTCTTCCTAACGAGAATTTCCATTATTAATCTTAGCATGATAAAAATATTGCTTACCGTAAAAACCGTGGAAGGATTTTGAAGCTTAGCATAATTAAGGAGCCATTGGCAATATTTTCGGTAAAAAGGTTTCGATCAAAAGCCTCCCGAAGAATTTTTAATTAATACCTTACAAATATGCTGTATAATGGAAGTTTAATCATCTTATTAGTGTCAATGTAATAGAAAATGTCGCATAAAGGTACTTATAAAGAAAATTTCAATAGCGGCAGATACTCGCAGTAATACGTTCCGGGAATTCTATAGCACCGTGTAGTAATTAACAGAATACAGAAAATTACATGTATATTATATCCATCCATATATACAGGGTGTTTTTATTCTATGTGCCCAAACTTAAGGGGGAGGTTGTGTTATGTGTTTAGAAGAAATTTAAGCGAAATTTTTTTTTCACTCAAATAGTATTTTTGTCATTGTAGCGCTGCGATAAGCTGATTGAGCCGAGCTTGGTACACTCAATAGTTATTTTTACTATTATTGATATTATTTTAAGTTAGTTTTCTTTGTTTTTCATTGCTTAGGTAGGTTTAATATCCAAATAAACGACGCTAACAAATTGATAAAATATTAAAAAAAACGTAACACTACCTCCACGTTAACTTTGGGCACAAAGAAAGAAAACACGGTATATACTGTACCTCACATAATCATTACGAACTTATTTTTAATCTACCTTTAATGAAACGGTTCAGAAAACATTGTCCCAAATAAATACCTATGATAAATGATTGTAGAAGACCCTTGATGAAGAATAACCTATTGGTATAGATTTGAATATTATACTAACTTTTTTATTTTTAAAAGGTCTGTAAATATTAACAGAGCAACGTGTGTCAAGTTGCCATTTATATTCTTATGCAATTCAATATAATTTTATTATAGTTATAACTAAACGAAACGAAATTACTAATTGGTTTCATATAAAAAAAAAATCATCTTTGTGTTTTGTAATGTACACGTACTTCGTTTCAACGAGCTTTATTCTACTACTACTGTCCTTACTACTTTTTGTTTCTAAGCAAAAGTCTTTTTTTTTCCTAAACGCGGCCATCATAATGCAAAAAAGATTTTTAAATTCAAATTCGTAGAACGAGAGATCAGCAGATACAAGCAAACAATTTTTTTGTTGTGGTTATTGGTTAAATCATAACAACAAGAATTTAAAAAGGTACCTATTGCCAAAAAGGGATTCAGTTAAACCACACCTAGCAGGGTGACTCTGATTTTAAGTCAATAATCGTATCTCAATCGTGTTTCAATCGCAATGATTTTTTACTAAGTAGTATCAAGAACTATGCGCTCTACAATTGAAACACGATTGAAATACGATTGCAACTAAACGTTAGAAGAATTGAGCCCCTGAACTCTCGAGGAAGAACTTTCTTCCAAAAGTATTTCAAAGGGGAAATTTGTGACGGTGACGTAAATCTGATATTTATAATCTTTGGACAGATTTAAGGTATTTGCGGCGTTGTTCCCTTGTTATCTTTATTGTTTGTTTTCTGTTGAGTGCGTTTTAACATCAGCTTTCTCGAGTGAATGACTTGTAAAGAATAGGTAGATTGAGAAAAAGGTACTGTCTGAAATTTTTGATTATTTGTTTTTTTTTTAATAATAACTGGGCAGGCATTTGACCACCATCGTGCTGAACAAACAGGATTTGGTCTAAGGTGTTGCATGTTTGCCCAGGAAATGCCTATTCACTCTCACCTTTTGCATACAAAATAAAGCGTATAAAATAACTTTGAAAGTCTTATAAATATCACTCTCTAATCTTTATATTGTTTTGTAAGACTGAAACGAATCGATCCTACTTTGAAAAAATAAGCCTTAATTTTGAAAATTTTCTTGAGTCTTACCGATATTATTATCGATATTTAATATTCTCTTGGTGTTGTTTCATACGCTCTGAGTAGGTATGTCGAAAATTTAAGTGCACTACTATTACACCGTATACAGGGTGGAAATTTAAAACCGCAGGTACCTTAACCGTTGTAGCTAAATGAAAACGTTCTTAGGAAACCATCCATAATTTCTTGAGAAATATTGAACTGCATTCACGGATTTAAAAAAAAAATATTCAGAATAAAACAATAAAAGCTTTTTAATGCTATCGATCCTGTTCCTTGTGAAGATCAAAACAGTTTAAGACACCAACTGAGGTATGAGTACTAGAAAAGTCAGAAATCCCGAAAAAGTATTTCCACATATTCACTAAGAATTAAGTTCTGTCAACGAAGGTACTCGGTGAACCGATTACGGCGTCGTGTAGCGCGAGCGCGAAAAGTGTGTTTTTTTTGCGTTTTTCACGATTTCTGACTTTTCTAGTACTCATACCTCAGTTGGTGTCTTGGTGTTGGTGTATCCTCATGAGAAACGGGATCGATTGGCATTTTTTTTTTAAACTGACCATTTTACTGCTTACTGTGCATTTTTTCTAAATTCTTTTTCTCGGTACTATGCCACGCGGCTGCGAGTTGCACGGCATTTTCTTGTTATACTTAGAATAAGGTAGTGTAGTATGCTTATATGTTTATTATAGTCAATATCTCAATTACTTCTAGTACATTTTTTTTTTATAAATCTGTGAATGTAGTTCAATATTTCCCAAAAAATAAGGATGGTTTCCTAATAACGTTTTCATGTCGCAACAGCGATTAACTGCCCTTACTACCCGTCTTTCACCTCCACCCTATATATTTAGTTGTATATTTTGGGTGCTTTTTAGGGTTTTTTTGGTTTCCCGACGTTTCGGCACCTTTTCAGCTGCCGTGGTCACGTTGACTGTCAACCCGTGACCACGGCAGCTGAAATGTTTTATTTAATTTTATTAAAGATTATCCAACTCCTACCAAACCTGCTGATCAACCACAGTATTATACTCAACAATGTCACAAACAATTTGTCTTGGTATTTGTTTAAAGAATAAGCCTCATTAGTTCCCTCGGTTTTTCTGCCCTCCATAACTTTATTATTACGTTAGGTTCATTATGGCAACGTTGTTTGATTCCGACTTGCTTCATTAAGTTAGTTGTTGTTCGCCGAGTAGAAGTTTAAAGTCCTTTACTTAAACTTGGGTCTGTTCTTTCTTATCATTAAAATCACATCAGAATTCACTTTGTTTAGTGCTTAAAGAATTGATTGAAAACGATTATTTTAGGCTGTGACGAGTTGATACTTAAAATATTTTAACCGCCTTTGTGGTCTAGTGGTAACAACCACCGGTATCAGACTCAGGGGTCCCGGGTTCGATTCCCAGGGGGGTACATATTGTATTCGGTTTGGTTGGTGGTAGGACTTGTTGTAAGTCCGTCTGGCTAGCTACCACCATCATATCTAAGCCTGCCGCCATAACAACGTTGTATTCAGCATTGTTGTGTTCCGCCAGTTAGAGATAAGATAGCCAGTTCCTCAGTGATGAGGATTCCGGAAGAGGCTCGGTTCCATCTTCGGCCTTATCAATATTTAACATCAGGTATGATGAAGGCTAAGAGTGTCACCGTTGTTCATAAAAATAAAAAAAATAAAAAATGGAAGAGGTGATATTTAATTTGTAGAGTATATCAGTGACATCTCTTTTATGTAGTAATACAGGC